>OY282401.1:681500-1355500 GCA_958295455.1 Coleophora deauratella | reverse complement strand
CCATAGACACCCGCAACACCAGAGGAGTCACAAGTGCGTTGCCGGCCTTTGAAATGGGATGGGGGGATCGGGTGGGGGGAGATTGGGCCTCCGGTACCCCTCACTCACTCGGCGAAACACAGCGCAAGCATTGCTTCACGCCTTCTTGCTTGTAAACTTTACATAATCGTTTTCTTTTAAATTTATAGATTCTGTCGCCAATGTATAGATGCAGTTACATATGCAGTTGCATGGTGTTGCACTTATCATCACCCTCGTTCACGTGTAGGGCATTTAGACTTACACCTACGGATGTGTGCAACACGACCCTCATACAGGTCTAGTAATCAGATGTGCAGGGTTCCTCACGATGTTTTGCATTATAATCGTAACATGCAGGTACAAATGCCACCACTGCGAGGAAGAACAATGCGACAATAGCACGCAGGCAGGCGAGTGCGTCGAGGCGCTCGCGTGTTTCAAGTCGGCCGTGCGCGCCGGCGCCGGGGTCAGGCGCACACGGGGCTGCTTCACCGCTCGTGACCATTACCAGCTGCATTGCTTCACTAGACAGCCGCAGTGAGTTACCCTTCCAGACAACCTTAGACAGCCGCAGTGAGTTACCCTACCAGACAGCCATAGACAGCCGCTGGAACCGACTCGCTTGTAAGGGGATGAGTCCTCACTATTGTGGTGTCGCAGTGAGTGATCCTACCAGACAACTACAATATCACGCAAGTGTATCTAGGCTTTCGCGTGTTTCACTATCAGCTGCATTGCTTCACTAGACAGCCGCAGTGAATTACCCTTCCAGACAGCCATAGACAGTCACAGTGAGTGACCCTACCATACAACCTTAGACAGCCGCAGTGAGTGACCCTGCCAGACAACCATAGACAGGGTGTCCACTTTCTGGAAAAGTCAGGGAAGTCAGGGAAGCTATTGATGGTCAGGGAAAGTCAGGGAAATGACCTGGCGACCTGGAAAAGTCAGGGATATTTGAGTTTTTGCCAATGATCGTTAGTGAGGGAAACATCCATGCTCTAATCTGATATCGTATTTCCATGTCTTGCTGATATTTAACCCAGATCTTTAACCTAGTTTTTGTTTTCAAGTTATCAGTGATCTACATCATGACTTCGCATTCCATAGCTTGAGGGATCTAGGTAAGAAGCACCTCTGAAACCTTACGGTTCGAGACCAATTTCGAGACCAATGGCGAGTGGTGCGGTAATAAAACTGTGATTCAGGCATCATGTCGAACAGTTCCTCAGAACACAAGCCGTTGTATAAGCGGGGGGTTCTTGACCACTTGTGAGCTCTGGGTCGTCGACGGGTGGAGTATAGGGGGTTCAGCCAATACTTGGGTGCTCCTGCCCAGAGATGTGAGCAGTACTCCTTATGCAGCCTCACTTGAGCTTTGTACCACCATACCGCTCTGTCTGTTTTCTCTGAAGTACCACTTTACTCAAGTAGCAGTCCAGGCTTTTCGCTGCAACCTTGTCATCGAGGTGGCCCCAAAGTTGGGCGTTGCTATAAATGTGAACACCTAGCATCCCGATCCGCGTAGCAACAGCAAGCGATGTTCTTTGGAACTGAGGCGCCACAGTGAAATATAGGATGACTTTAAATTAGTTCTTGATACGAAAGGCTATGCATGTACCAAATACCAAAGGATGTGCATGTGCTCATGGTAACAAACAACTTTCCCTAGGGAACCCCTAGTCAAATCGCAACTGGATTCTCCATACAAATCGGTTAACTGACCGGCCAAATTAGTATGAAGAGTCAATTTTTTTTTTTGCGATTTGACTATGTATTCTTTAGGGAAAGTTGTTGGTTATCATGAGCACATGCACACTCTTTGGTATCAAGAACTAATTTATAGTCACTCTATATATTTTTTTGGCGGCGAACGCGCAGACTTGCGTATTCGTGGTTTTAAAACAGACTAAGTTTATTTTACCCCCATTCGGAGAGTTGCTCTGTCTCTTCGATTTCAGACACAATCTTGGCACGACTCTCGTCCACCTTTATCGCGGGATGTTTCTTAGGCCTGTGTACTGCGCATTATCCGTACTGTCATCTGCATAGCAATGAATACTTACCGCTTATTTGCAGGAGATCATTGATATGCAGGAAAAATAGAGTTGGCGAGAGTACAGAACCTTGCAGGTCACCAGCATTAATGTATTTAGTGTCAGAGGACCAATTGTCGTAACGGACTTTAATGCTCCTGTCACACAGAAAGCTGGCTATCCAATTGCACAATCCGACGGGTAGGCCGAACGTTGGTAATTTTGATAGAAGTGCCTTATTCCAGACCCTGTCGAACGCTTAGCTATATCCAGGCTGATGTAGAAGAAGATCACTAGCTGACTAGCCATGACCAAATCCGTATTGGCGGTCATTGATAAAGTTATGATCTTCTAAATATGCTAGGAGCGCTCCACGACCTTTGAAAGGAGGGATATAATAGCTATTGGCCTGTAATTTGACGGTTCAGTTCTATCTCTCTATTTTAAGAACTAGTTGCAATTTTCCAGGATGTTGGCACACGACCTGTGGAGTAGGAGAGCGCGAAAACTCTACTCGAAACTGAAGTCTGTGTCTACTTACAGTAACTAGGGCTGTAAGACAGGTCAGCATAATGGGTGAAACATATTTTATATTGTACTAGCGACTTCGCAAAGTGACGCATTTTATATTAGATGACACGGTACCAGGAAACCACAATAAAAAATTAAGACTTGCAACGAAAATCCCTTTGTTAAAAACATGTTTAGCTGCTGTGAAGTCAATTAAGGCAAATTGCGAACGCGTCTCCAGATGAAAATTAAAAAAAACCAGCAATCAAACAAAATCCTCCAAAAACGGGACTAAAATGGAATAAGAGTCAGGGAAGTTTTACAAAATGGTCAGGGAAAGTCAGGGAAAAGTCAGGGAATTATTTTGGTAATTTTGAGTGGACACCCTGATAGACAGCCGCAGTGAGTTATCCTACCTGACAACCTTAGACAGCCGCAGTGAGTGACCCTGCTAGACAACCTTAGACAGCCGCAGTGAGTGACCCTGCCAGACAACTTTAGACAGCCGCAGTGAGTTACCCTGCCAAACAACCTTAGACAGCCGCAGTGAGTGGCCCCACCATACAGTTACAATAGCACCCAAAATGACGAGTGTTTCGAGGCGCTCGCTTCACTAGACAGTCGCAGTGAGTTACCCTACCAGATTCACTGACAATTATCCGATTCACGAGACAGCCATAGTGAGTGACCAATGACTATAGGTAGCCACTGGATCTGACTCCCTTGTAAGGCGAGGGGGACCCAATATTGGGGCAAATAGCGTCTTTGAGATCTGACTCTGCACTGCTTCACGAGGCAACTACAGTGAGTTACCCTACCAGATAACCATAGAAAGCCGCTATTTGCCCTCAACGTCAGATCTCAAAGACGCTCTTTGCCCCAATTTTGGGGACCCAACATTGGGGCAAATAGCGTCTTTGAGATCTGACTCTGCACTGCTTCACGAGGCAACTACCAATTAATAAATAACGGGTGCAAATCACACATGGTAACCTGGCCCCCAGCTAGTATGCAAACTAGAGACATATACACACATACTTTTATTACAATATGTTTGGTGTGCAATAAAGTATATTTATATTATCTTAACTTTTATCTCCTTTTTCCCACAGAGTGCGCAAACGCCACGCGGGCCAGTTAAACATCTCGTGCTGTAAAGGCGACAAATGCAACGACGGCGACTTCCCCGACTTACCCCCGGCGCCCGACGCGGCTATGGAGCCGCTGCCAACAAGCGGCTGGAAGCTGTGGACCAGCGTGGCGCTGTCGGTGCTGACAGTCAGCGCTGTGGGCGCTTGCGCGGTCACAGTGCTGCGCCGCAGTCACAGGTGAGCAACTTAGCGCGGTAGTTATAAGGGCGTTATCACACTGGCGGTTTACCAGCGTTTTCAAAGCGGAGCGGGCGCGTAGCGAACACGCCGCAGGTACGCAGCGAAGACGTCGCAGCTGCGATTGCGCAACGTTTTCGACGCTTGTGCGCAGCGAGTTCGTGACGTACGATACGCTCAGTTACAGAATGGATTCCAACAACAAAACACTGCTGTTATCTTTGTTACTTCTAAGGCGCAGGAAACGAAAATGAAAGCAAATACATCGACGAATATGGATTTTTTTTTCGAATTTGAATTTTTTTCTCCATAGTCTAGTGGCTAGTCTGCTTGTTTAACTGCTAGAGGTCGCGGGTTTGATCCCCGGCAGGGTTCAACTTTGTAGGACTCTGTAGGGAATTTTCGAAGCCCGCCTGGCAAGCTACCACCATCTTATCTAAGTCTTGCCGCTTGCCGCTCATACTCGTGTCTTTTTTACGACTGAAGTGGGGCGGGGCGGACTGGCTTTTGTACGAGAGTGTACAAAATGGCGTCCACGGCGCTAATCGCGGCGAACCCGCTGCGCGTCTGCGACGTATTCACTGCGCACCCGTTCCGCTTTGAAAACGCTGGTAAACGGCCAGTGTGATAACGCCCTAAGTATTCTTAGGTTATAGGTAAGCGCTGGATTGACATAAGAACACTGCAGTAGGTCTTATGTATTTAGCATGGCAACATATCATTTGTTCCGTTCTAACTTAAGTCTAATGCCAAAGGGTAATGTAAGAGACAAGAAACTGCAATAAACTCATTGAGTATTTCCCATTTGAATAAATTATTGGACAATTACAAAAAGTGACAGAGTGCTTCGAGGCATAAATCTGTCCTAATTCAGGCACACATCCGGTAGTGACATCCCTTCTCATCTAAGTATCGTTACATAAGTCAAAAAGAGATAAGTCTTTCAAGCCGTTTTATGTTGAAATAAATTAAGACCGGAATTGATCTCCGTAGCGCTCACTCCGTCCAACTGTTCGATAGATAAGTTTATAAACTTCTTCGTCTAGACTAGAATAACAAGATGGCGCTATTAAAGGTACAAAGCTATGCAGTTAGATGGCGCTGTAGCTTAACCTTCTGCCCTTTGAACCTTTCGGTAGCTGAATTATAATCTCTTTGGTATAGAATAACAAGATGGCGCTATTAAAGGTACAATGTGATGCAACTAGATGGCGCTGTAACTATTCAGGTGTTCATTTTTTTCCAGACTCCGCGTGTCGAGAGCGGCGCTACACAAGCTAGGAGCTGACTCCAACTACTTTTCGTCGAATATCTACAGTCCACATGTTACCAGTGCCTACTATGAAGGTAATATTTTTAACTGGACTACCTTTATCTGGACAATAAGTTGAAAAGTATCCTTTATACAGATACACTTCTAATTCTCGTATAAATACTACCTATCTAGAAGAACTACTCTACTTGTTAGCGAACGATATAGTTCAGAAGTGCCCCAGCTGTGGGCACGGTTCTCTTTCCATTACTCGAGAAGCGGTCGTGGCTCAGTGGTTAAGTGATTCGAAACACGGTCATAACCTAGAGGGGTTTCAAGGGCATTTATCTCGACCGTTTTCGTGCTTCTTATTAGAAAGGCATGTTAAGCCGTTGGAGCCGTTTGCTATCACTAGATGGGAGTCGTTGGCCAGGTTAGCAGTGTTGGCCTCTCGTCCGCCCCACAAATTGCCAATCCGGACTTGACCCCTCTGCGTATGGAGTATGACCGTCCCTTCCTATGGGAAGAGACCCATGCCCCTGCAGTGCCTCATCATCATCAACCGAAGGACGTCCACTGCTGGACAAAGGCCTCCCCCAAGGATTTCCATATCGACCGTCCTGCGCTGCCCGCATCCAATGCTGCAGTGCCTCAATCACTGAATACTTCAATTGTCACCCTCCACTTTTTTTGACCTTTGTAAATGAAAACTCCTTTTGCTAATTAAACCATATTTTCCAGGCGTAGAAGGCTCCCAGAACGGTGGCGCAAACGGCCTCAAAGCCGTGGCCGCTGGTGACTCCACTCTGCGAGAATACCTCGAGGGCTCCGTCAGCTCCGGCAGCGGCTCCGGCCTGCCGCTGATGGTGCAGCGCACGCTCGCCAAGCAGGTGTCGCTCATCGAGTGCGTCGGCAAGGTAAGCGTTGTATCAGTTCCTTGAATAGCCGCTAGATGGCGTTGATAGCGTAGGTATCTCGCATTGAGTGTGTCGGCAAGGTAAGCATTGTATTAGTTCCTTTAATAGCCGCTAGATGGCGTTGATAGCGTAGGTATCTCGCATTGAGTGTCGGCAAGGTAAGCGTTGTATTAGTTCCTTGAATAGCCGCTAGATGGCGCTAATGGTGTAGGTGTCGAGTGAGAAGGCAGGTGGGTGTTGTACACTGGTTCCTTGGACGGCCGCTAAATGGCGCTAATGGTGCACGTATAGCTGATTGAGTGCGTCGGCAAGGTGGGCGTCGTAGTAGTTCCTTAAACGGCCGCTAGATGGAGCTTCTTCTTCATATCGTGTGATACGTGCTATCACAAGGGATAAACGGCAGTCCAGCACTAAGACTAGATTAACTGATGCGTTGGCAAGGTGGGTGGGCGTGTTGGCGGAGTACTGGCCATGTGTAGCCCCGTACAATATGGTAGTTGACTCTAAATAGGACTCTTAATAGGTAGACAACAAAAGTTCTTGGAAAAGTGTACACTCATATTCACTTACTCATATCACTAATTTTAAGTACATATTTTGTGTTTTCATCTTATTATTTTTTATTCTTTTGGTGTGCAATAAAGTATATCTATCTTATTTTTCTGATTTCTGATTTATCATGTTGTCTCGCAGGGCCGCTACGGCGAAGTATGGCGCGGCTCTTGGTACGCAGACAGCGTGGCTGTCAAGATATTCTTCTCTCGCGACGAGGCATCATGGCGGCGGGAAACAGAGATCTATAGCACGGTGATGCTGCGACACGAGAATATCGTCGGCTATATAGGCAGCGATATGACCAGCCGCAATAGCTGTACACAGGTGAAGAACTTACAAAAAAACTCTAATTTTAATATAAATATCGAAGATCGAGCAAAGTAGAGTAGATTAAGCGGACGGCAGGGTCCGCTAGGTCCGCTAGCTAGGATAATGCTAGAAAGAAGAATAAGGCTCGCGATCAAGTCACTATTACAGCAACAAAAAAACATATCACAGACACACAGATACAGATGTTAAACTTATAACCACCCCTCTTTTTGCATCGCGGGTTAAACAAAGAATATGTAACAATTTTCTTCTTTTATGATGTGTAAAATGTTTTTAATAATTAATAATTATAATAATAATAATATCTGGGACAAATCACACACGGTCATCTGGCCCCAAACTAGGATTCCCTGTATCTTGGGAACCAGAGACTGATATACATACACATATACTTTTAAATACATACATATATAGATATAATATACCCAGACTCGGAGCAAACAATTCTGCTCATCACAGAAAAGTTTTCCCTGTGTGGGGATCGAATCGTATTAATTCCTGTATTTAACATACCCTTGCTAATCCACAGCTATGGCTGATCACGCACTTCCACCCTCTGGGCTCTCTGTACGAGCACCTCAGCCGCACCACTCTCAGCCGCCACCAGATGATGGCCGCCTGCCTCTCCGTCGTCAGCGGACTGCTGCATCTGCACACCGAGATACATGGCACGCAGGTGAGAGACAGAGGCACCAGGGATAGATACATGGCACGCAGGTGAGGGACAGAGGCACCAGGAATAGATACATGGCACGCGGTACAGGGGCAGCGGCACCAGGGATAGATACATGGCACCCAGGTGAGGGGGACATGAGGGGATGTAGCCAGAGTACTCTCTCTCTCTCTGACACGAGACATGAGATAATCTAGCCTTCGTAATCTCTCTCTCTCTCTCTCTCTCTCTCTGAGAATGTGTGGCACTTCTACCCTCTCGGCGCGCAGGTGAGGGGACAGAAATAATTTGATAAGAATGTATTGTTAGCCTGCGACTGAGAATTGTATATCTATCTCTTTTAGTCGAGATAAATAGTAACGGAATGCTGCATGAACACCAAGATACATGGCACGCAGGGACGGGGGAAGGAGATAGTCTGGTCTTTGTACGCTCTCTCTCTCTTATAGTGTGGCGACAATTGTATATCTGTCTCTTTTAGTTTTGTGACACAAAGATACACGGCACAGGTGAGAGGCCAGGCCAGAGATAGTCTACCGTGATAAGAAAAGAGGTGGCTAAGTATATTTACGTATAGTTTCCTTAAACTTATCCGCCTTCGTTCTTCTAACAAGGGCAGTAATCTGGTGAGCTAGCCTTTGTACTGAGAATTGTATATCTGCCTTTTTCAGGCGAGGCACCAAAGGGGAGAGATAATCTAGACTTCGTAGTGAGACTTGATAGCATTTGAAATGTTTGACCCCCAGTTTTTATGTAGAAAATGCAAAATTAAAATATCGGTTTTATTTTATTTTATAATTAGATATTTCTAGAGATAATTGTTTTTGCTTTGTTAGGGTTTACGGGGTATGAAACCTTTCCGTCAGGTCGAATTCACACACAACCCCGTGTCACCCAATTGGTATAGACATCTTACATTACATATGTGTACAGTACAGTCTATAAAATCCTAACGAAGAAAAATACAATTTTGTCAAGAAATATGTACCCCAGGTCCCTAGGCATACCACCTTACCTGGCGGAGATAACTCTCTTTTTTACACACGTTTTCCTCTGAAGAGTGGGAACATAGAGTTCCATCAATTAATGTGTACAACATCTACTTAAATAAATAAGATTTTTTAAATTGCCATTGCAGGGCAAACCAGCAATCGCTCACCGGGACATCAAAACGAAGAACATTCTAGTAAAAGTGAACGGATCGTGCTGCATCGCCGACTTCGGTTTAGCGGTGACGCGGCAGCACGTGGCGGCCAAGCAGCACCACCCGCGGCAGGGCACCAAGCGGTACATGAGTCCGGAAATGCTGGATCACTCGTGAGTAAAATATGATACTACTTACTTACGTCGCTGGCTCCGCGACTCAAAGGCGATCTTGGCCTCCGACACCAAATTCCGCGACTATTTCATGTCCTGTATCGCATCACGTCTGTCCGAATATAAATATGTTATCATAGTGCCGATGTTACCCTCACTTATTCTCACACTAACAGTGACACTCCATTAGCTTACTCTCGCACTGACAGTGACACTCAACTGATGGACTGATGGATCACCCTCACACTAACAGTGACACTCAACTGATGGACTGATGGATCACCCTCACACTAACAGTGACACTCAACTGATGGACTGATGGATCAACTTTATACTAACAGTGACACTCAACTGATGGACTGATGGATCACCCTCACACTAACAGTGACACTCAACTGATGGACTGATGGATCACCCTCACACTAACAGTGACACTCAACTGATGGACTGATGGATCACCCTTATACTAACAGTGACACTCAACTGATGGACTGATGGATCACCCTCACACTAACAGTGACACTCAACTGATGGACTGATGGATCACCCTTATACTAACAGTGACACTCAACTGATGGACTGATGGATCACCCTCACACTTACAGTGACACTCAACTGATGGACTGATGGATCACCCTTATACTAACAGTGACACTCAACTGATGGACTGATGGATCACCCTCACACTAACAGTGACACTCAACTGATGGACTGATGGATCACCCTCACACTAACAGTGACACTCCATTAGCTTACTCTCTCACTGACAGTAACACTCAACTGATGGACTGATGGATCACCCTCACACTAACAGTGACACTCCATTAGCTTACTCTCGCACTGACAGTGACACTCAACTGATGGACTGATGGATCACCCTCACACTAACAGTGACACTCAACTGATGGACTGATGGATCACACTAACAGTGACACTCCATTAGCTTACTCTCGCACTGACAGTGACACTCCACTGATGGACTGATGGATCACCCTCACACTAACAGTGACACTCAACTGATGGACTGATGGATCACCCTCACACTAACAGTGACACTCCATTAGCTTACTCTCGCACTGACAGTGACACTCCACTGATGGACTGATGGATCACCCTCACACTAACAGTGACACTCAACTGATGGACTGATGGATCACCCTCACACTAACAGTGACACTCCATTAGCTTACTCTCGCACTGACAGTGACACTCCACTGATGGACTGATGGATCACCCTCACACTAACAGTGACACTCAACTGATGGACTGATGGATCACCCTCACACTAACAGTGACACTCCATTAGCTTACTCTCGCACTGACAGTGACACTCAACTGATGGACTGATGGATCACCCTCACACTAACAGTGACACTCAACTGATGGACTGATGGATCACACTAACAGTGACACTCCATTAGCTTACTCTCGCACTGACAGTGACACTCCACTGATGGACTGATGGATCACCCTCACACTAACAGTGACACTCAACTGATGGACTGATGGATCACCCTCACACTAACAGTGACACTCCATTAGCTTACTCTCGCACTGACAGTGACACTCAACTGATGGACTGATGGATCACCCTCACACTAACAGTGACACTCCATTAGCTTACTCTCGCACTGACAGTGACACTCAACTGATGGACTGATGGATCACCCTCACACTAACAGTGACACTCAACTGATGGACTGATGGATCACACTAACAGTGACACTCCATTAGCTTACTCTCGCACTGACAGTGACACTCCACTGATGGACTGATGGATCACACTGACAGTGACACTGTGATGACTAGGGCTATACGCAGTACAAGAACAATTCTTCCATTATGCATGCATTGTCTTCTTAGTCAATTCTTCATCAAAATTAGTAATTTTCTTAATGATCTAAGTGAACAGTGTTTCAAATAAATCCTTTTTCACGTATTTACATGTCGTAAGTGAAACCTGTTATACAGGGTGTAAGGGACAGGTTTCCGAAAACTTTAAGGGCTTGCTCAGTAGACGAAACTGAACAACTTTCCACAATATTTTTTTCAGGAAACGAAAAGCAAAAAGCAAGCCCTTAAAGTTTTCGGAAACCTGTCCCTTACACCTTGTATTTTTTTAGAATTACATGACATGAAAGATTCTTATAGCTCTGGACGTTGAAGGGCTTATAACATAAAAAAATTCTCGCTTTATAAATAATGAAATTAAATAATTGCTGTTTTGTGTTAATAGTTAATGGTTTATTTGATCTCTTTTGAATCCTTTCTTTCTTCCTTTCTTTTTTTTATATTTTATTTACAGACATGACATTGTATAATTAATTTATTAATCTAGCATTAATATGTAATAAAATATAAGACTTTTTTTTAAATGTGTTGGAGGGAGTTTCTTTAGGGCCCGCCGTTTCTTCTCACTCCGCAAACACTTCCCGAAACGGCGGGTATACGAGTTCCGAGTGGTAGGAACCTCGTATTAGGTAGATAAAAGAATGACGTTCGAAAAGTGTACACTGCTATAAAAATATTTTCATTTCATTTCATGGTAGCAGCAAACACATAAAATCCATTACCTAAGTGGTTAACCTTATTTCCAGAATGAACCTGGAATGCTTCGAGGCGTACCGCAAATGCGACATATACGCGCTCGGCCTAGTCCTCTGGGAAGTCGTGCGCCGCACGCGACCGGCGAGAGAGTACCAGCCGCCGTATTACGACGTGGCGCCTTCCGACCCCAGCTTCGATGATATGAGGAAGATTGTGTGCACTGATGGGGCGAGGCCGGTGCCTTCAGATGATCCTCACCCGGTAAGAAAAGTTCTAGACCAGTGTTTTTCAACCTTTTTCATTACCCGACCCCCTTACAAGTTAAAAAATTCTTGCAACCCCCCCTAGGCCCATAAACATACAAAATATCAGTGATTTGAAAGACTACGTTTATAATTTTCTTCAAGTAGAAAATTATTAAGTTATTATCGTCTCCAAAACAGAACCACGTTTTGACAAATTGTTCAAAAATAAACATGCCTTTTCACTAAAATCGTATTTTTTCATTGCAGTGTAAGACTTACAAACACTACTTTTTCTTTTACCCGCGACCCCTTGAGAAAGGTTGAAAAACACTGTTCTAGACTATTCGAGGATTTAGAATGTTTGAAAATGTATTAATATTAATAATAATATCTGGGAGAAATCACACACTTAAATCTGAAAGTGAATCAACAATTTGTATGGGAAACTGAAAAAAAAAATTTGGGTTTTGTTATCTTTCCATATGTTAAAATGAGTGCGTTTGAGATTTTAAGGGGTTACTCAGAATGAATATAAAAGAATTCAGGAAAAATACTGAAAACATCCGGTCTCTATTTTTTTTTTCAGATTCCTATACTAAATCTGAATAGTCAAGGATTTGTATGGAAAACTGAACAAAAAAAATTGCAGAGCGGATATATTCAATATTTTTCCTGTATTCTACACTTGACATTGAGTAACCCCTTAAGTGCATTTAAAATTTTAAATGCACTATTTTTATACTCTGCATAGACGAAGGGACACGACAGGGAGTGTGGCCATATAGTCGTCACTTGGTTATCCCGCTTGTGCCTACATGACCTTTGCTTTATGTACCATCTGTTCGAACTACTTCTTCTTTCTTCTTCGCGAAATTCTTTCCTTATTCGCGTTTCCAGAAACTATAATAATTTGCCTATCGATCTAGACCTTTTCAGCTCCAGTGCCTTAGCATCGCGAAGAATTCTAGTTAACGAGTTTTTCAAATGATAAATATTATCGAATTATTTGTAGTTCTATCTATAGCTCTGTACTTGCCTGTATTTTCCACAAATAATGTATATGATATATTATTTGTATTCCATTCCTATCTTCCGAAATTCTATTGGTGGAAACTTCTCATTGGCATTGTTATATTCTATTGTATCCTAATTCATAGTTTAAGTTTGTCTGTCAGTTTTCCTAAAATAAAATAAATAAAATGTTAGAAGGACAAGCACGCAGTAGGTGTATATTTCGGTTGACTTGTATGGAGTGTCGGGAGGGCCGGCGTAAGTTTTATTTTTGTTTTTTTTATTATATTTATTTTTTTCTTTTCAGACAATGGTAGGCATGGCGCAGCTAATGCGGGAGTGTTGGCACGCGAATCCCTCAGTGCGGTTACCGGCTCTTCGAATCAAGAAGACGCTCCTCAAGCTAGCCAGCAACGACCCCGCCATACACCTCGACCAGGATAACGAGGTCTCCGTCTAGGGACGAATGTTGAGGTAGGCTAGGTCACATATTAGTGGTCACATTACCACTGCTTATAAGGTTCATACAAAGCTAAAATAGTCAGTGGCGCTCTGCCATTCAACTCGACCAGAATAACGAGGTCTCCGTCTGGGGACGAATGTTGAGGTACAGTGGGTCACACACTAGTGGTCACTGGACCTCTGCTATTGTAAGCGAGCAAGAGGCAAAACTATATGTTAGTAGAGTGAAGATGTAAGTATGTCCTTGTCTCACCTATAGTTCCGTCCCTCTTGCTCGCCCATGATGGCCATTACGTTCATACAAAAGCTAAGTTAGTCAGTGGCTCTCTGCCATTCAGTTAGACCAGAATAACGAGGTCTCCTTCTAAGGACGAATGTTGATGTACAGCAGGTCACACACTAGTGGTCACAGTACCACTGTTTTGCTAGTATAAGATGAACTAAGATAGCAAGAAAAGTTTGCGCAAAGCTAGGTCAGTCGGTGGCGCTCTGGCATTCAGATTGACCAAGATGAAAAGATCTCCGTGTAAGGAAGAATACTGAGGTATGGTGGTTCACACAGAAGTGGTCAATTGTAAATAAACAGCCAGTGTAAGCTGAAATAAACAACATATTAAGAATGTACAATATTAAAAACTTAAAATGGCAATACCTATGAACAAAAGTATGCTAAATGTTATTTTTCGGGACTAATTACGTAGAAATAAGTCTCAATTCAGTTCCATTCTATTGAGAGGTTTTTGATCTGATGTAAAGTCAACAGATGTTGATGTTTCAGAAAACTTTTTTTTAGACGTTTATACGTTGTTGCAAATTAAATAACCAAGGAGTTTATAACTCTCTAAGCAATACCTATCTAGACTCTATGATGTTTACTTAAAAAAGAAAAACGCCACGGATGTAAAGAATTTTTTATGTTTTTTAACTATTGCGTTGTATTCGTTATGTTAAAATAGGGTATTTGACACTATCAAAATTAAATTGAGAAATATTATTCACTTAATAGCATTTGTCTTAGAATAGCGAAAAATATTACTCGACTGATGTTTTTGTTCTTTTAAATTTTATATTCATTACAATCAAGAAATAAGTTCGTCAAAGACTGTGACGTCACACGCCAGTAACACGAACAATTTCAGAACAAAATGTCGTTTTTGGCATTTGATAAAAAGTCACTGAAATGACTAGTAGTCAATTACCGTATAGCGAATGCAAAATGTATCGTCGCTTTGACGAAATGGTATGCTCAGTGGTACTGCCATACAGCCGTAACTCGGTGCTGATGAAAACGTAACGAAATTGAGTATAATGGGTATATCCTTCATGCGGTACAACAAAGTATATTGAAGTATTTACAAGACTTCTCCAAAGTCTCTCGTTAACTGTAACGAGAGACTTTGGAGAAGTCTTGTAAATACTTCAATATACTTTGTTGCATCATAAGAAAATATAATATTACAAAAACAAACATAAAAAAAATTGGTGACAACAATAGACGACCTTTTTGCTTGGTAGCAATTTCTTCCAGGCAACCTTAAGGCAGGAATTAAACTATGAAATATACTTGTTTATAATATTTTATCAATTTGCCCTTCTCGATAAGAAAATAACTTAGAATATTGTTTCTACAGATTCCTATGAATGCTTTTTAATCAAAACTCAAATGTGTTTTTTTTTAAGTAGATGCTTTTTAATCTTATTTTTTTCTATTAGTACAAAGTTCTCATTGTTATTTTTACTCAAATATATCGATGGTTTACGCTACTAAAGTCGTAACTCCAAAATGCATAGTTTTGGCAATAGCCAACGCTTTTAAAAACTACTGTATTGAACTATGACGTCATCGGTCACAATCTCAAAAAAAAATTATAACAAAAATTCGTTTTTGACGTTTGATAAAAATTGGACTGCTTGATTTTGTATGGGCATCTCAAAGTAATTTTTCTCTTTGACCATAGGTTTCTTGTTCATAGTACTGTCGTCATAAGAAATACGGCCGCAAATATCTCGACGCTTGAAAGGAAAAGTTGACTAAGCGACATGTCGTCCCTCGCACGAATAACTCCTATCTCAGTTTTTTCATGATTTGAGTTTGGACTTTTTCCAATTGAAATACGGTTGTTTTTAAGAACTTGAGGAAAATAAGATAGGAGCGTTAGTCGTGTGAGGGACGAATGGCGCTTAGTCAACTTTTCCTTTCAAGCGTCGATATGGAGTTTATGTATACTTGCGGCCTTTTTTGAGAGCAGAGTTTAATAGTTTATGGCCCTAATATAAATATTATGTTAAGACCAACCATAGATTTGGTAAGTACTTAAAAATTGTGCCGAATAGTATTTTAATGTAGTTTTAATGTGAATTGATCGATATAAAAATATTATATTAATCAAGTTAAGTAGGAAATTACAACATTATTTTTAATTTTTTTTACCCCCAATTTTCACAAGAATTTTTTTATGGGTCAAGAAGTCATGAATCTCTTTGGATTGTAGATTAAGTAACTCTCGTTTCCATAACACAGGGAATCCTATTTTGGGGCCAGATGACCGTGTGTGATTTGTTCTGGATATTTATGATTTTTAAGAGTGTTTTATGGAGAATATGCAGTTTAAAAATAATGACATTAAAACATTAATGGAGAAAAAAATAAAATTGTTATTATTTTTTACATATTTTGCATCATTGATTAGTAATATAAAAAAAAATTGGGGGTAAAAAGTTTGAACAGCCAATTAACGTAAAAATAAAAAGTAATAAAAAAAACTGTACAGTTTTTGTTTCTAGGTTTTGTAGCTTTTTAGCAATCATATGGTGTAAAACAAATATATTTTATTCATTTGGTAGCTTATAATAGCTCTGTAATTTTACGTACGTCAATTTATGTAAATAATACTTTTAAGTTGCATTACACAGGTGTAACAAAATAGATGCAGCACCCTTTATCTTGTAAACATCATGCAGAAACTGTGTCTTCTCACTCTTCGGAGGAAAAGGAGGTACCTCCGCCAGGCGAGGCGGTATGCCTAGGGACCGGCCGTGGTCCGACCGTTGATGGTTGAAAGTCGTATATAGTTCGCGTCACATAAAAAGAGCGCTGGCTGGCGTTCCGAGGATGCACTCTGACAGCAACTGTTTAGTACCCTCTCTTTCACACTTACGCCATTTATATTATGCTGTCCTGTTGTCAGAGTGAACTGTTGTGCCCTCGGAACGCCCGCCAGCGCTCTTTTTACGTGACGCGAGCTGTATATGCGTACGTCGGAAGAAACTTCGATATCGCGTTCTAGATTAGTTTGTGGCGAGTACGGGAGATGTCGCCACAATCATTCTGAGCAGTTTTGTTCTGCGAAATCACAAATAATGGACTCTCCGTAGAAAATAAAATTGTTCAAACAGCAGATGGATTTGTATGAAGAGTTCAATTTTTTTTCGAGTTGTCAGCAAAATCTTAGGACAAAAAAAACAGTTCTATTTTCTTACCCCCTGTATAGATAAGTTAAAATATAAATTGTTTGCATATAATTTTTGCTATGAAGGTAATACTAGTACTACAATATTTATAAATACACTGGTGGACTAAAAAATCGATTCAAAATTTGTTGCTCGACTTTTGAAAAAATAACTCAGTCTACAAAACTGATAAACACTAAAAGCAAAAAACTAGAAAACCATCAAACTAAAATCATAAACAGTCAACACACAGTTTTTGAACTTTTGGTTTAGTTTTATTTTGCTAGATTGAGTTAATTTTCCAAAAGTCGTGCATGAAACTTTGAGTCGATTTTTTTGTCCATGAGTATAGATACTTTAAAGTATAAGATAGGTAAAATTAACGTTGCCATATTTTGTTAAATCATAAAATATTTTTTTAATGTTAAGTGACACATCGTCGGTAGGCATTTAAAGAATGAACAAACGTTATTCAAAATATTTTTTATTTAATTAGATGCTGTACGCATAGGTACTTTTAAATCGTATTTTTTTTCTACCTAGTACAAAGTTCCTACCACTCTCGGAACTTGTACACTCAACGTTTCGGGAAGTGTTAGCGGAGCGGAAAAAAACGTCGAGCCCAAAATAAACTTGTTATTAGGTGAATGTATATGGGAAAATATACCCGTTCTCCAGCTCAGAAAAAAAAACTATTATGTTTAACTAAACTATTAAATGGGTTGTTTATTTTCTAATATTTTTATTTCAACGTTTTAAAGCAAGTTGATTCGTTCACTACAAAATGACGCTTTTTTATAAATTGGAAACAAAAATTTAAGTGCCTATGTAATTATGCCTAAAAAGAGGCCTTAATATTAAATTGCATATGCATGCATAAATCTCTTTTATAATTGGATTTTAAAAAAACACTTGTTAAAATTCACAGAAGTTATTTGCCCTAAGTTAGTCATAAGTGCCTGTATATTTGTAGATTATACTGATTTTATTTAGAGTGTATTTTTGTTTACCGCTTCCACGGTGTAGTGGTTATATTCGCTTCGCATTAGACCGTCACAGGTTCGATTTCCGGCGGGTTGTTCCTGTTTGTCCCCGTGAGCCTGGGGACAAACGGAACTTTTAGTTTTGTTCGTCCCCACATAAAAATTCGGGGATAAACAAAAGTTCTGTTGGACCCCATTCGGGGACAGGCTTGCGGGGACAAACAGAAACAACCTTTCCCAGCTTGCTCCAACTTTGTGGGACTCAGTTCGTTTTCTCACCTGGCTAGCTACTCACAGCTTTTATTAATAGTCCTGCCGCCAAACATCAATGTAAACAGCATTGATGTGTTCCGGCATGGAGATAAGATAGCCAGTTCCCCATTGCGTTGGGGAATCTTGGTAAGCCCGCTTCCATCTTCGGCATCATCATCACTTACCACCAGGTGAGATAATGCCAAGGGCTTAAAGGAAGGATAAATAAAAGGAAAAAAATCGTAATCAGTATTTGTTCTCACACAGCCAATTGCTATGAAATTTTGCCTGTAGATAGCCCAAGTTATCTCAGATGAGGCTGGTGTGAAATGTGGGACATTTTGGCAGAAATTATGAGGAGTATCGCGAGAGGCAGCTGGTTCATTAGTTTAATTAAGTATGTGACGGACGGATGTACACTGCCATGCATTTAACGTTGGTTCCTTTTGACAAAAAAAAATTAAATACTCAAATTATTTGGTTTCAGAAATAGCTAACTGGAACTGAAATGAAACAAAGAAATGATGGCGCTCTTAAAGCTTAGCAATGTTCCATTTGATTGTGTCATTGTTTGCTATAAAGCGGTAAATCAATGTAATAGTAGATGCTTCTCTTAAAACTGTACATATTTTACCAAGGAAGGTACACAATAATAATCGAAAACGCTGAAAGCGTCAAAAAACCGTCTTCAATCGCGTAACATACGGGTCAAACTGAGAACCTCCTTTTTTTGAAGTCGGTTAAAATATTAAAACCTTCTCCTAAATGTAACAAATACTTTTCTGAAAACCGCATTAAAATCGGTTCAGCCAAGCGCGAGATAATCGCGGATAAACATACATACATACATACAGGTAAAATTGAGAACCTCGTTTTTTTGAAGTCGGTTAAAAACATTCCACTTTCCATACAAATCAAATCTACTGTTCAGTTATAAAGGTAGGCGGTCTTGTCGATAAAGAGCTATCTCTTCCAGACAACCTTTAAAATAAATAAATGAAATAGTATGAAGAAAACTTATTTTGCTTCAATTGTATGGGTTCCAAGAGAGAATTTGTATAGTTTTGTGAGTTGCATCTGCAATTTATCGCTTGTTAAAGTCGTGCTATAGATTTAACAGAGGAAAAAAAACTGACGGAAAAAAAGATTTTTTTTTTTTTGTATAATGACTAAGTGTGTTCACTCACTCTATAAATATTTGAAATGTAAATATAATAATGATATTGTGAAAGAAAATGTTTAATTACTAAGGATTTATTATCTAGAACTAGAGAGACATGTAATATGGAAAATAATTAAGTCTTATTCTTATGATTTATAATTAGTTGGAATTTAAGAACAAAATAAAATAATATTTGTGTATAAAGTTGATTGTTTTATTTTTAACTTCTTTTTAGTGGACAGGTTGTTTTAAAGTCTGACCGCCACAGTCGGCCCTCAACGGTTTTTCGTTCCGCATACGACAGGGTATAAGATTTTCATACATTTTCGTCGCCCGATTTCCCATAGCGTAGCGTGGCTAGGGTTTCTGCTCGAGCTTTCTCGAACTCGAGAAAACTCGAGAAATTTAGCTTCATTCGAGACGAGAAAAAAATGACCGGAGCTCGAGAATTCTCGAGTTCCGAATGTGAATTGCGCCAAGCGCGTCGTGCGTCTTTTTTTGTCGCTTAAACGCACAGTTGTGGACTGCCAACCATTTAAGTGATGGAAATGAAAATATTGTCGCGTAGAACGATGGCCAAAAGAAGCGGCACTATTCCTCGAAGCACTCTCCGTACTATATGCGATAGAGAATGCAGAGCGAGGCTACATCTCTACGCAGTGCCAAGGGGCCAAGCCGATCTGAAATATGCTGGCAGCTTACAATTCGGGTTGCTCTCTATTGAATGCGGTCCAGAGGGAGAAGCTGCTACTGGGGTGCCCCTGCCCAGAGATGAGAACAGTCTTTATTCCATATGAGGCCGAACCTGCGCCTTTTAAAGTTGCAGGCGATGGGCCGCGGTGAAATACCATCTCGATCTATTGAGCACACACCACACCAAGCTTCTTCAAGGCTAATTTAGCCTTACCCTCTAGATAACCACAGAACTGGACTTCACTCTTAATGTCGACACCAAGGGTTCCAATAATAGCTGAGGCATTTAGGGGAGTGTCCTCAAAACGAGTTGATACAATAAATGGCATTTTCTTGGCGGTGAACGCGCAAACCTGTGTCTT
Organism: Coleophora deauratella; assembly: GCA_958295455.1. NCBI lineage: Eukaryota > Metazoa > Arthropoda > Insecta > Lepidoptera > Coleophoridae > Coleophora > Coleophora deauratella. The sequence continues at coordinate 1,335,394 of OY282401.1, read as the reverse complement.
GGTGGGGTTAAATTGGACCAAATTAAGTCGACCCCATTCCGAAACTTTCTTTAAAGAAGCCTCAATTTCAGGCTCAAGATTGTTTCGAGTCTCATTGGTTTTTTGGAATTTGTTAGTCATTAGCTACAAACAATTTTTACTTTTATCTCTTTTGAATCCTTTCTTTATTCTTATTTTTGTATATTTTATTTACAGACATGACATTGTATAAGTCATTTATTGATCTAGCATTAAGATGTAATAGAATATAAGACTTAAAAAAAAAAAATGTGTTGGAGGGAGTTTCTTTAGGGCCCGCCGTTTCTTCTCACTCCGCAAACACTTCCCGAAACGGTGGGTATACGAGTTCAGAGTGGTAGGAACCTCGTATTAGGTAGATAAAAGAATGACGTTCGAAAAGTGTACACTGCTACCTACTTCGAATAAAATATTTTCATTTTCATTTTCATTTTTCATTTTCTCGATGACATTTTCTCGAGAAATGTTGGCACGGCCGGTATAGACGACATCACCTGTGCTGTCATCCGCATAACAGTGAGTGCTGCTGATTTGCAGCATATCATTGATATGCAGAAGGAATAGTGTAGGCGAAAGCACACAGCCTTGAGGGACACCAGCTTCACAGACATAGAATCTGAGCATTGTGCCAGACCCGATCGAAGGCCTTCGCTATGTCCAAACTAACCGCCAATGTTTCTCGTTGACCTGTGCCCAACGATGTGTCAGGTAGACAAGAAGATCACCATCGGACCAGCCCCAACGGAAACCGTACTGTCGGTCACTAAGCAGCTGGTGGTCCTCTGGGTACCGAAGGAGCTGGCTGTTGATAATAAACTCCATTATGTTTGAGAATAAGGAGGTTATGGCTACCGGCCTGTAGTTGGACGGATTCGAGCGGTCACCTTTTTTAGGGATTGGGTACACCAAAGCTGTCTTCCATGAGTTCGGAACTACGCCAGAAGAGTAGGAAAACCGAAAAAAGCGTGTTAAAACTGGAGCCAACCCTGGAGCACATACCTTCAACACGATAGGAGGGATTCCATCGGGCCCACTCGACTATTAGTTTAGTGCTAAGTTTTGATTTTAGTTGTTTTGTTTAGAGTTTATCTATGTATCTGTTTTAGTATGTAAGAAGATTTTAATTTTTATTCCTTTCCTTTCTTAAATAAGAGGTACCAAATACTACAAAATTATCAGTTAAAAAATTTTGATTTACTAAATTAATTTTAATATATTCCAATGGTTTATATAAAAAGAGTCGAGACCCGAGAAAACTCGAGAAATTGGGCTCGAGAATTCTCGAAACTCGAGAAATAAAAAAGGTCGAGAAATCAGAAACCCTAAGCGTGGCGGAAAAGGAAATAGAAGTACCTAACTCGGCCCCAATCTAAATGAAATGAAATGAATATTTATTTGCCATGTCCGTTTCTACAGTTCTCACTGACTTTACCTCATGATGGTGACGTTCCCCAATCCCTGGGGTTACGGCATGAAAGAAGCGTGGCGATTAATGGGTTAATATACAGGGGTGACGCTACAATAATTAAATGTAAAAAGCAATGTTTTTGTATTTAAAACATTTAATTATAAATTAATATATAAAAGCATACAAGACATAAAACTTAAGCTAGGAAATGCACAAATTGGTACGTTTCTTATCATTAAAAAAATAAAATAGCATCTTTCGCTCAAAAATTTGGTTAAATCGTATAAAAACACTGACTGACATTACTATGTACGAATATTAAACGTAATAATACTTATTATTTCATTAATAATTTATTCAGTTATTCAATAAAATTTGCACTTTAATAAAACCGTCAAATTTTAATGACGTATAAGTGCTGGAGTAGAGATCCGCATATTGTTCATTTTATAGCTTCAGATATTTGCTAATATCTTGACAAAGAGAAACTGTAAAACTTAAAGGATTTCTTTTAGAACAAGTCGATAAATAAAATAACATCCGTTTGCACCAATCAGAAATCGGAGCACTGAGAGCTTATAACTGACGAACGATAGATGGCGCCACATCAGCATCTTTAGATGTTACTTCGAAGCTTTGTAGTAACAACACTCTCGGATAGATACTTGGAGATTCTTCAAGACCGATAAGAAAGAGTATACAACTTGTGAGATTTATAACCTGTTACACGAGGCAAAATGATGTCGATTTAGCTCTCAATACAGTATTTCTTCAAATGAAAAAGGCTTTGAAGACTGACGTTACCTATACTTTTCCAAATTCCAACAAGATATTTCTCTGCCTACACTACCCTAAAGATATTCGTTGTTCCACCGTTACACATTCAGTCTTAATGCTGTTCATCTTGCTGGAGTTCCTCCATATCGTCCTGATCGAACTCCGTGTCCTCTTCAGCAGTGGCCTCCTGGTACTGCTGGTACTCAGACACCAGGTCGTTAACGTTGCTCTCAGCCTCACTAAATTCCATCTCGTCCATGCCCTCGCCCGTGTACCAATGCAAGAAAGCCTTGCGCCTGAACATAGCGGTGAACTGCTCCGAGATGCGCTTGAACAGCTCCTGGATAGCCGTCGTGTTCCCAATGAAGGTCGAAGACATCTTTAGGCCTTTAGGAGGGATGTCGCAGACGGCTGTCTTCACGTTGTTAGGGATCCATTCGACGAAGAAGCTGCTGTTTTTGTTCTGAATAGAGAGCATTTGCTCGTCTACTTCCTTCATGGACATCCTACCGCGGAAGATTGCAGCCACGGTCAAGTAGCGTCCGTGCCGCGGGTCGCAGGCAGCCATCATGTTTTTAGCGTCGAACATCTGCTGAGTCAACTCTGGGACTGTCAACGCCCTGTACTGCTGGCTGCCGCGAGACGTGAGCGGCGCGAAGCCAGGCATGAAGAAGTGGAGACGCGGGAACGGCACCATATTGACGGCTAACTTCCTCAAATCAGCGTTCAACTGTCCCGGGAACCTCAAACACGTCGTTACTCCAGACATGGTCAGCGACACCAAATGGTTCAAGTCTCCGTACGTTGGATTAGGCACTTTGAGGGTTCTGTAGCAGATATCGTATAGAGCCTCGTTGTCTATGCAGTAAGTCTCATCGGTATTTTCGACTAGCTGATGAATTGACAGCACAGCATTGTAAGGTTCCACTACGGTGTCCGAAACTTTTGGCGAGGGTACGACGGAGTATGTGTTCATGATTCTGTCGGGGTATTCCTCTCTAATTTTGGAGATTAGCAGGGTTCCCATACCGGAGCCTGTACCGCCGCCTAGCGAATGCGTAAGCTGAAACCCTTGGAGGCAATCGCAGTTTTCGCATTCCTTTCTGACCACGTCTAGGACAGCGTCTACGAGTTCAGCGCCCTCGGTGTAGTGGCCCTTAGCCCAGTTGTTGCCGGCACCGGACTGCCCGAAGACGAAGTTGTCGGGCCGGAAGAGCTGGCCGTAGCCGCCGGACCGGACCGCGTCCATGGTGCCGGGCTCAAGGTCGAGGAGGATGGCGCGGGGGACGTACTTTCCGCCGTTCTCCTTCGTCGCAACTGTAAGGAAGAAAGAGAAATTAAATTGACTGGTGAAATTTCGCGAGTCAGCAAACTTGGGATTGTCCTCCGCCAACCGGGTTTCTTGAGGACTTCAGTATGGGATCTTCGTGGAATTTAAACTGTTTTTAAAGGATGTGAGGAAACATTTTACAACCCTCGTTTTACGTGCGTTGCGAAGCACGTAAACAGTCATATGTCTCTTCCCTAACAGTCAAACCAAATATTATTAATAAATTACTTTAGGTATTATTTATCTACAGATAGCGAAAAGGAAGCTCTGTTACGAAAAAAAAACAATATGATTGTTTCTTTTAGAAACCTGACTTCCAAAAAATTTTGGTATCTTATCTCAATCTAAGGATCAAGAAGAAATAGTCTAAAGACACCTCGCATTCCAAGTCCATCAGCCGTTGGATCTGATTAAAAAGTACTCCTTGTAGCTAAAACTTACACGTTCTCTAGTGATAAATGATTGATTGTGCTTACTGCTTATTTTGATACGAGGTGCTAATAATTACCTCTTTATGTATGAGCCTATGTCTGTAGCCTTATATCAAGAATAGCCTGTAAACAATATATGGAGTGCGATGCACTTATCTTAGATTACCCTTGATCTCCAGATTGTCATAAAATACCTATTAAAAAATGGTTAAAACATTCTAATGGGCAAAGTGGAGGGGAAAACAAAAAGAGGCCGAGCACCAGCTAGATGGTGTGACCAAACTAAAGATTTGCAACTCCACCTGCACGAAGCTATTCACACCGCTGTGGACAGGGAAAAGTGGAAGTACCTGACTCTGCCCCAATCTAGAGTTCTCACTGACTTGACCTCATGATGGTCACGATCCCCACTTCCTGGGGTTACGACTTAGAAGAAGAAGAAAAAAATGGTTAAATTTTTAAAGTAACCTAGCTACTGTAGAATACAGTTACTGCATTGGGCTAAGAATACCGCGCGCATTGTAAAAGCCCATTATGAATAATAATCGCCATAATCATAACAGTACAATGGACAGTTATCGTGGTTGCTAGCTGGACACTGGACGGCTTGGCTGGAATCTTAAGTTATAATGTCTATAGGACGTCTACGTCACGATAAATCGTTCTTTTCTTTCGTTCAGTACTTTCATGTTCCATTACTATGCTGTGGTTAGAACTTCGTATTTTTTTAATACAAACAATAATTAGAAAGTTACTGATTAATTTTACGATACACCAGCACCAAATAGGTTTTTGATAAACAGATTTTAGGTACGTCATAAACGAGTCATTACCATTAGGAAGAAAGTTTCGAAAAACCTTTTAACTTTTTTTAGTCTGAGCTCTTTAATTACTGAAAAGGTCTCTCAGTCGGGTAACGATCTATTTTTTTAAAATATAACAAAGAAAATTTTACTTTTTGCAAGATTACCGTTACCAACCCCCGTACCACGATTCGTCCCCGCTACTGGAGCACGGGACCCAATACTTCGAGGAGGTCCTAACCTAGCCATACCATACTTCACACAAAGGGGGCCAAAACCAGATTTTTGATGCATAGTAGTGTCTATAATTTAAAAAAAAACTACTTATAATAGTAGTTTTAGGGTCTACAATAGACCTTAGTTGCCAGTGATTCATAAAGTTTTGTTACCGGCCTCAAAGTTAGATAAACGACGTGACACGACCGCCATTACAATGCACTTTTGTCTAAAAAACCTGCTACTAACAGCTTTTAGCTACGTAGGTACCATTTCTGAGCTTTTTGTTACAATGTACACAGAAAGATAGCAGTGATGGATTACGTGCTTCGAGATAAAACTGACTGAATAAAAATACCTACCTATTTAAAACACTTAAGCTTCTTAATGTTGTGGGGCGGTAATAAATTTGGCTTCCGATATCGAGCGCGTAACTCGGGGAAAGTTATTTAGTTTCATGAGTAGAAACCATGTTAGAACGAATAAACTTGACCTTGTATGAAAATCTTAAATTCTGGCACCTGTGGCACGGAAACCGGTTGTCGGACCTAGCTGACTGTGGCGCTCAAAGGGTTAACCGTTAACCCTATGGTGCCGGTTGCTGTCACTAGATGACAGTCGTTAAGCCACCAGACGCCTGGAATTGTGGCCATGCAACACAACCTCCACCAATCCGGACTTTTTTTCAAAACCTATAGATCACCGAACTTACAACTTACAATCATTCCAAAAATTACAAACTATTAAGCTGAGTGTTGATATAGCGTTAATGTCATTGATCTTATTTTATTTTTATCAATAATATTATCGAGCAAAATTGTTAACGGTTATACGAGCATGTTATCAAACTTCAGTTATTTTAATTTGTTATTTATTATTATGAATGATAAATGAGACAAGAATGATTATTATTCATGTCTTGTTTTAACTTGTTCAGTCGGTCTAGCTCAGTGTTTTTCAACCTTTTTGAATACCCGACCCCTTTATAAGTTAAAAAATTCTTGCGACCCCCTAGGGCCATCAACACACAAAATGTTATTCATTTGAAAGACTATGTTTATGATTTTCTCCAATTAGAAAATTGCTTAGTTAGTTATTAAAATCTCCAACACAGAACCACGTTTGGACATAAACTGGCCCAGCCTTCTCACTGAAATCGTATTTTTAATTGCAATGTAGGACCTGACCTACAAATACTTGCCCCTTTCTTTCACCCGCGACCCCCTGAGAATGGCTTCGCGACCCACAGGTTGAAAAACACTGGTCTAGCTTATCTGAAGCCAGTGTGAAGCGTTCTTCAAATACCTATAACGATATCATCCCCCCCCCACTTCTTGAACACGGGTCTTTTACCATATCTCGGCAAGGGTAGGTCATACTCCACAAACGATGCCCTAATCCGTATTGATAGAGATTGTAATGGCTAGTGGCCACCCTCATCCCGTTTATGACCGTGTCAGTAGCCAGTTACCTTGCGTGATCGAAGTGACCACATAAGCCGCATTGAGCCACAACCGCCTCACCTAATAAGTTAATAAAACTGTACGATGGGTATCGACACATATAGGGGACTTTAAATTAGTTCTTGATACCAAAGGATATGCATGTACTCATGATAACAAACAACTTTCCCTAAGGAACCCATAGTCAAATCACAAAAAAAAATTTGGACTCTTCATACTAATTTGACCGGCCCGTTGACTGATTTGTATGGAGGGTCCAAAACTTTTTTTGAGATTTGACTATGGGTTCCTCAGGGAAAGTTGTTTGTTATCACGAGCACATGCATAGCCTTTCGTTTCAAGAACTAATTTAAAGTCACCCTATATACAAGCCATGAATCGAGAACAACCCCTTTTAATAACCATTTTAAGTCATACTAGGTCCAATTTTTTTTGCGAATCGTCTATGGTTCCTTGGGGAAAGTTGTTCAGTTTCATAAGTAAAAGCCCCAGTTTAAGTAGTTTTAGCCGACTTTGTTACAGCTCGTTTTTCGTTTGAAAAAAAGTACTAGGTATATGAGTGACCTTTTCTAAATTCGTCAGGATGCTCTTAACAACTCGGTTACTTCATTTCGCCACCATTATCTGATTTCCCAACTTCCTAGGAATATCGTCAGTGTTTAAGTGACAATCACCAGCTCGCCGACAGGTCATCGGACCCATAAATGCTAGTTAAGGCCCAAAACGAGGTCTTTGTCCGTTTATTCTTGAGTAATTGTAATATTTAATTGGTCAATTACTGCGGCTTTAGGTGGAGTAAGGGGTTAAATCAGTTAATGTAGGTAGGAGGATTAGAATTGCCTGTTTTTAGGGTTCCGTAGCCAAATGGCAAAAACCGGAACCCTTATGGATTCGTCACGTCTGTCTGTCTGTCCGTCCGTATGTCACAGCCACTTTTTTCCTGTTTTTTCCTGAACTATACTGTTGAAACTTGGTAAGTAGATGTATTCTGTGAGCCGCATTAAGATTTGTACACAAAAATAGAAAAAAATCAATACATTTTGGGGGTTCCCCATACTTAGAACCGAAACTCAAAATTTTTTTTTCATCAAACCTATACGTGGATAGGTCTTCAAAAATGATATTGAGGTTTCTAATATCTTTTTTCTAAACCAAATAGTTTGCGCGAGAGACCCCCTGTAACTTCTAAAATAAGAGAATGATAAAACTAGAAAAATATATGATGTACATTAACATGCAAACTTCCACTGAAAATTGGTTTGAACGAGATCTAGTAAGTAGTTTTTTTTAATACGTCATAAATCGTAAACCGCAAATTACCTTTCATTCAATCAACTCAAATATAAAAAAAATAGAGTTCAAGACATTGTGTGATTACTGATTATGAATTTATACGGAACCCTCGGTGCTCGAGTCCGACTCGCACTTGGCCGGTTTTTTTTAAGTACTTTGTCCTCAGTTTGCATGTGATGTTGAAGCGAGATTTTGTAGGTGTAAAAATTATTATAGAGGAAAGTTATCTACTGCCGTATTGCGTGGAGTCATAGAAGAAACATTTCTTTACTATGACGAATATAATCAATGATCGATCCGTTACCGATCCTATACCATTTTTTTTTATCGTAACAGACATTATTATGTATGGTCTCGTTCCAAAACCAAGTAATATTTACTCGACAAGAGTCGTGCTATTTTACATTGATTTAGATATAATAGAAAACTATACTTTACTAAGACTAGTAACCCTTTAAGTATGATACTATCTCGAAAGTGATTTGAAACGAAACCTATGTAGGAAAGAAACTAACATCCATTTCTAAGCATGTTAACATAACTCTCAAAAAAGTTAGAAAAGGGCTAATGGGACAAATTAGAAACTTGCTGGCGTTAGTAGCGCGAGCTCTAGAAGTAATCGCTTGTCCTACGATCTACCGTGTCTTGTCCCGACCACCCACAGGAAAATGATCTTTTCACTGCGCCTACACCATAGTCTTAATTACTACGTCATCAAGATAAGATTTAATCGTAAGTAAGCTCATAAAACTTGGCTAAGCTGAGACTTATTCTAGACCTTATAGTAGGTATAATAATAATAATATCTGGGACAAATCACACACGGTCACCGGTATACCGGTATGCTTCTTTGTTTAAATGTTGATCTATTGCCTTTCCTAGATTTATAATATATTACATAGATTTATTCGTCGGAATCTTTTTTTTTTAATATATGTTCACCGATTACTCGAAGACGCCTGAACCGATTTGGAAAATTCTTTTTTTTTTAAAACGGGTATACTTCACAGGTGGTCCCATATAAATTTTATCGAAATCGATTCAGCGGTTTTTGAGAAAATCAACAAAAACATAGCAAAATTGGAGTTCTTGCGATTGAAGTCGGTTGTTTTTAACGTATTCAGCGTGGTCAATTATTCTATTTGGCATTCCACGTCTCATATTGAGCGTGATTTTGCCAATGTCGAGTGAAAAATGGGAGAATCTTCAATAAAAAAATGGCGAAACGCCAATGTCAAGTGAAAGGCACGGCTCTAAGGGTGATGGGCACTTAAAGACGCTCCACGTGGTGGTTTGCTGCTGGAACTGGGAAAAATCCTCTTCTTATGACCGCTTATCTCTGAATCTGAATCACAGCTATTTACCCATCACAAAAATAACGTTGAAACTACCCTAAAACGGAAGTAATTGAAAAATTAACAGACGTGTGCTCGGTACAAAGTCCCGGCAACCAACCTCAAGGAAATACCTATGCATTTTTTAGTCTTACTCAACGCAAAAGAACCGTAACGTATTATTTATTAGCATTGCTATCTGCAATAGTTGTCAAAAACGGTGACTTTATATAGGTAACTGAAAGAACTGAACAACTTTCCTCAAGATTAAAATACTCATTACTCAAACGCAAAAAAAACATACAAAGTTCACGTATCAGCGAATTAAATTGTCTGCAGATCGCTCGTCGCAAGTGGACCTGTATTGGCCACACTCTCAGAAGGGACCCCACCCATATACCTAGACAGGCGCTAGAGTGGACCACACAAGGGAAAAGAAAACGTGGCCGTCTCAAACAATCCTGGCGGCGCTCAGTGGCAGCCATGGCCCGAAGTGAAGCGCGTAGCCCAAGATAGAACGCAATAGCGAAGCACTGTAGACGCCCTCTGCCCCACCTAGGGGACTTAGGACATTAAGTCAAAGTAAGTCAGAATTAAATTGTATGAGAAGTCTAATTTTGTCGGTATTCTTTTATTGAAAAGTTGTTCAGTTTTTTGAGCTGAACCAGACATTACTGACATCTACTGAATTAACATCAACATTTACTGCCATAAACTTGTTCAGTCTTGAGCTAAAGCCATGAAGTCTACCCAAAAACGTGTATGTACACTAGCCCACAGAGATATCTGAACCCCTAAGTTTAAAACGTAATTCACACTTTGCTTTGAAACGCCGTCTATCGCAATTTCCAACTGGTAGATGTCTGTTATCTGTATTCCATCCATTGTTAAATATATGCTTTTCTTATAACCCGATGGTTCTCGTTTTGCTAAAGCTATTAGGTTAATCTTTCGTGATACATGGCGTTACGGGGGGTTCAGGTATCTTTGTGGTTGTCTGTACAGATGTTTTGGGCGTTTCCATACGTACGTATGGAAACGCCCAAAACACCCTGAACAACATTTAAAATCATCAGAAAACCATAGACAAACATACCAGAGGCCTCATTGTAGTAGACGGAGATGCGTTCCAGCTGCAGGTCGCTGGTGCCCTTGTACACGCCCGCCGGGTCGATGCCGTGCTCCTCCGATATTATCTCCCAGAACTGGGGACAACAGAGAACAGGGTCAGTCAGTCAGTGGTAGATAACGGGTTTAGTCAGCCAGTGAAGTTAGGGATGTGCTTCATAAGAAGTTTCGAACCAAGGAGGTGCTTAATTCGAGTGTATGTATTTTTTGCGTGTTACCACAGAAAAGAGGGTTATGCGGGCATGTTAAAACGATATTCTCGCAGATGTGTATATAGTTTTTGTAATGTTTTTTTTTATTCGATAGACAGATAATGACTTCGAGGTGGTCACATATAAATTGTATTAAAATGAGTTCAGTGCTTTTTAAGCAAATTATTAAAAAGAAAAAAGAAAACAAACGTCGCTTGTTTTTGACGCGTTTAGTTAGCGTTGTGTTTTTTTTACTGACAAACGGAAGGTTAGCCTGTTAAGTGGGACTTCTACTCATCATACTGAATTAAAAAAATTCTACAGCTTTTTACTTTTCACCATAAAAAAACCATTATGTTCGTTCCTTATAGCATTCCTATTCTAAAGTGTTCCCTTAGTTAGACCCTTTTCACGGCGCGACGACTACGGCTCCCTTCTGTACAGACTCTAACTAACCCCGCGTTTATTTTTTATTATTCCAAGTTTTTGTTCATTTCGAAATAAAGACAGTGTATGGGGGGAAATAGAAACACGTTGGAACACGTCCTATTTATTTTTACAGTGTGTTGGCGTTGCAATAAAAACGAACATAAAAGTCTTTACAGATCTGTCTTGTCTTTACATAAAAGTGTTGCTGTATTTGTCAAAAATCACCTGCATCTTTTTGAGACAAAAGATAAGTTCAAAAGAAACCTAAGACAGACCCACCATCTTTACTCAGACACAGGCAGATCTAGTTTCTATCATAGAAGTGTATACTTTATGGGTGTGAGGGTATACAACAGCATATACCTGATCGTCTTAAGACGCTTAGCATACAAGCATTTAAGAAAGCCCTATCCAAATGGTTGCTTTCGAAACTCTACTACAGTGTACAGGAATTTCTTGACGATAAGAACAAATAATAATTTATAATATAACAACATTTTTAATCTGTTTAGTAATTGTAATTGACAATTGTTCTTAATTTTATTATTTATGACATTATTTAATTTTTATTTCAATATTTTATTTAGTCAATGGTGCTTGTTGACATAAAATTAAGTTGATAAGTACTGTCTTAATTTTTCAGAATGTTTTATTATTATTAATTTTATTAGCATGTTTGTTTTTATATAATATTTTGAAAACAATAATTAAATTTGTTTTTCGATTTATTTTCTCATTTAAAAATTATTGTACGCCTCTTGAGGTAAACTATGGAGTCCGTTTATTACTTATAAGATCTTTTATAGACCTATGGTTTTCAATAAAGATACTTTGACTTTGACTTTTAGATGTTCACAATCGTTTATTAATAATAATATCTGGGACAAATCACACACGGTCATCTGGCCCCAAATTAGGATTCCTGTATCTTGGGAACCAGATACTGATATACATACACATATACTTTTAAATATATACATATATAGATATAATACACCCAGACTCAGAGCAAACAATTCTGCTCATCACAGAAAAGTTTGCCCTGAGTGGGGATCGAACCCACGATTCTCGGATCAGAGGTCAGGATCGCTACCACGACCACTTAGCCACCGAGTCATTAAAAAAATTGGAACAGCTAGTTTTTTTTTGTCGTTTACTGTTACAGTACCTACTTAAATAATACAGGGGGGGGGGGGTGTAAAAAAAGTTCTGAAACATTGCCCTTTATAAATTAATCGCATTACTTAAACTGAACAACTCATGTAACTGAACAACTTTCCCAAAAGAACCCATAATCAATTCGAAAAACAAAATTGGACTTCTCATACTGAGTGGGCCAGACTTGTTAGAAAATACAAAAAAATCGCAAATTGACTATGGGTTCCTTGGGAAAAGTTGTTCAGATTCACTAGTAGAAGCCCCAGTTTAAGTAATGACAACTAATTTCTTAACACCTTGTATAGGTATCTTAACACGGTTCAGGTGATAGGTTTTACAAAATCAGACTGCTATTACGCTTGTGTAGTTGGCTTTGTTTGTCATACTTCATTTGCTAATTTTAAGTTGTTTTCTTCTTTTTAACCGACTTCAAAAAAAGGAGGAGGTTCTCAATTCGTCGGAATCTTTTTATTTTATTTTATTTTTTATGTATGTTCACCGATTACTCGAAGACGCCTGAACCGATTTGGAAAATTCTTTTTTTGTTTAAAAGAGTATACTTCACAGGTGGTCCCATATAAATTTTGTCGAAATCTATTCAGCGGTTTTTGAGAAAATCAACAAAAACATAGCAAAATTGGAGTTATTACGATTTAAGTCGGTTGTTTTTAACGTATTCAGCGTGGTCAATTATTTACTATTTTGCACTTCCTTACATGTGCTTCATGTTAATGTTAGTTGTTTATTTTATCTGAGGAAAACTTAGAAGAATAACAAATAACCAGATAGATAGAGTCCCCCGTACAATCAATGTGAAGCCAGTCAAAATTAGCTACTGATAAGCGAAACAGACACTATCAGTAATAATGACAGTATTTTTACATCAGTATATTGACATTCCATCGTTTAGTATGCGTCAGACCATCATTCCAACCACTACACTGTCAGTATATTGTCATTACTTGAAAATACTGTCATTATTACCGATAGTGTCTGGTCCGCTTTAGGTGTGTTCAGGGACCCGAACATCAGACAGTGAACCAGATATGCGCAGGGCGCAGACTGCGGTGTTATAGCACACAATTAGGGACACCCTACATCCTGGCACACACAGGTGTGTAATTAATTAGAAACCCATCAAATGTTGCACCATAGTGTGCTGTGGCACAACCTGGATAATTCATACAAATGTCATGCTATTACCTACTACACTTAAATAAAAAGGACAATGCTCACGAAGTTTTGAAATTAGTTTATTTAAATTAGATCTATTTTGTTTGTACGTAAATTGATTATTACGTAATTTCTGTTGCTCGCGTCGCGTTCTACATCGATTCCTTGCTTTTTTCCGAACCCCGGGTTGTCTGGAAGAAAGCTTTTAGTGATAAGACCGCCCAGATTGTACTACTTGTTTCTTTTTCTTTTTTTGTTTTGTATGTGTTATTTGTATTTGTACTGTAGTCAATAAAGAGTATTTGATTTGATTTGAAGTATGGAAAAATACACAGAGCGAACAGATACAGAATGTAGCTCAAAATTGTAGTCATATTTAGTGATATAATTGTATGAATATCACTACATAGTATAAAACAAAGTCGCTTCCCGCTGTCTGTCCCTATGTATGGTTAGATCTTTAAAACTCCGCAACGGATTTTGATGCGGTTTTTTTAATAGATAGAGTGATTCAAGAGGAAGGTTTATATGTATAGTATAATACATTGCACCCGTGCGAAGCCGGGGCGGGTCGTTATAGTTTCACTATAAGATTCTGTGGCTAAATGTGTGATATTGCTATTTGTTTTTATCTGGGGCGATATCTCTGGGTTTTTTTAGCATTATCCTTTGACAAATAATAATAATAATAATAATTTATTTCATTCCAAAATATTACAGACTCCTTAATACATAAGCGCTTAAAAAGTACATTTTTTTACAGATGGTAGTTTTACAATTTGAGCCAAAAATTCACATCTCCTATACCCATACTAAGTATTTTACATACTTGTGTTATGGGTTATAGTGAGACATTTCCCCGTAACAGTAGCTATTTAAAAAATTGTTGATAAATTGTTGACAAATGTGTGTGTTGCGGGTTTAAAGGGACATTTTGAGAAAGGGACCTTTTGCGAAAGGAACCATTGGAGAAAGGGGCCTTTTGCTACCAGGGGACATTTTGCGAAGAACCCCGGGGTTTGCGCTAAGCAATCACCGGGTCTTACCCGTAGGGGTGAGGAGCCTTTAGAGAAGGACAGGATGTGGCCATACGACCACATTATACTGTGACCATATTATGGTGCCATATATACGATATGTAATGTAACCTATACATTATTACATATGTACTCCTATACATATTTTATTTTACACGTTTACCGATAACTGACAACGCGGAACACGTTAAAAATAACCGACTTCAATCGTAACAACAAAAATTTTGCTATGTTGTTTTAGTTTTTGTTGATTTAAAAAAAGCGCTAAATTAATTTTCCCTTAAATATATGGGAACACCTCTAAAGTGTGACCTACCAAACAATAAAAGAATCATCAAAATCAATTCATAATTGGCCGAATAATCGTGTAACAAACATACAAAAAAACATACACGAATTGAGATCCTGCCCCATTTTGAAGCCGGTTAAAAATAGATAACAATTCGCGAATTTACTGTAGGTTCCAATGGGAGAATTGTTCAATTTCTTGATTAAAAGCTAGAAATAGATTAAACCCCAGTTTAAAGTTACAGCTTCGGCTGTTTTTCAACCGACTTCAAAAAAAGGAGGAGGTTCTCAACTCGTCGGAATCTTTTTTTTTTATGTATGTTCACCGATTACTCGAAGACGCCTGATCCGATTGCGAAAATTCTTTTTTTGTTTAAAAGGGTATACTTCACAGGTGGTCCCATATAAATTTTATCGAAATCGATTCAGCGGTTTTTGAGAAAATCAACAAAAACATAGCAAAATTGGAGTAGTTGCGGTTGAAGTAGGTTGTTTTTAACGTATTCAGCGTGGTCAATTATGTTAGGGCTTTTTTACCTATAATATAGCATATGGCGCGCGTTCTATTCATATATTAATTAATGTATTTTATATAGTATGTACAGAAATGCATAGTATCTGTGTATGTGTTACTTTGTGTTTGTAACATAATACTGCCAGTAACCCACTATTACCAGGAAACCCAGGACGCGGCACCCGGGGCTTCGTCGGTCGATAATTTTAGACCTAACTGCTAGCTTAGACTTCCGTGTACAGACAACAAGGTTTATAGTTTATTGACCATAACGCTTTGCTATAAAATCGTTTGTTTTACTAACATGACATAAATGGAATTTTGAAAGTTGATACCATTGCATTTTGTACTAGATTCAATGATATTTGATATTGATATTTCAATAAACTCAAAGACATTGTCGCGACTTCTTAAGTCCTAAAGTCACGATAAAGTAGTCGCCTACGTATAAGGTACAACCTTATAAAAAAGAAACTAGCTTTCTTCCCCCGACTTCGTTCGTAATAATCGTTAACTCGTTCAACAGAAGGACCACATAATGAACCCCGCTTGGTACAACTTCAGCGCACACTTATGTAAAAGGGCAAGGATAAAAGAGATCATACCCACATAACATACGTATATGTCACAGAATAAGAAATACTTACAATAACAAGCCCTTATTCCATTCCACCCATAGTCCCACTCGGACTGACCCAGGCAGGATCACAATCGAATCCAATCTTTTTACAATGGTCTCTGATTGGCGTGATTGGAACATCAATGAAGGAGTTACTCTACCAAATACCAATAGACTTATAAAAGTTATAGGTACTTTAAATAATATTAGGTGCTTACCTATGAAATTGCCGATTAGTTAAAAAAGTTCAAAGACAAAATTAATATAAAATAATTAAGGATTTAAAACAACTAACTATTTTCAAAGTACCATTGGACATTTAGAAATAAAATAATGCTTGCTAAATGCACGTTGTTTTTTGTTTGCAGAAAAATTTGACCCAATTGACCTCTAAGAAAATGCCAATACAGTAGGTATTTAATGGAACCCGACTCAGTCAGTTTTTACATGAGAGACATGACATCACTAATTCATGAAAGACCTTGAATGTAGCTAGAAAATGATATATAATTTAATGGAAGTAAATTCGTTTTTGGGGTAATATTATTCTGTTGAACTTTCAAAACTGAAACGCCAATTTCATAGGTAAGCACCTAATATTATATGTATAGGGTGACTTTAAACTAGTTCTTGATACGAAAAGCTCATATAAATATAAACAACTTTCTCTAAATAACCCATAGTCCTTCTGTTTCTGTATAAATAAGAAATACATATAACTATTTTGATCGTGACAAAAGTCTTCTGAATCTTGATTGGTCACTAACCTTTCATTGAAATAAATAACCTACACGAAGCCTATACAGAAACAAGAAATAAATTCTTGTTCAATTTATCTAGATTCAGAATGTGACATTTATGGAATTGTAGGCATGACCCAAATTGTATTCGGGTACTAATGTAACGACTAAAGGTAATGGACTTCTATGTTTGTTGTCCATATCAAACGTTATTCGGTTGGGTACAATTTGGAACGCACGCACGACTATTTAAGGTTTCTACGATCAATTTACAGGATAAAAGAAAATACAGGATGTTTAATATTTAAGTGTAAACACCCGTGAACTGGAGCTACCATACTCTTTATTTGGTTGGTTGGTTGGGGCGGGCTATTTTCCGCAACCACGCGACCATTGCGCCCATTTTGCGTGATAGACCGGGATCACTGCCAGCCCAGCTCCTCCAGGAAATCCAGTAGCGAGTAAAAAGAAGACCCTATTGAACAAATCGCTGATTTATCGAATTTTTATTTTATTTCTTACGTTACATATACATTATATCCGGTTAGGGTTGCCAGGTGTCCGGATTTAGCCGGACACGTCCGGTTTTTTACAGTCTCGTCTGGCCAAATATCCGGCCCGTCCGGCTTTTGTTAGACTTTTCGTCAACCCCGCCCAGCCAAATATGTCGAACGAAAGCGCGAGTAACTGACGCAGACACGCATGACTTGAGATCTCTAGCAGGAGTCGCACCTACCTATAATTTGTTTACAAAAGAAAAACCAGTGTTTCAGGCCTTCAGGGCAAAATGTCCGGCTAAATATGGATCTGTGTCCGGCTTTTCTATTTTTGGGCCTGGCAACCCTATATCCGGTGTATAACATAAGTTACCTAACTCTGTATAAGTGTGGTTGATCAGATTTTAAATTCTATAAACAATTGAACATCGAAATTACATGGTTAAACTATCGAAATCTCGAGCAACATGGAGTAATAATCAAAGCACATACATACCGAATGATTATAAAATGTCTGGCAATATTTTAACTGTGGTTTCTACTCATCAAACTGAACAACTTTCCCCAAGAAAGTCATGGTCAAAAAGCAAAAAAAAAATTGGAGTTCCCATGCAAAGTTGATCAACCAGCCGAGACGGATTTGTATGAAGAGTACAATTTTTTTTTTTTTGCTTTTTGAGTATGAGTTTCTTGGGGAAAGTTGTTCAGTTTGATGCGTAGAAGCCACAGTTAAAATATTGCCAGACATTTTTTTATCACCGTGTATAATAACATGGTAAATTTAAAAGGAAGGAAGAAACGTGGTGAAAAAATCAACGAATTATAATTAAATAAACTGATTTTATAAGTGTAGTTATTTTAATTGCAGGCACACAGAATGCAGTTAGGTAATTAATTTTCTTTTTTTTTCTGTGAATAGGGCTCTCTCTGATATGATATTTTTTTCTTATTTATTGACTCTACCTGCATTATTATTTTTGTTAGTTAGCAAAGAGTAGTTAGTCTGTCGTGCACCAACGCTACAGACAAGACTATTATATTATTTAGGTTTCTATGATTTAATCATTAATCATTAATTTGTCGAAAAAAAGGACAACAAACAAAACAATTTTAAATATTTAGGCATTTGTATAACGACTAGGGAAGGGACTATAGTAATAAATACTAAACTAGGCGCTGTATGTAGGTTTTTAGATGGTTTTCTGATAGCGACTGATGACGACAGGTCAACGACTTTAGTGTCGACATGCGATCGGGAAAATTGGAACGTGAAAAAAATACTGGCCGAGAGCTTTTACACACACACAAAAAAAAAATCTAGCTAGTAAACTGAAAGACACTAAATAAATAAATGACACTTATAAAGTTTAAAGATATTTCACTATCAGGCTGAGTCTTTATTTATTTGTTTACTTAATGTTTATCTGAGTTACTTGATAAACATCTTTTATATTTTCTAACTCAAACTCAAAACGTTGTAAAGCTTTTTAAAATGTTTACCTACCTATACTTGTATGCTTTACACATTCGTTTAAATCGAAGATTTTTCTACTTGATACTCTTTTTCAATCCGGTAGTTGACTGCTAGTCATCTGAGTTACTTTTTATCAAATGTCAAAAACGATAATGTGTTCTAAAAGTTTGAAATTGTAAAATGTAGTAGTTTGCATACTTATTACGAATTTTTTAAGCTAGAAAATTGTACGTGTAATGAAATTTAAAGTGAGTAAGTAGGTAAGTTTTTCTGCCATTTCAATAAAAAAAAACTATTTAGTGAACAAGATTTCATAATTTACTTTTGATGCAGTCAACTGCCCTATTGTCAAAAACCACATTTCTTTGAAATTCGTCTGTTACTGACATTACGTGACGTCACATTCTTTGACGAACTAACTTTATAGTCATTTTAATAAAATAATAAATACCAATAAAAATTTAAAAAGATTAAAACATCGAGCGAATCGGGCATTTCGATTGTTCTATGAGAAACATTAAGTTTTTTTTATAGGTACATAATTTATTCTAATACTGTCAAACATTACGTACCTACCCTACTTGACCAAAGAGATACCTAGATAGACAATCTACTTCTACCATCTCACAGTTACCATCGAATTAACGGGTCGATAAATCGAAACCTAGACAACAACGTGGTAACTACAAAATTATATACTGCCGACCACTAAAACAATGTGTAGGTACAAATAATAGTAGTACAAACAAAACCTATATTTTGTGCCGCGCGAGGGTCAGCGGCCATCGGCCTGTTTGTGTCAGTCAATTGCGTCCACCATAGACTGTGACCATAGATTAAATACTGATAATATGATAGATAGCGGTCACTCAAACGGTTTTTTATCAGTATAGTGACTGTTTTATTATGTGGCCATAATAGCGCAGTTTAAACAATTTAGTACTGTCACGTATGGCTATACCTTGCCCCTCTCTCGAGGCCACACCCCCTCCCTACGGGTAACATCTGGTGAGCGCGCACGCAACAAACATTGTACGCTTTGTACAGACTACAGGCGTCATATTTTCATGTATGGTTCATTCCAATCAAAAAAAAGCAAAAGGTAAACAAACATAGTATGCCGATGACATTGACATGTGTCAGTTCCATAGTAAGTTTGTTTACGTTTTGCTTTTTTTTGATTGGAATGAAGTATAGGTAGTTGTTAGACAGATAGTAGATAAATCCGGAAGTTGACTGCATTTATGAAATATTGTTTACTAAATAGCTTCTTTATTGAAAATGCAGAAAAACTATTTTTTTTTTATGGCAGCGGTGGCAAACGAGCAGACGGATCACCATAGACACCCGCAACACCAGAGGAGTCACAAGTGCGTTGCCGGCTTTTGATATGGGAGTACTATACGCTCTTTTCTTGAAGGTTTGAATGTCGTATCGGTCCGGAAATACCGCAGGCGACAATTCATTCCACAGTTTGGTTATTTATATGTATTTCAATTTTCATTACATAATACAATGTTTAATTTATAAAAATGTTATAATTACCTAGTATGCTAACTATACTAAAAACAATGACGTGATTGTTTATAATTTTTTAGAACAAAATTTAGTTTTTGACATTTGATAAAAAAAGTATTTTTTTGTTGGAGTCATGTGTGAGACATATCTGAGCATGTGTTTTTTTAAACTAATTATTACTATTTTTTTCCTTGATTTGAAACTATATAGAGCCGAATCGCAAAAATTTTGGTCATTTAAAAAATATTTCGGTACTTATCCGCTATTTTTATTTGAAAGCAGGTCTCATTTCGGAGATTTTATTTATTTTATATTATTAAGAAACCAACAGCTTTTCAACATACAAAGTATTATAGGATAAATTAATTTAGATACTTGGATATTTTTTCATAAAGATGTTTGTTTTTATTTTTCAATTAAATGGTGGGGGGAAGGTAAAACTTTCTATTTCGTTAAATATAATAGTTTTAATTTAAACAGTTTAAAGTGTCTGGTTCAGTGTCCTTCAACTTAAAAGTAAAATATAAAATTAAAAAGTATTTTCTGAATGCCAAAGCATTTGTGCATCATACCATAGTAAATTACATAAAAAGTGACCCAAAAGTCGCGCGCCAGAAAGTAGGTAGCTACAAAAAGTTAAACTTTTTGAGTAGAAAGTTAGCATTAAGTGAAGTCTAACCTACCTAGGCAGTGATCTGTTATGTAGGTAAGTATCTAAATATTGCTTAGTACCTTGATTGTAATATTTAAATTGTAATAGGGTAGTTGATTGCATGTACGATATTTTTATTGGTTAACAGTAAAAAATACTTATAAGCTTGGCATTACAATATATCGTCCCTCGCACGATTAACTCTTCTATCAAATTTTTCGAAAGTTTGTAAAAACAACCCTATTTCAATTAGATAAAGTCCAAACTCAAATTATCAAGGTTGTGAGATAGGAGAGTTAGTGCGAGGGACGATATGTGAATTTTTTTATTTATAAAAACTCTAATAGTTAATAATAAAAAATGCACATGTATGTAAACGACTATACAATGACGCCACAGTTTGTTATTTCATTTTTTTGACAAATTGACATTTTTGACATTTGATAAAAAGTAACTCAGATGACTAGAAGCACTAACAGTCAACCCTATTGTAATCTCCTTTCAGACGCAATTAATTAATAAATGAACATGACCACCAAAACGAATTCCAGTTTTAAACAAAATTGGCTACTCACTTCCCTTTTATTTCAAAATTCAAAATATCTGTCAGCCACTTTCAGCCGCTCTCCACTGCAACTTGAAAATAGAACATAAACTTTTTTCTTGTTGCATCGCGCTGTGGCCGTTGACATCAAATCGACTGCATCTTATTTTCGGCCAGTAGCCGGGAGAGTTGAGAGTTGCCGTATTTAAATTTCTAACCTAGCGCAGTCAGGGGACGAATTTAGATGAAAAGGGCCTCTTTAACGTTTCCTTCAGTTATTAATAAAATAAATACATAAGTATCTTATTCTTGTTCATATAATAAACACTTTAAATAATAAGATGGATTAATGTGTAATCGGATATGTTTTGAATGGAATCTTTATTTATCAACATACTGTATGACTGAATTGGCTGATAGATTATTTGTAACAGATATGCAAGAAAACCATGTATCAAAAAAGCCCTTGAATTCACAACTCTTGACCCTGTAGTATGAGGTATCGTTGAGGATATGTGTTACAAAATAATAATTAATTATTATTGTATATCCCTATTAAATTGAACCATTTTTTCAAAGGAAATCGACCGAATGAATTACTTAATACAAACCAAAAGTCATCAATGAATCATATACCCTTTTTTACACAAAACATACAATCCATTGAAATATTTTATTGTTACTGAAAAATTTTGGTAATATAACTATAATCAACATATTATAGTATACAGGGTTACAGGTTAAGTCGACCTAAATCGTTTAAGAGGTGGTAGTTTCCATCATTCCTGACTGATTTGACTATGGAACCCCATACCCCAAACTTAACCGTTCTCAAGTTATGGGACTTCGAATTTTTTTATAAAAAATCCAGATTTTTGTCCATTGTCCCCTTTTTTGTGTTTTGTACCTCTAATGTTTTTGTTTTTGTATTTTTTGTGTAGCAAATTAGTTGCTTCATTATTTTAAATACAAAAACTGCAAGTAACTGTACCAACTGAGTCGTATTAGACGATTGATTGTTAAAAAAAGAAATAAATTTGTGAAAAGTTTTTTATTCTTTGTAAGATATTTAAAAAAAAGTCTATGACAGTTGTGCTGCAGATATGCTTCAAAATATTTACGGTTCTTCAGCTTTTCGATAAGGTATAATTTGCTAGGGTGTTATCAGGATTCTCGGAAAAAATATCGATAAAAGACATAAACCTCATTCGTTACCTATTTGGATTGTTTTATTTTGTTTTCTGACTAAAGTTAAATTTGACGCTTAAGTATCGTTATTTTTTACTACTACCTGGTAGCATATCATCAATGTTTTTGTTAAAAAAATCCAATAATAATTGTATTATACCTTATCGATAAGCTGAAGAACCGTATATATTTTTAAGCATATCTGCAGCACAACTGTCATATATTTTTTTTAAAATATCTTACAAAGAATAAAAAACTTTTCACAAATTTATTTCTTTTTTTAACAATTAGTCGTCTAATACGACTCAGCTGGTACAGTTACTTGCAGTTTTTGTGTTTAAAATAATGTAGCAACTAATCTGCTACACAAAAAATACAAAAACAAAAACATTAGAGGTACAAAACACAAAAAAAGGGGACAATAGACAAAAATCTGGATTTTTTATAAAAAAAATTCGAAGTCCCATAACTTGAGAACGGTTAAGTTTGGGGTATGGGGTTCCATAGTCAAATCAGTCAGGAATGATGGAAACTACCACCTCTTAAAGGATTTAGGTCGACTTAACCTGTAACCCTGTATAACTATAATCAACCCAGAAAAGAAAAAGAAATCAAAAAAGTTTCCAAGTTTTCCAGAAAATATTACGGCTGAAAATATTACCTCCATTTTATGAAGTCGCTAAATAATAAATGAGTGCTAAACGCAGACGCGCGGCTCCTCAGTGTACGTGCTTTGTAAAACAAAATGAAAAAGCAGATGTGTTGACGATTGACGTTGAACTATAGATGTACTTACTAAAATCAGAGAAAAGGAGAACTCTGCTAAAATTTAGTTTACAAAACTTTGTACATGTTCCGTTAGAGCTGGCATCAATAAATTAATATAAAAATGACCGAACTGTGTGGTTTAATGGCCTGGCTAGTAACTCTAGGTACTCAGTGTGTCAATAAATAACTTATGTTCTTTTACAATTTCTGTCATCAATATAGCTAGTAATAATAAGACGGAGCATCTACTTATGTCCATATATCTTTGTCATTTAAGTACATTATTTTTGAACACAGAAACTTTATTTTTTTAAATATATTATATTAGTTTATAGCATATGACTATAGTACCCGCAACGTTGAATTAACAAATTTCGATTGTTATAAAAAAAACTATTAAAAGTACCTATACATTGAACAGCATGTTTATAAATGGTCTTAATACTTTGAAATCCATAAAACACAAGCTATAGGTCAAACAGCTAGAGATAAATGCACCATAAATGCTTGTGTCTGTCCGAAAGCTATAAAACCCAGAACAGTCAGATAAATATTGGTTAAAACCGATGACATATTTAAGGAATCTTAATAAAACATTGAACGATCACTTATAGTTTAAAAACAATATTATTACAAAATGATTTATACAGCTTCTGGAAAAGGGAAACTATTTGTCAATGCTATGGTGCCGTATTTTAAAAACATGGAACGAAAATAAACGGAACGAGAGAGATGAGTGCCGAAATACGGCTAGAGTCTGAACGTAAACAATGTTCGTTCGCTACTCCATTCCAAACCAAGTGAGGAAAAGGTTTGAATAGATAGAACGTTTCCTTTACATGACGCACAACAGTTTATTACTACTATTTTGAAATCCAACAGGATGTTTCTTATAAGAAATACAATTACTCTTTTAGGTGAATAAAAAGTAGATAATGATAGTCCTAATTATTACTATTTCAAATGCCACAATTATATATATAACGTTTTTTTTTAAATGAGTTTATCAACAAAACACCGGAAAACAGCAAATGTCACAAAGCTCCCACACTAGGCTATGTTTATTTATCGAAATACATTTAAATTCAAACTGATAGAATAATATATCAATAATCTCTTCACAACATTAATAAGCTGAAAAAACTGAAATGTTCATTAAACTAAGATTAGTAAAGTACTGTCTGAGAGAAGCTAAAAAATTCATATCAAAGCAGAAATAATATTGTGTTAACTAAATTAGTAATAATGAAGTTAATCTTTCCTAGATATAATAAAAATATTAAGGTTAAGTATAAATTGTTTCTTTGAAAAATCTGTTAAAAAAAATAAAATAAAGTTAAGATAAGAATTTTGTATACAAACATATGAATACCTATTAAGTACCTATATTATGATGATAGTAATTTTTTTTATTTTTTATTAGCTACTTGAAAAGAAACATGCTTTCAATGTAAAAACTAAGTTAATATCTAACAGGCTCAGTGTGGACTCAAAGCCAACCCAGCTGTGTCCAGGGGTATTTGCATTATACTCGTTTGTTGCTAGGTAATATTTGATTGCTAATTGTATAAATCTTAGTGTTTTTTTTTGTTTATAGTAACATATAAACGTGTTTTCATCTGTCTTAGTTGACTGCTAAAAAGAAATTGCTATAAGACCTGTCATGCTGATGCTTCTCATGAAACAGAATAAACATATAAGGTCCTTATGAAATACCTGAAAAATGTAAACCACGGCTTCTACTTTTGAAACTGAACAACTTTCCCCAAGGAACCCATAATCAATTCGCAAAAAAAATTTTGGAGTCCTCATCATAATTGCAGATTGTCTATGGGCAGTCCAAAATTTTTTTGCGAATTGATTATGGGTTCCTTGGGGAAAATTGTTCAGTCTTATAAGTAGAAGCCGTGGTTTACATTTTTTCAGGTATTTTAGAAGGACCCTATATTTCCCCAAAGTTCTCCAAGGAACATATAGTTTTTTTTTTACTTACTTTACGAATAAAATTTTCAACAACGTTGAGCCTGTGGTGTGGCCTTAGAATAGCACCACCCCATCTCTTCCCGTGGGTGTCGTAAAAGGCGACTAAGGGATCCATAAACCGGAGGATGGGCAGCAGCGTCTTTCCCGCGTACCATCTTGGCTCACGCCACACTGCGATCGCCAACCCGCATGCCAAGCGTGGCGATTATGGCAACTACCCCCCAAACATGATTAGGAACCCGAAACAACGGCCCCTAGTCCCCGGCAGCCCCGCTATTCCTGACTCCGGTAGCGGTCACGGTAACGGCGGGGCATGGGGTGCGAAGAATCTCCGGCAGAGGCCAGGCTACCAAAAACAAAAACCTTTGGCCCTGGCAACCTATAACACGCGCACACTGCGAACGGACGAAAGACTCGCTGAACTGGAGGAGGAATTGAGCAGGTTACGATGGGATATTGTGGGATTATGTGAAGTCCGAAGAGAGGGTGAGGACACCATGATCCTTAAGTCCGGAAACCTGCTCTATTTCCGGGAGGGCGACCAACTGTCCCAGGGTGGTGTCGGGTTTATTGTCCACAAGTCCCTAGTCAACAACGTGGTCCAGGTCGAGAGTGTTTCGACGAGGGTAGCGTACCTTATACTCAGAATCACCAAACGGTATTCGCTGAAGGTCATACAGGTATATGCGCCGACCGCGGAACACCCCGACGAAGAGGTGGAGGCTATGTATGAGGATATCTCCAGAGCCATACATAGCTCCAGGACCCATTTCACCGTTGTGATGGGGGACTTCAACGCGAAACTAGGCAAACGAAGGGACAACGAGCTGAGAGTGGGGAAATTTGGATACGGAGAGAGGAATGCGCGGGGTCAGCTGCTGGCTGGCTTTATGGAGAAGGAGGGCCTCTTCATGATGAACTCCTTCTTCAAAAAGCCAAAACAGCGCAAGTGGACATGGCTGCATCCCAGTGGCGTAGTAAAAAATGAGATTGACTTCATCTTGTCGACAAAAAGGCAAATATTCAATGATGTCTCTGTGATCAACTCGCTGAAGACAGGAAGCGATCACCGAATGGTAAGAGGCACATTGAATCTAAAAACAAAGCTAGAAAGATGTCGACTGATGAAGTCCACGCTCCGACCAGCGCCTATCCAACTCCAAAACCCCGAAAGCTTTCAACTCGAGTTGCACAACCGCTTCGAATGCCTAGGAGAATGCGAAAATGTGGACAATTATAACGACAGGTTCATGGAAATTGTCCAAACGGCTGGGAATAAGGCCTTCAAAACCGGCCGTTTAAAAAGAACATCTCGTATCTCGGACCTCACCAGCAAGCTCATGGAGGAAAGACGAAGCCTGATTCTGAAATCCTCTGAAGATGCTTGTCAGTATCGGCGACTAAACAGACAGATCTCCAAGTCCTTGACCCGTGATATACGCCAATTTAATACCAACCGTATTAAAGAGGCTATCGAGCGCAATAAAGGGTCAAAAGTATTCGCAAGGGATCTGTCTGCTGGTCAAAGCCAACTGACAAAGCTGAAGACCGAGGATGGCAGAGTCGTGTCGTCCAAGCCCGAGCTGTTGGAAGAGGTTGAGAAATTCTACGGACAATTATACATGACTACACGCTTACCTGTCAGCAATCTGGCTGAAGACCCGAGAGCCAGATTGTCCCGACACTATACCGAAGATATCCCAGACGTCAGCCTGTGCGAGATTAGAATGGCTCTCAAACAGCTTAAGAACAACAAGGCACCGGGTGATGATGGAATTACGGCTGAGCTTCTGAAAGCAGGTGGAGAACCGGTACTTATAGCTCTTCAGAAGCTATTTAATTCCGTCATGCTCGAGGGACGAACGCCTACAGCATGGCACAGGAGTGTGGTGGTGCTCTTCTTCAAGAAGGGTGATAAGTCTCTGCTGAAGAATTACAGACCCATCTCACTCCTGAGCCATGTCTACAAGCTGTTTTCGAGAGTCATTACGAATCGTCTCGCACGCAGGTTTGACGACTTCCAGCCTCCCGAACAAGCCGGTTTCCGAAAAGGCTTCAGTACCATAGACCACATACATACGCTGCGGCAGATTATACAGAAGACCGAAGAGTATAATCGGCCACTATGCTTGGCGTTTGTGGACTATGAGAAAGCCTTTGATTCGATCGAGACCTGGGCTGTGTTGCAGTCTCTCCAACGGTGCCAAATTGATTATCGATACATCGAAGTGTTGAAGTGCTTGTATGAAAACGCCACCATGTCGGTCCACCTCCAGGATCAGAATTCGAAACCTATCCGGCTGCAGCGTGGGGTGAGACAGGGAGACGTTATATCTCCGAAACTGTTCACCGCTGCACTGGAAGACGTTTTCAAGCTTCTGGACTGGAGAGGACTCGGCATTAACATCAATGGCGAGTACATCACTCACCTTCGATTTGCTGACGATATCGTGATCATGGCTGAGACCTTGGAAGACCTAGGCGCAATGCTCGAAGGACTTAGTAGAGTCTCCCAACAAGTGGGTCTTAAAATGAACATGGATAAGACGAAAATCATGTCAAACGTCCGTGTTACACCCACTCCTCTGAAGGTTGGAGACTCTACACTCGAAGTTGTTGACGAATATGTATACCTGGGACAAACAGTCCAGTTAGGTAGGTCCAACTTCGAGAAAGAGATCAATCGTCGAATCCAACTCGGCTGGGCAGCGTTCGGGAAGCTTCGCAATATCTTTACGTCCAAAATACCGCAGTCCCTCAAGACTAAAGTCTTTGACCAGTGTGTGTTGCCAGTGATGACATATGGATCCGAGACATGGTCGCTTACTATGGGCCTTATAAGAAGGCTCAAAGTCACCCAAAGGGCGATGGAGCGTGCTATGCTTGGTGTTTCCCTACGTGATCGAATCAGAAATGAGGAGATACGTAGGAGAACTAAAGTTACCGACATAGCTCTCAGAATCGCTAGACTTAAGTGGCAGTGGGCAGGGCACATAGCTCGTAGAACAGATGGCCGTTGGGGCAGTAAAGTTCTCGAATGGCGACCGCGCACCGGAAGGCGCAGTGTGGGCAGGCCCCCGACTCGGTGGACCGACGACCTGGTAAAGGTTGCAGGAAGCCGCTGGATGCGAGCCGCACAGGACCGGTCGGTGTGGAAATCCTTGGGGGAGGCCTTTGTCCAGCAGTGGACGTCTTTCGGCTGATAGATAGATAGATAGACGAATAAAATGTGTCATAATAATACGATAACACATTTGTTTCGCAACGAAACAAAAAAAAGTTCCAATTGTATATGCAGAAAAAACCATAGAGACAGTTCCATTTCATGAAAAGTATATTATATATTTATATTAGCCGCTTTTCAGTGAATAAAGTCACCCTCTTATTTAAAGTTAAGAGGGGAACAGACAGATGCTCTGAAAGTGAATCACATCTATTTAAGGATTTTCAATGTCATCTTTTTGATCGTTTTTCAGAATATGTAAGACAGTTGGTAACTTATATTAAAAGTCAAGTAAATAGAAATGTTCTCGCCAAAAGCCCATTATAACCACGTTCCGCACAGACCTAAAATGTTTAAAATTCGTCTCATCGTTCCAAAAATGCGAACAAAAGTAATAATTTCTGCCTTTTATTTACATGCTTTTACGTTCTTAAGTGTTTGTGGGTTCAGCCAGCTTAATGTTTGATTTCATAATGTTGCATTAATGGAGGGAATGCACTAAGGCACTAAAGAAGGGGAGGCACTAAAAGATTACAAAGGATTTATTTTATTAACAGAAGCTCACAGCGTTTTCTTTTGTCTTGTGAAAGTAGACACTCAAACCGTTTCGTAGTTTTAAACCAATTTTAAACAAGGAAGCGAGAGATCAAAGTTTAAAACCAGGGCAGTATTCAGGTTTTAGGGCCTCTTAAAGTACCAATATTATTATTATTTTGATGTTTTTTGTTGTAATTTGTAATAAAAACATAAATTAGATAGATAAATACACAACTCATAGGTACATGATTTTCTTTTTAAAGCTTCAAGATAGGTACCTACCTACATAGTTTCCACAGGAAAACTTACATTATTTCGAATAGGAAAACGGTTACAATTTATTGTATATACAATCTTTAATATACCTAAATAAAGTGTAGTTGATACCTAAAGTCACTGCAAAAACCGCGTTTTACCGTCTGAAAATCATTTGAGCACAAGCTGCCGACAGCATGTAATTAAGCGGATGGATACGGGCTGCGTCTGCGCGGGGTCGGTGACCTCGCTGTAGAATTTAACTCAATGCGAACAGCTAGGAATGCATTCAATGAATTTTTGATTGTCACACTTACAGATTAATCTGCACTGTATGATTATGAATTATAAATTTGCGATTCAAGCAGCTTGAATGTGAAAGGTTTTTCGATGACCTGCTTTCATTTTAATTTGTTTTATATCGCTCACTCAGACGTACGTAGGTATTCAAAATACATTGAATTTTATCAATACACCCTTTTTTATATTTTGTATTTCGATATTACAATGGAACCTTTCAAGCTGTTAAGATTGACTGCCTCAGATTCACTGTGGCTCCAGCAATCTTTAGAACCGTTCATAAATAAAATATAGAAGCCAAAATAAATAAATAAACTAAATTAAACATCATTTAAACAACAGTGACTGACTCGGTGGCTAAGTAGTTAGCGATCCTGACCTCTGATCCGAGAGTCGTGGGTTCGATCCCCACACAGGGCAAACTTTTGTGTGATGAGCAGAATTATTTGCTCTGAGTCTGGGTGTATTATATCTATGTATGTATGTATTTAAAAAGTATATGTATATCAGTCTCTGGTTCCCAAGATACAGGGAATCCTAGTTTGGGGCCAGATGACCGTGTGTGATTTGTCCCAGATATTATATTATTATTATTTATATTATTATTGATTTTTGTGAAACGAAACGCGACAACTTATTAACGATTATTGAACTGTTATTATTGAACTGTTATTATCCAAATGTAATAAAATAATTAACAGTACCTAACAACTTGCAGTAAACTACGACGATATTTACTTTATGATATGAGATCAAAATAAAAACTAATAGTAATAAATAACCCATTATTGTATAATAAGTACCTACATATCATAAAATAAAATAGCTATGATTTCTTTCTAGATGTAAATACGGAATTTATCACAATAAGATAATAAACAAAATATAACTTAAGTAGTTCTTAGATTATGGTGCCTCGTAACACAAGTATTAAAAGGAGGCTCCAGCCATAGAATTGGAGAAAATAAAGAATATTTTTTATTTACTTATTATTATATAATATTATTACTTATATCAGGTTTGAAATGATGTGATGTGAACCTGGACAATATCAAGAACTGATCAAAATTAAGAGAAAGTTGAAACAATGCTGCTTTATTTAGCACTATGTGATTCTAATATTAGCATAGCTCGATATATAAATAATATAGCTATATATATATATATATATATATATATATATATATATAATATAGCTCGGTGATGGTTGAACTAGCTAAGTCCAAATATGCCCAACGTGTACTTGACATATAACATGTGTAGTGCACATGGATAAAGGTTAATTTAATTGCCATTTGCCATACAATTATTTACTAGATTATGCCTGCTATTTCACCCGCGTTGTTTTCGTTTCGTCTTAGAGGGGGTGTGAGAGGTGTTAACTAGACATTAAGCAGTTCGCGATCAGGGCAATAAGTACTTTTAGTCTTTTAATAACACACGGACAAATACTTATTTAGCGGAATTGGTTCTATTTTAGTACATTATTCTACACACTTTATTTTAGCCATTTGCTGTGGTAAAAATAAATCACTGAACCACAATTCTATCGATGTATGCACAAGGAAAGCCAATGCAACGCCGAATTTGTAGCATATATTTTCCTGTGGCTCGGCTTTTCCAATACATAACAGTAAACTTAAAAATATGAGGCATTGATTTATCATTATTATCATATTTTTCCTCGCCGGCTGAGCTCTATGCAATAAATAACAATAAACTCAAAAATATTGGGCATTAACTTATATTATTATTATTATCTCTTTTGTTCTTTTCCTACGGAAAAATGACTCAATAATGTCATAAATCAAAAATCGGAATAGGTACAGCCAGTACCTATTCCGTGAAGTTCAAGGAAAGCAATACATTCACCCTATGATTCAGACAGACTAATTTATGAAACTAGCATCTAAGTACTTAATTTATTTATCGCGCGTGACTAAGGTACCGTTTTTGCTGTGTATCTCTAATCTCTTGGTATGAATAATGGTTTAGATAAATATGGAATTCAATTTTTATTATTGTAGGGTATGATAAGTCACCAAGAAATAGGTTTAAAACAAAATTATTAACTATGCAATTAATAATTATAATAATAATTTTACTTTGAAATATCAATAATAGACAAAATTTTAAATAAATATATTAAAATATTATATTCTAGTCAAATAAATAATAAACTGACTAAGTAGGGTCACGTATGTTAATTAACTACTGTTAATTATGAGAAAATATTTTTTTAAATGAAAAAAAATACAAAATTAAACTCCTGGTTTTTTTAAATTGCTTAATAAAAGTGCCATTTCTATAATCCACATTCTAGAAATGTAATGTATTATTATTTTATTGTAAAAGTCTGAGGGGCCTATCTAAACCAACGTAATATGGGCTATAAACATTTTGGACTTGATTACTGTCTTGTCTACACTTGTTTTGGACCTGATTATTGTCTTGTTTGCACTTGTCAGAGCTAAGTCCCAAGTCCCAAGTAAGGCCACGGCAATGACAATGAGACCACAGTCAAGATCCCAGCTAGCGATGCGTGACCGGGGCACCGGCGGCGCCGGCGCATCGCAATCACGCAATACACCCACGCCACGCATGAATTAGTTTAGTGCCTATTTGCAAGATGACCGATGATGAGGAAATGTAAAACGAGATTCAAGTCCTGCGATTATGCTGTAAGTCATATCTATCTGTTCCAAGATACATAAATGTGGTTTATATTCGCACTGGAGAAGAAGATGGTAAGCAATGGCTTGACTTTTTACCTGACATGACTGTCATAACATGCCTTAAATTCAATTTAATCCGCAAACACGGGAAACAATATCTGCAATGGAATTAAAGAACATTTTTTTGTCATCCGGCATATAGGTGTAATACCTATGTATAATGAATGGGATGAAAATCTCTATTTAAATATAAACAAAAGATTCAGCTATTACTGACTTAAGTTTAAATAATTTTTAAAAGTTTTAAAGTTTTTATAAAAATAAAAATTCGGTGAGATAAATGTATTTTCATGGAAAATTGTAGGAGGGACTACTTACTTTGCCTCTTCAAATTTTAAAAATAAAATACCTATACATAGTTAGCTGTACTTCATTAACTAAGTAAATTATATATCCAAAAATCCGTCTTGAGAGTTAATATTTATTGAATCCAGGGCCCTAGTCAGAACAGTTTGGGGGATATTGATTCCTACAACCCTTTATTTGTTAATTTTATTTATTTTTTTGTTTTTTTTTTGTATATTAAATTCTATATTAATTCGTGAAGAAAAATTTTTTAATACTATAATATACAGTACTTATCAGTAGTTAAAATTGCTTACTTTTAAAACCAGACTCATTTTCGGGATTCAGATATGATTCACGTTTTGCTTGCCGATGGAAGTAGCGTCGCGTGCTCAGAATCTGATATTATTCTCAATAATAGCGACAAGGGGCACCTTATAGGAGAAGCCGAAGCCAGGACAGTGCTATTGTCCCATACCGAACAGCTGACGAATATCCGGCCTCCTTTGTGACAATAAAACTTGCAACTCCTTTGATAGCTTATAAGGTTTCATACCAAAGAGAGCGAATGACGCTTGTTTTGGATTTGAGGTAAATAAGTCTAATTATGTTTAAGTTTCAAAAATCCTAAAAAAGCTAGAATACAGAGATTTTAAGATAAGTGTGGAATAAAAAATCGCCAATTTAGGTATTTTTTTATTGTCCATAGAAGAGCGTGTTAGGAAAAAAATGTGTACCTACTTATTCATATTTTTAGACATTTATTTGTTTGTACTTTGTGGATTTCAAATAGGTGTTTGTATAGCCAGGAAAAATGTACGAGTATGTATAATAAAAAAATGTTTTACATACAACAAAAGGTTATAGATAACTTATACTTATAAATATAAAGTAGTAGTTTTGATTTTTCTTTAGTCAGAGAAATAATAATTACTTTACATTGTAATAAAAAGTTTATTCACAACTTATAAGAATTTAATAATAGCTCTGAAACTAGAGCTAATGGAGCTAGAGAATTATTGACATTCCAATTTCAAATTTAAAATTCTAGCTTCGCATCAACCGTTCCTTAGCTAATTAACGATTGCAATCACGTATGAATTCCATATTTAAACCGTATTATTTTTAGGGGTGTCAGTTGCGGCAAAATGCAAATATTTTCATAAGTCTTTGAGGATAAATAGAATAAATGTACCTATAAGAAGTTATGTAGGTATTAGCAGAGAAAAGGAGGACTGTCTCTGGTATTAGTGTGAACCGAAACAAATAGCTCTCGAACAAAATGTTTATCAAACTATAAGTAAATCGAGTCTTATGGATTGTTTTGAGAATTTGAGAT
Organism: Coleophora deauratella; assembly: GCA_958295455.1. NCBI lineage: Eukaryota > Metazoa > Arthropoda > Insecta > Lepidoptera > Coleophoridae > Coleophora > Coleophora deauratella. The sequence goes on along the minus strand of OY282401.1, from coordinate 1,301,746 downwards.
ATAATCAGTGCCTTGTCTTGACAGTCAACCCTGTTGCTAGCTGTAATGATAAAATAACGGTCAATAACGGTCGCATCGCAGCACTTTTCGTTAATAATAGTGTAATAATGACAATACGAATATTATCTGAAGTGTTCGGGACTCAAACCGAGCGAAGGCAATTAGATACGAAATTATAGAGGTTATGTGTCACGTCAAGTGGATTTGGAGTTGAAAGGAAATGAGAAAGTCTTGCGGTTTTTTTCCGACGGATTCAAACGCCGAACGTGACGGACAGCGGACAGCATTGTTCGTTTTGTTCATATTTTTTTATTGTTGGTTGTATTAAATTTGTTTTCATCATGCCTGCTGATAATAATAACAAAAATTTTAGTTTAGTTATTTACAATTTTTCTACGAAATGATGTTTAATGCTGAAAGATCCAAATCCAAAATATTCAAAGGTTTCAAAAATATTTTTTGCAATATTAATTAATTATCTACAAAATTAAAAAGGCAAGGGATAAGAACCTTTATAACTTTCTTGTATCGTATTTTCTGTATTTTTGCACTGTATTAAATTTAAATTGATATTTTCCTGCTTCATGTTGTACAATAAAGTGTTTTCTTTCATTCATTAAAACGCCAAAATCATCAGATCGTCGCATAAACCGAGCAAAAAGATTTAAAATTGCAAGTGTTCCCATTAGCAGTGCAATGGCAGTGGCTATGGCGCCGGTTGTTAGAAAGCATATCACCGCTTTGCTTCAGTGAAAAAGCGCAAAAACCGTACAATCACGACCGTTACACTTCTATTCTGTTCTGTCTGAGCGAAGACCGATGCATATTCGTTAACTAAATATATTTTTTAATAGTCAACAGTAACACCTATTTGGAAAGATGTTATAGTTATAGTATAGAGGACATGCCAAATATTACACAAAAATATAAATATACAAAGGTATTGTTGCATTTTTTGTTTCCAATGATGTACCTATGTTATTGGGATTCTAAATTATTTTTTGCAGTTGGATCACTTTTAGCAGTCGCGTTTCAATGTATATACTTTTTTGTGAATTATCAACTCTATGAATAGGTACTTTTCTGAAAATTAATCAATTTTCAGAAAAGTACCTATTCAGTCGAGGGGTTTATTAAGTGCTAAATTATTAATTATCAATGTAGATAAATGAATTTCTAATTTTAGACATTTTTAAGTATAAAACAATTCATAATTTCAAATCCAATGATAATACAGAAGAGTTTTTTTTGTGAAAATGCAAAGTCTCCATACTCCCATAGGCAGCTCTCTAATCTTAAGTGCGTCCCAACCGAAAATACTCTGAAAGATAATAATGGTGTCGATTCGGTGTTTACGATTAAGCTTAGGTACATATTTGACAGGACTAAACTTAATTTAAGCATTCTGTCCTTGTCTTTTCGATATAGAAAGAAAGACAGAACACTTAAATTAAGTTAAATCCTGTCAAATAAGTTTAATTGTGACAACTTTAGAAAGAAATATTGAAAAACATAGATACAGTCTATGTATTTGTGCTCATGTAACTGACAATTCATTACAGGAATTTCCAAAATCAAATTACACTCATTTCAGTTGAATTATAGTTTTTCTAGAAAGCAAAAACACAAATGTGCATTTTCAGTAAACAAAAGCGGGACATAGTCATCTGATCCGAATATAATCCCAGTGTCTTATACAATGTTTTGCTAACAATTGTCATATTTATAAACCAAAGTCTTGTTATTATTTAATTATTTTTCAAATGAAGAAAACAATCTGTCATTTGGTAAGCAATTGAAACTTATTTAATGTCATTCAATACGTGTCGTATATAATTATTAGCTATTGTTTTAACAAATATGTATAAGAGTTATATTATAATAACAAATTTAAAATTCTTAGCACGCGGGTAGTAACATAAAACAGTAGTTAAATCCAAGAATATAATTAAGTACTAAATGAACGTATCATATTTTAACCGACTTTAATTAATTTCGAAGTGCGAATTAATTTGTTATCGTTAACACTGATTTTTAAAATGGATTAACAAACGGTACTCACTTTTGCTCCGATCTGGTTCCCGCACTGGCCAGCTTGGAGGTGCACAATTTCCCTCATATTTGTTTTTATTTATTTTAATTTAATTCCTATAAACTAGTGGTCAGGACGGCGGTTGAATGTGGACTGAACTGAACAGACTTAACGAAGTTTGGATCCCGGCGGCACGCGGCGCGCTAGGGAGGTGAAGTGAAATAAAAGGATGACGACGATAGCTAGCAGACGACCCGACCGTCGTCGGGGTGTGTGTGGCGAGCACATGAATTTTCCTCCTTTTAACAGTTTTTATAAAGTAGCGTGTGGCAGAAATGAGAAGGTTTAATTTAATTTAACACTTCCCTATCTTTAACATATTTTTTAGTTAATACTTCTGATTGTAGGTTCTTGGTGGAACATAACATATTTTTTGTTTGTCATGCTTAGTAATTACGTATTTTATCTTATCGTTAGGGTTCGAGTAGTCGAGAACATCACTTACATTAGAAAGCCTGTATTAAACAGTCAAAATATTATTCAAACAATCATTTAAAGTGATGAAAAATATTATTTGTTAGAAATTTTGGTTGGAGTGCGCATTTCGAATGCCACAGACAGCCCTCTTAAATGTACCCCAACCCATATTAGAATTATGTATACCTATATAATACTGAATTATAGAATAAAATAATTACGAAGTCATTATTAGTGCCATTGGATTATTAGTTCCAAGCATCCCAGGAAATTGTGGCGGGCCCTTCCACGCGTCCCTTAGTCTGACCCTGGAATCTGAGTATTACGGGAAATAATCAGAACGGGAGGAAAATTATATTTGTGCTGGCAACTCTATGAATCACTCGAGCAACCGCGCAAGTTCAAGCGCGTTCACTCACAGAACAAAATGCAGTCTTCTAATGGGGATCTTTTAAATGGGGGACTAATCTTTAAATCGTACAATAGAAAGTGGTCAGATGACTATCTTATTGGGTCATATAGGCTTTTCAAGATTATCTATGATATTTTACAAAATCAATCATACACACTACAGTACTATAAAACAAAAATTGAGTTCCTTGTCAATATTTACTATGACATACAGGTTGTTAAAAAAAGTGCGTTTGAGATTTTAATGGCTTACTCAGAATTAAGTATACGTACATTACAGGAAAAAAATTGAAAATATCCGCTCTTAATTTCTTTTTCAAGATTCCCATACTAAATCTAAATAGTGAATCCAGAATTTGTATGGAAAACTGGAAAAAGTTGTAGATCGGATTTTTTCAGTTATTTTTCCTGTATTATGTACTTAATTCTGAGTAACCCCTAAAATCTTAAACGCACTTTTTTAACACTCTGTATAATCAAAGAAGAATAAGTAAGGAGACACTTTTTCTACTTGCTTACATAGCTAATAGCGCCTACTTACGGACAAGTTTCCTTTCTTTTTACTCAACTGTCTAATGTTTACGACGGGGAAACGTTTTTAGGGTTCCGTAGCCAAATGGCAAAAAACGGAACCCTTATGGATTCGTCATGTCTGTTCTGTCTGTCTGTCTGTCTTGCATGGTAATGTACATCATATAGTTTTTTTAGTTTTATCATTCTCTTATTTTAGAAGTTACAGGGGGGGGGGACACATTTTACCACTTTGGAAGTGTCTCTCGCGCAAACTATTCAGTTTAGAAAAAAATGATATTAGAAACCTCAATATCATTTTTGAAGACCTATACATAGATACGTATGGGTTTGATGACAAAAAAAATTTTTGAGTTTCAGTTCTAAGTATGGGGAACCCCCAAAATTTATTGTTTTTTTTTTTTTTTTTTTTTTTTTTTTTTTTATGGCATAGGTGGCAAACGAGCAGACGGATCACCTGATGGTAAGCGATTACCGCCGCCCATAGACACCCGCAACACCAGAGGAGTCACAAGTGCGTTGCCGGCCTTTGATATGGGAGTACGCTCTTTCCTTGAAGGTTTGAATGTCGTATCGGTCCGGAAATACCGCAGGCGACAATTCATTCCATAGTTTGGTTGTGCGAGGCAGAAAGTTTCTAGTGAAACGCACAGTTGTGGACTGCCAACCATCTATGTGATGGGGATGAATATATTGTCGCGTAGAACGATGGCGAAAAGAGGCGGCAGGGATCAATCCGAACAATTCCTCGGAGCACTCCCCATTGTACATGCGATAGAGAATGCAGAGCGAGGCTACATCTCTACGCAGCGCCAAGGAATCAAGCCGATCTGAGATATCCTGGCAGCCGACGATTCGAGTTGCTCTCCGTTGAATACGGTCCAGAGGGAGAAGCTGGTACTGGGGTGCCCCTGCCCAGAGATGAGAACAGTATTCCATGTGAGGCCGAACCTGCGCCTTATAAAGTTGCAGGCGATGGGCCGCAGTGAAATACCGTCTCGATCTATTGAGCACACCAAGCTTCTTCGAGGCTAATTTAGCCTTACCCTCTAGATGACCACGGAACTGGACTTCACTCGATATGTCGACACCAAGGATTCCGATACTAGCTGAGGCATTAAGGGGAGTGTCCTCAAAACGAGGTGATACGACAAATGGCATTTTCTTGGCAGTGAACGCGCAAACCTGTGTCTTAGTGGGGTTAAATTGGACCAAGTTAATCCGACCCCATTCTGAGACTTTCTTTAAAGAGTCCTCAATTTCTGACACAAGTTTGTTTCGGCTCTCGATGACGTTTTCCCGAGAAATGTTAGCACGGCCGGTATAAAAGGCATCACCTGTGCTGTCATCCGCATAACAATGAGTGCTGCTGATTTGCAGCATATCATTGATATGCAGAAGGAACAGTGTAGGCGAAAGCACACAGCCTTGAGGGACACCAGCATTCACAGACATAGAATCTGAGCATGCACCGTCGACTACGACCTTTATGCTTCTGTCTGCAAGAAAACTAGTGACCCATTTGCATAATTCCTCGGGAAGCCCATAAGAAGGAAGCTTCGCAAGAAGTGCTTTGTGCCAAACCCGATCGAAGGCCTTCGCTATGTCCAAACTAACCGCCAATGCTTCCCCCTTAGTCTCGATCGCCTGTGCCCAACGATGTGTCAGGTAGACAAGAAGATCACCAGCGGACCGGCCCTTACGGAAACCGTACTGTCGGTCGCTAAGCAGCTGGCGGTCCTCTAGATACCGAAGGAGCTGGCTATTGATAATGGACTCCATTATCTTTGAGAATAAGGGGGTTATGGCTATCGGCCTGTAGTTGGACGGATTCGAGCGGTCACCTTTTTTAGGGATCGGGTGCACCAAAGCTGTTTTCCATGACTTCGGGACTACGCCAGAAGAGTAGGAAAGCCGAAAAAGGCGCGTTAAAACTGGAGCCAACTCTGGAGCACACACCTTCAACACGATGGGAGGGATTCCATCGGGCCCACTCGACTTATGAATGTTGAGGGAAAAAAGTGCTTTACGCACTGAGCGTTTTGTCTATTTTTGTGTGAAAATCTTAATGCGGTTCACAGAATACATCTACTTACGGACGGACGGACGGACGGACGGACGGACGGACGGACGGACGGACGGACGGACGGACAGACGGACAGACGGACAGACGGACAGACGGACAGACAGACTACAAGAACTTTTATATTATGTTACTTGCTGCTACGGAACCCTTCATAGGCGAGTCCGACTCGCACTTGGCCGCTTTTATTTATATATTTTATTGTAAAAGTCTATGTACATACCTACCTATGTTTGTTCAGTCAGGTCAATGGATTTTGAAGTATGAGGTGTCTTCTTATTCGTCTTTATTACTCCTGTGATCCCCAGACTATTCTTTATTTTAATTTTATGCCATTATTAGAAGCCTATACCGACACCGAAATCTCTTTTGCTTAGGTTCGAGAGGTTCTTTAGCATGTTTTTTGCCATTTATAATAAGGAGTAAGCTTATAAATAGAAATTAAACGGCAAAAAACTAAAAAAATCTGCAGTCATTATCACAATAAGAACTAACAGTCTGAACACTGACTAAATCGTTCGGTAATGTCAAGAATCAAGCCGAGAAATTAAATTCCTTCCTGCAGACAGGCAGACAATGGCTGCCCACGAAAATTCGCGCCATTTTCACTGTCAATTTGGTACAAAGATCCTTTTTTGCACACAAACTTTTTATTGGCATAAAAAAGAACTTAGTTACTTATTTCTGGGGGTCCCTAGCGCATGTGCGTAACTTAGTAAGGGTCTCGAAAATAATGTTAAGAGTATTATTACCTCTACGTGCCTCTACCAACTGTAAGAATATTTCTATACCACCGCTTTCGCTATACCACCGCACAATCTATTCTTCATTTTAATTATTGAAATAAAAATCGATCGGCTGAGATGAGTACCCAACTGTATAGGAAATCAAAAATTTTAAAATAATTATTTATGATTTCAATAGCTGTAAACAAAGTCCGTTTCGTTAATTAAATCAAAGTAAAACAAAATTCGGATTGGTGGAGGTTGTGGGGCTAGTGGCCAACCCCAGCGTCAGAAGTTTTCAAGCCACCTATAAGGCTTTCGACATGGCTTAATGGCCGGACATGGCCCCCGTGTGTGGAGTATGGCCTAACCTTCCCGATGTATGGGAAGAGACCCATGCCCCTGCAGTGGGGACGTAATGGGTTGTTAACAACAAATCTAAATTCATGGTTTTTCGGTTTTTACCGTTCCATTTTATCAAAATCCGTTCAGTTGTTTAGGTGTGTGAAAACGTAACCGACAACAGACATCTCACTTCTCACTTATAATATTAAAAATGCGAAAGTATGGATGTTTGTTTGTTTGTCAGTTTGTTTGTTTGTTCCGATTTCACGCCGAAACTACTGAACGGATTTGGATGAAATTTGGTAGGTAGATGGATAAAACACTCGGCTAACACATATGATACTTTTTATCCCAGAAAACTTAAGGGTTTCCATAGAAATGCTAAAAACTCAAAATTTCCACTTCGTCACTAGATGGTGCTATCTTAACATTTTCTTTCTTTCTGAACACAATTCTCAAGACCACGCGGACGAAGTCCCGGGCGGAAGCATGACAACTTAGGTTTTTTTACAAAATAGTCGTTTATTAAGAATAAATAAAAAAATAAACGTCATCATGTAAATTAAATGTAGAGTAGTTCGAATAAGGGTTACTTACCTATCTTTTTTTATTTCTCAACATAGTTATCTATCATACATTACATACATTTTATATTGAAAAAATATTTGCACAATTTCCGAAAAAAATACAGTTTTATCGCATTTTTCCATTACCCATCCCAGTGGCGTAGCGTAGTGTTTACCATAACGTTAAGAAATTTTTAACAGCTGCCATTAGCAGTGCCAGTTGTGAGAGAAGCATCTCTAAACTGAAGGTAATTAAAAATTACCTAAGGTCGAGGCACGTCCAGGGGGGCGGCAAATCGAGCGATCAAAATATGTGATAAAAAAATATTCAAAGTAAAATGACTCAGATAAAACGTCGTGAAAACTAATATTATCGTATGAAGAATGAAACCCGTACAGCAACGGGCGGCGCACAGTTACATTTTAAATAGGACCGGCCTTTGGGTCATGCATGTCACCCGGCACAGACACAGGGCGTCGAGCTCATGGGGGCGCCAAGCACCCTGGTAGTTGGGGTACCTACCCTGACTGAAACGGCGCTGAGTGCTCCAAGTAAAAGGGTTTTTGTTGATTTAACATAAACATTCTTAGATATCTTAAAAAATTGCGCGCTCGCTTCGCTCGCGCTTTTTATAGATATAATTTATATTCGTGAGCGCTCGCTCATGGAACAATATTATGCGCTCGCTTCACATCAGGAGGTTGCAAGTTCAAAGTTAAATGTTAGTTAGATGTCCAGCGGGGTTCAATGAGTATTACGGATTTAGAATTTAGCTATATTAGCAATTGGCGATCGAACGTGATATAACATCGATTGTATAAAAGATTTTGCTTTAAAAAAAACACGAAAAGTACATAAATTTTAATTGATTACAGAATTTGGCTGTTTTATTTCGCTGCCGACTCGTGGTCCCACCGCATTGTCCCACTGGTGGGTCGACGAGTAATTGACTGTTTACTCGTAGTCATACCGATTCACTTTTGGCCAGTAATCGTAGCATGCATTATAGTATGTTGACTTTTTTTTACTAATGATCAAAATATAAAGGGCGGCAAATTTTCGATCGGCCCCGGGCGGCGAAAACCCACGCTACGCCACTAACCCATCCCGACCAGTGGAAACACGCTGTAGTGTCAGTATTTCATAATTTATTTTTGATGCAGGTAACTATCAAGTAAAGGCAAAAGTCAACTTCGTATCGTACTCTGTGATACCAGGAAGTCAAGGAGTTGGCGAGCAGTCGGAGAGAACGGGGCGGATTGCTCCACCGACAAGAGCCTAGCTCTGAAAATAAAGAAGAAGAGTAGGTACTACCCAAGTACCCAAGTAGTGATAAAAGGGGGCCAATAACCACCAAATAGTGTTATAAGGGTGATATAAAAGCAACGCGGCGGCTGGCGTCACTAACTCTGAAATATCACCGATATATACCGGGTGTTAGGTAAAATACTGCAGATATTTAAATGGCACGTAGGGGCTGCAGAACCTATCACAAATAAAAAAGAGCGAAGTCTATATTCCCCTTAGTTTACGAGAAATAAGGGTGTAAAGTTGCCCTATTTTTTCTCAAATTTCTGCTTTGCACCCACTTTTTCAGGTCGAGTCAGACATGCTGAACGCTCACAATTAACCCCAGATTTTTTAAATTTAATTTTCCCCACAAAACTTCAATTACAATTTATTTTTTTAACTGCTCCCGTGTATGGCCGCCCTTATTTGTTCCATCTCTTTCTCGCACGTACAATCAGTATCGCTGTCTTACTCAATGACGTCATGCAATAGGTACGCACGCAAACACACAAACACACGGGGCGACGACGTGCGGACGCTGCGGGCGGCGCGGGGATAACCGCCTGCATAGCAACAATCGGGAGTCCATAGGGCAACAGTAATCACAAAAACGATATCCACCCAGGCGAAGCCGTGGGCGATAGCTAGTTAGAAAATATCAAAAAAATAAAAAAAAACCACCTATCCCCCAATATTTTTATGAAGTCGGCGCTTCTGGACACGGTTTCGAATACTACCAGGGTTCAACTTCAAAAAGTCTCGGTTTGATTGGTGGTAGGGCGTTTAACAAGTCGCCTAAGTAATTAGATCTCTTTCAAAAATTGCTAGCAACTACCAAAGTCTTGCCGCCAAACATAAATGTCGGGAATCGAACCCGCAACCTTTCCTTATGAAGCGAGCGCCACACTGCTGAGCCACGGAGGCGATCAGGTGAGATCATTAGCAAATTAAAAAATATTGGTAGACAAGCCAGATACTAGTAGGGAAATCCAAATTAAACAATAAAGTTGTTATTTTTACCCCCAATATTTTTATGAAGTCGGCGCCCCTGGACACGGGAGGCCGCGGCTTCGAATCCTACCGGGGTTCAACTTCGAAAAGACTCGGGTTGGTTGGTGGTAGGGCGTTTAACAAGTCGCCTAAGTAATTAGATCTCTTTCAAAAATAGCTAGCAACTACCAAAGTCTTGCCTCTAAACATCAGTGTCGGGAATCGAACCCGCAACCTCTCCTTATGAAGCGAGCGCCACACTGCTGAGCCACGGAGGCGATCAGACAAGCCAGATACTAGTAGGGAAATCAAAATTAAACAATGTAAGTTGTTATTTTGATAAATAGTTTAATTGTAGAGATAGGTAGATAAACAAATTCTTAGTAGATATTAGAGATTGTTCGAAATGCCCACCGTTGACACGTACACAGAGTCTAGCACGTTTCCGCACAGGTCTATGCAAGGAGCCAATGACCTGAGGGTCCATTTGAATAATATCAAAGGCCATGTCGATTTTGATTCGCATTTCCATTTCACTCTCACTTTCACAAGTCTTTCACGTGGTTCAACACATAAAAATCCAATGAGGTAAGGTCGAGTGACCGTGGCGGCTAAGCCACTGATCCTCCTCGTCCTAGCCAGCGGTCTCCAAACTGCTCAACTGCTGCTCAAACTTCCTGCAACGCACGAGGACCACTGATGAAGTTACGGCCTTCTCTCCGAAGCGCTTGAACGATCCCGTCTATGGTGTTCACACTGGATATCGGGCGATTTGGGTTACAGTTTTCTGATGCACTTTTCTCCTCCTCCTTAGTCGGTCCCTCAGTACTGAGGATCGTGACCCCCTTCAATTACTATTTTCCTGGATAGTGTAATGCTAAGCCTCGCGGTTCATCGCTAGATTCGATGCCTCGTGAATCGACATCTTCAGCGTCTTCGTGACGAGATCGGCACATCGAGTTGGTCTGCGGCTCCACGGTCTGTTCCCTTCCACTTTTCCATAAATAATGGATCGTTCCAAACTTGTAGGCTCTCTCCGCACAACGTGACCGAAATAGCAGTGTTCTTCGGATTACTGTAGACAAAAGTATCTCACTGTTTTTGATCTTCGACTCCTACAGTATGGACTCACTTGTACGGTGACTTTTACGAGTACTACGCGATACAATACAATGCGCGATAAAATTCTCATAGGTGCGCGAAACGCGAACGCACTTAGCAACGTAAGTTTCGCTACTGACTACTGCGTCACAGTTTTCTATTGTGGCTGCGCTTTGCGTCGACCCGTGCCCGGGTGCGCGCTGCTATTGGTTGGTTATCGCGCGCTACCGCGCATGCGTCCCACGCTACGAGCACCGCTCAGTCCACGTGGACTAGGTACGTATGTTTGTATCTGCGAATAGTACGTAGGTCGTAGGTATAGTTTTTATAATTTAGGTAAAAACAGTACGAGTAATATGTCAACTGATAGTAATCTAATGAACTGAACTTTATTATTACCGTCAAACAAGTCTTATCTTACTTCAATCAGGCGTACGACTAAACTTATGTGGTCCATCCTTTTTAATGAAATCATTTTTTTTATTTTTCTATTAAAATTTAGTTTTTTAGGACTTTCATTTAGGACCTTTTAACCACCTCCGTAGCCTAGTGGTCGCGGGTTCGATTCCCGGCGGGGTCCAACTTTGTAGAACTCTGTTTGGTTGGTGGTAGTTTTTTAGGACTTTCATTTAGGACCTTTCAACCACCTCCGTAGCCTAGTGGTCGCGGGTTCCATTCCCGGCGGGGTCCAACTTTGTAGAACTGTTTGGTTGGTGGTAGGGCAATGTTAACAGCATTGATGTTTTCCGGCATGAAAATAAGGTAGCCAGTTCCCCATTGCGTTGGGAAGTCTTGGTAAGCTCGCCTCCACCTTCATCACTTACGAATTACCATCAGGTAAGATGATGCCAAGGGCTTACCAACTGAGGGCTAAACCAAACCTACAACCACTATCGTATTCTTTTACCCGTGTGACGCTCAACCAGTAGGTCATAGCTATTCAAAGTGGCAACGTCGTCGTCACCCGCGAACCGCGCCGCGCCAAGCCGCCCAGCGAGAATTTAATACCTACACTGTTGGTCTTGCTTCGCTGTGGAGTAGAGCTGTCGTGTTTTCTGTAATTTTATTGACTTTTGTTGTTCTCTTTTGTTTAAAGCCGCTGCTATTGCGCATTGAATTTGTTTATTGACTTTTTTTTGGATTTTGTAATTTCGTGTTTGTTAATAATGCCGAACTATCAGTTTACAAATGTTGAATACACCGACATGGTGTTAGCTTATGGGATGACTCATGGAATCGCAGAGGAAGCCCTACGTTTGTACCGGGAGCACTTTCGTCATACAAACGCCATCCAGCGGACGTGTGATACGGAATGTTGTTCAGCGACTAAGGGACTATGGAACGTTCGCGAGGCCAAACCGTGACGCTGGTCGAGCATCGTCGGTTTGAACTTGCGGGATGCTATCCTGGAACATTTCGAAGAAGAGCCCGAGGATAGCACAAGATCGGCAGGAACGATATTTGGAATCAGCAACTGGAGTGTACACAAGATTTTAAAAGATGATTTGCAACATCCTTTCAAGGTAAAGACTGTTCAGCACCTGATAGAGCCAGACTTTGGAAATCGCGTGTCATACTGTCAGTGGTTGCTACGGAAAACCGAGGAGGAAACAGATTTAGTTCAGAATGTATTATGGTCAGATAAGAGCACATTCACGCGATGTGGAATGTTTAATCGCCGCAACACGCATGTATGAGCGCATGTAGGTCCGTTCTTTCTACCAAACAGGTTAAATGCTGAGGCATACAGCAGCTTCTTAGAAGAAAATGAGGTACCGATACTAGATGACCAGCCACTGTCTGAAAGACGACGTGTTTGGTACCAGCATGATGGCGCTCTTTCCAGCTCTGCAAGGACCGTGGGGAACGTACTTCGACGCGAATTCGACGAGAACTGGATCGGTCGACACGGTCCCGTCGCTTGGCCAGCGCGCCCCTCAGACTTGACACCGATGGACTTCTTTTTGTGGGGCTACATCAAGGACAAAGTGTCAGTTAAAGAGGTCGAAAAAGCGGATGAAATGCGTGCGCGACTAAACAGTGCATTCGAGAATTTGCGAGCGCGTTTGTGTGTGTGCGCGCGCTCGTTTTTGTGTGTGCGTGAGCCTGTCACTCGCTCTGCGCACGCGTGCATGTGTGCGTGATCTGTGCGGGCTATGACGTTATTTAAGGGCCGCCACTCACGGAAACAAAACCTTCGATTTTCTCAGTTATTAAAGCGAATATAAATTTGTAAATAGCATAAATGTACTGCATCTAGGGTACCCTTCTAGTTCTTAAAAGATCTGCACTATTTTACCTAACACCCTGTATATGCAAGCCTATTCGGACGATGGAGCTCTCCTCGTCACAGGGAAGGTGCTAAGTACTGTGAGGGCTATCACTATGAAAGGATTGAAGCTGGTCGAGAACTGGTGTCAGGACAAGGGCCTCGGACTAAACCCGGACAAAACAAAGATAGTTCTCTTCACCAGAAAAAGGAAAAACATAAGCCTGGCGCCAATCGCGTTAAGAGGAACCATTCTAGAAATCACAGAAGAGATAAAGTATCTGGGGGTGACACTGGACAAGACCCTGAACTTTAATAGTCACATAAGAAACCAAAGCAAAAAAGCAATAATGGCTCTGATGCAATGTAGAAGAGCCGTTGGTAGGATCTGGGGGCTGAAACCGAAGGTCTGCCAGTGGATATACAAAGCCATAATACTCCCAAGGATTCTCTATGGCTCGATAATATGGTGGCACAGAGCCAACGTCGGGCAGAATCTAAAGGAGCTAAGGAAAATACAAAGGGCTGCAACTCTTATGACCACAGGAGCCATGACCTCCACGCCAACAATGGCGCTAGACATGGCCTTGGGATTGAACCCTATCCAAATAGAAGTCAAAAGAAGAGCAGCAGAGCAATGGTATAGAATGAAAGCATGCAAGGAATGGAAGGCGAAGAACGCAGATGCAGGTCACGCCACCATAGAGGAAGCACTAGGAAGGGATATGTCGTTACTGTTGACAAATAACGACCTAATCAAGAAACAAAGAATATTCAATAAGAAGTATAGAATACATATAGGTGACAGATCAGACTGGGAACTAGGGACAACTGATGCCCAGCTCATCTGTTATACAGACGGATCTAGAATGATAGGAACGGGACAAGCAGGTGCCGGGATTCATATACCCAGTGACCCTAGCGCAGACAAGACTCTTTCCTTGGGGACATACGCAAGCGTATTCCAGGCGGAAGTCTTTGCTATCAAGGAATGCGTAGAAGAAGTGCTGAACAGTACCGAAGGGGAAGTGGACGGTACTATAATCTACTCAGATAGCCAGGCAGCCATAAAAGCACTCGCCAAAGCAGAAACTGTTTCGGAACTAGTCAGGGAGTGCAAGGAAGCACTCAGCAAACTGGCTAATAAAATGGCGGTTACAGTAGCATGGGTACCGGGACACATGGGAACATTAGGCAATGAAAGAGCAGACGCGCTAGCAAGGGAAGGAGCCAGCACTAGGTTCGTCGGACCAGAGCCAGCACTTCCTATTTCTGCAACAGTCACCAAAGGGGTCATCGATGAACTCATGAAACGTGAAACACAGAAAGCCTGGGCTGGGTGCACCGGCTGCAGACAATCGAAGATGTTTCTGAAAGGAATGAATCGCCGAAGAACTAGGACATTACTGTCATTAAGTAGGACAAGTCTAGGAACGGTCTTAGGCATCATCACTGGGCATTGTAGACTTAATCGACATATGTCCCTAATAGACGGTACCACCGACCCCTCCTGCCCTAACTGCGGAGCGCTGGAGACTAGCCAACACTTCTTGGCGGAGTGCGCATTATACAGCAGGCTCAGGTGGGAGATGTTTGGCACCGACAGCATCGACGAAGAAGAACTATGTGACCTGGACATTGGTCGCATAGCGGAGTATTGCAGGAGGAGCGCAAGGTTTATGGGGGGGACGTCAACGGGGACACAGTAACGCTCGCGTACCACCGGGAATAGGGTGTAATGAGTCCACCTGGCGACTTGAACACCCGCCTGTGCCCCGCAGGCGTCCCATCCAGCAATAATAATACGTTGTGCTACTAATTAAAAACTATTTTCACATGGCCATTTTGGAAAAAATGGGTTTACGATTTTATTCCACTTCCTGCTTATGCTGAGTATTGCTTTATTATACAGGATGTTAAAAAAGTGCGTTTGAAATTTTAGGGGGCTATTCAGAATCAAGTATAGAATACAGGAAAAATATTGAAAAAAAATCCGATTCCCAAAAAAATATTTAGTTTCCCATACAAATTGTTTATTCACTATTCAGATTTAGTATGGGAAACTGAAAACAAATTGATCGGATTATAATAATAATAATATCTGGAACAAATCACACACGGTCATCTGGCTCCAAACTAGGATACCCTGTATCTTGGGAACCAGAGACTGATAAACATACACATATACTTGTAAATACATACATATATAGATATAATACACCCAGACTCAGAGCAAACAATTCTGCTCATCACAAAAAAGTTTGCCCTATGTTGGGATCGAACCCACGACTCTGGGATCATAGGACAGGATCGCTAACCACTTAGCCACCGAGTCAGTCGAACAGATTTTTTAAATATTTTTCCTGTATTCTACATATAAGGTGCTACTTTATTAGTGCCCGATATTTTAGTGCTTTTATTCCTGATTCTGATCAACTTTCCCCAAGAAACCCATAGTCAAATCGTAAAAAAAAATTTGCACTCTTCATACAAATCGATCAGCCGAGCGGCCAAATTAGTATGATGAGCCCAAAATTTTTTTTGTGATTTGACTATGGGTTCCTTGGGGAAAGTTGATCAGAATCAGGAGTAGGAGCACTGACTAAAATATCAGGCACTAATAAAGTAGCACCTTATATACTTGATTCTGACTCCAATATACAGCTCGCGTCACGTAAAAAGAGCGCTGGCGGGCGTTCCGAGGGCACAACACTCTGACAACAGGATAGCATAATATAAATCGCTTAAGTGTGAAAGAGAGGGTACTAAACATTTGCTGTCAGAGTGCATCCTTGGAACGCCAGCCAGCGCTCTTTTTACGTGACGCGAACTATAAATACCGCTCTCGGAAGCGTAAAGGGTGTTCTATTCATGAAAGTTATTTATATTTCCTATTATGTAAGGGAACCTGTGCTGAATAAACATAAATAATAAAAATTTTGATTTTTATACAAAATATAAACGGCCAATAAGCCAATAAGTTTTTTGAGAACTGAGTAGGTAGGTACCTATGGGTTTCTTGGGAAAAGTTGTTCAGTTTCGTGAGTGGAAGCCACCGTTTAAACACTTTAAGTTTCATTCATTCACAACATGTATATTTTGGTTTTATTTTGTATGGAAGGTTAGCCTATATCACTTTCCATTCCGTCAACTCTTCTTCTTATAAGTACTCGTATTGAAGGGCTAAGCTCTTGTCAGTGGAGCAATCTCCGACTGCTTCTGTCCTCAGCCAGCATCTTAAATATTTACGATACGACATTCAAACCTTCAAGAAAAGAGCGTACTCCCATATCAAAGGCCGGCAACGCACTTGTGACTCCTCTGGTGTTGCGGGTGTCTATGGGCGGCGGTAATCGCTTACCATCAGGTGATCCGGCTGCTCGTTTGCCACCTATCACATAAAAAAACGCAATTTATAATATAGTAAAGACAAATATCCGTGTAATATGACCAGTGTCTATTAAAATACAACACAGGGAAGTTTGCGGTCACATCCATCACGGCCATTCGGTTTACTTATGTAAATTGCCACTACTCTGAGCGTAAGAATATAATAATCTGTACCTAGACAAGGTCTAGAACATGTCTAAACCTCTAATCCAGTTCTTAAACTTTATTAGCGTTCCATAATGTAAAGGTAACATAATGTAACATATCGTGGCTCAGTGCTTGTGTGGTGCCGATCTCGCAAGTTAACTGATTACCGACACGGTCAAAAACTGGATGAGGTTGCGTTTATCGTCTGTTTCTGTGCGTTTTAAGGCACGTTCGGTGCCGTTTGCTATCACGAGATTATGGCGAGATTATTAAGCCATGTTAAAGGCAGCTTGAAAACATTGAAAACTTATGACACTGAGTTAGGTGGGGGTTGGTGACTAGCCCCACAACCTTCACCAAACCCTGGAGTATGGCCTAACCTTCCCGAAGTATGGGAAGATACCCCCCGTACCGCAGCAGTGGGGACGATAATATTGATTATTAACGGACATGTACCTACTTCATAATTTATTGCAGGTAATTGTCCAGTAAGATTATTTAATTGCGTTTCAATTACTTTAAGTAAGTAGTTTATCAAAACCAAGCAAAAATGGCATAACGCATTCGTTTACCTATCAAAGCTCGGACCTGTTTACAAAATGAGTCATTCAGTGCATCCGTAGACCTCAGAAGCAGACGTATAAAAACGTTGGATACAATTTATAAAATAAAATAAATAAACGCCATATTGGAAAAGAAAAAGAAACATTCGAGCAATTTTGAAGCAAGGAGATTTTATCTTCTTCGAATTTTAGGTGTTTTAATAGGTGTTATTTTATGTGTGAACAGATTATTGTAAATTTTTAAGTGTGAATAAATTATTTAGTCATTTATTTTTATTTGTTTGTTTGTGAGGAAAAAGACGTGCAATGCGGTAGTGAGTTGTGAAATAAAGTTGTTCTCGATGTTTCTTAATTTGGACATGAAGTTTTGAGCGGACAGTGTCTGTATGTGTCTTTTTAGTTTTGGACGTCCCATGTGTTATGCTGAGGTGACGCTGTATTGCAAGTTAATTCGATTTGAAATATGGTAGGGGTAAGTACCTATAAATAAAGCAATTTAAAAAAATCTAGATAGATAAATAAGTGTAAGGTTAAATAATTGTTTTCCCAAGGAGACCAGTTAAAAATTCGATGTTTTTATCAAATTGTTTGGATACTTCAAAAGTTTATAAAAGTTAATAAACAACTGACATTGTCAGGTGTTTTTACTTGACTGCAGTTTAGGGTTTTGAGAGTTATGTTTTTCGAGTGTTTATTTGACAAACCGTTACCATGGTTACCATAAAGCAAGGTGCATTAGTAGATTCCTCTTCAGCATTCCCACAGGTCCCAAAATTAAATAGGTACATAAACATATTTTTAACTTGCTTAGGTTACTTATTGTTTAAAACGTATTTATCGTGTGTATTTCTGATAACTGTGTTATGCTATATTATGTTACCTATAATTAATATTATGTTTACTTAGACCTACCGGACCTTGATAAATTATGTACCTAGAAAAACTGGTACGTCCATTACCTCATCTATGAATCACAGATAGAAGTGCTATACAGGGTTACAGGAAAAGTCGTACTGAATATTAAAGGACGTTATTGTTCAGGTCATTTCTGATGGATTTGATTCTATGATATGGTGTCCGAAACTAAACCGTTATGGAGATATTGAACTTTAAATTTTTTTTTAAAAATCCTCAATTTTTTGGCTTTTTTGTCGATTTTTTTTGGGATTAGTGCTTGTGGGGTACGTTTTTTGGATGTAACTAGTTAGAAAGTATGTCACTTAATAAAAATGATTAACCTAAACTGAAACTACTACTAACAGCTTAAAAATACTGCTTGACAACCGTTAGAATTAAATAATTTTCAATAAAAGTTTTAAATTTGAAGCTCTCTGTTTTAAAAAAAATGTATGGAATTTATTCTGCAAATAGTTTTAAAAACTTCTACGTCTCTTTAGCTATTCAATTAAATTAAATTGTTTAATTCTTGTTAATCGATTCTTTAATTTACGATTCTCATCGATTAATAAGACTAAAGGCCTTAGGGTGCATTTCCACTGATGCGGAGCGGGGCTAAGCAGGGCAGAGAAGATCAGAGAATAGTAGCAAGTGTTTCCACTGAAATGGGACGGAGCAGAGTAGAGCAGAGTGGAGCGAAGTGGGGCGGAGCGGAGCGGGGTGGAGCTGAGCGGGATGGAGCGAAGCGAAGCGAAGCTGAATGGTCTGGAGCTGCATGTGACCATTTTCTAGGTCTGCTCTGCTCCGCTCCACTCCGTTCCGCCCTAATTCGCTCCACTTTGCTCTACTTTGATCCGCCCTACTTCGCTCCACTCTGCTCTACTCTGCTCCCCGTCCCACTTCAGTGGAAACACTTGCTACTGCTAAGTGACATACTTTCTAACTAGTTACATCAAAAAAAACGTTCCCCAGAAGCACAAATCCCAAAAAAATCGACAAAAAAGCCAAAAAATTGAGGATTAAAAAAAAATTCTAAAGTTCAATATCTCAATAACGGTTAAGTTTCGGACACCATATCATAGAATCAAATCCATCAGAAATGACTTGAATAATAACGTCCTTTAATATTCAGTACGACTTTTCCTGTAATCCTGTATATCTAATAGGTAAATAAGTAGAGAATAAAGTAATAAAATGGCATTGTTTTTTTATTAAAAAAGACTACATACATAACCATACTTTTTGAAGCCGGTTAAACAAAACAGAAGCGGTCGTGGCTCAGTGCGGCTTGCGTGTTCGCATAGATTACGCAGGTTAACTGACTACAGACACGGTCATAACCTGGATGAGTTTGTCTGTTAGTGGCATTTATCTTGACCGTTTCCGTGCTTCGCAAGGCACGTTAAGCCGTTGGTGCTTCTATCGCTAGCAGTCGTTAAGCCATGTCAGAGACCTTATAGGCGGCTTGAAAACTTCTGACACTGGGGTTGGCCACTAGACTAGCCCCACAACCTCCACCAATCCGGACTTGGCCCCCGTGTGTGGAGTATGGCCTAAACCTTCTTATGGGAAGAGACCCGTGCCCCTGCAGTGGGGATGTAATGGGTTGTTAACAAACATAACAGAAGCGCATAATGTGCCTTGCCTTAGGTATTGCAAATTAAATAATAACAACCTACTTACATTGATCTTCATTTTTATTGTAACAGTATTCGTTTTGTATTAACCGTTCATTAAATGTATTTTAATTATGTCGAATTTCATAAGTGGCTTTATAAATTGAAATATCACAAAATTGTATACAATTATGATAAGCTGTGAAATTTGCTAAACATAATAAAATAAAATAAACAAATAAGTTTTCTATTATCTTCTCGGTTAAAAAAGGTAAGGCCATATTCTCCACTCGGGAGTCAATTTCGGATTAGTGGAGGTTGAGGGGGGGCTAGTGGCCAGTCCCAGAACTTAACGACTGCCATCTAGAAGAAGCCGGTTTGACGTAGTTTGTGAATCACAAAAAGTATCTAGAATAGCGAGTTTAAAAATACGATAGGTATTATTTCGATGATCTAGAAAGATAAATGCTACTACCCATTCAGGTTTTTCTATACTATTCTATTCCACTTCTCATAACGAGCGTGATTTTGCCAATGTCAAGTGAAAAATGGGAGAATCTTCAATTTAAAAAAATGGCGAAACGCCATTGTCAAGTGAAAGACGCGGCCCTAAGGGTGATGGGCACTTAAAGACGCTCCATGTGGTGGTTTGCTGCTGGAACTCGGAAAACGGAGCTGTCTCCCGAGTTAATCCTCTTCTTATGACCGCTTGTCACTGAATTGGTTACACAGTTATTTTCCCATCTCAAAAATAACGTTGAGACTACTCTAAAACGGAAATAATTAAAAAAATAACTCAGCAGACGTGTGCTCGGTACAAGTCCCGGCAACCAAACCCCATTCAGGTTTTTTGTATCACCAAGTCTCTAATCTAATCTATCTGTCAAATATGTCATGTTGACAATATAAAGGGCACCTAAAGGTTTGCCATAATTCCATTGCATTCTCACAAATGGCCACACACTGTATGCAAACCATAACCGTGGTCTAGTGGCTAGTCTGCTTGCTTCACATCAGAGGGTTGCGCGAGTTCGATTCCCGGCGGTGTCCAACTTTGTAGGACTCGGTTTGGTTTTGTGGTAGGATAATTTTCGGAGTCCGCCTTGCTAGCTAACTACCACCATCTTATCTTAGTCTTGCCGCCAAACATCAACGTTAATAGCATTAATGTGTTCCGGCTTAACGATAAGATAGCCAGCACCCATTGCGTTGGGGAATCTTGGTAAGCCCGCTTCCATCTTCGGCATCATCATCACTTACCACCAAGGGACATGATGCCAAGGGCTTACCAATTATGGATTTAAAAAAATGCAGAATCAATGTTAATAGCATTGATGTGTTCCGGTATGGAGATAAGTAACCAGTTCCCCATTGCGTTGGGGAATCTTGGTAAGCCCGCTTACATCTTCGGCATCGTCATCACACCTCTAGGTGATATGATGCCAAGGGCTTACCAATTGTGGATAAAACCTGCACTAATGTGTATACCATGTTCCAGCTGTCTCCAGAACTGCGCGCGCTAGCGGTGCAGCTGTTCGACGCAGGCGCAGTTCGCCTCGGCGACATCGAGGCAAAGGCTGGCCGTCGCACGCCTGTGTACTTCGACTTGAGGGTGGCTGTGTCGCATCCCAAGATCATGGTAAGTTCCAGGACTTCCAGGTGTTTATCAAACTTCTTTTCAAAAATAAAATGCAGAGTATTGTTTTGAACAACAACTCCCTTTTTAGGGTTTCGTTAATACTAATGAGTATTCATGCATGATACAGAAGCAAAAAAATATACAGAAATGATATTAGAAACCTCAATATCATTTTTGAAGACCTATCCATAGATACCCCACACGTATGGGTTTGATGAAAAAAATTTTTTTGAGTTTCAGTTCTAAGTATGGGGAGCCCCCAAAATTTATTGTATTTTTTCTATTTTTGTGTGAAAATCTCAATGCGGTTCACAGAATACATCTACTTACCAAGTTTCAACAGTATAGTTCATTCTAGTTTCGGAAAAAAAGTGGCTGTGACATACGGACAGACAGACAGACAGACAGACATGACGAATCCATAGGGTTCCGTTTTTTTCCATTTGGCTACGGAACCCTAAAAATGGACATTTCATACAAACTGATCATCTGTTTTGCCATTTTTTGTATGAAGAATCCAATTTTATTTGCGATTTGAGCAAAGTCGTAGAACAAAAGTTGTTCAGTACGATGAGTAGAATCTCCAGTTAAAGGGTCCTTCACCAATTTTGTTACACCTGTATAAAGAAGTTTTTCCGGTACTTTGTGTAACAACGCGTTTATTCATGATGAATTAATTATTGTTTGTAGGTATGTCCATCTCATTTCTCATTCAATAAATAAAAAATACAAAGAAACGTTTCAGATCAAATCACTATTCAAATAGGTACCTGCTTATATAACAGACCGGCATTCATTAAAATATCGATAAAGTCTCTAGCATCAGAAACCAGTTTTTAATTCATGATATGCTTATTAATTTTGTATGCGTCATTACTTCATTAGTAGCTTAACTATGTTATTTATTACATAAATGGTCTATCTGGGAACATAATTACTTAATAATAATCAATAAAGGTAATGGCAGCGAGGAGTAAGATACCTATAAAACTCAAACACTTTACATAATATACAGGGTGTAACAGAAAGGTGTGAAATACTTCAAGGTTGGCTTTTACCCATCAAACTGAACAACTTTTGTTCTACAACTTTGTTCAAATCGCAGAAATGTTTTTGGACTTTTCATACAAAACGATGAAATGAAATGAAATGAAATAATATTTATTCGAAGTAGGTATCTCTGTACACTTTTCGAACGTCATATTTTCGATCAGCTGGCGAACCAATTTGTATGAAAAGTCCGAAAATTTCTTTGCGATTTCAACAAAGTTGTAGAACAAAAGTTGTTCAGTTTGATGTCACCTTTCTGCTACACCCAGTATAATCACGAATGAAATCGTATTAATTGATTTTTTCAATACTTTTGATCTAAATAAAGTCTGTGGGGTCTTGATTTACGGTTATGTGCTTCTGATAAAACTAACTTCTCATTATACAGGTGTAACAAAAAGGTATGGTAATCAAATCAGCAATCAATCAGCTTGCGAGCCAAGTTTGCATGAGAATTCCAAATGTGGCAAACGAGCAGACGGATCACCTGATGGTAAGCGATTACCGCCGCCCATAGACACCCGCAACACCAGAGGAGACACAAGTGCGTTGCCGGCCTTTGATATGGAAGTACGCTCTTTTCTTGAAGGTTTGAATGTCGTATCGGTCCGGAAATACCGCAGGCGACAATTCATTCCACAGTTTGGTTGTGCGAGGTATAAACCTAATCCTATTAAAGATGTAAGATTATTTTAAAATCAACCGTTTATTTTCCAAAAATCACCATCATCAGTTTTAACATCTTCAGCATAAAAATCAGAGCAAAAAATAAAAATAATAATTTAAAACTGTAAACATTTATCCTTCAAATATTAGGACATGTGCGAAAAATATGATTACCGATATAATTTTCAAAAAATTTTCGTATAGAGACTACATCTTTTTACAACTTAACAAGTTTGTAATTTGCAATAATTATTTGAATTAATTAAACGTGTGCAACGCGACCATCATCCACTTTCCTTCACCGTTAAAGCAGTCGATATGAAAATGCACGTAAGTTTCGAAAAACTCATTGGTGCACTGGCCAGGATTGAACCCACGACCTCTGGTTAGGAGTTAGGAGGACGGAGTCACTACCAGTCACTACTACCCGCTGCGCCGTCGCCACCTGATTACGCCACCGACGCTTTTTAAAGTTTGCTAAAATAGTTTCCTATCCATGTTGTAGGTGGCGGTATCGTCGCTTCTTCAGAAGCTAGCTTCGGAAATTCCCCACGACCTCATCTGTGGCGTGCCATACGCTGCCCTTCCGTTCGCCACTCTCATGTCAGCTCACTCCAACACACCAATGATCATGAAGAGGAAAGAGACAAAACTATACGCTACAAAAAAAATCTTGGAAGGTGTCTACCAGCGCAACCAAACGTGTCTCGTTGTGGAAGACGTAGTGACATCTGGCGGCAGTCTGCTGGAAACTGTTAAAACTTTACGGAGCGAAGGTTTGAAAGTTCAAGACGCTGTGATAGTTCTCGATAGGAGACAAGGTGGCGTTGCTGTGCTCAAGCAAAACAACGTTCACGTGAAATCCCTGTATACTATGGAAAACTTGATGGAAATTCTGAAGGATGCTGGGAAAATAAGTGAAGAAACTGCAGAGCTAATTTTAGACCATGTTAGAGAATGTCAGTTTGGTGTAAAAGACAATTTAGAAGCATAGTTATAGATGTGAACAAGTGTGTTGGACGAACTGCTTTGCTAGCAGGTTGCTACCTAGTTTTTTTTTTTTAGAAAGTACCTGGCGATGATTTAAATTAATTAAAAAAAATAGGGAAGTTGACAGATACTTTTCATCAAATGTCATCACAGCAACAGTTTTTTCTGAAAATGTTTGAAATAAACGATGACGTCATTATGCAAAATAATGTAATTAGCATTTTTTAAATTAAAAATTGCAATGAAATTCAAAACAAGTTTTTCTGCAATTTCAATTATTTGATGCAGTCGACTACACCCTATTAAAGCAGCTCTCTCATCTTTATACCTTGGTGAAGGATACTTTATTATAGCGCATATAGTAAATAGAAAAACAACTGAAATTCCTGCCGTTTTGCGATTTCCAATAACTGCATGTTCTAAATTAACTGTAACTAGGTAATTTGTTTGAAATTGTAAATACTGTTAGGCATTAGATAATAAAACAATAGTTATAAAATCATTGTAGTTTATTTATTATTCGCCAGATGGAATAAGTATAATAATTAAAAATGTTTGATCGACTTCGAAAAATTGTACGACACAGCTTTTATACACAAAAAGCTACTCATCACACTGTTTATAAAAAACAATTATTAAAATTATACTTAAATGTTTAAAATCAAGTTCAGCCTTATAAAACAAAAGATCTTTTCCTTTAGTTTTTGTGTCAGTGTGCAGCACCGCGGTCGAGGCGAAGGGGTCACGTCAGAAGGGCTCGTTTATACACATAAACACCCGAGAGCGCCCTTCGGTCAAAGGAAAACACTGGGAATGTAAATGCATCTTCAACCGAATAAAAAATATCACTCCCTGGGAGGTCGAACGCAAAGTCCAATAATAAAAATGAAATCTATGCGAGCGCCCCGTGAAGCGGAGCGCGGCGAGTGTGACGTCGGCGGGTCTGTTTAGTTGTCCTCGATCTCCTGTTCCTGCTCCTCGTCGAACTCGGCGTCCTCGTCGGCGGTGGCCTCCTGGTACTGCTGGTACTCGGACACCAGGTCGTTCATGTTGCTCTCCGCCTCCGTGAACTCCATCTCGTCCATGCCCTCGCCCGTGTACCAATGCAAGAAAGCCTTGCGCCTGAACATAGCGGTGAACTGCTCCGAGATACGCTTGAACAGCTCCTGGATGGCGGTGGAGTTGCCGATGAAGGTGGCGGCCATCTTGAGACCGCGGGGCGGGATGTCGCACACGGCGGTCTTCACGTTGTTGGGGATCCATTCGACGAAGTACGACGAGTTCTTGTTCTGGATATTGAGCATCTGCTCGTCGACCTCCTTCATGGACATGCGACCGCGGAAGATGGCGGCGACCGTGAGGTAGCGGCCGTGGCGCGGGTCGCAGGCGGCCATCATGTTCTTGGCGTCGAACATCTGCTGGGTGAGCTCAGGCACGGTGAGGGCGCGGTACTGCTGGCTGCCGCGAGACGTCAGGGGGGCGAATCCGGGCATGAAGAAGTGGAGACGCGGGAAGGGTACCATGTTCACGGCCAGTTTGCGGAGATCCGCATTCAGCTGACCGGGGAACCGCAGGCAGGTGGTAACGCCGGACATCGTCAGCGACACCAGGTGGTTCAGGTCGCCGTACGTGGGTGTGGACAGTTTGAGCGTGCGGAAACAGATGTCGTAGAGAGCCTCGTTGTCGATACAGTAGGTTTCGTCAGTGTTTTCGACTAGCTGGTGGACTGATAGGGTGGCGTTGTAAGGTTCTACTACTGTATCTGACACTTTGGGTGAGGGTACGACCGAGTATGTGTTCATGATTCTGTCGGGGTATTCTTCTCTGATTTTGGAGATGAGGAGTGTGCCCATGCCGGAGCCGGTACCGCCGCCGAGCGAGTGTGTGAGCTGGAATCCTTGCAGGCAGTCGCACGACTCTGCTTCCTTGCGCACGACGTCTAATACTGAATCGACGAGCTCGGCGCCTTCGGTGTAGTGTCCCTTAGCCCAGTTGTTGCCGGCGCCGGACTGCCCGAAAACGAAGTTGTCGGGCCGGAAGATCTGTCCGAAAGGTCCCGAGCGGACAGAGTCCATGGTGCCGGGCTCCAGGTCCACCAGGATGGCTCTGGGCACGTATTTGCCGCCGGAGGCTTCATTGTAGTATACGTTGATGCGCTCCAACTGCAGATCTGAGTCGCCGTGGTAGGCGCCGGTGGGGTCGATGCCGTGCTCATCGGAGATGATCTCCCAGAACTGTAAAGAGAAGAAAAAAAACATAAATTTGTATTCGATGGCAAACACTCGTACAGAAAGTATGTACGATAATTATTCATATTTTAAAAGACCAATCAGTAAGCATTCATATTATTTATTAATATGAACTTCCGTACGCTGCATATTGGAAATCGATGCTCAGGAATATTAATAACGCGTAACCCGCCTTCCGGGATACTAACATCGTATTTTACGAGGAGCAAGAGGGTTCAGGTGACTGGCACCGCGTGGCTGCAGAATGACTCATCGTCGCTTAGCAACGGGGTTCGCAAACCACGGGTCCTGGCTCACCCGGCGGCGGCGCGTCGGCGACATTGCATTACCATTTTTACGAGTTGTTCTACTCTACTTATCGATCGATCTTGTTCCGAAGGATTTCTACAACAGAACCGCTCCGTTTTACAAAACTTACTCATCTGTACTTTTATAGTATGCTGAAAAGAGTTGCAGCTCTTTTTGATTAACTATATTCCTAAAGTAGGCCAGTCCAAACAACTATGACATCATCGCAGAGTAATCGAGTCATCTTTGTATAAAAAAGTTTGTAATTAAATTCAGACAATAGTCCATTTTATCGGCCCGGATTGCAGAGTACCTCTACATAAAAAAGCTCTTTGCATTAAAGCTGGTAAACATATTGCGACACAATTATTCTTCAGTGGTTGACCTAAAGACAGCGGCCGTCCACTTTCCAGACTCGTTTGCATGTAATGATACCTTATATGGAATAGAATGACTGAGCAAGTTTCTCATTCCCATATGTTTCGCGCGGAACCATAAGCGGCAAAAATAGATGACGTTTATGGGACAAAATAAGCATAATCTGCCCACAGCACCGTTGCAGCGTCATCCAAGTGATATACGATAAGATTTTAATCGCGAATCAATTTCTTAGCAGTGAAACGCTACACGGCGTCCGATAAAATCTGGTAATGTTCAGTGTTCAAAGATGTAGAGATTAGGAATATTCATTACGAGTATATGCTTTGTGATAATTGAAATATTGTAGATTTTATGATTATGATCACCGTATAAGATACTTGATGATTTAATTTTGTAAAAAGAAAGCTTGTGCAGAGGATGCGTATTAAAATTATCGTTAAAAAAATTGTTAAGATAGTAGCTTGCAATTAATAATTACCTACCCAACGGAAACTGGTCATTAATTACAGTAAAAATGGTACAGTTTCTGGTCCTACCTATACTACACAAGGACGGAACTATAAAGTACATCAAGCAAATCTCCGAAATGACTCCCGCCAGACTCTTCAAAAATTAAATAAAAAACGAGTCATAGTTATTTTTTGGCGCTTTATTTGAAAGTTAATTCAACTCGAAGCATATCGTTTCGTCACGCTAGATCAGTGGTCACGTTTGGACACTCCAAGGCCTCGGACCCCAACCACATAATATAATAGTTATACATTTACCCTGACAATGACAGGCGTGAATCACGCGTATGAGTCACCACTGGGACTCAGACCTAGGGCTCCAGTACACTACATACATAAATATACAATACGGTTTAGTTAGGGGTAGGAGGTCGGAGGCGGCTCCTTCCTTGTTTGCTAACGTGCAGACTAGCTGAGAGAGACTAGATAAGTATGAAGTGTTTGAAAGAGACGCGATATAGATACTATTATGTTTCTTATAAATACATCTACAACACACCTGAATCAAGTTTGAGTAACAATAAAACATTTCTAAATAGTTTACATAAGCTTCCTAAACATTATTTTGATTCGAAATGCTTGCAGTGGCTATAATATCAAAGAGATTATGTTCCGTATTAGTTGGCTGGCCGCCAACAAAAGCTGGAGAAGTGTCCTCGGGATAAGCCAAGTCCACGGCTATACATCTGTATTTACATAGTTATCTTTGGCTGTATTGCCCCACACATTTATTTTAATGTCGTCGCGCCAGCCTGGAATCATCAATCTGACACCAAAAATCTTAGTCTGACTTTTGTCTGCAAGTTTTCTAATGAAGCTTTAAATCGAATTCATGTTATTTTTATAACTCGTTTTTAAAACAGGGAGCATACTTTTTCCATGTGTTTTCCAGTTGATATTATTTTTTCAAATGTAACAGGTTCTAAATCAAGATTTGATTTTGATTACATTCTATAAAACCCGTAACAGTAATCGTTAAAAAAATATTTTAACAAAAAGACTATCTATGTTTTGTTTTCAGAAAAACTCCATCAGTTATTTGTGAAGATTAATGGATTTACTACGTTTACTATTTAATTATCTAGCTAACAAGAAAATTGCCTAGTAGGTTCAACATTGGCTAATTACTAGATTTTATCCACTTAACGGTTTTTTTGGTAATTGGATAAAAGTTTAGCCAATTATCCGATCGGCTGAAGCGATTACCTTGTTTAGCGGTCGCCTTGACGACGCCATATTTAGCATTTTCAGTGCAAATACTAATAATAAAATATACAAGTTTTGAAATCAATAAACCCTATTCTCCAAGGTCATACCTTCTGCTAAGATGCAACTTGTAGAGACATCATGAAAGGGGGCACAACCTTTTTTACTTTACTCATTGGGCAAAACAAAATAAGACAAGTTTATCGGGGACAAAGTCTGATTACTAATAAAGATAATACGAACGAATGCGACAGGACCTCTTTGCCTTGAAACTACACCTACAGTTGCATTTAGAAACACATTATAAATAGTATGATTGCTAGTACAGAACTGACAATCGGAAATGTCCACCTACAAGCTTCCTACACAGTATTGTTAATGATGTCAGATGATTTTCACCACTCTGTATTTTAGATCTCATCTATGACAAAGGTCCATTGCTTGTTGCAATGCAAACTCTTGTATGAATAAAAAAGATTTGGTATTCCAATTCCTAACCTAAGCAAATGTTAAGATGAAATAGCATGTCATTAAGATGTTACACTTTATTGAAAAACACTAACCTGTATGACATACAATTTTTCTGCAAATAAATTATTTGTATTTGTAGAACGGCAACTGTACATGAAAGCTGTAAAATCTATATAAATGGTGACTAGAAGATATAATAACACATCCACGAGAGTAATTTTTATATCCTGACAGTAGTATACCTATTAGTGTCAATTCGGTTTCGTTTAACTTATTTCTATACTGAAAACACAAAAACAGGACGCTTAAATTTAGTTTAGTCCTGTCAAATAAGTTCAATCGTAAACACCGAATCGACACCATCGTATTTCTTTTTTTTTTTTGTATAAAGAGACTGGAACTGGAATTGTGAAACGGGGCCTTTATTATTAATCTACATAAGTATATCTAAATTGCTTTCCTTTTTTTAAAGTAAATAGGTATAGATATAATTCAAATTGCAGGTTCTATGAAAATACCACTATTTTTTAAATACTAACAAGCTTCAACAACAATTTATGAGCAATTCTTGGTAGCGTAGGTAATAACAATTTCATACTAAGTAAGTCATCTGTACACTAATATGGATTTCCATGAATTGTATGAGTGGACAGACACACAATTTCACACACTATTACCATTTTACGATGCAGTTAAATAAGACTAGAGCCTTGATGCTCTAATGAAAGCTGTTTTTAGCTTCAAAGTGAGCGGGCATTGCACTTACAGAAGGAGTACCCATGTAGCCATAACTGACAGCTGGGAGTCAAAGATGTCGTCAAATGTCATAAAGACTATTCAGCATCATCATCACTTACCATCAGGTGAGACAATGCCAACGGCTTACCAATTGTGGATTAAATTCCTTAAAAAAAGGTCTAATGCTACATTTTGAATGGTTAAATCTAACAAAATCATTTAAACTCTGTCTTCTTACTTATGGAACTGAACAACTTTCCCGAAGGAACCCTACAACACGATATACAGGGTGTTAAAAAAGTGCGTTTGAAATTTCAAGATGTCACTCAGAATCAAGTATAGAACCCAGGAAAAATATTGAAAAAATCCGCTCTTCAATTTTTTTTCTGATTCTCATAAAAATTCAAAAAAAGAATTCAAAATCTTTTTTATTTAAGTAGATGCTGTACGCATACTTTTAAATCGTCTTACTAAATCTGAATAGTGAATCAAGAATTTGTATGAAAAACTGAAAAAAAATTTGAAGAGCCCTTGAAATTTCAAACACACTTTTTTAAACACCCTGTATAGTTAG
The DNA here is from genome assembly GCA_958295455.1 of Coleophora deauratella. Classification (NCBI taxonomy): domain Eukaryota; kingdom Metazoa; phylum Arthropoda; class Insecta; order Lepidoptera; family Coleophoridae; genus Coleophora; species Coleophora deauratella. Next base: position 1,271,551 of record OY282401.1, on the reverse strand, counting down.
TTGTAAAAATTAAAAATTGAAATTTCCTTGACGTAGTAATTAAGAAACAGACTTTTATAATTTGGACTTGCGTTTGATCCTGTTTTAGGTAAAATATTATTTTTTTTGTTTTTACATGTACTTAGGTATATTTGTATTGTAACTGTTCATTGTATTAACTATTTTTGAAGATAAATCAATGAAAACGAATGTAAAGCAAATATTACAATGGAATATGTGTATTCCGTTACAACCCATAATCAATTTGCTATTTAAACAAAAAAATCTAAGTGGATCGCTCAGACCGTGACAGTGGATATAAGGTGGATCGGCTGATTGGTCTACTTGGAACGTCATACACCTACAGTAGACCGATCATAGAATGAGATGCCATTCTTAAATGTCAATATGTTTTTGATGTAATAAAAAAAATCGTTCATCTCCTGTAATTCTCCAATTGGACTGATTCCTACTCTTTTTCTTATCGTGTGGCTTATTGTTAAGAAAAAGAAGCCATGCTTTCCCAAGAGATTGGACAAGTATGTTCGACTTTTCAGTCCATTAACATCACAACTCATAGGAACTTATTTGGTCATATTTTTATAGTAAAAACGTTTTATGAAACCTTTATCAAGTTACTCGCGCCATTTGCCCCAAATCCGTCATCCCGGCACTCTTCCTCATCAAGTCATCATAGAGCATAAAACTTCAGTTTCCGAACAGTGTCCATTCTATTTTGGCCAACACGGAAGAGAGTTCAACGAACCCGCCGCTGCTCGGGCGCCGGCCTACATCAGTTTTATCGTTATTAGCTAGTTCAGGCATCTTTGTAAATGTATGCAAAAGTTGGCGAATTTTTAACTAAATATAGGTAGGTAAGTAAGGTTCCTTGTTTTTGTGGTAGACACGAGATTTGTACCTATTTACAATTTTTAAGGAAATGGTAATGTGTACGGGATTGGATATTATTTTTTAATGATATCAGGAACTTCGGTAATTACCTACCTACTTCAATTTATTTGGTAAATAATTAGGTATCAAATAAGAAAATAAATAAGAAAAAAAAATGTTCAACTATTTTTCGTTCATTGTTTCAGTGGGTAGGTACCTATACAACCTCTTTTGACAAAGGAGGACAAAGAACAAAAACGCCATAATACCATATGGCCACTATGAACATTTGGTCCGTTATTTTTTCCCTATGCTCAAATTTCGAACGTTACGTGCTGCGCTATTTGATTGGACGAGCCCTTATCGCGGCGGGACCGACCTTGGACCCGGTTTCAAAATCAAGCGTGCCCTTTTTGTAACGGACTTTTCTGGCGGCAAAAACAGTTATACGACTTGATTACGATATCGATTCGATAACATCGTTTTACTGCACCTACGAAGATACAATAACAGATAATTCTTAAGATATCGTCAAATCTATTGATATCTGAACCTACCTAGACAATGAAAAATAAAAATGACATCACACTGAAATAAAAGTCATCTTGCTTGCACCCCGAAAAAATTCTCCCAAAAACAAGCTAAAATTAAAAAATGAGAAATTGTGAGTAATATCCGACGCCGGTCTGCACGAATGGCGGTCATAGGTACACGTGGAACTAAGATGAAATGGCTGATAGGTAGGTAGCAAGCAACCGCCGTCAACTCCCCATGGATCGATAGCGCGAAAGTAGGTGGGGTCAATCACGAAAAACGCGCTAATTTTCACTGGCTCCTATTCTAATTGCAATGGTAATACAAATTAACGCCATAATACGAGAACAAAGACCCCAAAAGTAGGTTCTTTGACGTGAAACACGGACCACACCCAATCGCGTTTCTACAGCACACCTGCTAATGAAATAGTATCTAACGTGGTAATATAACATTAAAAACGATAATTGCTAAAGAAAACCAAAGGAATTCGATACAAATTACACCTTTTTTTCATTACAGGCGGCAGAGGCAAAAACAAAATGCCGGCCGCTAAGCGAATTCTTCGGCGTTCCAAAATCGAAATTATGCTAAAATAAACAGAAGAATGGCGACTTACCTTGGCTCCGATTTGGTTGCCGCACTGACCAGCCTGAATGTGCACGATTTCCCTCATTTTTGTGAATGTGAACTTAATAAATTACTCTTATCACTAATAATTTCTGCTCCGCACGCACCACGTACTTCGGTGGTTGCTAGAAGAATAATACGCGTTCCGTTTTGTGCAGCCGTCCCTAGCCCCCTTTGCAATAGTGTTGGTACGGAACAGTCGATAAAAACTGCCGCATTGCGATATCGATGAAAATGTTAGATACACATTAAAGTATTTAGTAAATAGAGTTCAGTTTTATTATTGTGTACATAACATTACAGTTAACACATGCAAAAAATAGGTTTTTAAACGTATTCTTGCAAATAAAAACTATGTGATTTGAATGATTATAAGTTATAACTAAATTATTAAATCCTAATTAACCAAAAACATTTTATCCACTATCAGTATTTCCTATAAAATTATGTTTCAATTCCTGCTCTTCAGTCCATGCATGGAAGGTGAAAGCTGGACTTTGTGTATTTTTATTTTTATTTATATTTTATATGAAGTCTGTTACTAACATTAGTTTTATAATTTTTACTAACACCACTGGACCCTGTAGTCTGATTAAATAAAGATAAATAAAATAAATAAATAAAACACAAAAAGAATGACTAGATTTCTAAAGTTTTTTGCATCCAGTCTACTAGATAAAGTTGATGAAAAAAAATGTTTACTCTTCTTAAAAATATTATTATTATTATTATTGATTTTTAAATTATGTTTATTTATTTATATTAATAATATTATTACTTATTTTTCCCAAAAATTGCGTTTTATCAAATTTTATTTATTATTAATGTACATATTATTTGCTTTATTTAGATTTTTAGTTCGATACCTATGTAGTTTGCTTTCTTGTTTGCTTTGCACAGCCCACAATTTATGCATTAGGTTTTCATTCTTTAAGTTTCCAACGAGTTTAAAAAAAGAGTCATTTATTTTTAAAAAATCGACCAAAAATTGTTACACAATTTGTTTGACCCGAAAAATAGCCTAGATTTATGTTCATACTAGCGTCCTACTTCATCTGCGTGGACTTCAGAATTGGGTCCAGCCAGAGAGAAAGAAAATATTAAGGTGGCGCCATCTAGTGACGAAGTGGAAATTCTGAGTTTTTAAGCATTCCTCCGGGAAGATTTCCGGGATAAAAAGTATCCTATGTCTTTGTATGTTCTGTCTATCTACCAAATTTCATCCAAATCCGTTCAGTAGTTTCGGTGTCAAAGAGGAACAAACAAAAATCCCTACTTTGACATTTATACTATTAGTGCGATAAAGTAATACAATAAATAAATTAATTTACGATATGAATAATTCCTCGTTAATAATAATGCTACTTAGTATAAATATTGATTAAATACCAAAACATCTGTAATCACGGGTTATATTTAATTAACCCCCCCGCTTGCCGGACGCGCGGTCAATACTTCAGTCCGCTCGCGCACAGTCATGGCAGCGCCATTTGCGAAATTACCTAATTTGCAAAAAAAAATAAAACTCCAGAAGTTTTGTACCTACAGTCATAAAATAAAAATTAAAAAAAAGTTGAAAGTCTGTTCTCTATGAACTGTCACAGATATAATATCAAACATCTGTTGTTCTATTTCATTTTTGTAGATAAAAACAAACAACAAGGAAAAACTACCTCTGCTCACTCCAACGTGTTTTTTTGAAAAACTAAGTTCACTTATGGCTTGTAATTATGAAAACAAACTAAGATGTGTATACGAAACTCAAATCAATCAACAGTTTTATACAATTTCAAGCAAAGTATTTTATATTCGCGAATCAAAAATCGCAAACACACTTCTTCTTCTTCATTGCAAACACAATGGCGATTTCCAAAACCGTAATTTACAAATGTTGTCTATGAAAACAGACTAGTATTATACGTCAAAATTTAGGATATTTATCGAACTTTCATAGAATACTTATTAAATTATGCTCAACCAAATGCTACAACACTTCACTTTAAACAAACTTCTGCATAACCAACAATTTGGCTACACGAAAGGTCGATCAACTACCGATGCAGGAGTAGCACTTATACGAAACATCTATGATGCTTTTGAGAAATCACAAGATGCAATAGGAGTGTTTTGTGATTTATCTAAAGCATTTGATTGTGTGGAACATCAAACTTTACTTCTTAAACTAAAGCATTACGGTGTGGAAGATAGGGCTCTCAGTCTTCTCAATTCTTACCTTAACAATAGGTTACAAACAGTCCAAGTAAATGGCACAAATTCTCTCGGCTCTACAGTAAAAATAGGTGTTCCCCAGGGATCTATTTTAGGCCCCTTTCTCTTCCTTGTTTATATAAATGACTTACCATTTATGGTGCAACGTCTCTCAAATATTGTGTTGTTTGCAGATGACACATCTCTTATTTTTAAGGTAGACAGGAAAGACAGCAAAATTGACGAAGTAAACAACACACTTTCAGAGATACATAAATGGTTTACTGTTAATAACTTGCTATTAAATGCCACAAAGACAAAAGTAATAAAATTCAGATTACCAAATGTCAAGCAAACTCACGATAATGTAATATTAGATAGTAATATTTTAGAGTTCGTAAATAGCACTGTTTTTCTTGGTATTACTTTAGATGCTTCTTTACAATGGGGACCACATATAGAAACCTTAGCAGGAAAGCTTAGTTCAGCTGCCTACGCCGTCAAGAAAATAAGGCAACTAACAGATGTAGATACTGCAAGACTAGTGTATTTTAGCTATTTTCATAGTATAATGTCTTACGGCATCTTAATTTGGGGACATGCGGCTGACATAGAAACTATTTTTATACTGCAAAAAAGAGCTATTCGCGCTATCTATCAGATGCGATCTCGAGAGTCATTGAGGAACAAGTTTAAAGAAATAAATATTTTAACTGTTGCCAGTCAATTCATATATGAAAACATCATGTATGTTCGTAAGAATTTAGATTTATTTCCAAAAAACAGTGACAGGCATAATTTTAATCTTAGAAATAGAAATAATATCGAAGTTGCTTATTCGAGACTGAGTAAGGTAAAGAAGTCGTTCATGGGGCAGTGTATAAAATTCTACAATAAAATACCTGAAAATGTAATTACTTTATCCGAAAATAAGTTTAAGACTTATGTAAAGAAATGCCTGTGTTCAAGAGGATATTATAAAACCCAAGACTATGTTAATGACAATGATGTATGGACATGTATAGATCTTCCAGCTCATAGCTTTAGTAATGACATCAATTGTAATAGATATTAAGTATTTATTTCAAAAAATGTGTTGGGGCGAGTTTCTTTTGGGCTCGACGTTTCTTCTCGCTCCGCTAACACTTCCCGAAACGTTGAGTGTACAAGTTCCGCGTGGTAGGAACTTTGTACTAGGTAGAAAAAAAGACGATTTAAAAGTATGCGTACAGCATCTACTTAAATAAAAAATATTTTGACTTTGACTTTGACTTTGACTTTACTAAAAATGTCATAAGGAATGAATGAAATAATCTATTAGAACACACTTTTAAACTTAGTAGTATAATACATAACATTTTCTGTCACAAGTGTGCCTATCCGATCCGAATGATGTTGCCATTTCGGTCACATGTGTTCATATCCGGGCGGAGAGGTTAATAAAATAAAGTAAAAGTAACTGAGCCACTGGTCTTCTTTTACATCTCGGAAATTCGGGAAGTCTAATCTCCACTCTCCACGCAATTACCAAGTATCGGCTGAAATTTAAAAAATTTAAACGTAAACAACGCGTTAAAATAATAACCTAAGATAACCGATTTAATAAAGAAAACCGACTGTGTGATCCAGTGTCAATCGGGGGATTAAAATTTAAAACGAATCTTGACCTCCAAATTGAAATGACCCTCAAATGGTTTTTGCTAAATCCGGTACAACAGGACGGACATGCGTACATAAACTCTAAAGATATTACGCTAAGTATGGGCAGTCGATCGACCGTCGTGAATGAAGTGGTCGTGATATACAATATCGATAATAATTATGAATGAATATCGACACAGCTACGCCCTAGTCGTTCTCCTTGCTCCCGATTGGTCGACGCAACACATCAGCTAGCGTTTCCATTTCTGCCAACATAACGGACAAATATTGTAATCATTTAATGTCTTATTTCCCTGTTACCTTATTTTATTAATATAAAATTTTATTTTCTTAATCCTTTTGTAACTATAAAATGAGATTTTTTTTTCTTAATCTTATTTAAAAAAACTCATCGATTTAATAACAAAAAGTTCCTAAATAATGCTTCCTATTTCCGTCATTAGTATGGCGATGTTGGCGTCACTGCTGTAGCGAATGTTGTTCAGGTCCGCCAGGAACAGCCGGCAATTTCAAATCAAAATTAATTTGACAGAGAGGTATTAATAAAATTATTATTTGTTTCGATTATGGAATTATGTACATATTTATTTATTAATTCGACAATTTCAGGAGGCAGGTTCATACATATTATATCTTTCAACTATAATTTTATTTAGTTTCTATTCAGGAGTTCTTTTCAGTGCCGTATATCGGATACGTTATAAAATATAATCATTTCTTTCTAATTTCGTGTTCAATAACAGGCTAAGAAAACAAAATTATGAAATAAACGTCAAAGAAATGTGACGTGTAGTGTATTTAGGTAAATAGGTAATTTAGGTAGAGTTTAGGTAGGTACCGTCCTTTTTCATATTACTTTTTGAGGTGCCCTTGAGGCTTACCTGAATAGTGTTCTAGTATTTTTAGTGTTCTAGTATTTAAAATAAGAAATAACCCGGGACAACTTTATCATCCAGCCCCACTAGGATGGGAACCAGAGACTGAAAAAAAGGAGATATTTTTATTTATATCTTGTCTATATTGCTTTCTTCTAGTTGCTTATAAACTGCGTTCTAACCCGAAATATTCTCGTATTTAAATCCACAGAAATACATCCTGTTTTTTAACATTTGGAGATAGCAACTCTAGTTTTGGTTAACTCCTAATGATGAAACTAAGGAACTACTTAACTTTTAACCGCCTCCGTAGCTTAGTGGCTGTTCCGCTCGCTTCACATCAGGAGGTCGCGGGTTCGATTCCCGACGGGGTCCAACTCTGTAGGACTCGGTTTGGTTGGTGGTAGAGCATTTTTTGAGCCCGCCTGGCTAGCTACCACCATCTTATCTAAGTCTTATCGCCAAACATCAATGTTAACAGCATTGATGTGTTCCGGCATGAAGATAAGATAGCCAGTTCCCCATTGCGTTGAGGAATCTTGGAAAGCCCGCTTCCATCTTCGGCATCATCATCACTTACCATCAGGTGAGATGATGCCAAGGGCTTACCAATTGAAGTTAAAAAAAAATCCCACTCAAAGAACCAATGGATATGGGAAAAAATTAAATAAACTGGTGGACTAAAAAATCGACTCAAGATTTGTTGCTCGACTTTTGAAAAAATAAGTCAGTCTACAAAACTGCTAAACACTAAAAGCAAAAAACTAGAAAACCATCAAACTTAAATCATAAACAGTAAACACACAGTTTTTGAACTTTTGGTTTAGTTTTATTTTGCTAGATTGAGTTAGTTTTCCAAAAGTCGTGCATGAAACTTTGAGACATTGGACATACTGAAGAATTCATCTTCTTATTTGCGTCATTTAGTTATCTATCACATGTTTAAAGCGAAGTGTCATAGGATATAGGACGATCAATACAGCTAACCTAGCTTGACCGGGGTAGGTATCCTAGTTTTGGTACCTACTTACGCCTTTGCGGCACAAAATATCCGCATTTTTCAGGGCGTGTCGGCTGTCTAGCTTGTAACTAGGTGCTATGATGTGACTATTCTGGTATGTTTGTTTGTTTGTAAACTCTTTATTGTGAAAAAAAGTACAATACATAAAACAAGGACAAGACATACAAGGGCGGACTTATCGGGAGGGCGGCGTATATATGTATTATAAGTACCTATATTATCAGCTGATCTCATTGTACGGACATTTCAATATCAGTGCATTTGTAATTATTATAGCAAAGTTGTAAATGAAAAGTTGTTCAAACAATTTGAACTTCCCGTGCCTACTATAAATTAATGAATCAGCTATTCAAGCCGATTCTTTTTCTATTTTTTTTTTTTTTTTGCGAATTGAGTACTGCTTTATTAGGGAAAGTTGTTCAGTTTTATAAGTGAGAGCCACGTTTATTTTTTTACGCTATCGCTATTTTGGAAGTATCCTTAGGCACCTAGTTCGAATATTATGTACTGATGTACTACTTTAATTGAGGATCGTTACTATGAAACTGAACAACTTTTCACAAGAACTCATGGCGTATTTTAAAGATAGTAGGTAAATACATTATTTTTGCATAAACAGTCATTGTAATGAGCCTGGGCACCTCGTCTAAACATCTGTCAAAAATGTCATATATATTTTTTATAGGTATACAATAAATGTCAATAAATACAATAGACTTACTTACATAAAGCCAACCATCTGTTCGTCTGTCCATACAATTGTATATAATATACAATACTATCTACCTATACAACATTCTTACGTGACATTTCATACAGGTTGATCACGAGCACATTTCTCCACACAAGACGTCGTAGGCGCAAACAGTTGGTTATTGCACGTCTGAAGATGTCGCCATGTTCGCTGTCTATTGCTTTCTAAAGCGGACCAGACACTATCAGTAATAATGACAGTATTTTCAAGTAATGACAATATACTGACATTATACTGACAGTGTAGTGGTTGGATTGATGGTTTGATGCATACTAAACGATGGAATGTCAATATACTGATGTAAAAATACTGTCATTATTACTGATAGTGTCTGGTCCGCTTAAACTCTTATTAGCCAGTTCGACCTTCTCAACTGAACAACTTTCTAAAATACTGAAAAATAGCAACAGTTCCATAATTCTAGTCTATGCCTATTGTAGCACCCGTAAACTGGTGTTTTTCTACGCATCAAACCAAACTGAACAATTCTTGTGTTAGAACTTCGCTGAAATCGTAAAATACTGATCATACAATACATACAAATTAATCTTATTTTTTTGATTAACCCAAAAAACAAATAGTTCAGAAGTTACAGAAGTATTCCATTCTGTCATAGAGATCTCAATTTTCTATGAGTAGTAACATAAGTACTTACCGTTGCATTAGTAGTGCGCAAAGTGGACAATTCTTTTGTTTTGCCCGGAATTGGACCAGCACTTTATTAGAAAAGAACTTATTGATTTTTTTCATAACTTATAAATTTTAGGTAAACTAAGTCACCCTAATCAGAGATTTTAGGAGGCAAACTATTCACCCTAATACACAAGCAGCAATGTATAAAAAACAACTTGAACTTTTCACTGAATCTTGTCGCGGTGCAAGTAGGTCGTAGGTTACTCATGCACAGCACTGCATAATTTCGCAAACCCTGACTCATACCAATACTGTATGCTTTCTTAAAGCTCATCCATACATATCAGTTATTGTGATATCAAACTTGGATCTGATGACCAACTGGCCAGATCGTAGAAGTGACTGACCACATTGTCCAGTAGCAAGATTGTCGCCAGCCAATGGCCCAGTTAATATTTATGGAGTATGGTAAAAGTATGAATCGTAGGTACAGTCAAGAGTATGTGAAGTTTTTAATGAGTAAATAGTGTCAGTTAATTACCTTTTAAAAGACCTTATACAGGGTGTAACAAAATTGGTGTAGAACCCGTTAACTGGGGATTCTACTCATAGCACTGAACAACTTTTGTTCTACGACTTTGCACAAATCACAAAAAAGTTTTGGACATTGCATACCTACAAATTGATTTTTTTGCGATTTGAGCAAAGTCGTGGAATAAAATTTGTTCAGAACGATGAGTAGAATCCCCAGTTTACGGGTCCTACATCAATTTTGCAACACTCTGTATAAGGTGTTAAAAAGTGCCTTTGAAATTTTAAGGGGTTACTCTCAAGTCTAAACCCATAAAATTACAAACGCACATTTTGTTCCATCCTGTATATTTACTTACATACAGACCCAAAGAACATTACTCTCCGCTTGGGCGGTTGGGTAAAAATTCTCCTTGACTGCTAAGCTGAGGACTGTGGGTACGATTTCAGCGTCCCCATTTCTGGGTCACGTGTCTCTTCCCATAATAATAATAATATCTGGGACAAATGACACACGGTCATCTGGCCCCAAACCTGTATCTAGGGAACCAGAGACTGATATGTACATACACATCAAATTTTTAAATACATACATATATAGATATAATACACCCAGACTCAGAGCAAACAATTCTGCTCATCACAGAAAAGTTTGCCCTGTGTGGGGAACGACTCTCGGATCAGAGGTCCGGATCGCTAACCTAGCCACCGAGTCAGTCGTCACACTTTCGGAAGGTTAGACCCTGTGGGTGCCTGTGGTTAGACCATGTTAGTCCATACTTACACAGATGCCCAGTAATCTAGTGATAGCAACCAGCATAACCTAAGCGAAAACTGTTGAGTTAACCACCTAACTAACGTTCTAACCACCTCCGTAGCCTGGTGGTTTGTCCGCTCGCTTCAGATCAGGAGGTCGCGGGTTCGATTCCCGGCGGGGTGCAACTTTGTAGGACTCGGTTTGGTTGGTGGTAGGGCATTTTCCAAGCCCGCCTGGCTAGTTACCACCATCTTATCTAAGTCTCGTCGCCAAACATCAATGTTAACAGCATTGATGTGTTCCGGCATGACGATAAGATAGGTAGTTCCCCATTGCGTTGGGCAATCTTGGTAAGCCCGCTTCCATCTTCGGCATCATCATCACTTACCATCAGGTGAGATGATGCCAAGGGCTTACCAATTGAGGGTAAAAAAAAGTTAAATGTCACTAACAGTCAAATCCATCCAGGTTTTGACTGAGTATGTAGCAAGTTAACCTGCGTGATCGACTGGACCACGCACAGCCGCACGGCACCTTGCCACGACACGAGTACTTATCAACTTTCTACATTAGCACACCTAAGCCTCTAATATCAGATGTTTGAGAAATTTCATATGGAGGGTTCAAAACTTTTTTTTTGCCATTTCAAAAAGTAGGTACCTATAAAACAAGAGAAAAGAAAGTTATTCAGATAAATGAGTAGAAGCCTCCTAAACACACTAAACCCATTTTAGTAGTGTATAGTTTTTATTATTTATATACCTAGTTCTATCTATTTATTTAATCTGCTTGACTCACATAAGTCATAAGTCATATTACAACAGCACAACACCTCAAGGACGATAACTTTGATACAATTTTTGATAATTATTATAGCATACCTATTGTATCTATGTAAAATGATATTTATTTTGATACAGCTGTTTTTTCTGCATCCCTAATAGATATATGAAAAACACGACAATTTGACAAGGAGCGGCCATTTACATTAGGGAAAAAATGGCGAAAAATTAGAAAAATAGTGATGCGGTCATTATGATTTATGACTACGTATCGATATTTTACATATTGCCAGTTTAAGTTAATCTAACTATTATTTAATTTTTATTACTAAATATTGTATTATTATCTAATAAAGTATTGAATTTATAAATTCCGTAATATTATAAATACAGATATTACATATTTCTTCTTCAGTTTCTCCTTAATTTTATTCATGAGTATTATTATTTTTAATCTGAGACCAGTGCAGAAAACATGTTACTATCCCAGTTACCTACATACTTAATTATTTTACACAATTAATTTATAATGAGTTGTATTTCTACGAATCCATGACCTACTTACATTAACAATGTCACCACGAATCATAATAAAACATGCATAAAGCGCTTGCTATGCAGTGCCCGATAGGTACACTGTTTACTTCAAGTGTGAGTCTGACGTGACATAACACTATATTTATAAAAGATTTAGGTCTGACATCATGCTTTTATCACAGGAAAATGTATCATAAAAGACCAATTTAATATGACCTCTCGTAAGCTTCCAGTCATGAAGAGTAATCACTTCGTTTAGATGTCATTTTGAGAATTGACACAGATCTATCATGTCTGGTCATTTGTCTGTGCTGTTTCTATATATGGAACCAAGGTAAATGATGTCAGGTAGTTATATCGTTGAGCAAAACAAGATATCAGAATAATTTATCATCAATTTAGTACTTTAAATTGAAGAATGCATCCAAGGCTTCTTAATAGTACAACAATTTAAAAATGGCTCTTCAATAAGCCAGCCGTGTCGTTTTGTTAAGCCAGTCTTGACACTTTTTAAGGATAAATACTACCGGTTCTTAAGATCAATCTTCAGAAAAGCAAGTTTTACTGTGAAAGGTTACATGGCATACATTTACTAACGTGGACTTTTGTTTGAAGAGGCCAAGGAAAATCATTGAGACGCTCGTTTACGGAAAACGAAGGGCACCACTTAAATAATAGTTAAAGGAAAAACATTTTTATAATAAATATAAAATCTTTATTATACATTAATTTATTGTTCAAAACAATTTTAATTGTAATAAAACTTCGGTTATTGAAGCCATCATAATAATTATTCACGTTTGGTATAAGGGGCAGACCAAACAAAAATAAATTACATACATAAGGATGTCTATGCAAAAGTATATTCAGCCTTTACAATTTTCAGATCTAGCTCTCAACGAGGCTTCTTGGAATCACAAGGAATGTATTCATGAATACAAACAAAAGTTTTGTCAACTTACATTTTTATGTCAAATCAGGAGTCGTTTAGTTGTGCATTCTGTTAAAAGTTAGAAAGCATGTCTTTTCAGTTTCACGGTATAGGAATCATTATAGTGTTACTTAAATATAAAGTAACGCGAGATAAATGGCATGTACTTTGTTGTTTAACAACCTTGTTGTCAATGTTTAGTGGTGGTCTTCCATCTCTTGTTCCTGTTCCTCGTCGAACTCGGCGTCTTCGTCGGCGGTGGCCTCCTGGTACTGCTGGTACTCGGACACCAGGTCGTTCATATTGCTCTCCGCCTCCGTGAACTCCATCTCGTCCATACCCTCGCCCGTGTACCAGTGCAAGAAAGCCTTGCGCCTGAACATAGCGGTGAACTGCTCTGAGATACGCTTAAACAGCTCCTGGATGGCGGTGGAGTTGCCGATGAAGGTGGCGGCCATCTTGAGACCACGCGGCGGGATGTCGCACACGGCGGTCTTCACGTTGTTAGGGATCCATTCGACGAAGTACGACGAGTTCTTGTTCTGAATGTTGAGCATCTGCTCGTCGACCTCCTTCATGGACATGCGACCGCGGAAGATGGCGGCGACGGTGAGGTAGCGGCCGTGGCGTGGGTCGCAGGCGGCCATCATGTTTTTGGCGTCGAACATCTGCTGTGTGAGCTCGGGCACGGTGAGGGCGCGGTACTGTCTGCTGCCACGAGAGGTGAGAGGAGCAAATCCAGGCATGAAAAAGTGAAGACGAGGGAAGGGCACCATGTTGACAGCCAATTTTCTGAGGTCGGCGTTCAGCTGACCAGGGAACCTAAGGCAAGTTGTGACACCAGACATTGTGAGGGAGACTAAATGGTTGAGATCACCGTATGTGGGTGTGGACAGCTTGAGTGTGCGGAAGCAGATGTCATATAAAGCCTCGTTGTCGATACAGTATGTTTCGTCTGTATTTTCTACGAGCTGGTGAACTGATAAAGTCGCGTTGTAGGGTTCAACCACTGTGTCTGATACTTTGGGCGAGGGGACAACTGAGTATGTGTTCATAATTCTGTCGGGGTACTCCTCACGAATCTTTGAGATGAGAAGTGTACCCATACCAGAGCCAGTACCACCACCAAGGGAGTGTGTTAGCTGGAAGCCCTGAAGGCAGTCACATGATTCGGATTCTTTGCGGACTACGTCAAGAACTGAGTCAACGAGTTCTGCTCCCTCAGTGTAGTGTCCCTTAGCCCAGTTGTTGCCGGCTCCAGACTGTCCAAAGACGAAGTTGTCGGGGCGGAAGATCTGTCCGAAAGGTCCTGAACGGACAGAATCCATGGTGCCGGGCTCCAAATCAACCAAGATGGCTCTTGGCACATATTTGTTGCCAGATGCTTCATTGTAGTAGACGTTGATGCGCTCCAACTGCAAATCTGAGTCGCCGTGGTAGGCGCCTGTGGGGTCGATGCCGTGCTCATCGGAGATGATCTCCCAGAACTGTAACAAGAGAAAATGCCGTTAGTTTAAGTGCTAAATGTTGACGTGACTATTACCTATACAAATTGTATAAGGTGTTGAACGGAACGCATCCATTAAAATACCAACACGAAAGCTCAGCAGTGCTCTCACTGGTCACAAGTAAGAGCGCTTGCGCACTTTCGAACCGGTTCTATGCTACTCTGAGTTTTATGATGGGCTTTGATCTAAGAGGCCACTGACTGTGGTTATTACTTGCATATTCCATTCATATTCAAATGTTTAATTCAATTTACAAACTATTCATCCTACTCACTATAAGTGACGGTGGAATTATATCAAATGAGTGAATGCTGATGCATGTTTAGTACAATAAAGCTCAATGAACCATCGCGTAAATGGTAGACAGGATACATAATACATCTTTAATGACTTCTACAGCTTCAGTGGATTACGCAAGACAATGGCATGAGTTATTGCAGGCGCTGTGTAGGTACAACGTGTTGCCTTGGCGTCTCGGCGACGGGCGACGCCCACGGTTCCTCCCGTATTTGGCTTATCTCGCCATATAAGTAGAGAATGTCTTGTACCCGTTCATTCAAAGTTAATATTCGAAACCAATCCTCAAAATCCGTGGCCTGATTCGAGGACTTGTTGACCATATGGTCAAAAAAGTACGTATGTAACTCAGTTAATATTTAAGACTATATAAAACCGATATGCATTCCTAAAAATGTTTGACATTAGCTAGTTACACACAAATAGGATTGTATAAATCTAGCTAACATAATTGACAACAAGTAGTCGATCTTTAGCCACAAAAGGTGAGTCGCCTATCGAGTCTTTGATGAACATTAAAATTCACTCGCGCGATCAGTATGATGTCATCCTTATGCCGTAGGTGTGTTTGTGTGGGTACCAGCCTCGCTTGCCTTTGGCCATCACCATAAATGGATATATGACTAATAAGGAGGTTGAATCTCAGACTCGAGACGCGCTATTCGACGAAAATATAATTGGCACTATTTAGCAACGCAACTTTACTAGATGTCTTAATTTTTGCTTGAGAATATAGTAGCGGCTGTACAAAGAAATTGGCAGTAGTTCAGTTGTTCATCTCTAGAAGCCAGACCAAAATAATTATTACTAAACTACTTTCGAAAGTTCAGAAACAATGTTTTGTCATGGTAAGTACGAGGTAACATCCATAACTGACAAAAAAACAAAACAGCAGCCTATGGTACGAGTAACTTTGCAAATAGTGTGAGTAGCATTATTAGTTTTATAATAACAAAAAAAAGATAATTTAACTAGAGATACAATGCAACCAAATTGTGTACCTTCAAAAGATTCATCACAGAATAATGATTTTTAATAACAACATAAAAAGTGAAAGGCGATTGGGTGTTCGATTGTGCCGAGAAAGGCTGCTTTCTTGCTCGTAACTAGATAAGAGAAGGCACGATGAAAGTGTGTGAACGGCGAGAGCTACCTACAGTACCACAGCAAGGGAAACCCTCCCATACAATAGATGTTTTGTGCATGCATGCTGCATACTTCACCCGTGGTTGCGGTATAGCTTACAATAGGCATTAATATAACAGCCACGAAATCTAACTTGTGGCTACTAAGGCTGACCTAACGGTGCTTGAAGCTAAAATATTGCTCTTTAGTGCGCATCGTTTGTCTCAAGTAAAACTATTTATAGTACAGATCGAGTAATGTCCGATGGTTCAGTGACCTCGATAATCTACAGCCGTAATTTCAGCTGCCAAATGTTCGATAAGATAAGTGCTTTAAGCAATTCGAGTTTATGAATAAGTAGATTATTAATTTCTTTGGAAAGGGGACTACGTGACTTAAGGACTTTTAATGAGCAATTAGATGAATCATGCACACGTAATTTATAAGTTCGGAGCGTGATCATCGAAATGGAAAATGTAGTGTTGGGTTGTTGAAATCATCTCTTTTGTTTCGGACAATAATCAGACGATGAAATTGGCCAGAACACCATAGTATTTGCTAAGCTTGACGAAAAGTCTACATATGTTGATTATTATGTTTGTCTGAACATATATCTGACTGAAAAGGCCATTGGCGTGTCGCGGTATCACCTAATTCACCAGTACCAATCTTAAATGTTCACAAAAAGCGTAATGTTGACACAGCTTGTGTAACTATACGTTTTAATGCATCTCCCATCTCTTTCTTTGGACAAAATTCCAACAAGAGTCTGAAATGAATCACTGTCTGACTAACTTTACAAGAATAGTATTTTATTGAGTACATAGAGAGCGAGTATTCATGGCAATAACTTAATAAGAAATAAAATAATATTGCCTCTTTCACTGTAAAGGGGTATCGAACTGATCAGTAACATCTGTTTCTGAAGTAGCAAATGCGGCTTGATCCAAATACTGAGCTTCGATTTGATTTACGGTAACAGACGCTGATTGCTTCCAATTTGCCGGCCTTAATACAGTACAATTACTTTTGTTTCACTAGCGACCGAATGCAATTTATGGATGTTTTATAGACCTTAAGATTTGTGACGATTAATTATTCAAAATTGTGTCATTTGTTTATTACTTCCATACTTTTTTTATGTACCTATAAAGTGCTTTCAAAATATCAGTCAGGGCTCAATTGGGGTCTTTTGCATTTATGAATCTGAACAACGTAAGCAATGAAGAATTCATTTTTTGCAGATTAACTATGTATTCCTTGGAAAAAATTGTTCGTATTCTTGAGTAGAACTCCCAGTTTTAGCCATGGCAGATATTTAGAGAGCACTTTATAATTATGGATCCAACGAAATTAGCTTGCATTGCTTATCTAAATCCGATAAAATCTTTGAAAGCAAATTGCACATATTTTATGCACGAACGGTGACGGAACCATTTTCACCGTCAGCTGGGTTTAATAGGAAAGTAGCTGTTTATATTACAATCACTCAAGCAGGCATCAAAAAAATTATTTCAAGCTGTAAGAACCTAGGTACCTACAAAGATTTCTAATTAACTGAAGACAAAAAAAAATCTATAGCACAAATGTTAACTAAAAGGCACAGTTGCGTGTGGAAAATAACACTTAACTCGTTTCGTCACAGTCAATTTATTTAATTGAACTGTTTATGGTTTCCTTGACGACAATTTTGAATTTTATTCATCGACAGAAACAGCGTGATCAAAAACAGCGTATTGAGTCACTGCCCGTTTTAGGATTTTAATTTACTGACTTAACGAAATGAACAGGTTATTTTTTATTTTAAATGTAAACCTGCTAGAGTTCTGCCAATATTCAGATATTAGCTATCATATTATGATCATAACTTATTGTTATTATGTGTGTGTGCTCGCATATTTCTATTGTCTATGTCAACCACCTGGATTTGTGATGTAGAGTGTAAATAACAGATATAGAATAGACCCCTGCTATCGATATGACCCCTACCCTTATTCATGCGTTGCATGATTATGTCTGCGTGTAAAAATTCAAATACGTATCTGTCATTTACCATTTAAAACCGTGAATGGAACTATGCAGTATGTAAAACTCATTATTGTCTGCGACCTCCTTTCGCTACACAAAGAAATGGGCAAAATTTGCGACCGACAAAAACACAATGCTCTAAAATTATGAATGAAATTATACCTAAACACGCCGACCAACTGAATTTCTCTATGAATTCCACAGGTTAAGATAAATAACAACCGTTATTTGACCGTTGCAAGTACCAGTGTATGAGTACATGAGCGTAATTTATCCAGCCGGCTAGAATAAATCGAAAAATGTAGAGGGACGAACGTAGTTTTGCAATAAATAACACTCACCTTAGCTCCAATCTGGTTACCGCACTGGCCGGCTTGAATGTGCACGATTTCCCTCATTTTGTAATATTTAAAAACTTTTAATAAATTACTTAACACTATACGCGACTCTCGCACAACACTGCTCGCAGATTTGATCAGCCGGCCGGCTCGGTGGGGATTTTTGAGGCGAGCTTCGCCTCCGCGTCGCGATTGAAGCGCGCGCGCTGATTGGTCCGCACGCAGCCATCTTTGCTCGCTGCTGACTTCATACCATACTGGGACTACTAAGAGCAACTTACTTATCTCGCGCTGTTGCAGTAAACTTCTCTCCTTATTGAAATTATTACAAACAGAATAGCACCTATAATAATAATATCCGGGACAAATCACACACGGTCAAAAAATGAAAAGTTTTTATTATTATTTTAGGGATTCGTTTCATCGTTCTGCTTCTGCCTGAATTATGTTTTTTCGTCATCAGAATATTCAATTTAAGGGCAATCAAATTAAGCTCCTGTATTTTTATTCAGTCTTTTTTTTATGGCAGAGGTGGCAAACGAGCAGACGGATCACCTGATGGTAATAATGGTAATAATAAACTTGTAATAATTTTAAGGTATACGAACAATATTACGTATTTTAATTTTATAATTATCTGATGATTGACTCAGTCTTACATTGTATCTTTTTTTAGTTGCCTAGGTGGGACCGTCCATCCTATGGGAGTGTGGTCATGCGTGTATTTTGGACATTAACAACTAGGTACATGATAGGGGTTGATACGTATTTACATCAGACTACCAAAATGTGGGATAATTTAACTTAGGTACTTACTTTTTACTTGTTTTATACATCAAATTAAAGGTTTCATTGTTTTTCTCTTTCTTAAACTAGTTAAAAATTAAATATCAAAATGTTCGTAACTATAAATTTTTAGTAGGTGAACTTGGATCTTTATCAGAATAATAACTTTATGCAGAAAATATATTCAGTTGTTAATTTCAATTAAAATATTATGACAGTGATTTTAAAGTTAATCCAATAATGGTACCCATACCTACGTTCAAGATCATTAACCCTATAATTTATCCTAACTAAATATATTATGTCCAACCAAACCATATTTGATAAACTAGTATTGCCTTATAAATAAAATTGACCACAATTTTATTTTTGAATAGACAGGTACGTACATGTCTTTTGTCAGAAAAATAAACATTTAAATAGTAAATATACAAAAACGCAACGTAATATTCAATAAAAAGAACAAAACGATTCGTTATTATTACTTACGAGTATACCGAACAGAGATAGCTGGTACTTAAAAGCAATATAAAATACCATGTGCCCTTTGATTTGACTAACATGAAATTTAATTGAATAACAGAACAGACGGACCATAAATTCATCTAATAATCAGAGCAGTAAACATGACTGCTGTACCCTTTAGGTTGGTGCATTATCTATAATTAATGTTTATGTATGTAATCGATATAAATTGAGTTTATTTTTAAAGTAAGTATATAATACAGGATATTATTAAACAATATTTAAATGAATAAGTAATATCAATAACTATCGATAACTGGATTACTTTATAAACAACTTTTGCACATCCCTAAAAACAAAAAAATCATAATTATCTACTGAGGCCAGTGCTTTGTTTTCATTTCAAAGCAAAGAGTTTGTAACTTCATCTACTTATGCTATATTATGCTTTCTTAAAAAGCAAACTTTATTATTTAGCCACAGATATTTCTAAAAGTAAGTAGGTAGGTAAGACAGTTTTGTAACATATTTGTATTGTAGTCGTAGGGTAGAAATCCAAGTAATGTCCAATATAAAATTTAAATGAACCAATATAGTTCCTTACTGTATTTTTAACCGACTTCAAAAAAAGGAGGAGGTTCTCAATTCGTCGGAATCTTTTTATTTTTTTTTATTTTTTATTATTATTTTTGATGTATGTTCACCGATTTGGAAAATTATTTTTTTGTTTAAAATGGTATACTTCACAGGTGGTCCCATATAAATTTTATCGAAATCGTTTCAGCGACTTTTGAGAAAATCAACAAAAACATATCAAAATTGGAGTTGTTGCGATTGAAGTCGGTTGTTTTTAACGTATTCAGCGTGGTCAATTATGTTAAAAGAGGCATTTTAATGGAAAGAGTCTGCTACACCCATTACACAAGTATCTAAGTGAATTGCTTAGTATTGGTGTGGGAGATGGATCTGAATCTTTATTTATGTATTTATTTATAAGTCCATGCTATTTAGTTGCACGACTAACAAGTCTGACGACACATTACGTCCCTGTTTATATCATTCATTATTGTATGTCGGAGTTTTACAAAGTTAAGAAACTTATAAAATAGGCCTCGACTTACAAAAACACATTACATATTTTATAAAGTTTTCATTGCCAAAGGGGAGTGAATCATTGTAATGATCTCAGCTTTTGTGGCTAAGGAATTGTAGTAGATAAATAAACATACATACATAAGGTAATCATAAATATAGTTACTGTGTATTTGGAATGAGTAATGTATTGTTTATTTACTCAGTTGAATACTTGAAATAATTATTTAATTATGAATTTGTAATTAGCAAAGAAAATGTGTACATAATTGCTATACTTACTGGTATTTATGAACATCATAGGTATTCCATCGTCGCTTCGCTATAGGGTGAGTGGGGGGAAGATGAAAAACGGGGTAAGACAAAAAGTCTCCCCTATCGCCTCATTCATCTTTTATTCCAAATTGGGACAACTTTAACATAATGTTATAGACAGAATACAAAATTAAATTGTTGCTTTCTTACCTCTTACATATTGTTTTAACAGAAGTTAATTAAATTCTGTTTTACAAAGCTTTGAACACAACACTGCTCATCTCACTAAAATAAACATTCGAACTTCCCCCCATTCACCCTACAGTATTACCACGGCTTCTACTCAAGGCACTGAACAACTTTCCCAAAGGAAAAGTTTTCAGGCTTCTCATACTTATACTAATTGATTAACAGATCCGCCAATTTCTATGAAGTATCCAACATTTTTAACCGACTTCAAAAAAAATTGGTTCTCAGTTTGCCTTGTATGTATGTTTGCATGTTTGTCCGCGACTATCTCGCGTTTGGCTGAACCGATTTTAATGCGGTTTTCAGAAAAGTATTTGTTACATTTAGGAGAAGGTTTTAGTATTTTAACCGACTTCAAAAAAAGGAGGTTCTCAGTTTGACCCGTATGTTACGCGATTGAAGTCGGCTTTTTAACGCTTTCGGCGTTGTCGATTATTCCACGTATTGACTACCTGCGTAAAGTTCATTCCAATCAAAAAAAAGCAAAAGGTAAACAAACTTACTATGGAACTGACACATGTCAACGTCAGATGCATAATATCTTTGTTTGTTAGGGGGGTAGTTTAAAACCTCACCACGTATCGCCAGGGGGGAGGGGGGGAGGGTCTAAAAAGTTGCTAAAAAACATCACGTGATTAATGGACGGCCCCTAGACTAGGTAGCTAGTTAGAAGTACAAACTCAGTGTTTTATTTTAATAAGTAAATCAAAACTTCCTTTGATAAACTTAACAGGAAAAACCTGAATAAAAACAAAACTAAAGTACTTAAGTAATATCGTATAGTAATAATATTAAGCAGAAGTGTGCCCAATACCTCTGAGTTGAAAATTTCTTTCAGCGCCAAAAACGGAAGCTTGCAAGCAAAATTAGGGTTCCTTTGGAAATAAGTTCATCAGCTCACAATTGCAAGATTTGTATATGCACATGAGATGGATAGAGATAATTTTCTTGAAAACAGACCAAGATTTATCTTGTACTCGTTTAGTATCACAAATAAAAGGAGCTTTGTATAAGGGAGACAAAAAAAACATTATCTCCGTAAAGGGTACAATGCTATCTACTTTGAAAAAACTTTTTTATTTGATTTGATTAGGGTCTGTCCAAAGACAACCTTCAGGATGTAATAAATAATAATATATAGTTCATTCCAATCAAAAAAAGGAGAACGTAAACAAACTTACTATGGAACTGACACATGTCAATGTCATCTGCATACTATGTTTGTTTACCTTTTGCTTTTTTTTGATTGGAATGAACTATAGGTGCGACCCATCAAGTGATGCATCCCGCCCATACCTTCCTTATACTAAAAAGAAAAAATAGAATAAATACACAAACACATATTATAATACGATACGAAATACGGAACCCCTATTTCATTACAAGGGGCACACTTTCGAGATTTGTGACTCGACGAATTGATAAGCCATTTTTGGAGTAAAGCAATCAACTTGAAAGCGGCTTTTGCTCGTGAACGTGAAGTTTCATCACTTTACCTTCCAACACATACTTACTTATACAGGGTGTAACAGAAAGGTGTGATAATACTTCAAGGTTGGCTTTTACCCATCAAACTGAACAACTTTTGTTCTACAACTTTGTTGAAATCGCAAAGAAATCTTCGGACTTTTCATACAAACTTGGTTGGTATGTCTTGGTTAAGTCACAAAACTTTTCTACAATAGGTACCTTAATATTCGTAAACAACCCAAATCGTCCCCAGTCCCCATTGTTGGGGGTCTCTTTCCAAAGCTCGAGTAGGTGGAAACCACCGAGAAAGCTGTATAGTGAGCCACAACCGCTTCAATCAATCGTATGGTGGGTGAAATTACCTATGTGCAGTTGATGAAACCAACCAACAATATTTTTTTTTTACTTATGGGACAATTTTTTTTACTTTTTTTTATGGCAGAGGTGGCAAACGAGCAGACGGATCACCTGATGGTAAGCGATTACCGCCGCCCATAGACACCCGCAACACCAGAGGAGTCACAAGTGCGTTGCCGGCCTTTGATGTGGGAGTACGCTCTTTTCTTGAAGGTTTGAATGTCGTATTGGTCCGGAAATACCGCAGGCGACAATTCATTCCACAGTTTGGTTGTGCGAGGCAGAAAGTTTCTTAGTTTCTTCGGATTGCTTTATGGTTTTCCACAGACGGCTCTCAGATAATGTAGATTTCTTTACGGGAGCAAAGTGAATTTCTAACATGTAGGTAGGCACTTCCAACTAATTACAGATGGGTACTCTATTCAGTAAAAATATAATGTCGTTGGTAAAAATATAGCTTCGCAGGGAGGGATCCGTCCCTTCCCACGCATCTTGACAGATCGATGACGCGTCGCTAGCTTACGAATAGCCTTCTGAGCTCTGTTGTTAGGTGGTTTGTGTGATACCTATAGGTATATTTTATACTTTGTCACACAGAATTACAGCAAAACTCAAGACAAGACGGTTGTTGTTAAAAACGCATATCGTCCCTGTTGAGGACAAGATAAAGGCTTTGAACTGTGTACTGTGTAAATACTATAAAATATGTGGAAATTGTACAAAATGGACATACTCGTATGTATTAATTAAAAACAAATACAAAAGTCTCAGAGTAAAAAAGAATACAGGTAAATAATGGATTGCCTGCCGCCAACAGTCCCCACTGCAGGGGCACGGGTCTCTTCCCAGACCTCGGGAAGGTTAGGCCTTACTCCAAACTTAGTCAAGGAAGTATATTAACAAATATAGGTACCTATGTAGTTATAAATTTAACATTCCATGATAACAAAATCGCAACTGTAAAAAAACTATCGCTTACTTTATAACTAAAAATACAGGGTGTTACCAAAATGAGTAGGTAGCACTACTTCAACGACTTCGACTCTGAAACTGAACAACTTTTGTGCTGCGACTCTGTCGAAATCGTAAAAAAATTGGTCTTTCCAATACACAGTCACCTGTTAGATTTATTTTTTATTCTATATTTTGAGCATGGAAGAAAAGCTGTCCGATTTCGTGAGGAGGAGCCCCGTTTTATATATTTATTTTATTAGTAGCACCACGGAAAAAGTAGCACAGAGTTTTGTAGATACCTATATCAGGGATAAAGACTGAAGTACACTTATTAACATTGACCTCTTTGATTTATTAACATTGATGCTGAGCCTGGGCCTGTTAATTATTCTATATTTTTAATTGTTTCCAAATTATTTTTCTTTGTTATTTTTTATTTCGTTATTCTTTCTATTTTGTTTTATTTGTATGGTGCTGCTTTTTTAGAGAAATAAATGAATTATCTATCTATCTATCTATCTACCTCTAACGCCTGCTCGAACTATTATACTTAGCCAAAGAATAATAGTTCGGGTTTTCGGGTTTTAATAGTTCGGGTTCGGGTTTTGCGGGTGGTAGGACCTTGTGCGAGGTCCGTCCGGATCGCTACCACCATCTTACTCGCTAATCCTGCCGCTAAGCAGCAGTGCTTGCACTGTTGTGTTCCGGTGTGGAGAGTAAGACAGCCGAGGAAATTACAGGCACATGAGGCATTTCATCTTAGCCCTCTAGGTTGGCAACGCATCTGCAATCCCCTCCGGGGTTGCAGGTGTCTATGGGCAGTGGTGATCACTTACCATCAGGTGACCCACTTGCTCGTTTGCCTTCCTTATCACATAAAAAAAAAAAAAAAAAAAAAAAGAAATAGACACACCTATTTATTAACATACACAACACACTCAGAAAACATTTCTCTTATTTTCGGCCAGCCCCGTTTAAAAGTACTTGACTGAAAACTCAACATTATCACTATCATCATTATAAAATTCCATTAGGACCCAACCAGGGTAATATAACATAATAACTAACAGTAATAAAACGCCGAAAAGCTGTTATCACGTTACTGTTCCACCCGGGTGACGTCACAGCCGTAGGGAGAGCGCTGAGTCATGGAGGGAGGGGTGCGGTGGGGGTAGTCGATAGAATACGCTTTAGTACCTAGGTACGTACATAACCTAACGAATTTACTAAAAATTATGACTGCGTTTTTTAATCCACAATAGGGTATTTGACCTAAAAATACCCGTAAAAATACCAGTAAAATATTATTCCCTAAATATAATTTCTCCTTAAATTGCAAAAATAACTTACTCGATTAATGTTTTCATCCATTTAGCATTTGATATTAATTAGAAACACGAAATAAGTTCGTCAAAGACTGTGACGTCACATGTTTGTAACGCAAACAATAGTTAAATTACCTTATTTGTAAGCCCTTGGCATTACAATAATACATGGTGAAATTGAAATCCCGGACCATCTATGGTTCATTCCAATCAAAAAAAAGCAAAACGTAAACAAACTTACTATGGATCTGACACATGTCAATGTCATCTGCATACTATGTTTGTTTACCTTTTGCTTTTTTTTTACTGGAATGAAGTATAGTCATGACACTGAACAACTTTCTCTTAGGAACCAATTCAATCGGAGCAAAAATAATTGGACATACGACACTAGCTCAAAGATTTGTATGAAGAGTCAATTTTTTTTTGCTCCGATTGAATTGGTTCCTCAGAGAAAATTGTTCAGTTCATGAACAGAAACTACAGTCCGCGATTTTTTCATTCTGTATAGGAAACCAGTCTGGGGATGAAGACGAATTTAACGATACCTCTCAGTAGAAATCCGTCAACGTATATTGGCTACTTGGGTACTAACTGAACAGACAAAGAAACTGACATTCTTACGTATGTCCCCGAAAAACATTACTCTACTCTTGGATGGTCGGGTAATAAATTTTAAAAAGAAAGAACTTGCGATGAACTTTATTAAGACAGAAGTAGACTAGAAAATGAAATCAAAGAACCGAGAGAAAGAATTTTAATGCAGTTTGGCTCATAAACGCTTAAGAGAGTTTTTAAATGTAATTTATTTTTGACCAGTTTCAAATAATTTTTGAGGAAAGTTGGTAAACTTCACGACTTGGTCGTAACTTTCGCGAAAACAGTATTTGCAATCTTAGTTAGATATTTATGATTGCGGTATAAAATAATTCCATAGATTTGGATGCATTTTCTTTGACATAATACAGAAGCGACAATGCCATTTTTGAATACAAATATTGCACGTCTATAGCACAGAATATTGGAGCTCGACTTGTAACTAAATTAGGACATCAGACCGCCTTGAGAGTTGGCTCAGCATCGAACCTGCGACCGGCGCAGCGGCGGCGTCGGTGAGTCACTGCTGACCGGTTCGCCTACACTGCGCCTGCGTTGCGCCGAGGCGATACGCGTATTGCCAATGTTATAAATGTCGCAGTATGTCTAGAAAAATACGTATTTATTGCAAATATCCGAGTGACTGGAAAATACTAAGCACTTAAGAAAAGTATGAATAAGAAAAGTATGAATAACACTGAGTCGGACAGACTGTTAACTGCTTTAATTTAATGTCATTGTAAAAATGTCTTCGGTTAGACTCCTAAAATCTGCATAATCTGAAATTAGAGTGATTCAGTTAAATTATTAGCAAATTTTTAAATATATCAATATATTGTGTTAAATTATACGGTATACGAGACACATATGTTTGGAAATAACACAATTTAGTTTTAGACGCTTTTAGGATTTCCTATAAACGAATGAGCCAAACTAGGGTCGCTGTCTATTTTACGATCCGCTATTTTTCCCAATCATTCGCCCGTTTGCAATAATACGGTTTCCCTAAATAAACTGCGACATGTAAGCTCATGGTTATATCATAATATGGTTATGTTCGAGTCATTTTGAATCATCAGCTGTTGTTTGTAATGTTTTTTTGCTGGTTTACCTTAACGAAGTTATGAAATATCAGTAAAAGGCGCCAGTGTTTTCGATTTCGTTCGATGAGGACTTCTGCAGTTTCACTGAAGGTGCGAGTATATACTCTCCTTTCTCTGGAACAATTAATGACAAGTCCCAGTACCACAGATTATATAGCAGTACTACAATACTATACTTTTTTTTTTTTTTTTTTTTATGGCAGAGGTGGCAAACGAGCAGACGGATCACCTGATGGTAAGCGATTACCGCCGCCCATAGACACCCGCAACACCAGAGGAGTCACAAGTGCGTTGCCGGCCTTTGATTTGGGAGTACGCTCTTTTCTTGAAGGTAAAATTACTTCATTCCAATCAAAAAAAAGCAAAACGTAAACAAACTTACTATGGAACTGACACATGTCAATGTCATCTGCATACTATGTTTGTTTACCTTTTGCTTTTTTTTGATTGGAATGAACTATAGGAGGTACTGGTTACGTTTTAAAGGACTCGGTTTGGTATCGCGGTAGGCATTTTCTGTCCCGCTTGGCAAACTACCACTATCTGAGTGTTATCGCCAAATGCATTGATCTTTTCCAGCTCCGCTCTATGGAGATAAAATAGCCAGTTCCTAATTGCGTTGAGGAACCTTGGTAAGGCCCGCTTCCATCTTTCGCCACCATCATCACTTACCATCAGATGAGATGATACAAAGGGCTTATAGCGACTGTGGATTTAAAAAAAATACTACCGGAGCAAAAAAAAAACACTCACAAACTTGGTAAATCTATCTATCTATCTATCTATCAGCCGAAAGACTAATTAATTAAACTATCAAACTTGGTAAATGAAAGTGATCAATTCGTAAGAGAACTTGAGAAGTCTGAATATGATTTTTGTTCCGATTGTATGGGTTATTTTGAGAAAACTTGTTCAGTTTCTCGAGTAGATACCGCAGTTAATCAGAGCGGAACGAATACAATTTCACCTTGTATAGTAATACTTATAAAATCAACTATGATTGATGGAATCAAGGACTTTACTATCAAAATATCACTGTAGGTGTAGCGTAGGTTCCTGTCTGCCCACACTTTTTTTACCCCATTAGCTATAATAATAATAATAATAATATCTGGGACAAATCACACACGGTCATCTGGCCCCAAACTAGGATTCCCTGTATTACGGGAACCAGAGACTGATATACATACACACACATATACTTTTAAATACATACATATGTATATAGATATAATACACCCAGACACAGAGCAAACAAATCTGCTCATCACAGAAATGTTTGCCCTGGGTGGGATCGAACCCACGACACTCGGATCATTAGTCAGGAGCGCTAACCACTGAGCCACCGAGTCTGTCATGTATCAATAGTAGTGTTAGTTATGTATGTACCTATTAAAATTTTCACAGAATATGCAAGCAAAGACATTTCATCTGCCGTTACTATGCTTTACCCTACTACGAAAGGAAGCTTATGATTTAGGGTATCCTTTGTAATCGAGCTTTAAATTGTATAGGTACATTTCGCACTCTTAATAAAACAGTGACCGAATTCAAAATTTGGCAAAATGAGTTTTGATAAAAAAACCGACCTAAAAGAGCAAGCCACACAGTCTCGGTAAAAAATAACACGTCTATTTCTTAAGCAATAAGGTAACAAAATATTTGCGTCTTTATTCGTCCTTCCGCACACGCGAGTGTCTCTCTTTTAGGTCGGTTTTTTTATCAAAACTCATTTTGCCAAATTTTGAATTCGGTCGCTGCTTTATTAAGAGTGCGATTGTTTGATGAAGTCACCTCATAACAATCACTCATCGGTATTCGTCTGAAAGAAAGTGCTTTGAGCGATAAGGACGCCCACATTATATTACCACTGCGTCCATAGTACTATGAAGAAACATTTTATTGTTCTGTTTTTTTTTGTATTATAGATTTATTGTACTTATCTATCATTTTGTTGTTGTTTCTATCTATTTGTCCCGGAAAAAATATGAGATAACGGACCAAATTTTAACTGTAGCTAATAGGTATTCATGACACTGAGGAATGATTCTCTAAGAAACCAAATTCAATCGGAGTCCAATTTTTTTTGCTGCGATTGAATTGGTTCCTTAAAGGAAGTTGTTCAGTTTCAAGAGCAGAAACCACAGTTATTTGGTCCGCGATTTCAATTTCACCCTGTATATCTGACGTTACAGGATTAAACGTAGTAAACACTATACGTCCTTTTCGTAGTCGGCTCTTAGATTTGTATTTCAAGTCACAACTAACTACACAACTTCTTGAAATCCAAAGCATAAGAACTATTATACGAGTAATAGCCATTTTCTTACAGCAAAATTCAAAATGGTTCTCCTTCTAAGTCGTTTGTAGAGAACATTAGTCTCAATTTACGCGTGATTGGGTGGGACACAGAATTAAGGGGATTATATTAATGGTGTTAGTGATATCTTGTGATTGGAGAGGTAGGGGAAGCTAGGGGAAGGATGACGTGCATCTGTGGCAATAACGATGTCCGAAGCGCTTTTATAGTCACGCGGGTTTCTACACGCATGCGGGCCGTGCTCGCATGCGTGCCGCCCGCAACCTATCGTTTCAGTACATTTTTTAAGTCTGATTTATTGTCATTATCAGTACTTTTATCTCTTTGGAATCCTTTCTTTCTTTATTCTTATTTTTGTATATTTTATTTACAGACATGACATTGTATAATTCATTTATTGATCATTAAGAGTAATAGAACATAAGACTTTTTAAAAAAATATGTGTTGTAGGGAGTTTCTTTAAGGTCCGCCGTTTCTTAAATTCTCACTCCGCAAACACTTCCCGAAACGGTGGGTATACGAGTTCCGAGTGGTAGGAACCTCGTATTAGGTAGATAAAAGCATGACGTTCGAAAAGTGTACACTGCTATCTACTTCGAATAAAAATATTTTCATTTTCATTTCATTTCATTACTATGTATATTATCACTTTGATATAAAAAAAAATTGACGATTTAAAAGCAAAAACATTTTGAGTTTCGAATTGAGTTTGAAAAGAGGTTTGTTGATCAGACAACATACTGTATAAAGTCTAACAAGATCTGTTGAAACTATTTCAACCAGGGTTCTTCTCGTGAAACTAAAAATTGTATCCACTGAACTTTTAGTCAATTTTTTAAAAAAGCTGATCGAGTTAACTTGTTAGAAAAAAACCAATCGCGAATCGATTATAATAATGTCGCGAATAATCCCCAGTTTAAATTTAAATTATTTCAGACCTTTTTTAATCAATTGAGTTTCTTTTTTACTTACTTCAGAAAGAATTGTAATTGTATAGTACAATTAATTACGTTTTATATTTTTTTAAATATGCATATTTTTTTACGAGGCAACCCAGTAATAAAGTTTTAACTGCTAGATAATAAGTTCAGATTAAAACTTAATCTGGCTCGCAGGATTGCAAGCTTGGCACGCATCCAGACCAAACCCAGGCTTTCGCTGTATTGATTGCGAGTGCGACGACCCAGCCTAGCCTAGGCACAGCTATAGCTACCTAGGTACAGCCTAGGTACCCTGTTTTACTGCTAGGTAAACCTACATTCTGTCTATGGGGCATGCATAGATGAACTAGAATGTAGCAGTAATATTAGGTCAATCATTTATTCATAGAATTCGCATTACAAGTGATTGGGAAGGTAAAAAAGTAATTAAAAATAAATGTCAGATGCTAATAGCCTTAGATAAAATCAAAAAGGGGTTACAACATTGAATCCTTACTACTTACTAATAATATTATAAATGCGAAATCTTTCACTTCGCAAAAGCGCAAGGGGCAAGCTTTTTCGCACGTAGAAATAGTAAATGAGGAGGGATGTGATATAGGCTACATTTTATGCTATAAAACTATTGGATTCTCTCGGGAATTACACTGGGAACCCGAAAAACACAGTTAATCTTCAATTATCAAGGACTTTAAAAAATTACTATAAAAAATTGCACGTGTAATAAAAATACAATTTAGTTGGTTTTTGCTATTTCAATAGAATAGCTACCTATTTATTTAGTAGAGTAAACAATACTTAATAATATTTTTTATGCAATCAATGCAGGATTCTTTACGACTTTTTTTTGATATAAAACTGTTGCCACAGAAATCGTCTCATTGCGTCATAAAAAGCTTTTTAATTCATTTATAAAGTAAAAAAGAAGAATGTCTTTGTCAAGCAAAAGCATTTTGTTTTGCGGTGTGGTATGGATGAAGGTTCTTTTTACCCCCCTCACGTCCGTCCATCGGCAATGCGGCAGCCGCCTATTTGCATTTAGATTTGCCGACACGATAGAAGGTACGAGTGGGTAGCTAAAGTGCCAAGAAGCCAGAGATAATTTGCTAAAAAAGTTGAGAAAAAAAGAAAATAAGTAAGTATGAAAATATGAAAAGAGTATGTATGAAAGATTTAAAAAACAATAACTTTACCAATTAGTTTAAACGAGAAACACGTTTTGAGAACCCGTAGTGTTATTGTTAACCCTATCTTGCAATAATTATGCTGAGTCTAGACCTTTTTCACTGGCATGTTGTATTAGGTGCTTACCTATGAAATTGACGTTTAGTTAAAAAAGTTCAAAGACAAAATTAATATAAAATAATTAAGGTTTTAAAACAACTAATTATTTTCAAAGTACCATTGGACATTTAGAAATAAAATAATGCTTGCTAAATGCACGTTGTCTGAATATTTTGAGAGCACAGTGGTGTAGAAACTGTGAAAATGGATTTTTTCGTCACTGAAAATCGCCATTTTTTCGTTAAAAAAATCCTTTATTTTTATTTTTGAAGGCTACCTTTATCCCAGCGTGTTATTCGTTACCATATGTATTTTTGAACATATTGCGCATAATATTTCACGATTTTCAGATAATTTCGATATTTTTTTTTGGTAGAAAAATTTTACCCAATTGACCTCTAAGAAAACTGACTGAGTAGGGTTCCATTAAATACTGTATTGGATACAGTATTTAATGGAACCCTACTCAGTCAGTTTTTACATAAGAGACATGACATCACTAATTCATGAAAGACCTTGAATGTAGCTAGAAAATGATATAGGTATAATTTAATGGAAGTAAATTCAGTTTTGGGGTAATATTATTCTGTTGAACTTTCAAAACTGAAACGCCAATTTCATAGGTAAGGACCCAATATAAATACTTCTGTTCTTCTTCCTTTATTTTTATTGATTATTCTGTTGGCTTTTTTATAGTTACATGATAGTTTTAATATCGTAAATTCTTTTGTTAATCTAAGTTATTAAGAAGCCTCTTTATTCCACTGTGCTAGGTTGAGTGAAATAAATAATTTATCTATCTATTTGTACTTAGGTATGTTTGCACAGAGAGTTCACGGGGTGGAAAATGACATGGGCTACATTTTATCCTGTAAATTCCCTCGGGCGGGAATCACATCGGAAACGGGATCGCAAAAATAAAGTCTACTTGCAAACTAAGCAACGATATTTATTGCTATAACTACTAACCGAATTATATGTAAATTGGTAAAGAGGTTAGAATGTGTGTGTGATGCGCGGGAAACTAAATAAGGATAATTTATCCCCAAATTGTCTCATGAGTGCTCGCAGTCTTGCACCCTCAAATACAATAAAAATGACAACAACGAAGGCGGAACCGTGGGCAAAAGCTAGTAATCTAATAAAGTAGCAAACATGGCTGTGATAACTGCCCGTGAAACGACTGTCCCCAATACCCAGCTTCCTGAATTCTGTCGCCCACCGAACGCGTCCCAAGCGCCAAGGTTGCGACATTACGTTCCATTGTTAACAACTATCCGAGTGTGACAGACTGACAGACATATGTCCGAGATCTGTCGGTGATCGAGGGTGATCAGGGTCGCAGTTAGGTGTGGGTCGCCATCCGGCTTAGAGACGAAGTTTAGTTTCATAAGCAGGAATTCACAAAGAAAAAGAAAAGCGTCGGTGGCGCAGCGGGTAGTGACTCCGTCCTAACCGGAGGTCGTGGGTTCAAATCCTGGCCAGTGCACCAATGAGTTTTTCGAAACTTACATGCATTTTCATGTGAGGAAACCTGCACATCTGATTTCTAGATGAGTATGATGCTCGCGTTGCACACGTCCGTAGGTGTAAATCTAAATGCCCTACACGTGACCGCGGGTGATGCCAAGTGCAACATTAGGCAACTTGTGGATAGAACGGCTAAATGTGCCACACGATAATAAGAATAAGGAGGAATGGAAAAATTCCAGTTAGTTCGTCCTAAACCTATTTTTTACACCATCCTGCGTATAATGTACAAGGTACCGGCGGGTTAAGGCCTGCCTTTATCGGTAATAAACAGGTAAGATGAGTCACTGGTTTCCATAGACTAGGTAATCCTAGTTTGGTGCCAGTTAACAGTATGCAATTTGTACCAGGGAAAAAATTAATACTTAACCAAAAGCCAAACTGTTTTTGAGAAAAACGCTACGCAGTCCAGAATCTATCAATCGGTTTAGGATCAGCTAAAGAAACAAGTATACAACATACATACATACATCTGAAATCTTAACCCTCTTTCTGGGTTTATGTATAAAAATAAGGTATGAGGTTCCTAGATACAGCTCTGTAATTAGAAACAAATTAAACGCAACTGCCTATGTGTACTTTACTAGAGACAAATTAGTGACGATTTCCTTATCTCTGGCTTTACCTACCATTAATTATTGTACAATAGAATAATTGTTAGATACAATAAATTATTTAATCGATGCTAATTAATCTTTAACCACCCATATCGTCCCCACTGCAGGGGCACGGGTCTCTTTCCATACTTCGGGAAGGTTAGGCCATACTGCACACCAGGGATTTTGCGAATATCCGCATCCGCATCCGCTAATGCGGAACTTCCGCTTCAATTTTGACATCCGCATCTGCATCCGCATCTTTCAATGCGGATTTTTATGCGGATGCGGATCTAGGGCGGTATAGCTAATAATTGAAATATTTAGGTTCAGAAATTTAATTTTGCACATTAACTACTTGCAAAAAGTATATGAATAAGATTTTTTTCATTCAATCTATTATTTTCAAGTAAGTACTAAAGTACATCATTAGACCAAAAGGCACCAAAGTTACTTTTTATCAAATATAATGCTCCAGTTTTTAACTTTGATTACTAATTACAGAGTAGTACACAAAAAATAAGGCGCGTCGGTAATCTTCGTTCGCGCAGACAAGAACAAACTATCGACGGAAACACCCGAAACTATCAACGCACGGTGACAGCTTTCTGACAGCTGACAATTTCATTGAATCAGGCGCGAAATCAATCAACCAATAGCGGCAGAGATTTTCGGAACGTGTAATGACGGGTGACAATGAAGTTACTTGATTGGTCCATCAATTTCCCACGTAATTAAAATATTGTCTACTGCGCAGGTACATCGGCAAGCCTTATTAAATGTGTATTACTGTATTTAATTATTTAATAAACAATTTAGGGATTAGTATAGGGATTAGTATAGTAGTATAGGGATTTTTTAATTTATGCGCTCCCATACAAATTTTCCTAAATAAATCTTAAGATCCGCATCCGCATTCGCATCCGCGGATATGAGCCTTTAAATATCTGCATCCGCGGATGTAAAAAAACTGCATCCGCAACAACCCTGCTCCACACACGGGGGTCAAGTCCCGGTTTGTTAATTTGATCACCGTCGGTCATTTGAAAAACGTTAAACTTAAAAGTTAAAACGCATATATTATTTATCTATGATTAGGTATTATTTTGTTTGACTTTTTTAATTTTACTGTGCAATAAAATTAATAAAGTACCTATATTTAAGTTATACTTGTCGTGAAAAGTGATATGTATACTATGTATACTAAATCTGACTAAATCTAAGAAATAAATAATAATATGTTTAGTCCTCTTTCTAGCATTAATTTAAAAGTTTTAAAACATTGCAGCAATGTTTAGTTTCTTTGTTTTATCAGAGACATCTCCTTTTCTTTGGTTTTATTGAAAAATAAACCATATGTATACCTACTTAGGTAACCAATCAACGAAAGTTTTTGGTTATTTCGCATACTTTTTTCCATTTATAGATTGCGACAGAAGCTCTCGTTATCCGTATAATAAAAACGCGAAATTACGCAATTTGGCACAGCAATAAATCATATCTATCTGGGGCTGAAAGAGAACCAAATTTTTTCTACTCACGCATAACCTACCTTACAGGCATATACATATGTAGATGTAATGTAGGTACCATTCCGCACGCAACTGGAATTCCTAAAGAAGTCATTGCTAAATACAGGCTGTAAGCGACATGTTTCCGAAAACTTTAAGGGCTTGCTCAGTAGACGAAACTGAACAACTTTCTACAAGAATTTTTTTCAGGAAACGAAAAAAAAATCGGCTTCTCCATACAAACTGTCCAATCAAGATTATAATGTTGTATGGAGAGGCCTTTTTTTTTCGTTTCCTGAAAAAAAATCTTGTGGAAAGTTGTTCAGTTTCGTCTGCTGAGCAACCCCTTAAAGTTTTCGGAAACCTGTCCCTTACACCCTGTATAACATATTTACCATGATTTTTAGGGAGGGAATATTGTTGGTTGTCTCTATAGAGACTTGTAGTCCACTGCCAAACATTTACGTAGATTTTGGAGTAAGGGTAGGATGAGACAGGAGGTAGGCTTTGTAAAGGCCAAAAGAAAAGAATTACCTGGTTCAAATGAGCTATGGAGTCATAATTAAGTATTTAAATCATAGATATGTCGTAGGTTTTTGATAAAATCAGGTTTTTCATCAAAAACCTAGGGTTTTGATCAAAAACCGGAAGAAGTCAAAATTATTATTAAACCTAAGAAAACCCGGAACACAAATATTTCTTATAATTTTAGACCCATTTTTCTGTCAAATTAGGTCGTCTCAATTTGGAATAAGGTATAAGTATTTGTTGGAGGAACAATTTTGATTACCTATTTCCTAAATGGTTCTAAAATTTTAAGAAATACTGGTGTTTCTTGGAGACACGTTTTTTTCTAAATAGTTCTAAAATTATACTTAGTCCAGTCAATCTACGAATTTTTGTATGGAGTAGGTTACATTTAATGCACTTTGGGTGAACATTTAGAATATGTTACTTAAATAATTGCAAAATGAAAATTCATGGAAATCTCTTATGAGTATTTGATAATTTTTCGGTAATTAGCCCCTAAAGAAACAAAATTAAATTTAAATGTGAACAAAAAATAGAAAACTGGTGATTTTTTACATGAGGGCTTCTTATAAGACGTTTTATTTATATTTATAATCGTCCCTGATCGAGATCAAAACATTGAGTAGATATTGAATATAATATATTTAAAAATTTATAACTTGAAAAGAAAAACTGCAAGGTGAGTGATATTTTGTCTTAGGGGGTACATAACCACTGTCAATAACCATGAGAATTATCTCCAAGGTGACTTCGTTATTTATTTTTTTATTAAGTTTTATTCGATTTTAACCCTTGCACATTAAAGACACTACGAATATTTTCATGAAATCTAATAGTAATATTTTTTTTAAACTAAGACTAAGAAAAATCCCCGGTCAATCTGTTGCACAGTTTCTGTAATAATCTAATAACAATTACAATTCGCGAGCGGGCTGAGCGGGGGGCGCGGGCGGGGGAATGCGGCATGCGCGGCGCCCGCGCTACCCCGTGAGTTCTTTGGGGATTTCGTGCAACATCTTGTATGAGAACTGTTTTTAATTTTGGATCAATGTTTCTCTCTCTCTCTCTTTCTTTTCTTTTCGTGTGGCACGTTTTTTACTATTTACAAGATATAGATGGCAGTTGCCTGATGTTCCACTTAGCATCATCCGCGGTCACGTGTCTACCTATTGGGTTTTGTGTGTTTTATCAAGGATTTAAACTTGGTATATAGTTGTTCTTTAGGTGGTCTTGAGTGTTAGCCCAGGAGGCATCGGGAGGCATCAAAAAGGTGGCGAGGGAAAACGGGGAAAGTTTGATTCGGCCGCGCTCTTCTTTCGAGCTTATATCTCCATAACTATATGTACTGGGGCAAGTGTGATAATTATTGGACAATTAAAGGAATACCAATTCATTTGGAACAAATAATTGCTTCCATCGCTAGAAAAAAAATTGGCTATGGAGGGTACATGTAAGGAGATCTGTCTCTGTGTACAAAAGTGTCCGGCAAAACGCGTTAAGTAAGGGTGGTGTTATTGTATAAAAAGTGGTCAAGTGCGTGTCGGACCACGCGCAGTGTAGGGTTTCTTAGTACTTCGACAAACACTGCTTCAAGGGGAAAACCTCCCGTCTTACAAAAACTGACTACTACTCGTTAACTTGTAAAGCCTACTTAGCTGTGATAGTTTTCCTTTTAACTTCGTTATATATACTGCCGTGAATTTTTTCACATTTCTAGAAATAACCATTTAGCTGTCGGGGGGGGGGGGGCACATGACTTTAACAAAAAATTGCACTTTAAAGCTTAATATTTCGAAAACGAATCAATGACTCGAAAAATAGGTTTCGCAAACCCACAATATTTTTGAAAGACCTATTCAACGATACCCCACACCCTGTGATAGTCGAGAGAAAAATAATTCAAAAAGAGCTAGTAACTTTAGTTCTCCTACGTATCTCCTCATATCTGATTCAATCACGTAGGGAAACACCAAGCGTAGCACGTTCCATCGCCCTTTGAGTGACTTTACGCCTTCTTATAAGGTCCATAGTAAGCGACCATGTCTCGGATCCATATGTCATCACTGGCAACATACACTGGTCATGGACTTTAGTCTTGAGACACTGCAGTATTTTGGACGTGAAGATATTGCGAAGTTTCCCGAACGCTGCCCAGCCAAGTTGGATTCGACGGCTGATCTCTTTCTCAAAGCTGGACCTACCTAACTGGACTGTTTGTCCCAGGTATATACAGGGTGTAACAGAAGTGTGTGACGATACTTCAAGGTTGGCTTTTACCCATCAAACTGAACAACTTTTTTTCTACAACTTTGTTGAAATCGCAAAATTTTTTTTGGACTTTTCATACAAATCGATCAGCTGGCGAACCAAGTTTGTATGAAAAGTCCAAAAAATTTTTGCGATTTCAACAAAGTTGTAGAACAAAAGTTGTTCAGTTTGATGGGTAAAAGTCAACCTTGAAGTATTTTCACACACTTCTGTTACACCCTGTATATTCGTCAACAACTTCGAGCGTAGAGTCTCCAACCTTCAGAGGAGTGGGTGTAACACGGATGTTTGACATGATTTTCGTCTTATCCATGTATCATTTTAAGACCCACTTGTTGGGAGACTCTACTTAGTCCTTTGAGCATTGCGCCTAGATCCTCCAAGGTCTCAGCCATGATCACGATATCGTCAGCAAATCGAAGGTGAGTGATGTACTCGCCATTGATGTTAATGCAGAGTCCTTTCCAGTCCAGAAGCTTGAAAACATCTTCCAGTGCAGCGGTGAACAGTTTCGGAGATATAACGTCTCCCTGTCTCACCCCACGCTGCAGCCGGATAGGTTTCGAATTCTGATCCTGGAGGTGGACCAACATGCTGGCATTTTCATACAAACACTTCAAAACTTCGATGTATCGATAATCGATCTGGCACCGTTAGGAGATATTGCAATACAGCCCAGGTCTCGATCGAATCAAAGGCTTTCTCATAGTCCACAAACGCCAAGCTTAGTGGTCGATTATACTCTTCGGTCTTCTGTATAATCTGCCGAAGCGTATGTATGTGGTCTATGGTACTGAAGCCTTTTCGGAAACCGGCTTGTTCGGGAGGCTGGAAGTATATAAGGATTAATATGCATATCCGTACCAAATTACAGCTCTGGAGTACTAATAGTCTCTGAGCTAAGCCGCGGACAGACAGACGGACATGGCGAAACTATAAGGGTTCCTCGTTGACTACGGAACCCAAAAAAGGGTAAATTTTAAAGAAAGCGAGAAAAGTTATTAGGAACAGAGAAGAAAACAAGGAAAGAATCCGCTTAGTTATAATGCACTTTAAAACAAAAAAACATAAAATAAGAATTTTTTTTTTCATATATTTTTTTCATAATCCTTGTCTACATTAGCGCCACTCTGATGGATTCTTGAACTATTATTTACTGCTTACAGTTGGACACTTTTTTAACTAATCCCCCCATATAAAACAGTCTTCCTTATACTATTGGCATCGAGAGGCATCACAAAAGTGGCGAGGAGAGGCAAGGAAAGTTTGATTCGGTCGCGCTCCTCTTTCGAGCTAATACGTCCATAACTTTATGTACTAGGTCAAGTGCGATATCATTTTCGGATAATTCAAGGAATACTAATTCATTTCTGATTAAATAAAGGCTTCTTTCAAGTTCTTTCACTAAAAAAAAATATAACAAATTCATAAAATCCGAATAACGTGGACAACATATTTAAAAAAAATGGTTATTTATCTAGTACAAAATAGTTTTTCTATCTAGCACAAAGTCCTTACCACGCGAAATTTGTGGACTCAACGTTTTTTTTTTTTTTTTTTTTTTATGTGATAAGGAAGGCAAACGAGCAAGTGGGTCACCTGATGGTAAGTGATCACCACTGCCCATAGACACCTGCAACCCCGGAGGGGATTGCAGATGCGTTGCCAACCTAGAGGGCTAAGATGAAATGCCTCTTGTGCCTGTAATTTTCTCGGCTGTCTTACTCTCCACACCGGAACACAACAGTGCAAGCACTGCTGCTTAGCGGCAGGATTAGCGAGTAAGAAAGCGTTTCAGGAAATGTTTGCGAAGCGAGAAGAAACGTTGAGTCCAGAAGAAACTCACTTCAGCACATATTTTTTAACACTTAATTTCTATTAAAAATCATGTCAACAATAAAATTATGAGCTGTAAGATCCATAAACGGTTTGAGATATTTATTTCTCAAAAAAAATTACAAATTCACCTAACTTAAGAAATGCAATATAAGTGCTTAAATTATTTATAATCGTGAAGGAAAATATTATTTACATCGAAAACAAATAATCCGTCGGTACTTTGGAATACAAATCTGATCCATAAATGACTTGTTTAATAAAAGCAATGGATAGGATCTACTAAATTGCCATGATTGGGT
Organism: Coleophora deauratella; assembly: GCA_958295455.1. Taxonomy (NCBI): domain Eukaryota; kingdom Metazoa; phylum Arthropoda; class Insecta; order Lepidoptera; family Coleophoridae; genus Coleophora; species Coleophora deauratella. Next base: position 1,231,757 of record OY282401.1, on the reverse strand, counting down.
ATGACCACTGGGTTACGACTGGGATGAGATGCGGCACTTTTTCGCGTGTTATCCTTGGCGGCAAACGTGTTTCTCTTCCAGCGACCCATCGAGCTGCGCGTCGGCAATTTCTGAGGTTATAAGTCGAGCAATGGAATACTTTATTCCATTCTCTGATATTTCTCTGGAATACAAAGCGCGCCCATGGTTTAATGCTGATTGTACAAAGGCTGAGGCCCTAAAGCATTCAGCTTACATAGCCTGGGCTAGCGCTCGAGCGCGTAAAGCTCCAGAAACCCGTTCCAGGAAGAGAGCCTTTAACAAAGCCGCCAAGTCCTACAAAAAGACGTTGCACAGAGCCAGCTTTAACCACATAAGCCATATTGGATCAAAACTTGCCTCCTACCCATCTGGGAGTAAGGCGTTTTGGTCCTTGGCTAAGTCGGTTGAGGCAAATTTCTGTCGCTCATCTTTGCCTCCACTTTTGAAACCTGATGGATCACTAGCCCACTCTGCAGCTGACAAGGCAAATTTATTTGCCTCCATGTTTGCAGAAAATTCGCGTCTGGACACTGTAAATCATACGCCACCTCAGACACCTCCATGCGATACCGTGATGCCACCCTTCCGTATTCGCCAAAAGGAGGTACTCAAAACTCTGTGCAGTCTTGATGTGAATAAGGCTAGTGGTCCTGACGGTATCCCAGCTATAGTTCTGAAGAACTGCGCGCCTGAGTTGTCTCCTGTGCTGACACGCCTGTATCGCCTCTCTCTCAAAACTAGTATAGTCCCTAAATCCTGGAAGGTTGCCAATGTGCAGCCCGTGCCTAAAAAAGGAAGTCGTGCCGATCCATCCAACTATCGACCGATTGCAATCACCTCCATACTCTGTAAGATTATGGAGCGTGTACTGAACATCCGCCTCTTAACATACCTAGAAGACAATGACCTCCTGAGTGATCGTCAATATGGCTTTCGCCGGGGTCGGTCGACTGGAGACCTTCTAGTGTATGCAACGCATATATGGGGTGAAGCCATTGAGAACCACGGCGAGGCTCTCGCCGTGTCTCTAGACATTTCAAAGGCATTTGATAGGGTCTGGCATACCAGCCTTGTTGGTAAGCTTCCTTCCTACGGGATACCTACTGGCTTGTGCAACTGGATATCTGACTTCCTGAGGGAACGGTTCATTCGAGTAGTCGTTGACGGCTACTCGTCTAACTTATCGGCAATAGACGCTGGAGTACCTCAGGGGTCAGTTCTCTCCGCTACTCTGTTTCTGCTGCATATCAACGATCTGCTGAAACCCGGTATATTTGGGTATGCAGATGACAGCACAGTCACGGAGAGATACCTGTCTAGTGCTCGAGCCAGTAAAACAGATATACTTTCCCAGAGAGAGGCCATGATTGAGCGCACGAACTTAACACTCAAGGCAGTCTCCGACTGGGGCGATGCCAATCTTGTTAGGTTCAATGCCTCTAAAACGCAGGCGTGTCTGTTTACTGCAAAAAGGAGTAGTTTCAACCTTACTCCTACTTTCCGAAATGAATCCATCCATATCTCTGACCACCTTGAGCTCCTAGGCGTGGATTTAACATCTAACCTCAATTTCGGGAGATATATCGAGTCCAAGGCAAAAACTGCAGCCAAAAAGCTCGGAATCCTGTCGAAAGTGAGACTATACTTCACACCGGGACAGCTTCTGTCCTTATACCAAGCTCAAGTCCGATCATGTGTGGAGTACTGTTCTCATTTATGGGACGGATCGGCTCGTTACCAGCTTGATGCCTTGGATTCTATTGACCGACGCGCCAGGAGACTCATTGGCGATGAGGAACTAGTTTCTAACAAGCTTCAAAGCCTCGAGCATCGCCGAAAAGTCGCCTGTTTATCGGTGTTCTATAGGATTCATTTCGGAGAGTGTGCTCAGGAACTTCACAATCTCATACCCCCTTCTCCATTCCATCATCGGACGACCAGGCGTAGGGGGAGGTTTCACCCTTATGTTGTAGATATTCCACCTATACGCACTAAACGATTTGAGTCATCGTTTATTATGCGGACGGCTAAGGAATGGAATTCTCTACCTGCTTCTGTGTTCCCCGATTCGTACGATTTAGGAATCTTCAAGGTGCGAGTGAACAGGCACTATTTGAGCTTGCGTGCTACATCTTCGGCAGCATCGTCACTTAACATCAGGTGAGGTGTTGCCAAACGCACTCAAATCTATGATAAAAAAAAAAAAAAAAAAAAAAGACCAAAATCTATGTTCAATAATATATTTAAGCAAATTTATGTTAATTTTAGTAAATATACTTTATATGAGAAGCGGTCGTGGCTCAGTGCGGCTTGCGTGGTCGCGTCGATCACCAAGGTTAACTGACTACAGACACGGTCATAACCTGGATGGGTATGACTGTTAGTGGCATTTATCTCGACCGTTTCCATGCTTCACAAGGCACGTTAAGCCGTTGGTGCCGGCTGCTATCGCTAGATGGCAGTCGTTAAGCCACGTTGGAGTCCTTATAGGCGGCTTGAAATTTTCTGACACGGGGGTTGGCCACTAGCCCCACAACCTCCACCAATCCGGACTTGGCTCCCGTGTGTGGAGTATGGCCTAACCTTCCCGAGTTATGGGAAGAGATCCGTGCCTCTGCAGTGGGGACGTAATGGGTTGTTAACATACTTTATGAGCCACACACATAACATCCCAAAAGGCATCTTTATACACTTCCGTAGTCCGTACTAACAACTGACGGTAAATTTTTCAACCTAGACCGAATGAAGGCACGTAACAAAGTTTTATGCCATATAGTTACAGCAATAAGGTACGTGGACGACTTATGTTTTACAGCGGAATCCCCTAATATCTATGCAAAAACTGATGACCAGTTTTGAGAAGTCATTAAAAAAAATTGAGTACTGACAGTGTAAGTAAGATCGATGTTATGTATGTTGGGAGACAACTGAACAATCTAACTCCAAATGTATCTCGGTTAGAATGTCATGAAGCATGTGGAGAAGTTAAAGTATTTGGGAAGTGCAATAACATTCAAATGTGACCTCGATCCTGAGATCATTGGGATTGGTTCAGCTTTAGCAGTTTTTGGCAAACATAGACCTACATTCTTCCGGTCGCATGATATTAGCTACTAAAATCTTGGTGTATATGTCCAAAGTAATTCCAAACTTCCTCAATTCGTGAAAGACATAGTGTTTATATAGAGCTATGACAGGTATAGATCGATGGATTCATTTTGGTACAGATATTACGAAATAGCCTGTCATAAGGTCGTTTGTTTCGTCATAGCTATATCGGCCCCCCTCCCCCTTTCTTATGACTGGCTATTTGATGATCTACGAATCAAGACGAAAATATTGATAATTGTTGTAGCTATATAGGAGCAAGAGAAACAAACTCGGTAAATAGAGCACTTTTATTATTTTCGCCACCAGTCTAATAGGAAAGAAATACGCTGCCTCGATAGATTTTACACGCAGTGCCTCCGTGATATCATGAACATCGACTGGTCCAACCATATAAGATATACAAAGGTTCTACACCGTGCAAACGTATACGGAATTGAGGCGTACCTTAAGCGAAGAAAAGTACGTTGGTGTGGTCTTGTGACTCGTATGCTGGGTTACGAAACGTATCAGTTACTGAGAGCTTCAAGAGGGCAAGCGAAAGCAAAGTGGACAGCTATTGCGGTATAATAACGCCGCCACCGTGATGCCTCCCGATGCCTCCCGGGCTTATTCCACTTAAGACCACCTAAGGAACAACTATGCCAAGTTTGAGGTCTTGATTCTTGATCCAAAATTACGGTAAATCGCAACGACGATATGTCGCATCTAGTTCGTGAAATTTAGCGTAAATACCTACCTACTTTTACTTCATAAGAACAGGCCCACTGGCATTGGAAGTGGGGTTGCTTTGGCAGGCTCATGGAAAGTCATGGAAAAATGGCAATGACACTCATGTCATGAGAATTTAAGAATTATGTATAATTTTTGGAGTTAAATGTTCGGCGAATCAATAGGACAAAGTTTCTTCTTTTGAATTGAATTTACAGTAGGTATATCTATGTGGTAAATCAGTAGGACGGTAGTACTATGATCACGTTTGGATGCCCACAATCCAATGAGTATGACACAATTATTATTAAATAACTACTACCTACCTATCATATTGTGCATTTTATCACATTTGCGTTTTGCACTTTCCATCTAGCTATCCGCGCACTTGTCTTTTTCGCACCCAATAGCTCCGTCTCTGTCGCACACTGGCTATGCGTACGTGGCAGCACCTTCTCGGCGTTTGAAATATAATTATAATGTCTAATACATTTTAGTTTAAATGGGTTTTAAGAAGAAACTTCTTTGTTTGTACAAGGGACGATGATGATTTCCAATAGATAATATTAGTGTTACGGCACAGCCAAGAAAATATTTGTAGTGTCTTTAATGTGTACTACAGAAATCTTTAAAAAATCGTTTTTAACTGGGTTCTGAAATAGTCACCTAGGTGAAAACTTAACACATGTTCAGGCCTTACAATTAGACTTAAAAAACTTAAAAATCTCCAAAGGCTCCATTTTGTAAGTGTTATTTTTCACGCAATAATATAAAAAATCGTAATATTAAGAATTTATTGCTTTGAACTAGAGACAACTTAAGTACCATATTTATAAGGTAACTCTAGTTATAAATCTCAGTTTTCCCCAAAAGTGCATTTATTGTTTGGTGTATACAAGTTAAAAGGAAAAGGCGTCTTTAGGTATTTCTAAGGGTTGAACGCCCTTACAATCACAAAATTACCACGAATGCTCGTTTGTTCCCCTAGGCTCAACTGCGAGGCTCAACTGGTTGAGCCTTACCAAAAAAAAATTCCCCACGGCACAACTGGTTGAGCCGTTCGTACATTTTTTTCTCATAGGCTCAACTAGTTGAGCACATAAGAAAAAATATATTGACGGCTCAACTCTGGTTAGTAGTATGTAACACATGAATTACTGATGACTGAAATGAAGATGTATCAGACCTATCTTATCTCATGTGTGGTAAGTTTGTTTTTTAACTAACAAATCTTCAGGGTTTTCAGCCGAAACCGAACCTTCGGCCTATGTCTCAGTTTCAGCCGTTTTGAAAGTTTTCAGTAGCAACAGTCTGGTTGCCTGTGATACTTCGTGTTCAAAAGTACCAGGAGAGCATAACCGAACAGAAGGTAATCCGGCACTATGCCGGATTACTCTTTGAAAGCCAGTGGTCGGCAACATTTTAGCAGGCAAGGGCCACATCATAGAGATCTTAAGGCAACATAGTAATAAAATGAAATGAAGGCGGGCCTAGAGATGGGTTTTTGCCCGGGCATTTATGGGCATTTTGAGTAAATGCCCAATATACGTCCTTTTAAGCCCAATAAATGCCCGAACACAGGGAATTTATTTTAATTGAAAAATTTCAACAATTATCTTCGCTTAAATTACTTTTTAGTGTTTTAATTGTAAAGTAAAACTATAATTCAAAGTATAAATACCTTGTTTATAAACAACCACCTATTTTTAATCGATTAATTTGCCATTCTAAATACTAATAGCTATTTGTGCTAACAATTCACTTTTTTATAAATTAGTAAGTAGGTTACTACATAGTACCTTTATTAACGGTCAAACTCATCCAAGTTATGACCGCGTCTATAGTCAGTTAACCTGCATTATCGACGCGACCATGCATGACTACTGAGTCACGACCAACGGCTTAACTACCTTGCGAAGCACGGAAATGGTCGCTATAAATGCTACTAACAGTCAAACCCATCCTGGTCATGAACGTGTCTATAGTCAATTAACCTGCATGATCGATGCGACCACGCAAACACACAGAAAGTAGAGACCTTTCTTACATTTACAGCAAACACACAGTCAAGATATGATGATATTTAGATCCTTAACTTGAGAAATTATTGGTACCCCATACAAACTTTCATTCCCTATTTCACCCCCTTCAAGTAAAATTTTTGCAACGAACGTACCCTATATCCTTCTCTTATTTACCAAAATTCATCAAAATCGGTTCAGCGGTTTAGGCGTGAAAACGTAACAGACAGACAGAGTTACTTTCGCATTTTATAATATTATTGTAATTATAGTATATAGTAGGGATTCTCAAGCGGTTGAGCCTAAGGGAATTGGTTGTGCCGTGGGTAAAAATATTACCATACATTTGCTACACTAGAAAACCAGTTGTGCCGTGGGGAATTTTTTTTTGGTAAGGCTCAACCAGTTGAGCCTCGCAGTTGAGCCTCGGGTAATAAACGCGAATGCTTAGTAAAACACCAATTCTTTTATTTCCAAACCATTTTAGTCAGGTGTCTTTAATGCGACCTCAAATCTTTTATTTACTGGACTAACTACGATATAAATGAGTTCAGGTTTTTGATCAAAAACCGAACTTTCTTGGGATTATTATGATAATATTAAGTAATAATTTTGTCTTCTTCCGGTTCTTGATTAAAAACCTAGTGTGAACTATAGGGTTAAAGGGGCTGGTTTAAAGGAAACTCGTTCTCAGGTTTAGGCTATAATAAAGGTAAAAAGATAAATATACATATAAACACAACCACCACTTACTATACTAGAAAAAGAACTGCCAAAGTACGTCATAGCAATTTTGAATTTTCTTACTTCTACTTTAATATGTACAAAAACTATTTACAGTGAGCTGCCAGTCTCGCAGGACTGGAAGCCAACCTTCGTCGTCGACATTTCCCCCTCCTGGTGCCTCGACTGGTTCAAGAGGTACCGAAAAACTGCCGACGACGCAGGAGGACTTCAGAACCTAATTGACTGGGAGAGGCACAATCTTTCGGATTGGCCGTCGTAGGGTTCCAGCCTTGGTCAAAACGTCTACGACGCGTACGACGCCGTCCTTCCCAGTCAGTGTCTGAGTGATACGACCCAGCAGCCATACGTTCCGGGGCATGTTGGGGTCTGCTACTAGCACGAGATCCCCTTCTTTGACACCGGCTTCCGTACCCACAAAATGGTGTCTTCGCAGTTGTGGGAGGTACTCTCGTACCCACCGGTTCCAATATTGATTGGCGAGAGCTTGGGCTTTGCGCCACTCACGTCTTCCGAATCGTTCCGTCGGGTCACAACTTCCCATTGCAGGGTCTACAGAAGAAGAGCCGATAAGAAAGTGGTACGGCGTGAGGGCTTCCTGCTCTTCAGGGTCAACAGGCACGTACGTCAACGGTCTTGAGTTAATGATGACTTCGACTTCCGCCAGGAGCGTCATCAGGGTGTATTCTTTCGGGGCCGTCTCTTTCAGAATGGTGTAGAGTGCCCTTTTAACTGATCCCACTAGACGTTCCCAAACTCCTCCCATGGATGGCGCTCCAGGTGGTATGTTCTTCCAAGAGATTCTGTGTTGAGTGGCGTAGCTGACAATGTCCTGTTGGGTCTCTGGCCAAGCTCTTCTCATTTCATTGGCGGCGCCGCGGAAAGCCGTGGCGTTGTCCGATGTTATTGTGACAGGACAACCTCTCCTCGCAATAAAACGACGAAGCGCGTTTATCGCTGCGTCAGCAGATAGATTGTCGACCAACTCCAAGTGAACGGCACGAACCGACATACAAGTGAACAATGCGACCCATCGCTTCTCGTGACGCCGGCCAATTGTTACCAATAGAGGGCCGAAGTAGTCAAGCCCGACGTGTGTGAACGGTCGAACGTGATGCGCTAGGCGTTCCTGAGGTAGAGCCCCCTCCGGTGGGACACGTGCAGTAGCTCTTCTTATTTTGCATCTGGTACATGCGTGTGCTACATAACGTATGGCGCCGCGTAGTCCTAATACCCAGAACTTTTGTCTACATTCGTTTAGCACCGTCTCATTATTCCCGTGGCCGAACTTTTCGTGAAGATATTTTAAGAAAAGATTTACAACAGGATCCCTGCCAGGAAGAATGAGAGGGTGCTTTACAATTTCAACGTCGACGACGTTATCAATGCGGCCGTGCATGCGCAACAGGCGCTCGCTGTCGACGTATGGGTTCAAATTCTTAATTTTGGAAGTCAGAGGTAGGCGTTGAGACGTACTAATAAGCATAAACTCCTCGGAAAACGCCTTCCTCTGAACTCGTCGCCAAATCACGTTTTCTGCCAGTTGTAGGTCAGAAGGCCGTAAAATTACATCGTCTCGGCGAGCGCCCGCCGCGGACACAGTAGGGAGGGAGGACTGGCGTCGATTTCTTCGCTGTAACAATAAATTAGCAAATTTGTATACCAGTGCAGTAGAGCGGAGGAATCGGTTCCAGTCGCTGAAGCGGTTCACGTCGGGCAACGGGGTATAATCCGAATCGGTAAGACCCACGGTTAGGCCAACGAAGTTTCTGAGTTCCTCAGGATGAGCGCTCAGTGATTCGGCCGGTACGGCTATGTCCGTTGGCCAGTCATCTTCCGAGAGCAGGAACTCGGGGCCTTCCAACCACCTCCTAGTGATTACTCCACTTCCAAGTCTAGTGGCTTCGTTAGCTACGTTGAGCGCCGTAGGGACCCACCGCCACTCTATGGTTGATGACAGCTCGGTGATTTCACCGACGCGATGGGCGACGAAAGGTTTAAAGGAACGAGCATCGGCGCGAATCCAAGCAAGGGTTGTCTTGGAGTCGCACCAGAAAACCCGTCTGTGTACCCTACGACGGTGAGCTCTACAGATAGTGTGCGCTAAACGAGCTGCGAGTAAGGCCCCTTGCAGTTCCAGCCTCGGGATGGAGACTGGCTTGGTTGGCGCTACTCTGGCCTTTGCTGCGATCAGCGTAAGGCCAACCCCACCATCTCCACTTGTGTAGCGCCAGTATGCGACAGCCGCGTACGCCGAATCGCTAGCATCACAAAATATGTAGCTCCAGATCTAACGGCGGGCCAGAAGCGAAATAGTAGCGAGGCACCTCTAAAGTTGCAATTTTGCTAAGGGCCTCGTACCACCCCCCCCACTGGCGCCGTTCGGCAGGTGGGAGTTCCTCATCCCATGTTTTGCTGGTACGCCAGGATTGCTGAAAGAGTATCCGACCCTGAATGGTAAGGGGACTTAGAGTGCCCAATGGGTCGAACACTTTCATCAAATCACTGAGGACTGAGCGTTTTGTAAGTTTTTTAGAATTTTGAGAGATGTCGCGTTTGAACATAAATATATCTCTTTTCGGTAACCAAAACATGCCTAAAATGCGAAGACCGGTGTCCAAAACGTTCATTTGAACGTCAAGGGGAGACACTTTGTGTAGCTCGGGATGTATGGTTCTGAGGGCTTGCGGGTCGTTCGAGACCCAGCTGCGCATCTCAAAGCCACACTTCAAATGAATATCGTAGATATCCTGAGCTAACTTTGACGCTTTGTCAACATCATCGACACTGCCCAAAAAATCGTCCATGTAATGATCTTCTTTGATGGCCCGTACCGCTTCTGGAAATTGAGCCTGAAACTCCTCTGCATTTTTATTCTTTATGTACAGAGCGGTACATGGTGATGAAGCGGCACCAAATATGACAGAAGTCATTCTGAACTCTTTTATTGGGACAGTGGTGTCGTTGTCGCGCCACAAGTATCGTTGAAAATCACGATCTTCTGGCCTGATTTTAATTTGAGAAAACATTTCTCGAATGTCACCGTTGATAGCTATTTTACCCTCGCGAAACCGGAATAATATATCTAGAAGAGAACACAACAGGTCTGGACCCGGTAGTAACAAATCGTTAAGGCTCTTTCCCGACGACTTTGCCGCTGCGTCGTGAACGATCCTTAACTTGCCCGGTTTTGCGGGGTGCGTGACGCCGAAGTGAGGTAAGTACCACCGACGTTCTGGAAGGTTACGGTTATAAATGTCGGTGCACTGCTCGGCGTAATCTTTCGTGAGATAGGCTAAGATGTTAGCCTGATACAAGTCCGCGTAAGACTTGTCTTTGGAGCATTTTCTCTCCAAACTCTTGAGTCTGGAGTGTGCATGCTCGTAACTGTTTGGTATACGAGCATCATCAGAGCGCCAAAGTAGACCCACTTCAAAACGTCCGTTCGGGAGGCGACGTGAAGTCTCATTCAAAATTTTTAGCGCTCGCTTCTCAGACTCAGTGTATGGCTCTGCTTTGCAGACCCCTAACGATTCGAGTTTGTAATTCTCTCGAATTAACTCGTCCAAAGTCGAATCGTTATTTTTACACGACTGTATTAGATGGTTACTAAGGTAACGATCTAATTTCAATTTAGTGTTCCCGCCGAAAAGTACCCAACCTAACTTTGTTTTCAACGCCACAGGCTGTAGAGAAGACTTTACACTTATGCGATGCTCCATAGAGATGAGTGCATGCCAATTATTCGCACCGATTAAAATCTTTGGAATCGCGTTTTTGTAACTAAGATGCGGAAGGAGATCGGATAAGTGTTCGAAATCTATCTCGCCAGACTCGATGGTTTGAGATTTTAATGACAAATTTGGCATAGTGTGGACGTTTGACAACTTGATGATGTCATGTGAATGTTTACCTTTTACATTAATGGATGATGATAATGAATTAATGTTATTTTTTGTTCCTGTAACGCCCTCGAGACTGATTTGTGTCGGTACGCCTTCCACGCCTATTTCTCTTGCAACATCGGCATCCAGGAGCGTTGCGGTGGAGCCATCGTCCAAGAGTGCATAGGTATCCATGGAGGCTTTCGGTCCGAGGAGCGTTACTGGGACAATTTTCAGAAACACTGATGAAAGCTCAGAATTGTATTCTGAGGATGAAAGCGAGCTGTGAGCATGGAGTATGGCTTCGGTGGATGATGTTGAGGTGGACGACACGACAGGTGCAGGGTTGGGTTGTGACGGAATGGGTTGAGATGATGATGGAATAGGTGAAAGTGGAGTGGTGGCGAATGTGTTATGACATGAAGACTGCTGCAAAGGCCTCTCCCTATGTAGCAGCTTGTGGTGTGGCTTCCGGCATAGGCCACACGCCTTTGCCCTACACGTGCGCCACCTGTGATTGTCTTTCAAGCACCTTGCACACACTTTCTTGGTCATCACCCACGACCACCGGTCGTCAATGCTCATGGCTAAGAATCGATTACACTGCTTGACAAAATGGTCTCTTTTGCAAAGGAGGCAGATAGGTTCTGCTGCTGCTGCTGTTGCTGCTACCACACTGTTCACCTGTTTCCTATTTAACACAGCATAAGGTAGCTGCGTAGGATTTAGGCCTGTAGGAGGTTCTATTAGACCAAACCGCAGAGTTCTGTCTGCTTCACGCATGACGAACTGAGTGAGCGTCTCTAGGCGCGACGGCCTAGGGTGAGATGCTTCATGATCAGCAGCGTAGTCTTGCCACCTAGCTAATAATAAAGGGGTAAACTTACCTAAAATACAGTGGTATAACTCAGGAGAAAAAAGATATCCAAATTCTTTTAAATAATTTATTGTTGCTAAAAGGTTATTCAGTTTACAAGCCAAAATGTTCAAATCGTGTCCTATATTTTTAGAATTTATTTTAGGCATAAATTTAATTGCACTCAATTCATACTGAATGATGATATCAGGCCTAGCGAATCGTAATTGTAAAGTAGACATTACACTAGCAGGGTCGTCGCTGGTGAATAATAATGACGCCACGGCTTCACGAGCTTCGCCCTGGAGACTAAGCCTTAGTCTGTTTAAGTTTTCGCTAGGTAAATACAAATTTTGAGTATCGTCATATTGTCGCTTGAAAGCTAACCAATCGTGTGGGTTGCCGGTGAACGTAGGTAGCGACATATGCTTGTTGGTTGGAGTACTGTTCTTGCACTGCTTACTGGTGAGATTTGCTATGGCCTGAGCCAGAGCAAACACGGCAGCATTAGGGTCGGACTCGCGGGGTGGCGCGGATGGCGGCCGCGGTAGTCACGCGGGCCCTCTCTACATCACTCAGCCAATCTGAAACACGGTCCGAGTTTCATTTCATTTCATTTCATTTATTCAAACTAAAAAATACCAAATACATTATCTTGACAGGTTTGCACACCCAAGACGATAATATAAAAAATTGTACATATTGTGAATAAAACATATAACTAATAAATCAACTTAAACATAACTTAAACTACTTAATATACAAATTACTTAAATAAACTATAATTGTTTCTGTGATCCTCGTCATAGAACAATGCAACAAGTCAATGTTACAAGAAATTTCATTTAAAATACGCAGTGCTGTTAAAAGAGGAGCATGAGAGAGCAAGTTGGTTCGACAATTCGGGATTTCGAAAACTTTATTTCGCGGTCCTCGTCGTAACCGTCTATTCGGAACTAGAAGGCCGATGGCCTCTAATATTTGTGGGTTACATAATTGGCCACGGAAAACTTTAAAAACGTACAATGTTAGAGCCAACTTCCTTCTGACTTCTAACTTATAATATCCTACCATTCCTAATACAAACAGGGTCGGGTACATATTTGGGTAAAATGGATATACTCCATATTGCTTAAAGTAAAGTAACCTCAGAAACTTATTTTGAATTTTTTCCAACATGGAAGTATATTTAATTTCATGAGGATTCCATATAATAGAACTACATTCTAATCGACTCCTTACTAACGCACTGTATAAAGCCTTTAGTGCTTTAATGCTACGCAACTCTCTAGTTTCACGCAGTATGAATCCGAGATTTCTATATGCCGTTTTACATATTTTTGTAATGTGATCGCGAAATGTTAGATTCTGTGACATACAGACTCCTAAGTCTTTGACAGAATTGACATGAGATAAAACTTTTCCTCCTATTTCATAATCGTATTTTTGCGCACTTTGCGAACGAGTACATGACATAATGTAACATTTTGATATATTAAAATAGAGTTTGTTGTCATGACTCCATTTGACTACCCTATTAATGTCCTCTTGCAAACGCTCGCAGTCTGCCAGATCGATTATTGATAGATACACCTTTAGGTCGTCTGCATAGAGTAAACAGCGTGCATCTTGGACTGCATCAGGTAAGTCATTTATCATTAAAATAAACTGTAACGGGCCTAAATTGCTGCCTTGACTTACTCCAGAGTAGGTTGAATAAGTATCCGATGTATAACCGGCGTACTCTACATATTGCTTACGATCAGCTAAGTAACTAGCAAAAAACCTTAACAGGGAAGGAGTAAAGCCAGTGGTAGCAAGCTTTTCCAGCAGAATGTCATTATTGACCGTGTCGAACGCCTTCTTAAAATCAAAGTAGGCTATATCCATTCGACCCCCGACCCGCCAGTCCATAGCATCGGTAGCGTGTTGCATGAGGCACATAAGATTGGTGTGAGTTCCGCGACCTGGTCGAAAGCCGTGTTGAGAGTCTGACAAATAAGCGCTGACTTGCGAGTAAATAGATTCATGCAACACTGACTCGAAGACTTTGGCGAAAGTCGAGAGGACAGCGATGGGTCTGTATCCAGAGACATCTGAATCGGATCCGCTCTTTGGCACCGGGGTCACACGGGTAACCTTCCAAGGATCGGGGTACATAGCTGTACCTAGACATAAATTATAAATATAGAGCAGTGGGGATGCTAGGACTCGCGCACAATCTTTTACTAAATATGGTGGCAGCCCATCGGGTCCAGTCGATGCTTTGGGCTTAAGGCGTGCTAGAGCCGCCTGAACGTCGGGCAGCGTGAGGCGCGCGACGTGCACGCGCGCCGCCGTGGCGCCGCCGCCCCCCGCCGCCGCGCGCGCCGCGCCCTCTGCGTCCAGCCGGGGCGGCTCGGGCTCGTACACCGATCTGAAATAATCCGCAAATGCACTTGCACATGACGCTTCAGGCAGCAGACTGCCATCTTTGGTAATATGCGGTTTGCTTCGTTTCGATCGCTTGTTTTTAATATACGCCCAAAAAGACTTAGGATCTTCAGTAAATTGTTTTTCTATCCGACTCTTAAACTCTTCATATGCCACGGCAATGTTCCCCTTTACTAACTTCCTAAGGTAAGAGAACATATCGTAACTATACTGGGACTTGGTCATTTTATACTGTTTGTGCCATATCGCCTTCTCTTTAATACAGCTAATAATTTCTGGCGTGTACCATTCGGGATAAACATAAGCGGCACTGTCACTACCCTTGCACTTTTTTCTAGGAGCACAAGTGTCTAATTCTTTGTTTAAGGCGGTATAAAAGTAAGAAAGTGCCTCATTGACTGTACTTATCTTATATAGTTGATCCCAGTTTATTGCACTTATGTTTGCGTATAAAGTAGGAAAGTCACATCTGCGAAAGTTCCATTTTATATTTTGTGCATGCGTCTTTGAGGAAACATCAGCTGAACCTGTGTTCTGTGAGACCGAGATATTGTTGTCTTTAATGTACTGCACTGACAGCGGCGGATGATGAAGGTCAACGGGGACAAGAGAGTCCTGCTCCTCAGATACTAGCACCTTGGAATTTAATACATTTACTAATACTACATCTAGCATGCGATCATTATGATTTGTTACACTATTGTACTGACGAAAACCACAGAAGGTAAGAAAATATTCATAATAACATTGAATTTCAAGTGAGGCAGAGTACATGTTTAGGTCTCCCAATAATACTATACTTTTATATTTTGTACAATATTGTTCAATTAAGTTAAACATACTCATATATTCACTATCTTTACATTTAGGAGGAATATAAACAACACAACACGTAAACAGCCTTTTTTTTCGTTTAAAAACATCAACACATACAATTTCGAACATAGCTTCATTTAGATTCGGGGTATCCGGCAAAGGTAGAGGCTGCAGCCGAAGGGCGGGCGACGCTACGAGCATCGCGCCGCCGTGCTTGCGCCCGTCGGCGCGGTCGCAGCGCGCCACGCTAAAGCCCCGCGGCACCAGCTCACCATCGTGTATGGATTCATTTAAACCGCTTTCAGTTATAGCCCACAGATCAGAAGATGACGTTGATATATTTTGGTAGAAAGTTTGTAATTTAGTGCGTAGACCCCTAGTGTTTTGGTAATATATGCTTATATTATTATTTTTGCTTAAATTACTTTTTTCTTTAGGAGCGAAAAAACTCCTTTTCAGTTTGTGTATAAACACTCACAGTAGATTGTTCATTACACTTATGATAATTTGCATTATATTTACAGCTTAATAACATCATATCCATTACAAATGACCGGCATGTATTGTACCTGTCTAATCTATGTTTTGCGTAACAGAAAGTTTCGGAACAGTGTAAATTTTTAATGTTAAGGCTAACAGTTTTTAATAATTCATTTAATTTATTTACATTTAGATAATTATTGCTATGTATGAGGCCAAATAGTACATTAGTGTTTTTAAACGTATTTAGACAGGAATACAAAGCAGATTGAAATTTTATTATGTTTTTATCGTGTTTACCGCCTAGTATGATGATATAATCCTTTTTGGTAAATTCTGTACATTTTGAAAGACTACATGATATAATTTGCTCTAGATTCCCATCCGGTTTTATTGTAGACGAAATTTGGTATTGATCACCAATATATTTTTGCAGGAGGCTACGCATGTTACGTCCAGTTTCATCGCAGTTAACTCTTCTAGTATGACGTTCGGGTAAGTGGTTCCGTCCGTCGTCGTGAAGAGATGCGGGTGGTGCGGTTGATGAAGTCTGGAGTGGATGAGGGAGATTGGCGGAATCTTTGTGCGGAGGTGGTGGTCCAGTGGCGTCTGGCTGAGGGTTTGTCGGATCCGTGATCACGACAGGTTCATCAGCCTGACTGCCTGTAACTGAACCGATGGCGGCTATTTCCGCCTCGTACTCCGCAACTAGAGCTCTCTTCTTAGTTTCCGCCAGCTGCTCCTCGATTTCTGCCAGAGCACGTAGGTGCTTAGCCTCGGCGGCTTTTTTCGCACTAACCGTAGTACTTACCTTTGAACTTCTGCTAGCGCGGGAGGCATTGTCTGCCTCTGCGCGCTGCTGAGCCTCTGCCTGAGAACGAGTCCACATGCTTTTCAAAAAGGGAAAAATTTTGAAAAAATTACAGGATCGAAAGGACCAAAAATGTGAACTATAGGGTTAAAGGGGCTGGTTTAAAGGAAACTCGTTCTCAGGTTTAGGCTATAATAAAGGTAAAAAGATAAATATACATATAAACACAACCACCACTTACTATACTAGAAAAAGAACTGCCAAAGTACGTCATAGCAATTTTGAATTTGCTTACTTCTACTTTAATATGTACAAAAACTATTTACAGTGAGCTGCCAGTCTCGCAGGACTGGAAGCCAACCTTCGTCGTCGACACCTAGGTTTTTGATCAAAACCCTGATTTTATCATAATCCTGCGTCAGATATAAGAAATTTAAAACAAAGTTTCTTCAGTCTGAAATTTAAATAATCGTTTCCGTACTCTTTACAACATTTTTAATTAAAAACATGGACAAGTAATGAAAACTGAAAATACAAGCGAGAAAGTTTTTCTGTGATTTAAATAAAAAATCTATTTACTCATATTTGAAGTATGTTAATCATATTTGAAAATATCTTGTTTTTCGACAAGTCTCTTCAATTAATTCAAACACGTCATGGGGCATGGTAAACCAGGAGTTCAAAATGATATTGGATGTCTAGTGACATGAGCGGTGCATAATCAATATTTAGTAATTATTTTTCATGCAGTTAAGATACCCATTTACACTTGCTGGTCGCTGAGAATGCTCGTCTTTCGAGAAATACACTTATTTGTGCGACGTACGTAGACGTAGCAACAAAATTACGGCGATTGCCTTTCTCTATTGCAGTAATAATATTAGGTGGAATTTTCGCTGTAAAACAAATCAGAATTAAAGGAAATCACGGCAATTGTAAGCCAGTTTTATATTATTTCAACTGGCTACGCTGAGAGTAATTGTGGGTTCGATCCCCACCCAGGGCAAACTTTTTTCATAAGTAGTCCTGAAGTGACAATAATGCCGAAGATGGAACCGAGCTTACCAAGATTCCCCAACTCTTGTGTAATGAATGAGCCATGAGCAAAGTTAGTTAACTTTAATCGAGTTCGATTATGTATATCTGCTACAGGGGTCGTCCATTAATTCGTGAGGCTCAAAAGGGGGGACGTTCAGAAAAAATCACGAAATATCACAAGGGGGAGGGGGGTGTACTGAGATATCACGTGTATTTATTTTTTCGTTGAACGCGCGATTTCTAGAGTAATTTCCATACGTCGTCGGGCTGTTGTTTTTAACTCTTCCCAAGGTTCGAAACGGCTTCAGGCAGTCAGAAATAACCTGCAACTTTAATGTCTGTCTGGTAATTTTTATCACGGTGCTTAATTTTCCAGAATTAATTACATTATACCTGTATTTAAAGATATTTTGTACCAAAAAATACACGTGATTTTGGGTAGGGGGTGGGGGGTAGTACCTCACCACGTATCACCAGGGGGGAGGGGGGGTCTAAAAAGTTTCTAAAAAACATCCACAAATAGATATGTGTCTCGGTTTTTGGGGCCAAGCAACCATGTATTGACTAACACATCTTTTTCCTGACCGTCGAAACTTCGACAACTCTTTAAATTTTGTAATGGTCACCCTAAATGCGCGTCACCGCCCTCACTGCTGAATACGTAAGTTACGCAGAGCCAAGCCAGAAGAACCCTACTATCGTATCCCCACCTAACACAAAGTGCTAATTAAAATAAAACAAGTCAAATACAAGTTAAGAATCATTTATTGTCTTGGCAGCTGTGCCTACGCGTCAGCAATAGTGACTTCAACTTCTACACCTGGCTCAATGTTGATAGATGTGATCTGCTTGACTATCTCAGACGGAGAGTGCAGATCGATCACTCGCTTGTGGATTCGCATCTGGAAGCGGTCCCAGGTCTTGGAACCCTCACCACAAGGGGTCTTTCTGGTGGTGATGCGGAGGATCTTGGTTGGCATGCGGACGGGGCCCTGGAATTCAAGAGACAGGAGTATTTGTAAATTGCTAGAGTTAAGAAAGTTAGCAATGGACGAAGGTGATGGACAATCTTCTTGCTGGATGTATTAAATGTAACTTCCCTATGAGCAGCTCACAGTATTGAGAACTTATAAGCTGCACTTTGAGAAGTGTTACTGTTGCGCTGTTTTGGTGAACACAGCAGTACAAGACTGCTGTGTCTTCATCTCAGCGCAAGAGTTTAACAGTAATTTAGTTTTTCTAACTTATCCTTTTTTCATAAACTTCCACAGAGTTAGCATCAAGTAAAAAAATATCGATACTTCTGGGCTCAAAGGTATAAGCTTAATGGAACTTAGGTGTATACGCCTTTTGAGCCCAGAAGTATCGATATGCTATTATATGGCACTATGCTACTACGGCCAGTGACTGATTCTAAATGATACTTTTTTGTAGTTATTTGCATTAAAACTTAAATAATCTCCAAATGTCATGCAGTGGGCAGTACTACAGTTAGTTAACAATCCATATTGCCCCCACTGCTGGGGCATGACATGAAAAAGCAGGATTTTCTATCCATACCAATTCCAACCAATGCTAAGTACTTAATCTGTGCCACAAGTTATAGTAAAATAATCAAAGACCAAGGACCAGTGGCAACTTCTCGTATCGAAGGTCAAGACACACTTTGGGTCGCTGAGCCAGCGGAGTAAGTAAGTAATTAATGACCAACATACCTTGACCCTCAATTTTTGCTTCTTGGCACCATTGATGAGGTCAGCGCACACCTTCTCCAGCGAGCGGACGTTGCGAGACGTCAGCGTGATCCTGATGCGGTGGATCGGGGAGATCTCAGCCTGGGGCTTCTCAATGTCCTTGCCCGATACGACGGCGGCTGCCTGCAAAGAGACAGCAAGCAGTTTTGTGAAGCAGCATACATTGGATATTAAAAACTTTTTACATGTTTTTTATTGGGTACAGAAACAGGTACAGATTGAAATGAATGAAATGACACTATGAAAAATGAATAGTGATAAAAAAGGCCTGTTAAACACGATTGCACGTGCGATCCTAACCTATATATACTCTTGTGACGCAAGGCCCTAAGGATTTTACGCAATAATTAAGAAAATATTTGTAGCGAAGGTCCAGAGGATATTACTTACCATGTTTATGCGATTTCCCGGTCGAGATAAACAACTTTTTCCAACAAAAATTGTTCAGCGCTGAACCGGAGAACAGCGAGACTTCACACGTCAAATGGAAAGAGAATAGACAAGATAGAGTTATTTTAGCGTAGCGCGAAACGGCGAAACCATGCGCGAACGCGAACCACATATTGTAGGCGCGAAAGGTAAAGGCGGAAACATACTATTGATTTAGCAGCCTCACCAACCTACCGTTGGTTTGGTTGCCGGGACTCTGTACGAGCTCACATAGTTTCAACGTTATTTTTGTAATGGAAAATTACAAAAATAAAGTTTTTTTTATTTTTGATTCGGTAGAAGTAATTACATGCCTATAAGAGAGAAACCAGAACGCACCCAGGTCATCCATACTTGACCAAGTTGGAAAGTTATCGTTTCTGTTTATAAAATTAATAAGAATCTATACTCAGGTGGCTTTTTGTATATTTTCAACATCATTAAATCAATTTTGTTACCGTAAATTCTACGCTGCTTTTAAAAATACATTGCCAAAGCTTAGAAACGCCATCTATTGTGAATCTTATAAACGATGTGACATACGTCATCTGGAAACTCCCTATTCTTCTCTTGTATAAAGGTTACATGTAGACGAAACAGCATAAGTATTATTTATTTCAAGAAATGAACGATAGCACATTTTTTTCCTTTGGGCGTTATGGCAGTATTTAGGCAGTATTATTTGGCATAATCAGAATATCTAAAGTCCGTGATTAGGCTGCCAAATGAACGCTCACATGTTGTCGGGTTGGATGCCAAGGGTCGGATGTCGTCACGTCGGGTCCCAACTAGCAAAGTTGTCATATAATATCGAGAGTCGAGACTAAATAACGTTCAGTTTTAAAAAGGTTATCTAGTGGTATCTCGGATGTCAAAGAATTGTGTTATAGTATTTTATACGAAAGTTTAGTCGTATAATACTCGGATGTATTTATTAGTTATTACTTAACAAGACGTCTTCTACACAATTAATTTGTTTTTAATACAACTATATTTACCTTTACACGATTTTAAATCGAATGATTTGCGCCCTTTTGCGTTATGTAAACATTAATACAACCCTTAAACGACGAATCTTTGCTATTTGGGGTGGTTTTTGTTAGTATGTTTCCGCTTTTATATCTTTTTCAGTCGGTCGGCCAACATGTAGACGAGGGTGTTTTGTAGGCAAGGTTGGCACACCTGAATGTCTTGCTATGACTTGTGTTGCCATTTGCTATATTATCATTTTTATGTGACCTGACGACGACTGACGTGTGTACAAATATTTTGGGATCATACCGTCATTACTGCGGTTAACCCCGACCAAGAAATTGTTTACGTTTCGCAACATTCTAGCCTCGTTGATTTTATGTTACGGTGGAACCATCAATGTGAAGTGAATATTGTGGTGCTAAACGGTAAATATACTATAATCTTCATGTAATTCTTCAAGAAACAGCGCCATTCCTCTTACTTATCACTGCTATCAGTTCTTTTAAGATAGCAATACCAGCGTCGGCTTCAATATTCCCACATAAATGTGTCACAGGTTGATGAACTTTTATAATACAGCATGTTCAGCCTATTAAGTACAATTTACACTTGCCAAAATTCTTCTGACGAATTTTTCAAGAACTTAGTCACAAAATTTAAATATGAAGAAGTAGATGGACTAATTTATGAAATCAATGAACACGGAGAACGAAGTTTGGTTAAGTCAGTCGACTCGAGGTATCGAGTTTTTCTGCGATTTTGCAACAGAACATCACGACCTGTGAATGTGTGGTGGCGAGATTATACCGGCGCGAAACATCTATCTATTCGACTAGAAAAAAACCAATGGTTTGATATCAACACTTTTTTGACACATCCCTGGGAATTTACCGACGCGGACACTGATGAGAGGTATTTGGTCAACGGACTTTCAATATACAGGGCTCCGAAGAACCTCTTTGGCTTACGATACAGAATGAAGTGTGATATTTCAATACCTATGCGCAGTTTGCGTTCGACGGTGCTGATAGATTTAGCAAAGCGTTTGGTTGATCCAGAGACGGTGGATGCTTTGGAACTGCCGAAGATTTTAAAGTCTGAGCTGCAAATATTAGTAGAAAAGTTTCATAAGAAGCCGGTAGGCTCCGATCCCGCGACGACGTCCGCTACTTGACCGTTGTGGAATTACTAAGACGGTACTAAACTAACTGCATTATTACTTTGGCCATTAAAAATCAATTACCTTTAATCACAGGCCATGTTAAGTAATAATTGTGCTCAAAGGTTCAAACAAAAGTTCAGATTGAAACAAAGTCTAATTTTATTATGGAATATAATATTTATTATTATATATTTGTCCAGCAGTGGACGTCCATGACGCTGATGATATATTTATGACGATGTACACATAATGTTTCCCATGATAAATGTTTAAATCTATTTTGTTATAATTTATTCATGTAAATCTTAGATGTGTAAGGACTTAAAAGAATTTGCACAAAGATAATGTTATAATTGTGTATTCAAAGACTTAAGTTTGTGTATGTATTATGAAAACTATTCTTGTAAAATGTAAAATAAAACCTAAAACTGAAATTACTAAAACAATAACATCTAGTTATACCGGATGATTATAAAATGTCTGGCAATATTTTAACTGTGGCTTCTACTCATCAAACTGAACAACTTTCCCAAAGAAAGTCATGGTCAAAAAGCAAAAAATATTTTGGACTACCCATACAAAGTTCGTCAACCAGCTGAAGTTGTATGAAGTCCAAAAATTTTTTTGATTTTTGAGTACGAGTTTCGTGGGGAACGTTGTTCAGTTTGATGAGTAGAAGCCACAGTAAAAATATTGCCAAGAAGCCACAGTTAAAATATTGCCAGACATTTTTTTTATCACCCTGTAGGTTCTTTAACATACATTTCAATATTTTGCCAAACAAATTTTGAGTATCGTTTAAAATTATACTTAATTTCTCTTTACACTTATGTTATTCATTTGGATACAGGTTTTTAAATTGTTTCCTAAACGTTGTTAAGCATCAAACTCTTCACTTGCTTATCGAATTTCCTGGAAAATAGAAAATTATGTTAATTGAATGCAATAGAAGCTTAATATATGTTTGTCTGTATTTTTTTCATTTAAAATATTTAATATTTGTGATGCAGTTGAAACAATATCACATGCAAAATATATCTTACGCTGATGTGATCTGCTCTCCCGGCAAGTGGAATGGATTGCACATAGCGTCAGCATACAAAGAATGTAGTCTTCTCAGGGCTGTCCTTACTTCAGCATCACGAATATTACTTCCACTGGGCGACGTCGAGCTCGTCACCAATACCAGTTTTATTCTTGTGTTTGTGACGTATCCGTAACTGATAAATCAAAGTTTCTTGAATTATAATTAACTAACTTTAATTAAACAAACTATAATTTAATAAAATTGTTGTTTTGGGTAATGTAATAATTCATAATTCAGAAATAATTTTGTTCTGTGAACTCCCCAGCTGGAATAGATTATTTATGGACCCTCTGAAATACTTGAAAATAAGAGTAGATTTTTTTTTCAGGTATTTCAATAGGGTCATATATCTAACTATCATTACAATTATGTATAAAATCCTTACATCTTATGGGTATCAGTGGAGTATAGTAATCCCAAATAGAGGTCTCGTAGATCTGTGCGAGCTGCATTAGCGTTAGCACTGGTATTATTGGCATTTGTAGTGGCTAATCTCTCTTCAAGTGCGTCCAAGGCTGTATGGACTAACCACTGCCGGGATAATTCGTTATCTGTACTTGTTTCATTGCCGATACCGCCTATGTACAGAGGAGAATTCTGAAAAAAACAAAGTTTCTATATTACTATACACCCCGAAATGTGGGGCTTTTGTTCCACATGGCAACATGTTTATAATCATAAATGTGTCAATTATCCCAAGAGGCGTTTTGCTGTGTCATACTTTTATTGAATTTTACAGTGCAAAAGCATAATTTAATGAACAAAAATGATACTAGAAAGTTGTGAATAAAAAAAATGGTTCAATGAAACATTCTTCTGCACAAATAGTGAAAAATACTCACGTCTTTGCCGATAACTGCGACACAGACAGCCATTGTTTTTGTGTACATTTGTTCCCGGAAGTGGGCGGGTTCGGGTCGGCATTGCCAACAAAATAGGATTTTACTGGGCCAGACGTAATTTCCGTTTCTATTTCAACACTCCCAAGCGGGAAATTCGTATTTCTTTTATACTTTTTTGATGTTATTTATAAACGAGATTATTGATTTTTCAGCAAATTGTATATTATAAGTCGTGTTTCTTACGCATCTATTTTGCGCATCATATCAAAAAGTTGTTTTAATTTTGAAACATGCGTGAAAACGGTACTTGTCATAATAAAATACCTACACATTTTTCGTAAACAAACACCAAAAGTTGCGACGTAAAAAACGAAGATGACCGTAAAACTCGTGGAAATCAACAAGTTGCTTTACGAAGAGAACGACAATGGCGAACGAGTGTTGGTCAGGTCCACAGACTCTACAAAGCGAGCGTTTCTACGTTTTACGAACAAGACGAAGCGTCCCGTCGATATTTGGTGGAGAGACTTTCGAGGTACCCGGCATCACTACATAGGGTTGGACCCCGGCACTTACTACGACATAAACTCCTACATAACTCACCCCTGGGAGTTCACAGACTGCTGCACAAATGAGAGGTACGTTATAAACAACTGCCCCATCTACAGAGCGCCCCCAGATTTGGGTAACATGGACTTCAGATCCAATTGGAATATTACCATTGGCGTGAGGACACTGAAACAGTCAGCGTTGCTGGTATTGGCTGAGCAAATGTATTCTCCAGTCTGCGTTAAGAGATTGGGTCTGCCGAAGTCACTTGAGATGGAGCTGCAAGACTTGGTCATTGCGTTGAATCAGCCTGTCCAATACTTCTGACACGAGGGTTTTAATGATTTCTCTTTCGACTTTTTTATTATTATATATTATTTCCTTTTCTGTTTCTCTCTTTTGTATGGTTCATGCGGGAAGGCATAAATTGGAAGGTTCCTGATTAGTGACCGAACTGACTGAAACAAGACTTTTCGATGAAACTTAATAATTAATTTAGTTTTGCCCAACTGAAAGCAATCTGCATGTAACTAGTGAGACATGTAGGAACATGTCCAGTTCGTCTATGGTTCATTCCAATCAAAAAAAAGCAAAACGTAAACAAACTTACTATGGATCTGACGCATGTCAATGTCATCTGCATACTATGTTTGTTTACCTTTTGCTTTTTTTTGATTGGAATGAAGTATAGTGTTACACTTTGTCTTTCAGCCAGCGGTCGCCAATGGAGAACTTTTGCCTCTCCATTAATTATATTATTAGTTCTGAGAGCTACATGACCTGCCCATTGTTACTAACTTTCCGATTCCATGAGTTATTTGGTAATTTAGTTCTTCAATGGATTCATTTGTTTAGGAATGGTTCTCGTAATTAGACTCTTTCTGCTTATGAAGAAATTGCTCCATTTTAGTAAGTGCATTTAAATATCTACAAATTTTTGTTCATAAAATATTTGTTTATGTAAGCACTGTATGGGCAAACCAGGGAACCTTGGTTTTAGTTGTGTTCTTAGATGGATTTTAGGAAATGAAGGTGCTGTATGAAATGATTATTTATAGTTTGTTTATACTTCTGGAAAATGACAGTAAAGTCATATTGTTTACGAAACAAATTGGTGTAAGACTGTTTATGCAAAAAATACGTACCTACCTATATGTATTTTGCATTTGAAAATATTGAGTCTATAATTATCAGTGTACATACAAAACGTATTTATAAAACAATACCTTTCTATGGTATTTAAATACCCTTTTTTATACAATCTATAAGCATTTTTTATACATAGTATTTTGTCGCTTATTAATGGTGTAATAAAGCTTTAAAGAAATACATTGTAATGAATGTGTTCTGCTAAATCTAACACATACCTAATTCAATTTTAACTTTTAAGGAATAATGTGCCGTATTATTAATAATGTTTTTTTTTATATTTTAATAATTAAGAGAATATAAAGTGTAATATGTTATTTATGTCAAGCCAAAAAGCAGTATTTTTGTTAGTGTAATATTTGGCCTACATAACTTGTAAATAAATAAATATTTTTATTGTGTGTTAAAAATTGTTTTTTTTTTATTTAATATTGAGAGAAAAAGTTTGGTTAGAGGTAAAAATGAATCATCCAGACTAGGGGGTATAAAAAATAATTTATTTAAATAATTGTATATTTAAAAAATTAAGTATTTCAATCACAATTACGTCAAGTTAGAAGTCACACTTTAGATTCCTTGTGGATATGGGAAACTATTGCTAATGCTCCACCCGGAATGAAACGGACAAAGTTATCAGCTGTCAGCGGTCCTAAAGCGTACATGCCTTTTGGTGCATTCAGCAGCTCATGCGAGGATTTATCAATAGCAATTGGATTTGAACGTCCATCAACCGGTTTCTTTGGATCCACACCAAAACCTATGCCACTTGAATACGGATTCTCTTCACAAGTGCATTTGTTCTCATCTGGGTAGGGAATTACTGAATCACATTTACAGTCTTTCAGGCTCGTTTTAATCTTCCCGTTCTCCAGTTCACTGATCAAGCCCAAAGATTTCTCGTTGCGTTTGTTGCAATCCGGAACGACACATTTGGTGTTGGTGTTGCCATTTATTTCGGTGTAATTCAAATACCTCGACTTGCAACTCTGAATGCCTTGTTCAAGAACGTTTTTGATGTAACTCCAGTGGTGTTTAAGAGAGCACTGGCGTTCATTTTCGTCGATTTTAATTTGTTTTATTGGGTCGTCGTTTTGTTCACATTTCGTGCACTTCTTAACATCAATACAGTTCAGGCTGAAGTTAGTTTGGAGGAAGAACAAGTCTGGCTTCGAGCCGATCAATACGGCAATGAGGTTCACCGTTACTTCGGTGGTTTCGTTTGTGACCAAATCGAGGAGTTTGACTCTTTTGAGCCGCAATTTCTCGCTTTCCTCGTCGTCGCTGAGAGGCGAGTGCGTGACGTCATCGACGGGCGTGACCTCAACGATGACGTGTTGTGGATACGATTTGTAGTTTGGATAGTCCCCGGACGATCCGTCGGACATCATTTTGTAGATCTGCCAAAGAAAATAATCAATTTTAACAGTATAATTTATTGTATTTAAAAAACTGTTGTCATTTGCGGAGATTGACGAAAGCTTAAAGAAAAAAACCGGCCAAGTGCGAGTCAGACTCGCGTACTGAGGGTTCTGTACAACGTACAAACTTGGGATTGATGGAAAACACCAAAAAATAAAATTGTTTGTGATGTAATTACAAATTTAACTGGTAGTTGAATGCTAGTCATTTGAGTTACTTTTTATCAAATGTCAAAAACGACATTTTGTTCTGAAAATGTTTGAAATTTTGTACGATGACGTCATTGTTGAATATAGTAGGTTGCATACTAATTACGAAATTCTTGTAAATTGAAAATGTAATAAAAACGAAAGTGACTAAGTTTTTCAACAAATTCAATAAAAGAGCTATTCAGTGAATAATATTTCGTAATTTATTTTTAATGCAGTCAACTCCCGGATTGTGCTGGTCAAGGGGAAGTACCCCATAGGTTTTAATTCCCTTGCGAGCGTCAAAATATGCGGCATAAACGCCGTATCTTTTGATTGAGTTGACTCAGAAGTTTGATTCACAGATCCGATTTTAGTGGATTGTATTGAGCGGACCTTCTGTGTCTATTTTGTGGTCTAAGCGTCTTGGTAAGTCTGTAATAAAAAAAAAAAAGATTCTATTCTATAACGTCACTGGCGGCTAATTACCTGCCAGAAATCGGGACACGCTTGGGGCGAGTCGTCTCTAAAAAAAAAACAACAAAAAAGATTTTATTCTATAACGCAGTATTACCTCGCAGTAGTCAGGATAGGAGTCAGGCGAGAGTCGCGCTAACGCGTCCGCCGGCGCGCGGTGCAAGTGTAACGCGCGGAGGCGGGCGCGGCGCGTTAGCCGCACCGCGTCCGCCGCGCTCACGCCGGACCCCACTATTAGTACCGCCGGAGGCGCGGTTTCCAGCGCTGCCGGAAAAGGAAAATGAAAATGAAAATATTTTATTCGAAGTAGGTAGCAGTGTACAATTTTCGAACGTCACTCTTTTATCTACCTAATACGAGGTTCCTACCACTCGGAACTCGTATACCCACCGTTTCGGGCAGTGTTTGCGGAGTGAGAAGAAACGGCGGGCCCTAAAGAAACTCCCTCAAACACATTGTTTAAAAAAAGTCTTATATTCTATTACATCTTAATGCTAGATTAACATGTTACCAATCGTAGCAAAAACCCACCGGGGTGGCCACCGTTGGACCACGGGAAATTCATTCATATGAAAACATTACATTATTCTGTAAAGCTACAATTTTTTTATATTTATAAATATGTATATAAATATAAATTCTATCTATCTATCTATCAGCCGACGTCCACTGCTGGACAAAGGCCTCCCCCAAGGATTTCCACACCGACCGGTCCTGTGCGGCTCGCATCCAGCGGCTTCCTGCAACCTTTACCAGGTCGTCGGTCCACCGAGTCGGGGGCCTGCCCACACTGCGCCTTCCGGTGCGCGGTCGCCATTCGAGAACTTTACTGCCCCAACGGCCATCTGTTCTACGAGCTATGTGCCCTGCCCACTGCCACTTAAGTCTAGCGATTCTGAGAGCTATGTCGGTAACTTTAGTTCTCCTACGTATCTCCTCATTTCTGATTCGATCACGTAGGGAAACACCAAGCATAGCACGCTCCATCGCCCTTTGGGTGACTTTGAGCCTTCTTATAAGGCCCATAGTAAGCGACCATGTCTCGGATCCATATGTCATCACTGGCAACACACACTGGTCAAAGACTTTAGTCTTGAGGGACTGCGGTATTTTGGACGTAAAGATATTGCGAAGCTTCCCGAACGCTGCCCAGCCGAGTTGGATTCGACGATTGATCTCTTTCTCGAAGTTGGACCTACCTAACTGGACTGTTTGTCCCAGGTATACATATTCGTCAACAACTTCGAGTGTAGAGTCTCCAACCTTCAGAGGAGTGGGTGTAACACGGACGTTTGACATGATTTTCGTCTTATCCATGTTCATTTTAAGACCCACTTGTTGGGAGACTCTACTAAGTCCTTCGAGCATTGCGCCTAGGTCTTCCAAGGTCTCAGCCATGATCACGATATCGTCAGCAAATCGAAGGTGAGTGATGTACTCGCCATTGATGTTAATGCCGAGTCCTCTCCAGTCCAGAAGCTTGAAAACGTCTTCCAGTGCAGCGGTGAACAGTTTCGGAGATATAACGTCTCCCTGTCTCACCCCACGCTGCAGCCGGATAGGTTTCGAATTCTGATCCTGGAGGTGGACCGACATGGTGGCGTTTTCATACAAGCACTTCAACACTTCGATGTATCGATAATCAATTTGGCACCGTTGGAGAGACTGCAACACAGCCCAGGTCTCGATCGAATCAAAGGCTTTAAATATAAATTACCAACATCGAAACAATATAATATCCAATATGTTCTACAGAGCATTTCAAAATAGGACTTACGGACTAAACAAAAAAGAAAAAAAAAAAATTATAACCGGGACAAATCACACACCGAGTCAGTCAAAAAAGAAAACTTATCGGATGTATAGGTAAAATCCCCTTTGAATGAATGAATGAAAACACTTTATTGCACAACAAAACAGGAAAATAAAAAAATAAACATTTAAAAAAAGTTATACAGGTAGGCGGTCTTATCGCTAAAGAGCCCCTTTCTTCTTATACCTAGCGCTACCCGTATGGAGTAAGGTTCCGTTTTTCGACTTGCTTTCCCATCAGTGACTCCACTTTGCCCGATCCTCAACATCCTCATCAGGGAGGTCACTTGCTGTCATGTCCGCTCTCACTACGTCAAAGCGCTGGCTGGGCCTTCCACGGCCTCTTAGACTTTCAGCGATTTATTCAAGGCATCTTTTACCCTCATATTCTAGCGGTTATAAAAATGCCCCCATAATTCTGACTGACTCGGTGGCTAAGTGGTTAGCGATCCTGACCTCTGACCCGAGAGTCGTGGGTTCGATCCCCACACAGGGCAAACTTTTCTGTGATGAGCAGAATTGTTTGCTCTGAGTCTGGGTGTATTATATCTATATATGTATGTATTTAAAAGTATATGTGTATGTATATCAGTCTCTGGTTCCCAAGATACAGGGAATCCTAGTTTGGGGCCAGATGACCGTGTGTGATTAAAAAAAATATATAAGTCTTTATGCAACATTTTCATATTGCATGAAAGTTTCCAATATATTAGGACTAGATTATTTAATTTAATTTAATTTATTCGAAGACCAATATTTACAGACAAGCGACATTAGTCTACCTTATAAATCCTACTATCCTACTAATATTATAAATGCGAAAGTATGGATGTTTGTTTGTTTGTTCCGCTTTCACGTCAAAACTACTGAACGGATTCAGGTGAAATTTGGTAGGTAGATAGAATAAATACTGGACTAACACATAGGCTACTTTTTGTTCCGGGAAAATGCATGGTCTCTGTGGGATACCTTAGAGTCAGACATAAAGCGATATCCACGCGGGCGGAGCCGCGGGCGAAAGGTAGTATATTATAATATTTTTACAAATACATTGTTTAAAATATATTATTGAATATTATTATTGAAGATACATTCTTGTATATCATCATCCTAGTTCCCATAATACAGGGAATCCTAGTAAGGCGTCAGATGACCGTGTGTAGCTTATCCTGGATATTTATAGGTCCTTCTAAAATAACTGAACAAAATTTAACAGTGACCTCTACTCATGAAACTGAGCAACTGTCCCCAATGAACCTATACTCAATTCGCAAAAAAAATTTTTGGTCTTCTCATACCAAAGGGGCCGTCCATTAATCACGTGATGTTTTTTAGCAACTTTTTAGACCCCCCTCCCCCTGGTGATACGTGGTGAGGTTTTAGATTACCCCCCACTCCCTACCCAAAATCACGTGTATTTTTTGGTACAAAGTGTTATCTTTAAAATCTGGTATAATGTAATTTAATTCTGGAAAATTACGCACCGTGATAAAAAATTCCAGACAGACATTAAGGTTGCATGTTGTTTCTGACTGCCTGAAGCTAAAAGCAACATAACAACAAAAGTCAGACGTTTGGAAAGTACTCTAGAAATCGAGCGTTCAACGAAAAAATAAATACACGTGATATCTCAGTACACCCCCCCCTTCCCCCTTGTGATATTTCGTGATTTTTTCTGAACCCCCTCCCCCCCTTTTGAGCCTCACGTGATTAATGGACGACCCCAAATTGGCGGTTCAGTTGATCAATTAGTATGAAAACCCCAAAAAAAAATTTTGCGAATTGAGTACAGGTTCCTTGGGGAAAGTTGTTCAGTTTTATGAGTAGAAGCCGTGGGTAAAATTTTTTCAGGTATTTACATAATAAGGACCCTATACAGGGTGTTACAGAAGTGTGTGACAATACTTCAAGGTTGGCTTTTACCCATCAAACTGAACAACTTTTGTTCTACAACTTTGTTCAAATCGCAAAAATTTTTTTGGACTTTTCATACAAATCGATCAGCTGGCGAACCAAGTTTGTATGAAAAGTCCGAAAATTTCTTTGCGATTTCAACATAGTTGCAGAACAAAAGCTGTTCAGTTTGATGGGTAAAAGCCAACCTTGAAGTATTATCACACCTTTCTGTTACACTCTGTGTATTTTATCATTTCATTTACAAATGTTTATTTACATACCGCTGCTAGCAAGCACGTGTATCGCCCTCTCGATAGCCGCCAATGAGTGTAGGGCGTACTCTTGCGCAGCTGGCAAAGTGTTGGGTCGGTCGCCGCCTCCCGTTGCTATGACAACGCGGGAGCACAGGTAGCGGAACGCGCGCCCTTGCGTTTGATCGTAACT
This sequence comes from Coleophora deauratella, assembly GCA_958295455.1. Lineage (NCBI taxonomy): Eukaryota > Metazoa > Arthropoda > Insecta > Lepidoptera > Coleophoridae > Coleophora > Coleophora deauratella. The sequence goes on along the minus strand of OY282401.1, from coordinate 1,200,651 downwards.
GCAATAGACAAGGAAATTTTATAAGCAACACTTTAGTCTGGAAGAGATCGCTCTTTAGCGATAAGACCGCCTACCTATATCTTGTGAGTGTTTACTAACCATATTATGTAACGTGTTTTTTTTTTTTTCTATGGACTTAAGGGTCTGAAATAAAAGATATTTTATTTATTTTTTTATATAGGGTGACTTTAAATTAGTTCTTGATACGAAAGGCTATGAATGTGCTCATGATAACAAACAACTTTCCCTAAGAAACCCATAGTCAAATCGCAAAAAAAAATTTGGTCCCTCCATACAAATCGATCAACTGACCACTGACAACTGACAAAATTATTATGAAGAGTCCAAAAATTTTTTTGCGATTTGACTATGGGTTCCTTAGGGAAAGTTGTTTGTTATCATGAGCACATTCATAGCCTTTCGTATCAAGAACTAATTTAAAGTCACCCTGTATAATAATTATCATTTCATGTTTATGTCTTGTTGTGCAATAAAATGTTTTCATTCATTTTAAATAGGTATATATATATTTTTAAATTAAAAAAAATGGATCTAGTAAATAAAATGAATAATATTTTATCTATTGTCATATACATATTTTCCGTTGACTCTCTGATGGCACACGCATTAATGTGATGAATTGTGAGGCCACCTTTAGAGGGGCAGGGAGAGTTCATACTGTGCAGTCTACAGTGGCAGTGTGTGCGTGCGTGCGTGCGTGCGTGCGTGCGTGCGTGCGTGCGTGCGTGCGTGCGTGCGTGTGTGTGTGTGTGTGTGTGTGTGTGTGTGTGTGTGGTGACGTCACTGACCCGGCCACGCAGTAGGCGGCGCGCAGCGGGCAGGCGGCGCGGCAGGGCGGTGCGCGGCGCGCGAGCGGCACGCGCGTCACCGAGCTCACCGTCACGCCGCATCTGAAGTACTTCTGTAATGACAACCAGAGTTCGCGATCAACAAAATGGAGGACGGAAAGAAGAAAAGGATAAAGAGGACCCTACAAACTTGTAATTGAGAAAATGAAAATACCAATACAGTCAGCAGTGTGCGATCAACAAAATGGAGGGCACATTGGCGTTCTACGCTTGGAGTTTCCCTACGTGATCGAATCAGAAATTAGGAGATACGTAGGAGAACCAAAGTCACCGACATAGCTCACAGAATCGCTAAACTGAAGTGGCAGTGGGCGGGGCACAAAGCTCGTAGAACAGATGGCCGCTGGAGCATTAAAGTTGCGACCGCGCACCGAAAAACGCAGTGTAGGCAGACCTCCCACTCGGTGGACCGATGACCGGGTGACCGGTCGGTGTGGAAATCTTTGGGGGAGGCTTTTGTCCAGCAGTGGACGTCTTCAGGCTGATGATGATTGGAGAATAAAGAAGGGTCCTTCCAAGTAGATTCCCGCACAAACGTGTAAATGAAGTTTCTTGAAAACTAATAGCCTGATTCTAATGAAACGGTAATTTGTATAGCAGTGCCCACGGTGCGTACAAAATGCCGCTAGTGTTGAACTCAAAAATGCTATACTCAATTTTTTCATTCCAAGGACAAGTTTGACATTTAGTGAGAGTTGCCAATTTCAGAAAAGAAAAAAATAGTCAGGCGGAAAAAATAGTCAATTTTTACTATCCAGAAAAGTCGATAGAATGCTGCTGTCATAAAACAAAATTGTTGAAAAATAACTAAGAAACAGGTTTTTTTTTCTGTTCAGTTCATTTCAGTTATTTTTAGGTACACAATAAATAAAACTGTTTGACAGAATGTTATTAATAATAATACCTCTAATATAAAACTATCGATATCTGCAATCTAAGCTAGGCGACATACCGCCGCCGGCAGTAATTTGGCTGCTCAGCTGATAGATTTTTCAATTTCAATTTAATTTCAATTTAATTTATTTGTGAAACACAGGTTACATAAGAGTTGTTAATGTACATAATATAAGAGGACGCTGTGATCCGCCATTTGGCATACAAATTAAAGGTACATAATTATAATCAATAAACATAAACGAAATTAACTAAAATAAATACTACATGTCAAGATCAAAATTGTAAAATATTATTGAAATTAATTAGTAAATATAACATATCAAATAAATTAGTCATGATTAACAATGTCATTAATTTATAAAATGTAAGTATTAATAAAAACGTCGTAGTGCTTAATAATATCAAAGGAGCGTCTTGTCAGTGTTATCAAAGAATTCTTTAATAGAGTAAAATGTCTTATCGGTGAGAAAGTTAAATAGTTTCTTTTTAAAATCCGTTAACTTTACACACATTTTAATGTCCATTGGGAGTTTATTATAAACTTTCGGGGCCATTGCCAGCACACTGTTTTGAAGAAGAGATGTTTGGCCTTGCCTGGGAAATAAATTGGCACGACGTCGCTCACTTATTACATTATTAAATAAATTTAAGTTAGTTTTTGTAAATATAGAAATTTCATAAATGTAAAGTGACGGCATTGTTAATAATTTAAGGCTTTTGAAATAAGGCTGGCAGCTCTCTCTTTTTTTTAACCTACAAATAGCTCGTATGCATCTTTTTTGTGCTATAAATATACGCTCACTATTTGTTGCATTTCCCCAAAATATTATCCCATATCTTAATCTTGAAACAACGTGCCCATGATATGCTGTAAGTATGGTTTTTTGATCTACGATCTTACTTAGTTTAAACAATGCATAAGAAAACTGACTTATTTTATTACATATAAATTCTAAGTGTGATTGCCAACTCATGTTACTATCAATGTATAACCCTAAGAATTTAGTAGTGTTAGTTTCAACAACCTCTTTACCATCATGTGTTATCCTTAAATTTAAAGGGTCACTTGCTCTCTGCTTGAAATTCATGATTTTTGTTTTTTCTATATTTATATGCAGATTGTGTAGTTGTAACCACAAAATTATTGACGAAAGGCTTTTATTTATCTCTTTTTCACTTTCATATATGACTGTACAATCATCTGCAAAGAGTATCATTGGATTTTTTATTGCTTTATTGATGTCATTGATGTAAATAAGAAAGAGGAGTGGCCCCAAAACACTACCTTGAGGCACTCCATGATCTACCGTTCTTTCAGAAGATGTGTAAATTCTATCTACTTTAGACTTTGTACATATTTTGTTTATGTTAGTTACTTGTACTCTATTACTAAGATATGATTTCAATAAGCAAAGTGCGTTCCCTCTTATACCATATGTCTCTAATTTGGAAAGTAGGATAATATGATTTACGTGATCAAATGCTTTAGACATATCTAAGTACATTGCTAGAACTGGTTGTCTTTTATCCATTCTAGAGTATATTTTATCTAAAAATTCATAAATAGATTTGTATGAAGAGTCCAAATATATAAGGTGCTACTTTATTAGTGCCCGATATTTTAGTCAGTGCTTCTACTCCTGATTCTGATCAACTTTCCCCAAGGAACCCATAGTCAAATCGCAAAAAAAAAAAATTGGACTCTTCATACTAATTTGGCAGCTCGGCTGATTAATCTAATCAAATCTAATCTAAAAGATACAAGTATGTTGATTTCTCTTGTAACTTGTTAAAGAAATAAATAAAATTATTATTATTATATTATTATTTTGAAATATGAATTTGGGCTATTCTGACTCGGCGAAGTGGCAGGAGTTACTCCAGCAGAAGCACAGTCGGCTGGAGGTCAGTGCGGACGAGGAGAGAAAGCGTCGTACTATCCGGGCAATGTCGAGGAGGACTGCCTTTTGCATAGCCGTTATTATTATCGGTCTGCCTCGAAGTCCCAACCGTCTAAGGTTACGATCCAGGTCAGAGGGGATCAAACCATTAACGGACAGGACTACAGGAATGATTTCAGTGGATTGCACTTGCCACACATCCGTAACCTCGTGCGCCAGGTTAAGGTACCGTAACCTCTTGTCGGCATCGGCTTGCACGAGGTTTTCGTCGTGTGGAATAATAATAATTATTATTATAATTAAAATTTGACGCACGTAGATTTACACCCTGTATAAAACTATCCATACCTGCAGCCGCAGCTCGGCAACATACCGCCGGCAGTAGTTGGCGACGGCGCGCGCCGACAGGCGGCGGCCGGCGGCGGCGGCGGCGGCGGCGTGCGGCGGCAGGCACAGCCACGCCGCCGGCGACAGCGTGCGCACGTGGCGCGGGAACGTGTGCCACGCGCCGCCCGGCGGCCCACGGCCCAGCACTATGTGGTCGATCTGATAGATGGCACCACAGTTACAATGTTGCCAAGTCTCACAGTCCCACTACGATCTTTTGGCATGTGAACGACGCTTTTGCCGCAAATCTGACATGTATTTCACACAAATGGGGTCACTTATATTTTTTTTATTTTTTTATGTGATAGGTGGCAAACGAGCAGACAGATCACCTGGTAAGCGATTACCGCCGCCCATGGACACCCGCAACACCGCAGGAGTCACAAGTGCGTTGCCGACCTTTGAAATGGGATGGGGGAGGGGGGGTTGGGCCTCCGGTACCCTCATTCACTCGGCGAAACACAACAACTTTTCAAGATAGCGGCGTTAGTTCCGGCTTTTGACCACACGCCAAAAGATACGATTCTTATTGTTAACGACTGATTAAATATTTGACGCAATTTTATATTTTAGCTCTTATTTGCATGCTTTTTGATTGTGGGTCACAAAGTATTAAAAAACTTGTGTTATAGGTAGTCACTATTTCCCAGACCTAGGACACGATAACGAAAACAGGGGAAGGTTAGTGTCGTGCGGCAGACACAGCCACGCCGCCGGCGCGGGCGAGAGCGTGCGCACGCGTCGCGGGACCCAGCACTATGTGGTCGATCTGCGCGACGACGCCATTTTTATTTGATGGCAACATTGGCATACTTTTGCTCTACGAATTTGCTCGAATAGAAAAATAAACAATAATAATAATAAATAAATAATAATAATATCTGGGACAAATCGCACACGGTCATTTGGCCCCAAACTAGGATTCCCTGTATCTTGGGAACCAGAGACAATGTTGAACTCTGTTTTGTGAAAAATCAACTGTTTTGTGAGTTTTGGGTGGAGACTTTTTAATATCATTGTATCTATTCATGTGTAATGTTACCTCTGTAAACATTTAGCTGTTAGTCTTCCTAAAATAAATAAATTCCTTTTTACGTTTTATAAAAAGTATCTCAGGTGATTTGCAGCCAAATCCCGGATTACGAAAACGCACGACTATATATATGCAGGACCTGTTTCACCCTCCTGGCCTCACGACTAAACAGGTGTAACAAAATTGGTTTAGGACTTTTAACTGACATTCTACTAATAATTCTGAATCATCACTTACCACCAGGTGAGATGATGCCAAGGGCTTACCAATTGTAAATGAAAATAAATCTCTTGTTCTACCACTTCGCTAAAATCACAAAAAAAATGTCTTTTCATACAAATCGATCACCTGTTTAGCAATTTTGTATGCAAAGCCAATTTTTTTCGACATGGCTCGTTAAAACTGTGGACTGACCTCTTTCTCGACATCGTGCTTCCACTCGATGAGGGGATCCGCCTGGATGCCGAGGTCTGCGCAAGGCCGGAGTAAGTTGTCCATCTGGAAACAGACATCAAATTCAAGGGTATAACATAGTACAACACTAAAAATCAATTGGGTATGCTAAATTTTTTGTAAGGTATGAAAATAAAAAAACCATTTCGAGATATTTTGATTTAAAGCCCTATTCTTTTATTTCCTACTCGAAAAAGTAAAAGATTGAGTATAAAAATCGATAAAAGACCATAACCTTCATTTGTATCCCTGTGACGTCACATGCTCACACACTTTTTGGTGTTACCTTGAGTTGTTTATAAACAAACGAAATGACAATTGACCTGACAGTTAACGTTTAATAAAGCGTTCCAGAACACTTTCATGACAGTATTTTTTTACCCTGACAGCACGATAAACTATTATAAATATTTCAAGTGTAAAAGGGACAGACTATATCAGTTATATTTTGCCTTGTTCTGGAACGGGCCTTATTATAAACAAACGAGATGACAATTGACTTGACAGGTGAAGTTTTAGAAAGCGTTATGGAACACTTTCATGAGAGTAAATTTTTATAACCTGACAGCCGGACAAACTATTATAAATCTTTCAAGTGTAAAAGGGACAGACTATCTCAGGTATATTTTGCCTTGTTCTGGAACGGGCGTTAGTCGAGATTAAGGCCTGTTCATTTCATCGTCAGACATTTGGGCTGTTCGTTTCATAGTTTGTGAACATGTGACGTCATCACGGCTTGAATATAAAAAAAATTATTTAAAAATATCCACAGTCTTAAAAAATTTAATAATCAAATTAGTTTTTCAAAATGGTCTAAACTATCAGAAAAAAAATAAAAAAAATACATTGTTTTTTTTTAGCATACCCAATTGTAAAATAACGACCATCTTGTGGTCTTTAATCTGTCGGACCAAATCACTTTTAGTTATAATTTATACAATAATAAGTATCCTACGGGAACCATGCATTTTTCCGGGATGAAAATTAGCCTGTGTGTTAATCCAGTCCTTGGTCTATCTACCTACAAAATTTCATTCAAATCCGTTCAGCAGTTTCAGCGATTCAGCGTGAAAGCGGAACGAACCAACGAACATCTATACTTTCGGGTACCAAGTGACAAAACCGCAAGTTTGCTCAAATTTTAGCCATCATATATTATCTTAAATTGGCGACTTATAGGTATTTGACAAATGACATTGAAATGGGTAGGTACTTCTATTATTGTACACACAGCCACATAGATATCTGACAAAAACGTAATACCATGTATCACGAAAAACTGAACTAATAGCCTTATCAAAACGAGAACTATCCGTCTGCTAGTTTGCCACGTATCACATAAAAAAACCATATTTTTTAACACGTTAACTGCCATTGGGCGCACCTGTGCGTTTACAACTCCTTAAGTGTATGCCTCCAACGCAAATATGCGTTTTCATACATTTGTATGCCTACTAGTTAGTATGCCGCCCGACGCGTATGTGCGTGTATGTGATTTTAGTTACAAACGCGCAGGTGCGTCGCGCGGCACGCTGCATAGACGCGGAAACGCGGAGGTGCGTCGAACGGCATACAGACAGGAGCATAACTTGCCCGCAAATATGCGTCGTACGGCATACTTCATAAGCAAGATGGTATGGCAATAAGTAATGTTTTAGATGGCACGTAACGTGTTAACAATGGATGGAATACAGACAACATACATCTACCAGTTGGAAATTGCAATAGACGCTGTTTCAAAGCAAAGTGCGAATTACGTTTTAAAATTTAAGGGTTCAGATATCTCTGAGGGCTAGTGTACAATTGGTGCAAACTGTAATTTTCTCGAAAAAACATTCTTTACTGAATTAATCTAACTGACAATAAACACTGATTTGGAATGTTCCACAAACTGACAACATATTCGTAGTATTTTTGAATTAGCCATGATTTTAGATCGACCTCCAGATAATGTCACGGACAAATATGCAATCGTGATTTGTATTATATCATATCGTACATTACAGGTGATGTTGAACTCTATTGGCTAAACTTTAAAGCTTAGATCAAATCAAAACTTCTTTTTATATTGAATATTCAGGGTGTAACAAAATTGGTGTATGTTTTGTGATTTGAGCAAAGTCGTAGAACAAAAGTTGTTCAGTGCGATGCCGATGAGTAGAATTCTCAGTTAACGGGTCCTACACCAATTTTGTTACACCCTGTATTTTTTAAATTAGAACGATGAAAATCAATAGATAATTTACAAAATAAACTAAAATTTCATTGAGAAAGCTCCATCGAATACATTATACGTTAAAACCTCAAATCGCCTCTACAGCTGGAACACATGTCTCTATCGCTCGGAAGGTTGGGCCATTTTTATCAACCGACTTCAAAAAAAGGAGGAGGTTCTCAATTCGTCGGAATCTTTTTTTTTTATGTATGTTCACCGATTACTCGAAGACGCCTGAACTGATTCAGAAAATTCTTTTTTTGTTCAAGAGGGTATACTTCACAGGTGGTCCCATATAAATTTTATCGAAATCGATTCAGCGGTTTTTGAGAAAATCAACAAAAACATAGCAAAATTGGAGTTGTTGCGATTGAAGTCGGTTGTTTTTAACGTATTCAGCGTGATCAATTATACATATACATACACGCTGGGGCCAAGTCCGGATTGGTGGAGGTCGTTAATGCGTTTTACTCTATTCAGTGTTATACAAAGCGACTATTACATTTTTTTAAATATTTGAACCTCCAACAATTTGTCAAACAGCCTACTCATTTCAGTGGTAACTCTGAAACGCTGATAGATTTAATTTGTTCGAATATAACTATCACAAAAGTACGAGTCAGTCACATACCTGAGCTAAGTAGCCACGCTTTTGTAACCTGTGAATTAAATTATAAAAAAAACAAGCCGTTGCCAACATGGATTACTTACCGACCGATTAAAGATATTGATCTTAATCGTTTCAATGATGACGTCGATGCTATAAACTGGAATGGTTTGATTTGCGACAATGTTAACAATTTGGTAAATGTGTTTAATGCGTATATCTTGTTATTATTTGACAAGCATGCACCCAATAAAACTATTCTTGTTAAAGAACACAGCTATCCTTGGATTACCTACACAATAAAGGAAATGATGAGGCTTCGAGACGCAGCGCATGCTAGAAGTCGTCGAACTAAATTGAATATTCATGTTGATTACTACAAGGATCTTAAACGCACAGTTATATCCGCTCTTTATCAAGAAAAAGCAGCTTATTTTCAGTCCCATATAAATAAAAATTCTAGCAATCCGCGAAGTCTATGGAAACATATCAAGCGGAACGTTGTTAACTTCAATAAAAATCATGAAGAATTGCCTTCTCATTTCGATAATCCAAACGTTATCAATGATCATTTTCTTAATCTGCCTTGTGGTCAAAACATAGATATTTCTCAACTAACCTACTACGAATTTCACCGTTTTTCCTCTGCGACATTTACTTTACAGCCGGTTAACGAAATAAGCATTTTAAAAATAGTAAAATCTCTAACTAGTAATGCTCAAGGCCTTGATGGCATAACGCTTGATATGATAATGCTGACATTGCCTAAAACACTGGATATCATTACCGCTATTATTAACAAGTCAATTGAGACATGCACATTTCCAGATGCCTGGAAAGCTGCCACTGTTAGACCGATACCTAAAACTACAGATCCAACTAACTTGAAAGACTTAAGACCAATAAGTATTTTACCATTCATGTCTAAAATTATGGAGAGAGTGGTATGCATCCAATTAACAAAATATCTTGAGGATAATAACATTTTACCAGAAAAGCAATCAGGGTTTAGGAAGTCACGAAGTACTGCTACTGCATTACTTGATGTAATTGATGATATTCTGGCCGCGCAAGACAAAGGTGAAGGAGCATTTTTAGTATTGCTAGATTTTTCCCGCGCATTTGACACGATAAATATATCTCTCCTCTTATCAAAGCTAACTTTTTATGGTTTTAGTAACGCCACGGTCAGATGGTTTGCAAGTTACCTCAGTGGACGCTATCAAAAAGTTGGGTTGCGTAACGCTACGGGATCTTTAAGTTTCTCTGACTCTGTTTCCTTAAATCGTGGTGTTCCTCAAGGCTCCATCCTCGGACCTATACTTTTTATTCTCTACATTGCAGATATATCAAAATGTTTTTTGAATTGTAAATGCCATTTGTACGCCGACGATTTGCAAGTTTATGTGACTTGTAGGCCTGAAAATGCTCTCTCGGCAGTTAATTTGTTAAATGAAGATTTGGAACGTGTATCTAAATGGTCTGATCGAAATAACCTTCTGCTTAATCCCAATAAATCGAAATATCTCATAATGGGTACAAAAAATCAAATAAGTAAGATTTCAAGTTTAGGTCCGCAAATAATAATTAATAACAATTGTTTAGAACGTGTGCAGGTTGCTCGAAACTTAGGCCTTCTTATGGACGGTGATTTACGTTTTGAGGAACACGTAGTTGAAACTGTAAGAAACTGTTACTACAGACTTAAGGTATTATATCAAGTTCGAAACTACCTCAATGTCGACATGAGAATTAAGCTTTGCGATTCCCTAATCTTATCAAAACTTAACTATGTAGATACCGTGATTGGTGGGTGTCTTTTAGCTCGTTCAAAAGCACTAATTCAACGAGTGCAAAATGCGTGCGCTCGATTTTGCTTCCCGGTGCCCCCAAGATCGCATATCACACCATATCTAAATCGTAGTAATCTTATGAAGATGGAGGCTCGACGTTCCCTACATTTTGCAGTTCTGCTTTTCGGAGTCATTAAAACCCAAAAGCCACGTTATTTGTTTGAAAAACTTGAATTTTCTCGAAGGGAAGTAAGGTTCGCGACTCGTCTTGTTTGCCCAAGACACAGTGCGGCTGCATTTCGTGGCAGTTTTCGATATTCTGCCACGAAGTGCTGGAATAATCTCCCACCGCCAATCAGAAATTGTAGTACTATAGGTTCGTTTAAAGGTCAGCTCAGGGCTCACCTTTTACATATTCAAAAGTCACAAATATAATGCTGTGTGTGACTCTTCTTAGTGGTAGGTTTTAGTTAACTTTTTCTTTTAGTACCGATCCCAAGATCTTCTGATCGTAGGGCTAGAAGTGTCACACACAAACAAACACAGATTCACATTCTTACACACACACACACACACACACACACACACTCACACGCACTCACGCACGCTCGTAACTATTTCAGTCGCTTTCTCGTTGTCTTCATGTTGTCTACAGTAAGTACCTATTATGTTATAACATACATACAGCCTAGTTTTATCAGCTTGTATCTTTCAATACCTAAGCAAATTATTATTTCTTCTTGCAATTTTAATTGTATTTTAAATGTGTCCCGTAGTTTTGCTGTCTTACACACATTAAACAAGGCCCCACAGAAAACCAGCGTTGTAGCAGCACCTGCCTGTTACGACTAATGCTGAGTGGGGACCCTTTTTTAGTGTCACTATGCAGCACCTACATTTATTTTTAGCTTAAGAACGAATGTCTTACTTTAAGGTGTTGTTTTTACATTAAATAAAGAGTTTCTATTCTATTCTATTCTATAAATTAAATATTAAATGCACTTAGTGAATAGTTTGCTTTGATCCAGTTTTTTTTTTTTTTTTTTTTTTATATGATAGGTGGCAAACGAGCAGACGGATCACCTGATGGTAAGCGATTACCGCCGCCCATGGACACCCGCAACACCGGAGGAGTCACAAGCGCGTTGCCGACCTTTGAAATGGGATGGGGGATGGGGGAATGGGGAGGGGGAGGGGGGATTGGGCCTCCGGTACCCTCACTCACTCGGCGAAACACAACAAACGTTGCTTCACGCCGGTTTTCTGTGAGGCCGTGGTATCACTCCGGTCGAGCCGGCCCATTCGTGCCGAAGCATGGCTCTCCCACGTCTAAGTTCCAGTTCACAGTTCCAAGTTATTCACTTTCCCAAGTTCAAAAATTGGTCAGTCTTTCGATTTGTATAGGAAGTCAATTTTTTGAGCGAATACGTACGAGAATTTGTAGAGTAATAATATTATTTTTGCACACCAGCTTCTGGTAAAGTATGCGGTCCTTATGTATCTATTCCACTCTTCGTAATTTCTTTTTACCACATTTTATGCAAAATAAATTGTATGTATGTGTAAATATATAAATGATATTACAATTATTTGATTATTATTATTATTTTTTAACTTTTTTTTTAATTTTAGTGTTGACATATTTTTGATCTTTATTTTAGCCATGCATTTTTTATTTTAATACTGCTATAATTTTTTTGTTGTTGTTAACTTATGTTTATAGTTTAATTTGTATTATTTAATTATTTTTAATATTCACATACAATATATATTGTTTATTGAATAAATGAAATGAATGAATGAATGAATTGAATAGTTGTTCTATTGACGAGTTCCTACTCGAAACCTCGAAACGTTTTTGTTAGGTACATCCAGCCTTTGTATGATTCTGCGCAGCGCATGATCTTCGATATCACAATTCTAGAACTTTTATGTTATTACGCGGAACGAAACTACCATAATTTATACGTATAATTTGCTGGCCGCTCAACAATACTATCATAAGAATGAAGGCCGCAAAATATACGGAAACTAAGGCCGGCAACGCACTTGTGACTCCTCTGGTGTTGCGGGTGTCTATGGGCGGCGGTAATCGCTTACCATCAGGTGATCCGTCTGCTCGTTTGCCACCTTTGTCATTAAAAAGAAACTCCATATACGAATCTTTGCGGCCATTTTTCTTAAGAGGGCAGATTGCTATGCGTACATTTCGATTTTAATGACCTTTGCTAATTCGAAGCGCTTCGCTTATGTTACGACCCAGCGTTATCGAAGATAATTTGGTGTTACATTGACACGGTCGTTTCGATCAGAAAGGTTAAGTGATGTGGAGCGTAGTTCGTCGGTATTGGTTAGTCATTATGAGCACTATTCTTCAGTAGATTGCTTGATTAGAATACATAATTATAGCACTTTTCCTAAGTATTAAAAGTTTTGTTTTAAGAACATTTCATTTTATTTAATATGGCGAAATAAAATTAAAAAAAACTACCTATTCATTCAAATTGATCACTCTGTCTCCATGCTGGTAGTATAGTGATAAAGATTTACAAATGGTCAATGACACTTTATCTCTGAATAGGTATCTATTACAGACAGAATTTAACGTAAAAATGTTCACTCGTATCTCTCCTTACACGCGGTCAGCGATAGCTCGTGGTTTGACCGTTTTGACAACACGCTGTGTGAATGATATTCATAATAGATAAAAAGTTATTGATAATAAATTTAGGAATCGTATAAATTTTCACCCTATACCATATCGATGCATATTTTTCAGAATAAATTCCTATACAGAATGAAATTAATTTCGGAGTGTGGTCCAGAACTACGGTCCGAGTACGATATTTTGGCAGGCGGTGAAAAGCCGAAACTAACGCCGCCATCTTGAAAAATGACACAATTTGTATGAAATAAAATTTATTGTCAGATTTGCGACAAAAGCGCCATCCTGTCAATGTTATCCACCTGCCAAAAGATTATAGTCGGACTGTATATGACCTCATTCCCCAGCTCCATTCCACCTTCGGTCAACTGGGCGCTAGAGACTTTTCATCCCTTTACAGTTGACATTCCACCCCTTTGCACGAAGCGCTATGCTTCCTCATTTATTATGTGCACTGCGAAGGAGTGGAACTCCTCACCTGCGTCTGTGTTTCCCGATTCCTACAATCGAGAGTGAATCGGCATTATTTGAGTTTGCGTGTACCATCCTCGACTACATCATTACGTACTTTCCATCAGGTGAAACGTCTCAAACGCACTCAAATTCTTAATAATTCAAAAAAATTGTTTCAGACCCCATACAACGGTCAATCCAAGTTTGGGGCCAGATGGGGCGTGTGATTTATCTCTGAGTAAGTATTTATAGGTAAAGCTTTTTGCCCGCGGCTACGCTCGCAAACAATTTTTGAACCACTTTTGGAGTCGGAATAAAAGATAGCAGCCGGTATTAAAGAAAGGAGTCAACGAACGACCAAACACACGTTCACATTTATCATATTAGTTAGGATTTACTCACCAGAATAGCCTTTATAGGCGGCTTGAAAACTTCTGACACTGGGTTTAGCCACTAGCCCTATACAACTTCCAATCCGGACTTGGCCCCCGTGTGTGGAGAATGGCCGAACTAGGGATGGGTAAGGGAGTAAAAACTCAGTCAGAGTAAATACTGAGTTTGAGTAAATACTGAGTATTTACTATATTAACTGAGTATTTACTCTCTAGAGACAGTAAAAACTTTTTATCGGTTATTTTTGCATGACATGGTAATCATGGTATACATATAATAAAATCAAGACCAATGCAATGTGAGGAAAATATATATTAAAAAAAACACGCGAATTTTTTTTTGGGTCTTCGTGTTGGAGTTTATTTTAACCTTTCGCTTGCCTTCCATATTTGAATATCGCTTCAAAGCATCTTGTGCGCACTCATGGTTGAATATGTTTAAATTCTTCAACCACTAACTGGGCAATTTTTTTTCTTCTTGAGACCTGTCTAGCTGTGCGGCATCAATCTCAGAGGTAATCTGTCAGGCAATGGAATATTACATCCCGTTCTCTGACATTCCTCTTGAGAATCAAGCTCGCCCGTGGTTCAATGCTGAATACTCAGCTGCCGAGGCAGTAAAACATTCGGCGTACCAAGCTTGGGCTGATGCTCGCAGTCGCAAAGCTCCGGGTACGCAAGATAAGAAAAGAACCTTTAATAGAGCCGCAAAGTCCTACAAAAAGACGCTACGCAGGGCACGCCTCGACCACATACGCCGCATCGGATCACAACTTCCCTCCTATCCCTCTGGGAGTAAGGCTTTTTGGTCTCTGGCTAAATCGGTCGAGGCGAATTTCTGTCGTGCCATCTCTGCCTCCACTGCTGAAACCTGATGGAGCACTGGCTCACATAGCAACTGATAAGGCAAACTTGTTGCTGAAAATATTCGCGTTTGGATTCTACGAATAGTACACCACCCCACTTACCTCCTTGCGGTACTACAATGACTCCAATCTGTATCCGCCAAAAGGTTCCTAATACACTTCACAATCCAGACGTGAACAAAGCCAGTGTACCTGATGGTATACCAGCCATAGTTCTCAAGAACTGCGCTCCTGAGTTGTCTCCTGTTCTGACACGTCTGTACCGTCTCTCTCTTAAGACAGGTGTAGTCCCAAAGTCCTGAGAGCTTGCCAACGAGCAACCTGTGCCCAAAAAAGGTAGCCGTGTGGATTCTGCCAACTTCCGCCCCATAGCAATCACTTCCACAATCCAAGATTATGGAACGTGTACTGAACAACCTCATTCTTGCATATCTCGAAGACAATGACCTTCTTAGCGATCGACAATACGGGTTTCGCCGAGGAGATCTTCCTGTGTATGCTACGCATGTTTGGGGCGAGGCCATTGAGAAACATGGTGAAGCACTCGTCGTGTCTCTCGACATCTCAAAGGCTTTTGATAGGGTCTGGCACGCCAGCCTTATTGGCAAGCTTCCATCTTATGGGCTCCCTGTGAGCTTGTGCAACTGAGTATCCAATTTCCTGAGGGAACGGTCGATTCGGGTAGTCGTTGATGGCTGCTTGTCTGACCTATTGGCTATCGATGCCGGGGTACCTCAGGGTTCGGTTCTTTGTGCAACTCTATTCCTGCTACATATAAGGCCGTGGCCTGGATGCAAGCGACGGCGACAGTGACAGCGACACCGACAGCGACAGCGACAGCAACAACGACAGCGACAGCGATGACTGTTCACGACGCAAGCGACAAGGTCACTGGGTTTGTGGCGACGTAGTGACGTGACTCTGTCGATGTCTGTCTGTCGCGATGTCGATATTTCGATATTTTCATAATTATTCTTACTAATAACACCTAACACTGACTCAGCGGTTTCCGCTTCTGACTATTGATCCGAGAGTCGTGGGTTTGATCCCCACCCAGAGCAAATATTTCTGTTTTTTAATATTATACTACTAATTTGCTAAAGAGGACGTAGATTTATACAACAAACAAAACAAAAAGGCGATGAGCGGGGTTCAGGGGGAGGTGCGAGGTGCAGGTGGGGGAGGAGCGGGGTGCGGGGGAGGGTGATTTGCGGGGTGCGAGAGGAGGAGCAGGGTGCGGGGGTGAGGCGCGGGTTGCGGGGTTATGGCGCGGTTTGCGGGGGGAGACGCGGGGTACGGATGGTGGGAGAAAGGGGTACGGGGGGAGGCGCGGGGTGAAGGGAAGGATGGGTGGGTGCGGACGGAAGGCGTAGGGAGCGGGGGGATCGGGGTGCGAGGGGAGGAGCGGGGTGCGGGGGGGAGGAGCAGGGTGCGGGGTTGAAGCGCGGATTGCAGAGGACAGGAGCGGGGTGCGGGGGACGGTGAGGAGTGGGGTGCGGGGGGAGACGCGGCGTGCGGGGGGGGAGGCGCGAGGTGCGGGGGGAGGAGTGTGATGCGGAGGTGAGGCGCGATTTGCGGGGGGAGAGCCTTTAGGGCCCACCGTTTCTTCTCACTCCGCAAACACTTCCCGAAACGGTGGGTATACGAGTTCCGAGTGGTAGGAACCTCGTATTAGGTAGATAAAAGAATGACGCTCGAAAAGTGTACACTGCTACCTACTTCGAATAAAATATTTTCATTTCATTTCAACAACCTCGTTAGGTTCAATGTCTCTAAAATACAGGCGTGTCTTTTTTCTGCCAAAAGGAGTCCTTTCACCTTGACTCCTACTCTCCGAGATGAATCGATTCCGATAACTGACCACCTTGAGCGGCTAGACGTGACTATAACATCTAACATGAATTTCGGACAATACATAGAGTCCAAGGCTAAAGTAGCTGCAATGGACCTACGTATCCTATATAAGGTGAGACGGTACTTCACACCTGGACAGCTTCTTCCAATATATCAGGCACAAGTCCTGATATAATGTAAGAAGCCCGCTACCAGCTTGAAGCCTTGGATGCTATCGACCGACGCGTCAGGAGACTAATAGGTGATGACGAGTTTATTTTAAATAAGCTTCAAAGCCTTGAGCATCGCCGCAAAGCCGCCTCTTTATCGTTTTTTATCGAATTCATTTCGGAGAGTGTGCTCAAGAACTTCATGACCTCATTCCCCTAGCTCCATTCCACCTTTGGTTCACTAGGCGCAGGGAGGCGTTTCATCCCTTCGTAGTTGATATACCACCTATTCGCACGAAGCGATATGCTTGTGCATTTATTATGCGGGAGTGGACTTTCATTCCATAAAAAAACCATCCACATAGTGCCAATACTCACCGAGTAAAATGGCTATGATGGACGGACGGACAGGGCGAAATTATACGGGTCCCTTTTTTGCCATTTTGGCTACGGAACCCTAAAAACAAAACAAGTTACACGCATTAGTGGTACATAAAAGTTTCCCGTGTGCGCGGAGCCTAAAGTGATTTTTTTTAGTTGGTAACACTACGAATAACAACTCTATTGATAAAGATTTTAATGGGAATCCCCTAAATAAAATGTTAATAATGTTATATCGTCAGACTACTTAGAACTTAGAAAACTTAAAGAACTTAGAAAAACGTAAAAAAGTGTCATACAGATAAATATTAGATAAAATATAATAGCTTATTAAGTTTTTGTTAGTAAAACATAAATACTCAGTAAAAAGTAAAAAAAGAGTACTTATAATAGTTTTTACTGAGTATTTACTCTGGCATGAGTAAATACTGCAGTACTTACCCATCCCTAGGCCGAACCTTCCCGAGGCATGAGAAGAGGCCCGTGCCCCTGCAGTGGGGACGATGGGTTGTTAACATAACACTCACCAGTAGAGGAATGGGGTTCTGACTTCTGCCTTCCAGCCCTTCGGCTAGAGCCATGAGGTCTGTCTCGTAGAGACTCTGTCCCTTCGGTAGGTTTGTCAATCTGCAAGCGACAAAGAGAGTCATTTCGATAGAGTCATAAAAACATAACAATTTTTGATCATAAAATACTTAATAGTGCTAATTATACTTACAAGTTTTTAAAAAAGTGCGTTTGAAATTTTAAGCGGTTACTCAGAATCAAGTACAGATACAGAATACGGGAAAATTAAGAAAAAAAAAACCCGATCAAATTTTTTTTCAGTCTCCCAGACTAAATCTGAATAAGTTATCAAGAATTTGTACGGGAAACTGAAAAACAATGTAGATCGGATTTTTTCAATATTTTTCCTGTACTTATAAGTACTTGATTCTGAGTAACCCCTTGAAATTTAAATCATTTTTTAATTTAACCGACTTCAAAAAAAGGAGCAGGTTCTCAATTCGTCGGAATCTTTTTTTTTAATGTATTTTCACCGATTACTCGAAGACGCCTGAACCGATTTGGAAAATTCTTTTTTTGTTTAAAAGGGTATACTTCACAAGTGGTCCCATATAAATTTTATCGAAATCAATTCAGCGGTTTTTGAGAAAATCAACAAAAACGGTTGTTTTTAACGTATTCATCGTGGTCAATTATTAACATATTATTATTATACATAAATATATAACTATGGTAAGTGCTGTGTTACAGAAAATAAACTAAATTTTTACTATATTTTTATTTTATTTATTTCAGTGATCCGAACAGACGGTTATTTATAATTATATAACAGAGGTGACCCCGACGTACGTCGCTCTTAAAAGTTGTGCAGTTCTTAAAACAACTTGACCATACCTGGCTCTGAGCATTTCATCGATCGGCAAGTCTTCTGGGATATCTTTCAGGTATGGCACGTGTCCCGCCAACATGAATGACGTCACCATTCCACTGGGGCCGTTGCCTGCAATAGAGTAATTCAGCTATTATACTACAGTTATTTCTTAACCTGCTTCAAAAAGTACAGTTATCAGAAGAACACGCGGGAAGAACAAGGAATGTTACTTAGAAGTGTTCACGAGAAAATCTATTTACAAAGTTTACAAATGTACTTATAAATTCCTTGTTTTTAACCAGCCTATTCAAATTAAAAATGCGAACTGTCATTGACTAAACGTGTTCTTGGTGCAAATGTTAAAAAGTGTTGCCGAGCAGCCACTAGATGGCATCATTAGTTCATCATCATCATTGTCCACTGTTGGACATAGGCCTCCCCCAAGGCACGCCACTTATACCTATCTTCGGCCACGCGCATCCAGCTGTTACCAGCAACATTGCGCAGATCATCGCTCCACCTAGCCGAGGGGCGTCCCACGCTACGTTTGCCCTCGTTGCCTCGTGGATACGTTTGCCATCATTAATTTTCAATTCAATGCAATTCAATACTTAATTGCCATCATATACAGTGTACAAAGATCTTATGGTAATATTACGTACTAAGTTATAGTATATGATACCCAGCTAGGGCACTGCAACGTTAGGTTTATAGTTGACCTAGGTTTAGTTATTAACAAAGCATGCATTTTAGTTAATAATTAAATATTTAAAGTATAAGTAAAACATCTATTTAACAGAAAATATTTAAATAAGACCTGATTTTAAAATTATTACATTATAACATTAAAAAAAAAAAAAAAATATTTTTGACACAAAAAATAGTAGTTAAAGTATATTATAATAGGAATCAGTTCAATTCTTGAAAAATACTGACATTCCTTGTTCTAACACTTCCCGAAACGTTGAGTGTACAAGTTCCGAGTGGTAGGAACTTTGTACTAGAGAATAATATGACGATTTAAAAGTATGTGTAAAGCATCTACTTAAATAAAAAATATTTTTGATTTTGATTTGATTTTGTTCTTCCCGCGCGGTCTTCAAGTTTGTCTAGTATATTGTATTTGTATTGTCCGCGATTTTAAAGAGAACCACCGAACGTTTTTCGATGCGATTTTCACTGGGATGATGTAATTTCGTAGTCGCGTTAATCACGCAGGTTAACTAGCTATAGACACACACATAACCTGGATGGGTTTGACTGTTAGTGGCATTTGTAAAGACCGTTTCCGTGCTTCGCAAGGCAGTTCAGTCTTTGGTGCCAACTGGTACCACTAGATAGGAGTCGTTAAGCCTGGGTTTGGCCACTAGCCCCACAACCTCCACTAATCCGGACTTGGCCCCGTGTGTGGAGTACGGCCTAGCTTTTGATCTTCATTCTAGTTCTAAGGACGTTCGTTTGTAAGTTTTCACAACAAATAGAGTAATATTATTCGATTTAAAGGTACCTATGTAACGTACACAAAAAATAAAAATAACTCGACCAACATGGACTGATATTAGATAATAATCAAAAGGAGTACTGAGGACTCGTAAACATTGGTCTATAAATAAAAATAATCAGGTAGAAAGCTGTGGAAAACTGTTTTTATTTTTTTATTATATCAGACTCAAGACTGTCTTCTTGAATGAACGTTCTATATTTGAACAGGCCAATTAAAACATTGAAGATAAGTCCGAAGGCGTGGCTGTGTCATGTCTGATGACTTTTTAAAGTCAACAATCAAGCCAATGAATCAAAGAGTAAACACAGAACAGATAGGACATGAACGTATCTGTTGACAGTGTTTTATTTACTCTATTATAATGGCGTAAATAAGTCTTGTAAATATACCAATCAAGATTAGTGACCTTAAATTAAGATGTACATATAACTGGATTTTCTTTTTATTTCATAAACAAGTGCACTTCTTCTTATTTATGGAAGAGCTTGTCTTCCTATTTCATACTTAAAATTCTTAATAGGAAGGTCCCATCCATGTTTAAAAAATAACTAAATTATATTGAAAGAACTTTTAATTTTTATCTTATTTATATTAGTTTGTTTTTTAATGTGTTGTGAGGGAATTTCTTTTAACACGTTGTCGTTTATTCTCACTCCGCGAACACATCCCGAAACGACGCGTATACAAGTTTTATCCAAGCGGTAGGAACCTCGTATTAAGTAGATAAAAAAATGACTTCGAAAAGTGCACTGCTACCTACTATGAATAAAATATTTTCAGTTTCATTTTAAATTATTTCTGTCGCGTGTAGGTTGACCTATGTCGAACTGTGCTTGCCAATGAGTTGGTACTTTATATACAACGATGCCATTCCTTGTGTTAAAGAACAAAATAATGTTGCAAGAATCGTAAAATGGTATCACTCCTAATTTGATATATAAATAAATATAATAAAAAATAAGGTCTTCCAAAGTCTGCAAATGGATTTTTGATAATTAATTACCCACTATGGGAAGTCAAAAAAATTTTTGGGTGCCTTGGAAAAAAATATTCACTTTCATGAACATTTAATATTTGCCACTTGTCAGCGGTAGGTATTTCTACATTTTGTTTTTAAGGACATTTTTTTCTACATTATTTACATACTTGCTAATTTATAATAGACAAACGAGTTACTTCGATATCAGTTAGAAAAAAACAATAGGTAAGTCGATAAGTAACTACACTCCGTCTCTAAGTAAACGTTATGTAGGTATCGAAACCTATTAAAATATTTAGTCCACAAACGAGCCTCTTGTCTATCTAATAATGACCATTAAAATGGTTGGCATGAAAATAATCTTATCAATCTATAACTTACTTTTCCACTATCTAATAATAATAATAATGAAATATGATCGGAGTGGCCCATCTACGTCAGCGACATAATCTATTAGCGAGATGAAATGTTAGCGAATTTTCTAGATTGCCCACCGCTGTAGGGTGACCATTATTTAATGCAGAATATTAAATGTCTATTATTTAATTTAAATAAAATACGTAATTAATGACAACACGTGTCTTGTCATCGTTATTACTTATAAACAGAATAATAGTCAGATCGTTGCAGGTCATTGTAACGAACAAACTCATATTAGGTAGTTAATGTAAACTGTCAAAATTTAATGACATTTTATTCTAAAACTGTCTTTGTTCACTGACATGTGAATAATACTTTATTGAAAATATCCGACAATGATTATGGTTCATTCCAATCAAAAAAAAGCAAAACGTAAACTAACTTACTATGGAATTGACACATGTCAATGTCATCTGCATACTACGTTTGTTTACCTTTTGCTTTTTTTTGATTGGAATGAAGTATACACAGTTGTGTCCAAGTTCTTAACTAGCGAGAAAATAAGAATGGAACAACTTAATCATTATGCAAGTTAACATAAAATGTTGTGAAGATTGCAGATTTACAAGATGATGCGTTTGTTTACATGCACATTTGCTTCGAGGGAAATCCAGAATACTAAGAAACCTAGTAAATACGATGGCTGATATTTTCTTATGAATCTTCAATGACAAAACTTTCTGACATGAAAATTATGTCAAACTAATCATATCAGATATTACGTTTTGGTGAAGTCTGGTAATTAGCACGTTCACAGTCAACGCAATTGAATCGATCCGGGGCTTGCAAGTAGTTACCATAGTAGGGTAACCATACTGTTACTGTAAAAAAACTCTGTCCTCTGAAACGTAAACTGATTGATATTGTAATTGCTTTAGTAAAAAAAAAAGCGTTCAGCGGCCAGTACCCAGTCGCCACTATTAACACGTTCACAGTCCACGACTCCAAATGGAGTCGTAGACTTGGCTTCAACCACAAGTCCACGACTCCAGGCGGAGTCGCAAGACGCATATGTTTTGCGACTCCATGGGTATGCGTGGACTTATTGGTTGAAGCCAAGTCTGCGACTCCATTTGGAGTCGTGGACTGTGAACGTGTTAATAGTGGCGACTGGGTACTGGCCGCTGAACGCTTTTTTTTTTTACTAAAGCAATTACAATATCAATCAGTTTACGTTTCAGAGGACAGAGTTTTTTTACAGTAACAGTATGGTTACCCTACTATGGTAACTACTTGCAAGCCCCGGATCGATTCAATTGCGTTGCGGGTCAATTGTTTTGACACTGACGTTTAAGGCCACGCGGACTTGGGTCGCGTTTTTGTACGAATTCGAGAACTACTACTAAAAGACAGACTTTTTGAGCGAAGATGTCAAAATTGGTTAGGTTTTGACCTGCCCAACGCAAAAAAAAATTGACTCTTCATACTAATTTGGCCGTTCGCTGATCGATTTGTATGAAGAGTCCAATTTTTTGCGATTTGACTATGGGTTTCTTGGGGAAAGTTGATCAGAATCAGGATTAGCACTAGATTAAAATATGACGCAAGTCTAGATTTACAGCCTGTATAGTTTTATGACTGTCATCAACTGTCATAGAGTCAAGTTCCGCGCGATAGGAACTTCGTACTAAGTTAGGAAAAAATGTGTAAAGCAGATTTTTAATTTGATTCTACTTTGTAGTACTTACCAATCACAACGACTTCTTTGTATACGATGTCATCAGACAACGTGTGCTGGCACGGCTGCATACTGTCTTTCATTTTAATTGATCTTGCTTGTCTACGGAAGTCTCCCTTTTCCAATTCAAAGCACCCTCTGCGATATTTTTAATCTTTGTCCGATTCTAATTTCAAATTCAAATAAATTATTTGATTCCTTTTTTATTTTTAAAATAAACGCTATCCTTAATAAAATAATAAATTATATCACAAGCAGTTTTTAGTCTTACGGACTATATTGTTTTCTTTTTTAAGTCTGCTCTCTTCTACTGAGCTCAATTTTATTTCTTTCTCTTTCTACGTCTTAGAGTTTTAAAGTGATGTAGTAGGAATGCCGTTTTCAGTGCCGTTGCCAATATCTTCTACAACGAAGTGTTGTCTTCTACGACGTTGGGCGGTTTAATCTGTGAAAAAAAAGACAATCGGTTAATCATATTCGTAAGATTCATAAACAAGAGCCTTCGCTGCATTCTGAATATCTTCTGGCCGAAAACTATAACAAACGCCGATTTGTGGACCCTCACCAACGAAACCCCTGTTGCTGGTCAAATCAGTCGTTGGAAGTGGCAATGGATAGGCCATACACTTCGTCGTCCTACAAGTGTTGCCGGCTACGCATTAGACTGGCAACATGCTGGTGGGAAACGGAAGCGAGGTCGTCCCAAAGTAACCTGGAAGCGTTCACTGAATGAGGAACTAAAGGCGGCTGGCATGTCCTGGGGGCACGTGTAGTCCACAGCTGGGAACAGACCCGAGTGGAAAAAAGTAGTCTCGGCCCTATGCCCTATATGTAAAAATAAAAGCCCCGCTTCTGTAAAAATAAAAGCCCTGCTTCTACACCACCCTTACTTCTAAATGGTATACCTCTGAACCGTGTTGTTCAGTTTAAATATCTTGGCCATATTGTTACTGAAAATTTAAGTGATGATTTGATATCGAGAGGGAGCGCAGGGCGTTGTCGGTGCGCGGCAATATGTTGGCACATAGGTTTGCTCATTGCACAGCTGAAGTCAAAATAACGCTTTTTAAAGCATACTGTCAGACTTTCTATACGAGCGGCCTATGGGCCAACTTTACGCAAAAAGCCTACAATGCCCTGCGCATACAGTACAACAACATCTTCAGGGCTCTGTTCGGGCTCCCTCGCTATTGCAGTGCTTCTGGCATGTTTGCTGACGCCAGCACGGACGATTTTTACGCAATAATGCGCAAAAAAGTAGCTTCAGTTGTGCGGCGTGTGCGGGGGAGCGCGAACAGGATTCTGAAGATGATCGGTGATAGGGTGGACTCCGTGCTGCTTGGCAGGTTTACCGAACTGCATGTTCTCGCAGAGCGGTGAGCTTGCCAAGTCTTACTATTCATTTTTTTTTATTATTATTTAATGTTTGGCAAATAATTATGTTTTAATAAATTCTTGAAATTCCAAATTCTAAATTTAAGCTTTATTTATTAATTAAAAATTATATTCTATTCTATTCTTGTGCAATGCCTACTAACATAGTTTATAAGCAAAAATTGTTACTAACAAAATATGGACTGAAGTTGTCTGAAATAAATGATTTTATTTTTTTTATTTTATTTATTTATTTATTTATGCACCCCTAGGTGTTACAGGAGCTAAAGAAAAGAGAATCATATTCGTACTTTTTTCTAGACCGTCTCCGTGCTTCACATGACATGTTAAGCCGCTGGTGCCACCGGTCGCTATCACTAGATGGCAGTCGATAAACCATGTCATAAGCGTTACAGACGGCTTGAAGACTTCGACACTGGGGTCGGCCACTAGCCCTATAGCCTACAACCTCTATCAATCCGGACTTGGCCCCCGTGTGTGTGTGTGTGTGTGTGTGTATACCCTAAGCTTCCCGAGTTATGGGAAAAGAGCGTGCCCCAGAGCAGCGCTTCCCAAAAGGGGTTCCGCGGAACCCTAGGGTTCCGTGGGAGGGTCACAGGGGTTCCGAGAGTTGGGCCTTTTTGTCGTAGAGCTACATGGGAGTCACGCTGCCTTTTATCGGTCAGTTTGGTATAATTCGGTACCGATCTGTGCAATCCATAGTATTCCTACTCTTCTGCGCATACGGTACAAACATAGCGCGCACAAAAATTGCAGTCATGAAAGAGTTTTGGATGGGACTTAAAGATGAATATTCCTTTTATTTATTTATTTATTTAGAAACAAACAGTCTTTTACAAAAATTAACAAAACATCTTATTGTACTAAAGACCTATAGTTTCCTATTTTACTAATAAACTTATAAAAAAGATATATTTGTTAAGCCATCGTCGTGGACTAGACAGAGCGTCGTAATCGAACAAAAAGTTTAAATAATAATTTTGAAACAAAAATTTTCATGGACTACAAAGTGTCAGAATAAAAGTTTAATTTTTACTTGATGCTTAAATTTGTGCAGTGAACAAGAAAATATATCAACATCCAAAAGGTGATCGTTATAGAACTTGCAAGCACGACGACGTATAAAACTGTTATTTACAAAGCATTTTTTACTAACATCTGAAAAAAACAGCATCTTCTTACGACAATTTCTTTCGCGTTGGCGTGGTATTTTGAAGGAAATACTTTGCAATAATGTTGGTGAATCGATAATATTATTCAATATTTTAAACAAGATTACAGAATCGGTGTAATTGCGACGCTGCTCCAAGTTACCATTTGGCGAGGTAGGGTTCCGCCAAAAAATTGTAGATCAGTTAGGGTTCCACAGCACAAAAAAATTGGGAACCGCTGCCCCAGCGTATTCTTACAAATAAAAAAAATTATGTCTTGAGAGCCTGATTTGTTCTGTTGCTTTCTTAGATGAAATTTAAATTTGTTACTTTATTCAATTAGTAAAAACGTGAGTTATGTTTTCATGTATTGAGTCTAAAGGCGGCTAAGTTCTACTACTGTCTATGGTAACATAGGAACCTGTAGACGTATATCAGGCACACTTTAACATTTTCGAAAAGATACCGTTGCAACGTGCGGAGCTGAATGGAGCGAAGCGAATCCATGAAGAAGTAATATTCGGTGACAAATACATATGCCTTATACAGGGTGTAACAGAAAGGTGTGATAATACTTCAAGGTGGGCTTTTACCCATCAAACTGAACAACTTTGTTCAAATCGCAAAATTTTTTTTGGACTTTTCATACAAATCGATCAGCTGGCGAACCAAGTTTGTATGAAAAGTCCGAAAATTTCTTTGCGATTTCAACAAAGTTGTAGAACAAAAGTTGTTCAGTTTGATGGGTAAAAGCCCACCTTGAAGTATTATCACACCTTTCTGTTACACCCTGTATAGTTAATAATAGGTGAGATCATCGAAATTGTAATAATCTATTAGATAAGGACTTGATATAGTTATTATGATAAAGTTGAATGCTACGCTATACATTATTTAATCTTTCTATCTTTGACAGGTGGGTTATATTAATATAAGTTCTTGATATACAGGGTATTAAAAAAAGTGCGTTTGAAATTTTAAGGGGTTACTCAGAATCAAGTACAGAACCCAGGAAAAATATTGAAAAAATTCGCTCGTCAATTTTTTTTTTGCAGTTTTTCATACAAATTCTCGATTCACTATTTAGATTTAGTATGAGAATCTGAAAAAAATAATTGAAGAGCGGATTTTTTCAATATTTTTCCTGGGTTCTGTACTTGATTCTGAGTAACCCCTTAAAATTTCAAACGCACTTTTTTTAACACCCTGTATAATTTAAAAAAAAAGAATTGGGATTATATTGTACGTTAAAATCGACTCTAGATAGGATTTTTTTAAATAAGCACATGGAAGCCAAATATTTTGAATGAAAAATCCAAAATAATAAAAGAAAGTTTTTAACCTTTTTCGATTCTGCAGCTTCCTTTTAACATCCGGTGTACCTTGGTTTCCGAAGAAATGTAGGAGAAAGAAATATAAGAGGTAGTAGGAACCTCGTATTAGGTAGATAAAAGAATGACGTTCGAAAAGTGTACACTGCTACCTACTCCGAATAAAATATGTTCATTTTCAGACTAAATCTGAGAGAGGTCAGCTAATAATTACAGTAATACACATTTAATAAGGCTTACGGATGTACCTGCGCAGTAGACACATTTTAATTACGCGGGAAACTGATGGACTAATCAAATAGCTTTATTGTCATCCACCATTACATGTTCCTAAAATCTCTGCCGCTATTGGTTGATTGATATCGCGCCTGATTGAAGGCTGTCACCGTGCATTGATTGTTTCGGGTGTTTCTGTCGATAGTTTGTTCTTGTCTGCGCGAACGAAGATTACCGACGCGCCTTATTTTTTGTGTACTACTGTAGCATTTTTAACAAGAAATATGTAACAAATCATGTTATCAAAGTTAATTATGTGTCACTCGAATACATTATAAGAGTACTTATTATTATAGATATGATAATATGACACAAAGCACCGTGAAGTGGTTACATAATTATAATAATAATATCTGGGACAAATCACACACGGTCATCTGGCCCCAAACTAGGATTCCCTGTATCTTGGGAACCAGAGACTGATATACATACACATATACTTTTAAATACATACATATATAGATATAATACACCCAGACTCAGAGCAAACAATTCTGCTCATCACAGAAAAGACTGCCCTGTGTGGGGATCGAACCCACGACTCTCGGATCAGAGGTCAGGATCGCTAACCACTTAGCCACCGAGTCAGTCTACATAACAATAATTATATTAGGTATAATATAAATGTATGAGTCCCTTTGCCACCATGTTGCGTTGAGTTTGATCAACGATATTGTTAATGAAGAATGTTAATGGGTCCGTTAAATCACTTGAAACTTTATGACCTTGTAGCCTAAATGTCTAGAAATACACTTGTTTTTGTTTCATTTAAATCAAGCGAGTAGTTTTGAAGTTACGATAATTTTAGTTTCCGCCTTTTTCAAATACTTCGCTCGGGCGCGCCAAGCGCGCGTGACGTCATACCGCAACTCGCCGCCCTCACCGTACTGTGTTCTTCATACATTGCTATCGGATGGTCCCTACGTTCGCTCACAATAACATTTCTAACTGTAGTTTTTTTTATGTGAATCGGTGTTACAGTAGTGTTACAAGTATAATCGATGACAGTTTTAAAAATTGATTGAAAAATCGAATGATTCCTTAAATAGACGAGTTAAGCTACTATTTCTCAAATAACTCCGATTTCTTTACCGCGGCCGCCGAGACAATGATTAAAAATGCAAAAGTACTTACAACTTATTTTTTTTCTTTCTTATCACTCTTATCACAAATCTGTTGATCGTTATAAGATACCTATACATATATACCTACATACCTATTTTTCATTACTAGTATTGAAAAATTTAGGTAATAATGATATTTATGAACTTGATATTTCGGAAATAAGGAGTGAGGGGCAAGGTAAAAGTGATGGTGTCAAAATCACTTATGTCATCAACTGTAATATAATGACACAATAACGACACTGAAGCGGTCATGACACAGCGCTGCTTATGTGGTCGCATCGATCACGCAAGTTAACTGACTACAGACACGGTCACAACTTGGATGGGCTTAAATATCAGTAACTATCACTAGATGGCAGTCGCCAAGCTATGTCGGAGGCGTTATAGGCAGCTTGGATGGATTTGCTAGTCAAGTCCATCCAAGCTGTGACCGTGTTTGTAGTCAGTTAACCTGCGTGATCGACGCGACCACGTATAGTTCATTCCAATCAAAAAAAGCAAAAGGTAAACAAACATAGTATGCAGATGACATTGACATGTGTCAGTTCCATAGTAAGTTTGTTTACGTTTTGCTTTTTTTTGATTGGAATGAACTATACGTGGTCGCGTCGATCACGCAGGTTAACTGACTACAAACACGGTCACAGCTTGGATGGACTTGACTAGCAGTCCATCCAAGCTGCCTATAACGCCTCCGACATAGCTTGGCGACTGCCATCTAGTGATAGTTACTGATATTTAAGCCCATCCAAGTTGTGACCGTGTCTGTAGTCAGTTAACTTGCGTGATCGATGCGACCACCTAAGCAGCGCTGTGCCATGACCGCTTAAGTGCCGTTATTGTGTCATTATATTACAGTTGATGACATAAGTGATTTTGACACCATCACCTTTACCATGCTCCTCACTCCTCATTTCCGAAAACTGGGCATAAAACTTAAACAAATATATATACAGAAAATAGATCTCCGCTTATAAATTACTTGAAAATCTCTAAGAAGTTATCTATAAATCTTAAAATAAGTTGATAAAATTTAAAATATTGTTTGTTTGTAGGTGTGGACAAAGCCCTCTGCGCGAGAGCCAGACTCGCACTTGTCCGGTTTTTATTTTTTATGTTTTAACTCATATTTATTTTATTTTAGATTGGCTAGAAATAGCTACGGCGACGACGTTACTGTTTATGCAAAAGTTATCAGATAAGGAGAAAGTGATGGACACAACTTTTGGCTTTGGGTCTGGGTGGATCATACTTTTCATGTATTTCTTTTGACTTTAAGGTTCAAAAATATAACAGTAAAAAATAACTTTTCGGGTATATTGGTAGTTGTATTTAAGCACTTTGACACGAGCACGATTTTCTAGTTTTTGGATTCGTCATTTTTAAAATTTTCAACGCAAACTTCATACATAGAGGTAGGGAGCGGTGCGCGCACTGAGCGACCGTTGCAGAGTGACGTCACAGCAGCGTGCGGCGACCCCGCGTCACTTGCCTACCTAAATAATTCAGTATCTCGGAAACTATCAAACGTATCAAAAACATTTTTTCACCATATTTTTTTATTTTTAATAGAGTATATTTTAAGATAAAAAACAAAAATTGGTGGTATTCTTCATTACAAGTAATGCGGGTGGTAGGACCTTGTGCGAGGTCCGTCCGGATCGCTACCACCATCTTACTCGCTAATCCTGCCGCTAAGCAGCAGTGCTTGCACTGTTGTGTTCCGGTGTGGAGAGTAAGACAGCCGAGGAAATTACAGGCACAAGAGGCATTTCATCTTAGCCCTCTAGGTTGGCAACGCATCTGCAATCCCCTCCGGGGTTGCAGGTGTCTATGGGCAGTGGTGATCACTTACCATCAGGTGACCCACTTGCTCGTTTGCCTTCCTTATCACATTAAAAAAAAAAAAAACACTGTCAGAATACTTGTTTACAATATGTAAAACAGTACAGTTTCTGATATAAAACAGGTATTTATGTACAATAAGTAAAGAAAATTACATGTAATTTAATAACTTGATTGATACGTAACGGTATCCTCCGATACCAGTATGACTTGTTTGGACGAATTATAGGATAAGTAAAATTTTATTTGCAACAAACACACTCAAATCACAAAGGACGATAATAAAATAAAAGCATAAACAAAGATAAAGTTAGAAATAAAGATAAAAAAAAGACAAAATCAACAAAAATAAAGACATTATTATAAATAAACAATAATGATATAAGAAAACAAAACTAAAATAATTTGAACTTAAACTGAATAAAGACAACAACATCTGATGAGTGTGTTGCAAATTGCAATGCAAATAGGTCATAGCTCAGTGTAATTAACTTTGCCCCTGTGTGAGAGCGAAGCACTGATTTTCTGCTATAGCTCGATAATATCAAACTCTATTACAATTATAACAATGACCAAAAGTAAGCTAGAAAACTCTACATGCCTCCACCAATCCGAACTTGGAGCCCGTGTTAGTATGATTATCGTTTTGTTTACCCGTATTTGGACTAGACACCTGTTCGAGATACGATATTACCTTTTTGAACGCCAGAGATTTTTTCGCAAACTTGCCCCCGACGCCAAGCGTTTTAAAACTGATATGATTTCTAATCTGCTCTAGTTTCCCATTGCGTTGGGGAATCTTGGTAAGCCCACTTTCATCTTCGGCATCATCGTCACTTACCATCAGGTAAATTGAGGCCAAAGGCTTACCAACTGAGTGTAAAAAAACTGCTCTAGCAATTTGTTCAGCAAGTCCAGTTCCGTGGCCATCTAGAGGGTAAGGCTAAATTAGCCTCGAAGAAGCTTGGTGTGCTCAATAGATCGAGACAGTATTTCACTGCGGCCCATCGCCTGCAACTGGCGCAGGTTCGTCCTCATATGGAATACTGTTCTCATCTCTGGGCAGGGGCACCCCAGTACCAGCTTCTCCCTCTGGACCGCATTCAACGGAGAACAACTCGAATCGTCGGCTGCCATGATATTTCAGATCGGCTTGACTCCTTGGCGCTGCGTAGAGATGTAGCCTCGCTCTGCATTTTCTATCGCTTGTACAATGGGGAGTGCTCCGAGGAATTGTTCGGATTGATGCCTGCCGCCTCTTTTCGCCATCGTTCTACGCGACAAATATTTCATCCCCATCACTTAGATGGTTGGCAGTCCACAACTGTGCGTTTCACTAGAAACTTTCTGCCTCGCACAACCAAACTGTGGAATGAATTGTCGCCTGCGGTATTTCCGGACCAATACGACATTCAAACCTTCAAGAAAAGAGCGTACTCCCATATTAAAGGCCGGCAACGCACTTGTGATTTCTCCGGTGTTGCTGGTGTCTATGGGCGGCGGTAATCGCTTACCATCAGGTGATCCGTCTGTTCGTTTGCCACCTCTGCCATAAAATAAAAAAAAATAATATCAGTTATAAAGTTATAATCTATTTATCGTTATAATTTACCATCAGGTGATCCGTCTGCTCGTTTGCTACCTCTGTCATAAACAAGAAAGCCATTAGATGTCGTCGGGTGTCTCAGGCAAATCGATGATTGGCACCTGAAGGTGACACTGGCGTTCAATAGGTAAGAGACCCGTGTCCCACCAGTGGGTATGGGCGATAATGATAATCACTTATCCTGTAGTAATATAGAAATTACTATAGCACATACCCCGTCCCACTTAGCAGCAGGTATTCTTTAGGGTTCTTATGAAATTTTAAACACGGCTTCTACGCATGAAACTGAACAACTTTCCCCAAGGAACCTATACTCAATTCGCAAAGAAAAATGAAGTCCTCATACTAAACTAACTGATCAACTGAACCGGAAATGTATGGAAAGACCAAAATTTTTTTGCGAATTGAGTATAGGTTCCGTAGGGAAAGTTGTTCAGTTTCATGAGTAGAAGCCACAATTACATTTTTTTTCAAGTATTTTAGAATGACCCCATAGAATAGATCGTGCCAACCGCGCAATCGGCCCTTAGCAAACTGGGATGACACAACAATACTTTTTCAACGAACCAGTGTAAAAACTTTGCGTTTTAAATATGCATTGTTTTGTATCCGTTGCCAAGAGATGAACGATTGGTCTATTTCTTTGTCATATTTTTATTTTTAAGAAAGTAGGTCGACTTTGACTGATGGAAGGTGTCGCGTGGTCAGACGCATGTACTGTTATGTGATAAGATTAGATTAGATAGATAAGATTGTAAATAAAACCTTGTAGGTATTCCTCTGCTCGTTCGGCGTCATCAATAAATTACGTGACACGAATATTATGATTTTTTAACCCCCACCCCCCCCCGTCCTTGGCACGGATGGTCACATTTGTGGGACCACCCCCTTCCTGGTGTGACGTCACATATTCTGCAATTTTTCGCCCAGAATTGAATAAATGAAAACAGAAATTCCAAAATTACTTTTTTTAAATTTATTTATTATGTGTCTTCACAACGTTTGTGACTCTCCCCCTACCCCTTGTCACACAATGTCACACTTCGTTGACCGCCTCCCTCCCCCTTATTTGTGACGTAATTTGTGAAAAATATGTTATGTAGTTTCCGTATACTTTGCGGCCTTCTCCTTTATGCGGTTGATTTTGTTTTGGAAGAAGTTTTCCTTAAGCGCAGTTCCTATAAAACCGTACAATGACTGACTGATTGACAGACAAAGTACTGCTTAAACCATTAAAGAATAAATTTAAAAGTTAGAACATAATATGCCCGTATGCCTCCGTTGGTAGACCGAAGACCTGGTGAAGGTTGCCGGAAGCCGCTGGATGCGAGCAGCACAGGACCGGTCGGTGTGGAAATCCTTGGGGGAGGCCTCTGTCCAGCAGTGGACGTCTCGACTGATGGTGATGACGATGAATATGTCCGTCTGTATGTCCCCATATCCATAGCATAATCGTCTACACTCTACAGGGCAGGTAAATAACCTCAGCAATTTAAGAACAACAAAAAACCCAACTTCAAAAACATTTTCCTGTGTTGTCTATATGCTGATTAAGACGAAGCAAACAATGCCTAGAATTTCAAAACCAACTTAACAACAAATGCAGCGGTATCAATGACACTCAAACAAAGACAAAAAAAGTTTACCGATCTACAACTTTTTTTCAATTTCCATACAAATTCTTGATTCACGATTCAGATTTAGTTTTTTCAATTTTTTCATAATTTTTCCTGTTTCTACACTCGATTCTGAGTAACCCCTTAAAATTTCAAACGCACTTTTTTTAACACACTGTATAAAAAAACAGACTTATTTTAGCTTTTATAATGTAAGTTTCAATAGCGACATCCTGTATACGGCCGAAATACTTTAAAATTGACGTTATTCAATAAAACTTCCCCTCATTATACGAGTAGGTACTGAAAAACTTTCTAAACTCATATAATTCTTGGTCATTACCTATGTATAAACTCACTAGCTGTTAGATTTAATTTATAGGTTTTTGAGGAAAGTTAGCCCCTAATAATAATCAATATCTGGGACAAATCACACACGGTCATCTGGCCCCAAACTAGGATTCCCTGTATCTTGGGAACCAGATACTGATATGCATACACATATACTTTTAAATACATGCACATATAGATAAAATACACCCAGACTCAGAGCAAACAATTCTGCTCATCACAGAAAAGTTTGCCCTGTGTGGGGATCGAACTCACGACTCGCGGATCAGAGGTCAGGATCGCTAACCACTTAGCCACCGAGTCAGTCTTACCTTACCAGTCAATACCCTAATTATCAAAGTTTATGTTGGAATGTTTATCTTGTAAACTAAAGGTAGTTCTGACACGAGAACAAAACTAGTTCTGACACGAGAACAAAACTAGTTCTGACACGAGAACCGAAAATCTTTACAGTTCAATAAGTCCTACACTATGTAGGTATACTCTACACATACTTTTTAAAGACCCTGTGAAACTAAATTTTAAATTAGATTCCAGCTCATAAATGGGACATGTTTCCCCAAGGGATTCGTTTTAATTCAAAATTTAATACATTTTACTTTTTGCGTAAATAAACATCTATCAGCTTCAAACCAGTATTCCCTGCATTAAGGGTTACGTTACGTTAAAATGAGCGTTTAAAAGTTTCCATTTTTTTTATGGCAAATGTGGCAAACGAGCAGATGGATCACCTGATGGTAAGCGATTACCGCTACCCATTGACATAGACACCCGCAACACCAGAGGAGTCACAAGTGCGTTGCCGGCCTTTGATATGGGAGTACGCTCTTTGTGCTCCACATCGATAGAGCTTCATGTAATCTTTCAAGGATTTGACTCGAATATTAAGATTTGACCTATCTAAAGGTCAGATTCATATCATATCTGTAAAACCCAATGACCGTACTATAATATTATCTAATCCGTGGCAGTAGTAACCGTTCGTGACGTCACCTGTGGCAAGATAATTATATACATGTAAATGCATATCATCGTGTCACCATACAAAAGGCAGCACCGGCATAGTAGCGCATACTTTTATTGAAAAAAAAAAACAGTTTAAATTCATATCGTCCCCAGTTCTGGGGCACGGCTATTTCCTATACCTGCAAAAGGTAAGTCCAAAGTCCACACATGGAAGCCAAGTCTAGATTGGTGGTGGACTCGGGGCTAGTGGCCAACACCTGTGCCAGAAGTTTTCAAGCCGCCTAAAAGGCCTCTGACATGGCTTAACGACTGCCATGTAGTAACATGATAGCAATCTTTACCAATGGTTTAACCTGCCTTACGAAGCACGGAAACGGTCGTGATGGACGCTACTAACAATCAAATCCATCCAGGTTATACCGTATCTATAGTCTCAGTCAAGGTTCGGAACCGGTTAACAAATACCGGTTAATTTCGTTCGAATTTCGGTTAACGATTCCGTTCAGGTTAAAACCGGTTTCCAGCTTAACCGGTAAATTTGAATAAAATATCGGTTAATCAGGAAGCGGTTTTCTAACCGAAATAAGAACTAAATTAACCGGTTAAAACCAAACTTAGTCAAGTACAAGAAATTATTTCGATATAGGGGTCAATGACCGAAACCGGTATTTTCAAAAAACCGGTTTCCGAACCCTGGTCTCAGTTAACCTGCGTGAACGATGCGACTACGCAAGCCTGTGGTCCATCATTAATTAATTATGGTAAAACATTTTGTAATACAAAAAAACATTACCGAATTTGGTTACAGAAAAACATTACAGATAAGTTGATAAAAATTAACGTGTTTGAGGCATGTGTATTTTGGATTATAAAAGCCTTATTTTTTACAGATCACATATAGAGGGTGACTTTAAATTAGTTCTTGATACGAAAGGGTATGCATGTGCTCATGATAACAAACAACTTTCCTTAAGAAACCCATAGTCAAATTGCAAAAAAAAAATTTGGACTCTTCATACTAATTTGGCCGGTCAGTTGCTCTATTTGTATAGAGACTCCAAATTTTTTTTTGCTATTTGACTATGGGTTCCTTAGGGAAAGTTGTTTGTTATCATGAGCACATGCATACCCTTTCGTATCAAGAACTAATTTAAAGTCACCCTGTATAGTCCGGTGTACATGTAAATTCATTTCTGAAAAAAAATGGCCGCGCTATAGTCGAGGCGGGTCGGCGCCCTCTTATTAAACTAAACATTATTACGTATACTATATTCATAATGAATGATTTTTAATTAGTTTGTGAACCAAGGACATGACTATACATATTAAGAGAGAATCTAACGTAACAACAATTTATAAAGAAAATGAAAACCAATGTTCTCTGTCGCACGAATATAACTACAACTGGCATTTCGAAATTCATAAAGACATTTTGGCGGTCGGGTAAAAAAAACTCGTAGGCTCCCGGGTAAAGTTGTTCAGTTTCATGAAACTTTGTATGTACCTATTTGCAACTCAAGTAACCTTGTAGCAACTACTAAAGAGAAAAATGAGGCCAAGTTCGGTAGAAAACAAAATTTAAATAAATGCTAAATAAGAAGTTGATATGAACAACTTCCACTAAAATTATAATATTTTAATATGTACGTTATAAATTATAAAATACATTATTCAAAAATAATATTCAAATTGAAACATACCCATGAAATCCTAATTGATATTCAAACAAGCACGTTTCCAAAAAATAAAATAAAAACACCACACTTATGTAAGTTTTCGTTACAAAACGCAAAAAAGATTAATTATTATTGTATATTTGTGTTCTACAATAACCGTCAGTAATATTTTAAATTGAAAAAAAAAAGAAAAAAATACTGTTACGAAACTTCTTTTTAAATAAAAAGACCAGTTTGAATATCGAATATCGAACGTGTAAACAGAACTCTCACGGCACGAACGCGTCCGCTCAATAGCGCGTTTGAAACAAGACTGTCTCTCATCACGAATTTCCAATCCAATGCTAAATTGTATAACTGAATGGTATTAAATATACAATACAACGTATTCTATGAAAATGACGAGTCTCATCTGCAAACAATGATATAGTTATGTTAATGAGAGAATACTGTGAATGACTAATTACTTTATATGACATAGGAAAACGTGTTGACAGCATTTAATTTGGACCTTCTACTCGAGCTGAAAAGCTTTCCCGAAGCAGCCCCTACTAACATCGCAAAAGTTTTACAACCATGAAGTACCTACATACTACGAATAAAAACTTTTCAATCCAAACCTTTTTGGACTAAGTTTTTTATCAGTACCAACAACGTGACAGCAATTTATCGATTAAAATCAGTTGTCTGTCGATACTGTAATTACAGTCAATCGACAAAAAGGTTTTTTTTTAATGGACAATCACACGACCTTGTAAACATTATAAGGCATAGACTTAAACACGCACACATAGACGATACTTTAACTATACAGGGTGTAACAAAATATGTGTATTACCCATAAACTAAAGTTTCAAACACTTCCCGAAACGTTGAGTGTACAAGTCCCGCTTGGTAGGGACTTTGTACTAGCAGAAAAAAATATTGACGATTTAAAAGCATGTGTAAAGCATCTACTTAAATAAAAAACAGTTTGAACAGTTTGAACAAAAAAACAGAGTTGAGTTTGAAATCATCATAGGTACTAAAGCTCTACGGCTTTGTTGTCATCGCAAAAAAATGATTAAATCGCCATACAAAATTTGTAAAGCAGCTGATAAATGACACTCTCCAGCAGAGTCAGAATTGAAATAGGTAGGATGAGTACAAAACTAGATTAAAACTACATATAAGTAATGATATTTTATGTTAAGATAAGAGTAATAAATAGATACATAAATCGTTTATTATATAGGGTGACTTTAAATTATTTCTTGATAAAAAAGGCTATGCATGTGCTCATGATAACAAACAACTTTTCCTAAGAAACCCATAGTGAAATCGCAAAAAAAGATTTTGAGTCTCCATACAAATCGATGAACTGACCGGCCAAATTAGTATGAAGAGTCCAATTTTTTTTTGCGAGTTGATTATGGGTTTCTTAGGGAAAGTTGTGAAAGCCTTTCGTATCAAGAACTAATTTAAAGTCACCCTATATTTACCAGACTTTACAAAAAGAAAACAACACAAATAAATAAATTCGTACAAATTCATACGTCTGTTGTGTGTTTAATTTATATAACTCCAACGTTAATTTACAAAACAAACATTTTCATACAAAAAAAAAGTTTACTTTTTACTGTGTAATCAGCTGCATTGATATAACTATCTGTTTTAAAATAACCAAATTCAACATCTTAAAATAAATCCAATTTAAATAGGAAGCGATTGTATTTCCTTCCGGATTCAGTCGCTTCCTGACTTGAACTTGGCGCCGTTTTTTTTTTTTTAATGTTTTTAATGATTTACGAGTTTATCACATTATTTTATACTGCTTTAATAGAGATAGGGTAGTTTGATTTCTGGGCCAGTAGCGTACGGCTTCGAAGATTCTAAAACAGGATGTTCGACAGAATGATCTTTTAAAGGAATCGGATTTTTTACTGAATTGATGCATGAGCTTTGTAATATTTTTTATAAAAAATGACATAAGTCGAAACACTTTATTTATTTTTTGTCATCTTAAACCACTTTTCAGCAGAACACAAGAACGAGGATGTAACTTAAAACTGAAATATTGTGAGATGAGAAATCATATTTACATAATCCTTTTGATCTTAAGACTGCCCTGTCTGTGTCTCAAATCTCACGATATGTTTTTGAAATCTCGTTTAAGGAAAGATAAAATGTTTTAAAAACATTTGATACGAGTCACGCGCAGGTCACGAGAATTCAAATGAGATTATTTCATATTTTTATTACATATTTCAACCGGACAGAGCAGCGTGGGACATTTTACAAAATGAAATATAGTTTTTGCCGACGTTTCGTTTGGAACAGTACTTGCAAACTCACGAATAGAAACTCTTTTTAAAACTAAACTACTCAACACGTTTTTTATTGCATTAAAAAATAAATACTGAAGGGATTTGGCCAGTGTGTGATAACTAAAGAGTCAGCATAGCGTTTGGAGTAAAAAAAAATATATATGACAGACTTCAATCGTAACAACTACAATTTTGTTGTTTTTTTTTTTTTTATAAGCGCTGAATTAATTATGATAAAAAATTATGGGATCACCTCTGAGGTATGACCTACCAAAAAAAACAGAGTCATAAAAATCGATTCATAACTGACGGAGTAATCGCGTAACATACATACAAAAAAAAACATTTGATATAAATATTAACTATCACGTTCATTGTTAAAATTTGATAAAATTTATGTGACACCAAATTGGTATTGGGATTTAATTTAATGAATCTTTCGAATATTTTCTGGTGTGTGTAGAGATGGGTTTTTGCCCGGGCAGTTTGAGTAAATGCCCAATAAACGTCCATTTACGCCCAATAAATGCACAATTTGTATGGCGTAAATAGACGTTTATTGGGCATTTATTCAAAACGCCCAAAAATGCCCGGGCAAAAACCCATCTCTAGATGTGTGCCTATATATAAATTTAACTAATTTTTGTCTTGGTTATTTATACTTCACGGTTTCGCTTACCAACAGTTATGAATTTTGTTTTGAATCACTAACGTCGTTGGCTAAGTATTATTGAAATGATAAACCAAATTTTTGGGTAGCAACAACACAATATTTTTCTTTCGTGTTAACGACAACACAAGTCATATCTAAATGCAATCTTAGAATATATTGGATAGGTTGAAGAGGATGCTGTATGATAATAGTTTATTCAAAAAGGTAAAAGCTAACAGCAGGTGGATAAAATATATTAAAAAAAATGTGTTGGAGGGAGTTTATTTCGACCCGTTGTTTCTTCTCACTCCGCAAACACTTCCCGAAACGGCGGGTATACGGATCCCGAGTGGTAGGAACCTCGTATTGTAGATAAAATACCCAATGACATTTAAAAACTGTACACTGCTATTTCGAATAAAATATTTTCATTTCATTTACTTTCATATAGGAATTTGTCAAAAATCAAATAAATCTGATATTTTTCTTAGTTTTTTTTATAAACTCAAATACATACTGAAAGGATTTGAATCACACTGTAGGTAATTGCAAATTAAGAATAAAATTAAACGAAATGACTTTCATTTGTAAAATTATCGAGAGGTCACTTAATAAATAACGGACACAAGTTCAATTTTAATCAACTTTGGTTTGATACATAGTAATTTCACTATAAATGATACAGCGTGGTTCAAAGTTGACATCTTAATTAAGAAATTAAGACTGGAATATTTTATCAAATAAAATACCTAAATAATAAATATCTCGGGCCAAATCACACATGGTCATCTGGCCCCAAACTAGGATTCCTTGTATCATGGGAACCAGAGAACCTTCTTTGGCACTAACAAACTATGTCCTTAAATGTCTGAAAATCTAGATAAAAATTTGATCGTGGCTTTAACTCATTATTCTAAACAAAATATGGGCCACATGTAGCCCAGCGTACTTATTACAATTTAATTTTTAAATCAAAAACATTAAAAAAAGACGGCAGGGTGAAAATGGCGGTCGGCGCACTCTTAAATTGTTTAGACTATAAAACAAATAGGTACCTATATATTTAAGTTATAATAGTATCCAGGACAAATCACACACGGTCATCGGGCCGGCCCCAAACTAGGATTCCCTGTATCTTGGGAACCAGAGACTGATATACATACACATATACATTTAAATACATACATACATATATAGATATTAAACACCCAGACTCAGAGCAAACAATTCTGCTCATCACATAAAAGTTTTCCCTGTGTGGGGATCGAACCCACGACTCTCGGATCAGAGGATCGCTAACCACTTAGCCACCGAGTCAGTCTATACATATAAGTGTCTATACATACATTTTTACACCATCTGTGTAGCGTAATACCTAAGCATAGTTTCTCAGTTTGGAGGGAGTTTTGTTAATTAACAATGATAGCACTCAGATAAGCCACTCAAGGGGGGTTACAGAGTACTACAGCGTTATCGGTTTTATAAATAAAGTATAATTACTTGTATTAATTAATAACTGCACATTTAATTGTGTTATTCACTCATCAGAATATTAATAATATATCCGGGACAAATCACACACGGTCATCTGGCCCCAAACTAGGATTCCCTGTATCTTGGGAACCAGAGACTGATATACATACACATATACGTTTAAATACATACATATATAGATACAATACACCCAGAATCAGAGCAAACAAATTTGCTCATCACAGAAATGTTTGACCCGGGTGGGGATCGAACCCACGACTCTTGGATCAGCAGTTAGGAGCACTAACCACTGAGTCACCGAGTCAGTCAAATTAATTTGATAATGGATAAAATGATAAAAACAAACCAATCAAGTCATCATAAATATGATAATCTTATAGATCAAATACTGGATTAACACACATGCCACTTTTTGTTCGAGGAAAATGCGTAGTTCCCGTAGGATACCTTACGGACAGTCATAAAGCGACATCCACGCGAGCGGAGCCGCGGGCAAAAGCTAGTTTTGTATAATTCCTTTACTTAATGTTAATAGCATTGATGTGTTCCGGCATGAAGATAAGATAGCCAGTTCCCCATTGCGTTGGGGAATCTTGGTAAGCCCGCTTCCATCTTCGGCATCATCATCGCTTACCATCAACGATTATTTGACAGGACAAACTTGATATAATTTGCAAAAATTTTGGACTAAGGATCTACACAAAAGCAGACCAACTTTCAAATTGACAGTTCAAATGGGAAAATCGTTTATTTTCATTATTTTTTATAGATTCCTAGTAAAGAGTAGAGGCCAAGTCAATTTCACCCTTTAATCTTGATACAATGAAGAGGTTAACATACTGGGTCGAGTAATACTATAAGAATCAAAAGGTTAAGGCCCTGCGTGAAGTCAATCTGAGGAGGTTGATGCATGATAATATCGAACGCTACTCATGTTAAGTTCAGACACAAAACACATAGATACAGAAGGTCCGCTCAATGCGCTCACAGAAATCCTAAGCATATAGGG
The DNA here is from genome assembly GCA_958295455.1 of Coleophora deauratella. Classification (NCBI taxonomy): domain Eukaryota; kingdom Metazoa; phylum Arthropoda; class Insecta; order Lepidoptera; family Coleophoridae; genus Coleophora; species Coleophora deauratella. Next base: position 1,158,976 of record OY282401.1, on the reverse strand, counting down.
TGACCCTAAATTAGTTCTTGATACGAAAGGCTATGCATGTGCTCATGATAACAAACAACTTTCCCTAAAGAACCCATAGTCAAATCGCAAAAAAAATTTGGACTCTTCATACTAATTTGGCCGGTCAGTTCATCGATTTGTATGGAGACTCAAAATTTTTTTTTTGCGATTTGACTATGGGTTTATTAGGGAAAGTTGTTTGTTATCATGAGCACATTCATAGACTTTCGTATCAAGAACTAATTTAGGGTCACCCTATATACATGCTTATGGACGTATACGGTCGTTGTAGGCAAGATCACGTACCGTGCGATCGTGACCTTGCCTCGAACGACCGTATATTTCTATAAGCATGTATATGCTTATGATTTTAGTGTTTTGTATTGAGCGGACCTTCTGTGTCTATTTTGTGGTTCAGATCAGTGTGGGTACCATCGCGGCGGTTACGTCGAAGCCGAACGCAAAATTCTCGATATTTTGATGTTTTTATTTTCTTGGCTTTCAAATAAGTCAAAATGAAAGTATTAAAATTGCCGATTTTTATGTGTTGGTTTCAACATAAACGAATGTTTTGTTTCCGAGAGAATTTGCAATTAATACAAAATACAGGGTTTACAGGAAAAAATTCTTCATCAAAGTTTTTGTGATTTCTATGATTCTGTTCAAGTCAATTTGTTTTGTATCGTTTCAAGTATGTTATACAGGGTGTAACAGAAAAGTGTGATAATACTTCAAGGTTAGCTTTTACCCATCAAACTGAACAACTTTTTGTTCTACAACTTTTTTCAAATCGCAAAATTTTTTTTTGGCTTTTCATACAAATCGATCAGCTGGCGAACCAAGTTTGTACTCGTATGAAAAGTCCGAACTTTGCGATTTCAACAAAGTTGTAGCATCCCATACCATCCCCACTATAGGGGCACGGGTCTTTTCCCATACAATGAGAAGGTCAGGCGATATTCCACACACGGGGGCCAAGTCCGATTTGGTAGTTTTCGGGGCTAGTGGCTAACCCCAGTACCAGAAGTTGTCAAGCCGCCTATAAAGCCTCCGACATGGCTGATACGTTTTTTGCAAGTTCAGCAAACTTGTAGTATAAGAGTTGCTAGTTGTACAGTTTTTACTCAATAGTTAAAAGAGATTTTCAGGCATGCATCAGGCATCCTGTATATGTATAGGATGACTTTAAATAAGTTCTTGATACGAAACACTATAAACATGACGTGGGAGAGCCATGCTTCGGCACGAATGGGCCGGCTCGACCGGTGTGATACCACGGCCTCACAGAAAACCGGCGTGAAGCAACGTTTGTTGTGTTTCGCCGAGTGAGTGAGGGTACCGGAGGCCCAACCCCCACTCCCCCTCCCCATTCCCCTATCCCCCATCCCATTTCAAAGGTCGGCAACGCACTTGTGACTCCTCTGGTGTTGCGGGTGTCCATGGGCGGCGGTAATCGCTTACCATCAGGAGATCCGTCTGCTCGTTTGCCACCTATCACATAAAAAAAAAAAAAAACATGTGCTCATGATAACTAACAACCTTACCTAAGGAACCTCGTGTTAGGTAGATAAAGAATGACGTTCAAAAAGTGTACACTGCTACCTACTTCGAATAAAAATATATTTTCATTTCAAAAATCGCAAAAAAATTGTGGACTCTCCATACAAATCGATCAACTGACCGGCCAAATTATTGTAGTATGAAGAGTCCAATTATTTTTGTGATTTGACTACGGGTTCCTTAGGGAAAGTTGTTCGTTATCATGAGCGCACGCATAGCCTTTCGTATCAAGAACAAATTTAAAGTCACCCTATATAGTTCATTCCAATCAAAAAAAAGCAAAAGGTTTTGCTTTTTTTTGATTGGAATGAAGTATACATATATTCTGCCGCTGTTTCTGATTCATTTTTATTGCACAAAAGCATGTAACATATAATGAAACAATCGATATTTGTCTTCCGGCGAAATTGATATCACGTTGTTCTTATCACTATACTTACTTACTTATATTGATTTATTTGCACGGAAGGAAAATGTAATTGACCACGCTGAATACGTTAAAAACAACCGACTTCAATCGCAACAACTCCAATTTTGCTGTTTTTGTTGATTTTCTCAAAAACCGCTGAATCAATTTCGATAAAATTTATATGGGACCACCTGTGAAGTATACCCTTTTAAATAAAAAAATATTTTCCAAATCGGTTCAGGCGTCTTCGAGTAATCGGTGAACATACATAAAAAAAAAAGATTCCGGCGAATTGAGAACCTCCTCCTTTTTTTGAAGTCGGTTAAAGAAGCGATCACGGTATTATATTATATGTAGATATACATATCAGAAGAGTTCGACTTAAATGGCAACACACACAGAGGCGGCCGCGGGACGGCAGGGATGTGACTTGCTTATCAAAAAATAGATTTTTTTTATATTCGACAATTTTAAGTCAGAATAAAATCGATTTTGAAAAATTCGATTATTATGCAGTGAAATTTTGGACCTTTCATACTAATTTGATCACGTGATCGTTGTATTTTGTATGGAGATGCCCAAATTTTTATTGCGAATTGACCGTTGGTTATTTGTTGAAAGTTGCTCAGTTTCATGAGTAGAAGCCACTGGGGGGGAGGTCCAGCAATAACCCTGTATATTTGTTCAGCATTTTCTCTTCCCGTGGCACAAACAACCGCTCTATCCCAAGGTTACCTGAGGTTTGTAACCAAACTCAATACGATATATAATAATGACCACGCTGAATACGTTAAAAACAATCAACTTCAATCGCAACAACTCCAATTTTGCTATGTTTTTGTTGATTTTCTCAAAAACCGCTGAATCGATTTCGATAAAATTTATATGGGATCACCTGTGAAGTATACCCTTTTAAACAAAAAAGAATTTTCCAAATCGGTTCAGGCGTCTTCGAGTAATCGGTGAACATACATAAAAAAAAACAAGATTCCGACAAATTGAGAACCTCCTTTTTTTTGAAGTCGGTTAAAAACTCACAAAATATAAAAAACACTATCGATTTAACGTTATTTACGCTACAGACTGAGTCAAAAAACCATAATTGACAACGATGAATACGTTAAAAAAAACCGACTTCAATCGTAACAACTACCATTTTGCAATGTTTTTTTTTAGTTTCTGTTGGTTTTTTTTTTCAAAAAGTGCTGCATCAATTTCGATAAAATTTATATGGGACCACCTCTGAAGTATTACCTACCAAACAAAAAAGAATCATCAACATCAATTCATAAATTACAAAAAAAGCAGACCGTCGAATTGATAACCTTCTCCTTTTTTGAAGTCGGTTAAAAATACAAACATTCGCAAACACTTTCCGAAATGGCGGGTATACGAGTTCCGAGTGGTAGGAACCTCGTATTAGGTAGATAAAAGAATGACGTTCGAAAAGTGTACACTGCTTTTTTCATAGTTTAATTCAGCTGCAGAAATTCGACAACCGACTTCGGCCCATCCCTAGTGAGTTCGAAATTATTTTATACGAATTATCATTTTGATAGACACCCGGAAACGTAAGAAGGGCCAACAATACCTCCAAAATTAAATGATAAGATTAAAAATATGCGCGCAATTTTAATATCAAAATATTCCTTTGAATAAAGTAGGTGGGTAGATAAATTTTGAAGCCAATTAAGAGATAAGATAAAAATTAGCACGGAATAATGAGCAGTCGTATATAAAACAATAGATAAAAATATTCCACGTAATAAATACATATTTTCGATCGTGTATTGCGTTCAAGTCGTTTGAAATAAAAACGGTTAATAATCTGATGTGCTCTCATTATATTTTGCTTGCTCAATATAAATTCTGAAAAAAACCAAAATGTGTTGAAGCGAGTTTTTTTGGGCTCGACGAGACGTTTCTTCTCGCAAACACTTCCCGAATGTACAAGTTCCGGACGGTAGGGACATTGTACTAAGTAGAAAAAAATTAAGATTTAAAAGCATGTGTAAAGCATCTACTCGTACTTAAATAAAAAAAACATTGACTGACTCGGTGGCTAAGTGGTTAGCGATCCTGACCTCTGATCCGAGAGTCGTGGGTTCGATCCCCACACAGGGCAAACTTTTCTGTGACGAACAGAATTGTTTGCTCTGAGTCTGGGTGTATTATTATATCTATATATGTATGTATTTAAAAGTATATGAGTATGTATGTGTAGTCTCTGGTTCCCAAGATACAGGGAATCCTAGTTTGGGGCCAGATGACCGTGTGTGATTTGTCCCAGATATTAAAGATTATTATTATTATTATTATTTTAAGTTTGAGTTTGACGGTTTTTTTAATGGCGGATATGCATTAACCAGTACATTTTTCGGATCAAATATAAGATTCTCAGTAAAATATTTTAAAATGATCGCCCTGCACTTAAGACAGCTCAATAACCTAACACGGTAAGTTAGTCACAAAAAAAATTCAAATCCTATGTTTCATGATCATCATTTATTAGAAATCCGTGCTTCGCAAGGCACGTTAAGCCGTTGGTGCCGGCTGCTATCACTAGCTGGCAGTCGATAAGCCATTACCTTACAGGAGGCCTTACAGGCGGCTTGAAACTTCTGGCATTGAGGTTGGCCGTTGGCCACTAGCGCCACAACCTCCACCAATCCGGACTTGGCCCCCGTGTGTGGAGTATGGCCTAACCTTCCCGAGGTATGGGAAGAGACCTGTGCCCCTGCAGTGGGGACGATATGGGTTGTTAACAACATCATTTAACATCAAGTAAGATGATGCCAAGGGCTTACTAATTGTGACAAAAAAATATACAAGGTGTAACAAAATTGGTGTAGGACCCGTTAACTGGGGATTCTACTCATCGCACTGAATAACTTTTGTTCTACGACTTTGCTCAAAATCACAAAAAAAAATTTGGACATTTCATACAAAATGGATCATCTGTTTTGCCATTTTTTATTTGGAGAGTCCAAATTTCATTTGATTTTTGAGCAAAGTCGTAGAACAAAAGTTGTTCAGTGCGATGAGTAGAATCCCCAGTTAACGGGTCCTATACCAATTGTGTTACAACCTGTATAAAACATATCCTAAATCGTTTGTTGAGCTCGACTCGTGTGCATGCGTACACGCAGATTGTGCAACAGCCAAAATCGCCGATAACGATGCACGGGCTCACTCGTCAAGGCTGCAATTATATTACAGACATTACATTTATACTACCTACAGAAGTTTAGTTTCAAAATTTTATCTTAATCATAAAAAAAAGACTCGCGCACCGAGGGTTCCGTATAAATTCGTAATCACACAGGTCTTGAACTCTATTTCAAATACTCAGGCTTGCAATCCCTTGAAGCTGTGAAAAAATCAAACTTCTATGGCTACGCAATCAAGAGATGCAGCCGTTTATTTCTACCTCCACGCGTTCCTGAGAAAAAGGGTCTTGACAGACAGACAGACGGACGGACAACGAAGTGATCCTATAAGGGTTCCTTTTTTCCTTTTGAGGTAAGGAACCCTAAAAAAACAACCGTGCTATCACAAAGTATAGATGGCGGTTGCCTGGTGTTGCACTGAGCATCACCCGCGGCCACATGTAGGGCATTAGATGTACACCTATGGAAGTGTGCGACGCAACCATCATAAACATCTTTAAGGCGCTAAGTATAGCCAAATCGCAATATTCAATTCAAATTCTTGAAATAATGGTTAAAGCTATCACCATGGAAAAAATATATAACATACTTCAAACAATGAAAAACAAATTGTCTTGAACAGAATCATAAAAATCACAAAAACTTTGATGAAAAAAAATATCCTGTAGACCCTGTATTTTGCATTAATTGCAAATTCTCTCGGAAACACAATATTTGTTTATGTTGAAACCAACACACAAAAATCGGCCATTTTAATACCTTCAATTTATCTTGAACGGATTTTTTTTTAACTTATTTGAAAGCCAAGAAAAGTAATAAAAACATCGGAATCTCGAGAATTTTGCGTTCGGCCTTGACGTAACCGCCGCGATGGTACACCCACACTGATCTGAACTTAAAATGAGTAGGGCGTTACGGTCGATATTATATTGTCATGCATCAACCTGCTCAGATTGAGTGTACTTCGCGCCTTAAGAGTCAGATGTGAGAAATTCCACACAATATTTTAATTCGTCGCTAAAGCAATTGTTACTTACGTATAAATTTATAAAAACTCATTCATAAATTGCCTGTTTAGGCATCCAATCTGGTGACCGACAAAATTTTTCAAAAAATTAAATTTATTTTTAAATAGGACTCATGATACTGATATTTCGTTCCATTATGGCGTCTAAGGCTGTATAAAAGTAACATGCCTTTGTCAACTAGATGACTACTAATTTATAAAGGTTGCGATCTCAATATAGGGCTAAGACTAAACCCATACAGCCTTAAACACTAATGGAGCTATCTACTATACTATCTATTTCAAGATTTTTTTTTTATGGCAGAGGTGGCAAACGAGCAGACGGATCACCTGATGGTAAGCGATTACCGCCGCCCATAGACACCCGCAACACCAGAGGAGTCACAAGTGCGTTGCCGGCCTTTACGCTCTTTTCTTGAAGGTTTGAATGTCGTATTGGTCCGGAAATACCGCAGGCGACAATTCATTCCACAGTTTGGTGTAATATGTATTAAATCTTATTTAAAAAATACCTATAAGTGTTTTAAGGTTGCGGGAAGCAGCGCATGAGCGGTCGGTGTGGAAATCCTTGGGGGAGGCATTTGTCCAGCAGTGGACGTCTTTCGGCTGACGATGAAGTGTTTTATTATTCTACATATAACACTCATAAAAAATGTTATAAAAAAAAATCAATGAAAATATAATAAGCTACAAAAAGATGGAATCCGGTTACAATATACGTAATACGTAACAGCTAATCGATCAAGCAAAAATAATATTAATGTAACTGTAATGTTTATAGAAAGAAAGCGCATATGTTTTATACACAATAAGTGGTAAACACAGTTGTTACAGATTATAATTTAGACACACTATGACTAAGTACGTGACATTATAAATTAAGTAACACTGTTTACATTACTGATTCGATACAGGTGCACGCTTATGTAACTATTGTTTAAATAAATCCTATTATAACAATGTAACCAATCACGTGATATTTGATTCAGCATATTACTTTTTATCTTGGTGCATAATAAATAATTGACCATATGGCTGAATACGTTAAAAACAACCGACTTCAATCGCAACAACTCCAATTTTGCTATGTTTTTCTTGATTTTCTCAAAAACCGCTGAATCGATTTCGATAAAATTTATATGGGACCACCTGTGAAGTATACCCTTTTAAACAAAAAAAGAATTTTCCAAATCGGTTCAGGCGTCTTCGAGTAATAAGATTCCGACGAATTGAGAACCTCCTCCTTTTTTTTAAGGTCGGTTAAAAAGCAAAGAGTTAGTAAGTGCTGCCAGGTAAAGAACACAGTCACCTCTTCCCGCTAGAATAATACATGATGTTAAAAAACTGTGTCTGAAATTGTAAAGGGTTACTCAGAATCGAGTATAGAATACAGGAAACATTTTGAAAAAATCCGATCTACAATTATTATTTTCAGTTTCCTATACTAAATCTGAATAGTGAATTGCGAATCTGTATGGAAAACAAAAAAAAATTGATTTTTCTTGTACTCCATACCTGATTCTGCTGAGTAACCCCTTAAAATTTCAAACGCACTTTTTTAACATCCTGTATATGACCCGTCCGAAAGAAGTATATGACCCGTCCGAAAGAAGTGGTTGGTTCGGCTATGTTCTAATTGGTAAGCCCTTGGCATCACCTCACCTGATGGTAAGTGATGATGATGCCGAAGATGGAAGCGGGCTTACCAAGATTCCCCAACGCAATGGGGAACTGGCTATCTTCATGCGCTTAACTATTGGCAAGCAGGATTTTAAAATCATCACGTTTTATTAAAGTACAAACTTGTGATTTCAATGGAAAAAAAGCCATAACAATACCCATGTGAGGTCAATAGTGTCCACCATTGTTTGCTTTGACCTTCAGTGTCTGAGCAAAAGAGTATGACTCGACATTATTTTTAGGGTTCCGTATCCAAAGGTTGACATTCTGAATTTTATATTAATGACTATTTGTATTTATTCAATTTTTAATTTTAATTATTTTGAAGATCACATTATACTTCGACATTTTTAATACGCTATTATGTTATGTATTGTAATTTGAAATTGATAATGTGAAAAAAAAGGGTGCCGACAAGAATCTGTTTCGTTCACACGTGAAATATTTACAATAAGTTATTCTGTTGTCAGTGCAATAGACTCTCGCCAGACTGTTCTAGAACGGTATCTTTAATACGGATATTTTATTTTATTTTTTCTTCATTAGTTTCCACCGGCGACTTTGTCTGCGTGGACTTCAGAATTGGGTCCAGAGGGAAATAATCGACCACGCTGAATACGTTAAAAACAACCGACTTCAATCGCAACAATTCCAATTTGCTGTTTTTGTTGATTTTCTCAAAAACCGCTGAATCGATTTCGATAAAACTAATATGGGACCACCTGTGAAGTATACCCTTTTAAACAAAAAAAGAATTTTCGAAATCGGTTCAGGCGTCTTCAAGTAATCGGTGAACATACATAAAAAAAAAAAAACAAAAAAAAAAGATTCCGACGAATTGAGAACCTCCTCCTTTTTTTGAAGTCGGTTGATAAAATGTTAAGGCAGCGCCATTTAGTGACAAAGTAAAAATTTCGGTCTTCAGTTTGTAGCGTTTCCTCTCGAGTTTTCAGGGATAAAAAGTATCCTATGTGTTAGCCGAGTGCTTTATCTATCTACCTAACAAATTTAATTCAAATCCGTTCAGTAGTTTCGCCGTGAAAGTGGAACAAACATCCACATTTTCGCTTTTATAATATACAGGGTGTAACAGAAAGGTGTGATAATACTTCAAGGTTGGCTTTTACCCATCAAACTGAACAACTTTTGTTCTACAACTTTGTTGAAATCGCAAAGAAATTTTCGGACTTTTCATACAAACTTGGTTCGCCAGCTGATCGATTTGTATGAAAAGTCCAAAAAAATTTTTGCGATTTGAACAAAGTTGTAGAACAAAAGTTGTTCAGTTTGATGGGTAAAAGCCAACTTTGAAGTATTATCACACCTTTCTGTTACACCCTGTATATGTGACCCTCAATTTTATGAATGTTTTATCATTCATAAAATTGAGGGTCAAATTTTTTTTGTTGTTCTTAGGCATTCATCATCACTTACCATCTTTAAAAGACAAATAGTGATTAATAAAAAAAATTATAACGCAGAAAAAATAATAAAATTATAAAAATGTGGTGCGGAATCCGTAGAACGAGAGCTCGATCTTTACTTTTCTGGTTTACTATAATAATCTAACTATACATGTAACTATAGTTATATATATATAACTACCTATTTGCTTACGTAGGAGGTTTAGATCAATAAAAAGTGGTTTTGTAGTTTTGTTGTATTGAAATCATTATTTATGAACAAATGAATACTACGCTCAGTCTAGACCTTTTTCACTAGCCTGGCATGTTGTATTACTGCTGTTGTTTTTCCTTTATTTTTGTTTATTATTTTATTGGCATTTTTATAGTTTTAATTTTAATATAGTAATTTGTTTTGTTAATATTAGTAATTAAGAAACCTCTTTGTTGCACTGTGCTAGGTTGAGTGAAATAAATATATAAATTTATCTATCTATTATTTTATTTAAAGTTATTAGTATGTAACTTATTAGTCATATAATTTTTTTTACCGCCTGCGTGGCTCCTAGCTAGTCCACACTTCACATCAGGAGGTCGCGGGTTCGATTCCCGGCGGGGTCCAACTTTAGTGGAGGCATGGAGATTAGATAGTTCTCTATTGCGGAAAGCAATATGGTAAGTCTACTTCGAAATCCTTTCGGCAACATCATCACTTAACATCAAGTGAGATAATGCACCCTGTGATACCAAAAGGATATGCACTTTGGTAATATCTTTTTGCTCCTACTTGTACATATAATTGACCACGCTGAATACGTTATAAACAACCGACTTCAATCGCAACAACTCCAATTTGCTGTTTTTATTGATTTTCTCAAAAACCGCTGAATCGATTTCGATAAAATCTATATGGGACTACCTGTGAAGTATACCCTTTTAAACAAAAAAAGAATTTTCCAAATCGGTTCAGGCGTCTTCGAGTAATCGGTGAACATACATTAAAAAAAAAAGATTCCGACGAATTGAGAACCTCCTCCTTTTTTTGAAGTCGGTTGAAAAGCATTTCCATTGCAGTAGGAGAATAAGGACATGTATGTCCTTGTGCTCCTACCAGTACGAGAATTTAGTAGGAGTAGGAGGCCCTGAGGAGGAAATGAGGAGATACGTAGGAGAACTAAAGTTACCGACATAGCTCTCAGAATCGCTAGACTTAAGTGGCAGTGGGCAGGGCACATAGCTCGTAGAACAGATGGCCGTTGGGGCAGTAAAGTTCTCGAATGGCGACCGCGCACCGGAAGGCGCAGTGTGGGCAGGCCTCCGACTCGGTGGACCGTCGACCTGGTAAAGGTTGCAGGAAGCCGCTGGATGCGAGCCGCACAGGACCGGTCGGTGTGGAAATCCTTGGGGGAGGCCTTTGTCCAGCAGTGGACGTCTTTCGGCTGATAGATAGATAGATAGGAGGCCGTAGCGAAAAATAATATTATGTACTTACTTAAAGAAAGTAAATAATATTGGTTAAAATGTCTTTCTACTAGATTATTTTTTGTAATATGTACTTACTTATTTATATTTCTCATATTTTTTTTATGTATTGATAAAAATCATCAGAATGAATGAATGAACCAGAACTGAAGTGATCGTTTTTAAATGAACAATTTGCCCTTGGCCGTGATTCGAAGCCGTGACCCCTTTATTGCACTTATGTACTTGTTCTATTGATTGATTATACACTCAAATAAACTACGCCAGAATAATCAACAACGTTGAACACATTAAAAAACCGACTTTAATCGTAAAAAACTACTGCTATATATATTTTTTTTTTGTTTTTGTTGATTTTTTCAAAAAGCGCTGAAAATTTCGACAAAATTTATATGGGACCACTAAAGTATTACCTACCAAATAAAAGAATCATTAAAATCGATCCATAATTGGCAGAGTAATCGTGTCAAAAACATACAAAAAAAAAACAACACAGTCGAATTGAGAACCTCCTCCTTTTTTGAAGAGTTTATAATTGACCACGCTGAATACGTTAAAAACAACCGACTTCAATCGCAACAACTCCAATTTTGCTATGTTTTTGTTGATTTTCTAAAAAACCGCTGAATGGATTTCAATAAAATTTATATGGGACCACCTGTGAAGTATACCCTTTTAAACAAAAAAAGAATTTTCCAAATCGGTTCAGGCGTCTTCGAGTAATCGGTGAACATACATAAAAAATAAAAAATAAAAAAAAGATTCCGACGAATTGAGAAGCTCCTCCTTTTTTTTTGAAGTCGGTTAAAAATTGTATAAATTATGTTTCACTAAGAATAAGAATACGTTATTATATTTTGGAAAAAACCTATGTTGTTCATATTGTAATCTTTATTTTACCGAGTTACTGTCACTCGCCAGAGATACAGAGTTGGAAAAACCTATGTTGTCATTTCCAATCGTGTAAAGGAACCCGTAGATGTATCAAATTATATGATATTATATTCGCAAGGAAATTCATTTTTTAAAAGATATATTTATACTCGACTTGGCAGGGGGCATAACCGTACCCCCATATTTACGTTACCCATCAAAAACTGATTTGTAGTCTTTAGTTAGTTAGTTAGTAGTTGCTATCCTTACTTACATTATAAATAAGAAAGTAAGTTTGTTTGTTTGTGTGTCCTGTTTTCGCTTCGAAACAGTGCAACAAATCGACTTGATTTTTGCACAGACATGCATAGTTGACTCGATAGGAAGCGACAGACACAAATATACCCACACACACCCACATCCTCTCTATGGGGTCGAGGGTTAAAAAAATCTAGGTAGTCTATTTTGCCAACTTTATTGGTGTACCCCAATTTCTCAAAATTAGATGTATCTGGATTTTTTTAAGTTACATGAAAACAAATCCTAGTGTTACTGTAATACTGTCAGTGGGTATTTAGTTACCAATTAGAAACTTTTCTGTTACACTCCTAAAGGAGTAAAAAAAAAGCGAAAAAGGAAAGAGAAGCATTAACAAAAGATTTTCCGAAATTCTACTCCAAGGGCTTGAAAAGTTTGCATGGGCAGTTCGGCACTATAATCTCCAGAAGGCAACCGCTGTCATTCAAATAAACGTAGACAAATTCACGACCACCACATTACTAGTCTGATATTAGTTAGAAACGATCTAAAAACTCCTATGAACATTTTATGACGTAAATAGATTTTACAGACAAGTTTTTTATTTGGCACCGCAGCGATGTGATGACGAATAAAAAAAGTGTCTTATCTCAAAAAGAAAAAAAAAACTAGCACGAAGACTGGTTTGACGAAATTTTTTTGTTCGTGCACGACATTGCTTTTTTTTGCGTGATTCGTAAATTTTGCACGTGATACAAAGTAAAAAAAAAGTTTTAACGACTGCCATATGAACTTTTGTATTTTAATTAGATGCAAAACGTTTTTAGATTTCAAGACTGTTTAGTCTAAGTTTTGCCACTATTCAAAATAAGAAAGATTTTTTACAGGTTATTTTCACCATTTCTTTATTTTCATAGAGATAGTCTTTATGAAAGAAATACTTTTTTAGTCTCATTTTATTTTAGTACTCATTTTAATCATAATCTCATAAAACCTGTATAGTAGTAGGTTTTTTGGACCGAAAAAAAAAAAGATTTTAGAGTTTAGTATACGACAAAATCTTCAGTCAGAGGTGTTTGTTTGTTTGTTTGTAAACTCTTTATTGTGAAAGAACAAAATACAATACATAAAACAAGGACAAGACATACAAGGGCGGACTTATCCCTTACGGGTGTTACAGGTGTTTTTCAGACTTTGAAAGTTTGAGATGAGAAGAGATTTAACAACTAGAAGGTTAACGCGACTATTTTAGTCGGCTACAAAATATCTGCAAAACCGCCAATTTAATTCTCCGGGATTATTACGACAGTCTATGATTATGTATCCCTGACCCCAGCAAGCACTTTTTTCTTAAGGCTCCTAGAAGAATCCTACCTATCTCAAATTTTTGAGCATAATTAGAACAATCATCATGCCAGGTGAAAAAAATAGATCAATCGCACTTTTCGAGATACGAGCGCCTAAAGGTGTGCACAACTGGTGCATAAAAAATTAACGGGAGAAATCAGTTTTTAGCGTCTACCGCTGTAACTATAACGTTTGGAATTCTAGGTTTTTTTGAGCAGATTGCTCAAATTTCGCTCTAAATCTGGGCACAAGAACCAGTCTTGTATTATTAGTTTCAAAGCTATACAGCTTTTTCACCTACGAAAAGTGCTTGCTGGTGTCAGGGACACTATGATTATTGATTACAATGCCGAACCTTGTTTTATTTATTTCTTTCTTTTAGCGCTATTATAAGAAGGCTCAAAGTCACCCAAAGGGCGATGGAGCGTGCTATGCTTGGTGTTTCCCTACGTGATCGAATCAGAAATGAGGAGATACGTAGGAGAACTAAAGTTACCGACATAGCTCTCAGAATCGCTAGACTTAAGTGGCAGTGGGCAGGGCACATAGCTCGTAGAACAGATGGCCGTTGGGGCAGTAAAGTTCTCGAATGGCGACCGCGCACCGGAAGGCGCAGTGTGGGCAGGCCCCCGACTCGGTGGACCGACGACCTGGTAAAGGTTGCAGGAAGCCACTGGATGCGAGCCGCACAGGACCGGTCGGTGTGGAAATCCTTGGGGGAGGCCTTTGACCAGCAGTGGACGTCTTTCGGCTGATAGATAGATAGATAGCGCTATTATTTTTATTCGCCCGGGAACCACATAATCGAGTTCACCTTCATCCTTTACCATGTTGAAGACAACTTGTATAAAAAGCCAAACTTTGTCGCTGTAGGTTGTAGCGTTGTGAGTAAATAAAACACATGTTCACATTTACAATACTAAAATACACAATTAAGATACACAGTAGCTAAATAATTTTAACCGCCCCTTGGTCTAATGGCTACTCTCCTTGCTTCACATCGAGAGGTCGTGGGTTCGATTCCCAGCGGCGTCCAACTTTAGGACTCGGACTCGGAAGACTCGGTTTGGTTGGTGGTAAGGCATTTTCTGAGCCCGCCTGGATAGCTACCACCATCTTATTTAAGTCTTGCCGCCAAAAATCAATGTAAATAGCATTGATGTGTTCCGGCATGAAGATAAGCCAGTTCCCCATTGCGTTGGGGAATCTTGGTGAGCCCGCTTCTATCTTCGGCATCATCATCGCTTACCACCAGGTCAGACGACGCCAAGGGTTTACCAATCTATTCTATTGTAAATTTTTAAAAAGCTGGCTAAGGGTGAATCGCCCACGATCCAAATTCATAGACCAGACCTAACTACCCACGATAGACATCGTGAACTTTACGGAGATAGCTGTATACGCACAACCACCGCCTTTGTTCCGACAATATAATATGTATTTCATCGACGCGTTTGTTCATCACACGACTACCATGTTGTCAAAACAGGCCTATTGTTCAGCCTCGATTCACCATCAGCGGCTTTCGAGTTAGAAGTTGATGCAAATGTTATGTATGATTCTTATAATTAGTAAGCGAATTCAAAAAATGAGCTTCTGTATGCGGCCATTTTCTAGGAAACTTCCAGATGGATTGGAGTAAAACTCTTGTTGATAAGTAATCTTGTAGCCGAAGGAAAAGTCTTAGTTGTTTGGTTTATAGCTTCAAAGTTTATGGAGTCGTTTACTACTCTATATATTCGGTATTAGGTAGAACAGTATTAACAGCATCGATGTGTTTCCGGCATGGGGATCAGATAAGATAGCCAGTTCCCCATTGCGTTCGGGGCAATCTTGGTAAGTCCGCTTCCATCTTCGGAACCATAATCAACATCGTGAGACAGGCTATTACCAATTGTGGATTTAGAAAAAAGAAAAGTTACTAGACACAGCAATCTGGTGACTTTTGGATGGATGGAGACATTTCAGTTAATTTGTGCTAATAAATACGACCAAAACTTAAAAAGTGAGAATTAAAAGCTATTGCAATGGAAGTCACGGAGTTTAACTACTTATTACCTTATCTGTGATTACGGATACATCATCCTAACTCTATCAAAACATTGCGGCAGCCGTAAATTCCTTTAAAGTGGAATTTATCATGCTTATCCTTGCAATTCTTGCTTATTAATATTGTAATTTGTATGTCCCCATTTTGGGTGTTATTTTAGAGCAAAGATTGGCTATATTTATAAGCCATTTTCCTGCGCATCAAAGGGCAGACCAACTTTTTCTTATCGTGTGGCACAATGAGACCGTACTATTACAAAGTTGCCTGATGTTGCACTTATCACCCGCGGTCACGCATTCTAGGCCCTACAGGCATTTAGACACAGACGTGTGCAACGCGACCATCATACACATCTAGTAATCAAATGTGCCGATTTTCTGACTTGTGTTTTTCTTCACCGATAAAAAGCAATTGGTATGAAAAAACTTATTGGTCTACGTTGGCCAGGATTTGAACCCGAAACCTCTGGTTAGGGGGTGTAGTCACTATCGTGGAGCCACCAACGCTTTTTTTTCTAGATTAGCTAAACCCTAGCGAAAACCCTTGATTAGATTCTTAAAATTCGCCATCATCGAAATCGATTGGACAGAAAGACGATTAGTTAGTTAGTTGTTATAGCGGCAACACAAATACATACATGAAAATTTCAACTGTCTAGCTATTACGGTTCATGAGATACAGCCCACTGACGGACAGACTGACGGACAGTGGAAGCTTAGTAATAGGGTCACGTTGACCTTTGGGCATGGACCCCTAAAAATGATATCTACGCGGCCGGAGTTGCAGGAAAAGGATACTTGTAAAAACGGTTGATGGCAAAAAGAAAACTTTCCAGGAAAATATTCTTCAGTCAGTAACTTGCTACGTCTCTACTGTTTATCTCACATTTATTTTTATATGTAGGTAATTAAAGGATGGTCGATGTCATTTAATATGACATAATATTGCTTAACAAGTTGTACAGGTGTGATGTTGTATTGGATTAGCATAATATGTATATGAATAGTCACTTTGATAGAATAATATATCAATATATAAAAGATCATGGTTGATCATTGAGCAATCATATGATCCCCACAGATGGGGCAAAGATCTATTACCGTTTTGATGATAAGGTCATACTGCACACACAGGGCCAAGTTTGTATTGAAAAGCCTCATGTTTATGCATACTCTGATTTGACATAGAATAAAGATAGTATTATATTATTATCTTTGACTGGGCAAAAAAAAAAAAAAAACTAATATAATTAAATAATCAAATGACATACCATCATCATATCGAGGGTTCACGGGCGACTTGTATTAAGCGACATTTTTAGAAATATTCAGGAGACTGATTTAAAAAAATATTTCTTAGAAAAATAATCATTAAAACTTAACTTCTTAGTATTAAATAGATTCTCGATATTATTAATATTTTAAATATTATTCAGAAGTTATTTTTTGTGAGGCATTTTGTAAGAAATAAATTTTTAAAGTAGAGGTTACCTGTGTTTCCAAAAATGTCGCTTAATACAAGTCGCCCGTGAACCCTCAATATGGTTTTGATTATGGTTTTTTTTCTTATTTTCAAATTAGTATCAACCTCCTATCTGTGACAGTCGAGGTAAAAAGAAATGTGAATCATGTTTTGTTTATGATGGATGTACGTACAGATTGTGAAGAGTATTATCAAAATTGGCCAATTTTGCAAAATATTTTGTGAAAATAATTGTTGATCTCATCGTTTTACTATAATAGATTATTCAATGTTCATGTTTTCTTTTTATTATTGTAATATATTTGTTATTAAATGTGTTTTATTTTGTTTTTATTGTATACAGAACTGGATATGTTTTCTGTGAAACTGTATCCCCTTAATGAACAATAAATAAATCTTTTCAATAGTCACAATCACATTGAATCACTCTATCTACTCTATATGGAGAGTCCTAAGTTTATGTAATGCATGTTGTACTGTTGTTGTACGGGTTTCTTGGGGAAAGTTGTTCAGTTTGATTAACGGGAAAGAAACTCTACCTGTATAGTATCTAAAAACACAAGGTGGGTAAGCTATCTAATGACTGACTATAAATAAACCTACCTGTTCTACTAAACCTGTCACTGTTTAATTTAAGAGTTGAGCCCTAGTCTATACAGTATTCTTTTCATACACACATACAATCAGAAAATTTGTATATTGTATTCAATCTGAACAGGTCAGGAAGACTAGTGGCACACAGGTAGAATAGAATCTGTCGTTTCATTACGTATTCACGTCCAGAATAATATAGATATGTTGGCAAAAACAAAAATAGATACCTACATTAAACAAAAATGTTTCTTCTTGTATTTCATTTCATATCATAGAATATTAGAACTAAATTTAGAGTAATAAATTACGAAATCCGCTCAAACGATGCCACGGGCGGCCACTGGCGTATCTATAGGAAGCTCAAACATACTTGAACGGTACGCACGTGTTTGCGATACAGTGTTTTCACGTAACAACGGCGACAACGACATTTAACCAAAACATACCTTCAGTGGCAACTCACATCCTATCGGGTTACATAAAACACGCCACCGTACGACCGACACTATAATAAAACCACCAAACTTACACTGGGATCAATAAAACTGTCGTATCACACGATAAATAAAACATTAGGAAATACACAAGTGTTATTGATCATAGCGCGTTCTGAGCTATTACTAGGCCGTTCATGAAGGTAATAATTTATAGCCAAGCAGGCATTTCAACCTTGGACGAGTTAATTATAGTCCGAAACAGCTGATTATACAGAAAATAAAGTTTTACTCACCTAAATCGAAGGGATGCAGTAGAAATGTAATGCACACGGTTTTCACACACTAATTAATTACTTATGGGTACTTTATGTAACAAAGAAGTTATTCTAGGGTTAAATAAAGATATATTTAGGACTAAAAAATAAAACTAGCCGATTTTACGAGAGAATTTTATAAAAACGTGTAAAATCTCCCCGCAACTTCGCACTCAACCATCGATCGAAGTGTCAAATTGACTTCTGAAAAATGCCGCTAGGGTGTTCCATGTGTTCATTTGACATTTATTATGGATGCGTTCAAGAAAATAAATTGCAAAACCGGTTTGGTAAGTTCCCGGAATTCCGGACTTTCGTCAGATATGTTAGATATGTACATAAGCAAAGCAAGACTCTAGTCAAGGAAGAAAAAAATTTATTATGGAAGTCGTTCCAAAACTAAGGCAGGGTGAGGTAGAATTTAACTCGGAGAAATGAAAGAGACATAGCTATTTTGAGAAAGAGAAAAAAATATGATTTTGGAACGCTTGCGAGTGATTCCAGAGTGACAGGGTAACAAACGTCATCGAAAATAATTCAGAAAGGTTTCTAGCTTTTTTGGGTAGTATTCTGTCTTATTTATGGCTTTAACACCTTCGCAGATACAAGCAATCGTATTTAAAAACAATTCCGAAGATAAAATGTTTGTATGTCTTAGTCTGTTTGACATTGACTACGAACTTCCCGCCGAATAAACTGTCAGGCGAATTTTAACGGTAATCAAACAGCGTTAAAAATCGCACTTGTCAGAGTGCAAATCGCATTCACGAAGGCGTTCCAAAATCCCGACGGAGAACTGTCAGGCGATCATTTGGTTACCCTCGGTTTCACTCGGCTCGGTTTTGGAACGATTTAGGGTATAAAATTCGCATCACCCCGAGTGAAATCTTTGCTATTGGAACGCAACCTAAGAATATTTGTATTGTGGTAGTATTGAAGAACTGTCAATGTCAATAAAAAAAGCAAGCTTGAACCCGGTTCGTTTTGTTTATGTATTTTTTTTGCGAAACAAACAGTTTCTTTTGGACGCTCTGTTATTAAAAACATCATGTGTTCAATCGCCCGAGCTGCACGCGTTGCACGGGAAGTGAAAAACTTTGAAACAAAGCCTCCTTGGGGCATAACCTGCCGCCCAGAAAAGGAGGACAATCTCGATGTGTTGACGGTCAGTTTGCAAGGCCCTAAGGGTTCTCCATACGAGCGGGGGCTCTTCAAACTGACCGTCACGATCCCTGAGAGGTATCCTTTCGAACCCCCGCTGGTAAAGTTTATTACGCCAGTATATCATCCTAATATTGACAAAGGTAATAAATGGTTACCACTGGCCGTTTAATGGGTGAAATGCAGAATAGATGTACCGTAACGAAATCGTTATTAAACTGAGATTGTAATGAAACTGATAAATTGTTACGAAACTGATAATGATAGGGTGAGATCACACAAGCATTAAAAATAAATCTAATATTATTATTTGATTGTAGTATTTAATAATGTCGTTTTATTTTATAAATTTCAATTCATATAACATGTCTTTATTTTTATTTATATTATTAAGTTATTTATTTAATTTATATTACTTAATTTCTTATGTAAAACAAACTTACATATTTTAATATTTAAATATTAAATATCAAAAACTCATATTGTGAGCAAAACCTTAGTGTAACGAAACTGAGAGCTCAGTTTCGTTTCGTAACGAAACGTAACGAAACGTTACGAAACTGAAAAAATATACTGAGAAATCCTAAACTCAAAAATATCTCCTGCCGAAATCACTATTGATTTGACAATAATTTGTATCCCAGCTGACATAATAACTCTCACGCAAGAAAAATAAACAAATAACTTACAGATTGCACTTAACGGAAACAGGAAAATCACGTTATTAACCCTGATATTTATTTTAACAGATGCAGGTCACGTATATTACCAACGAACTGCGAAGCAAATGGCGGCTATCTAAATGCCAATATTTTGACATAACTTGAGAAAGCTTTGCTATTTTATAAAAATACAATTTATTTGTAGAATTGTTGTTATAATTGCGCTCAAAATGTCGTTACTAACCCTGAGTTACGAAATTAACAAAAATGGAGACAAAAATTAATACGCTAATTCTTATAACTAGATCATTTTATTTTCACTGCAATCTATTCCATTTCATAACTTAGAGAGTAGGTGGTTATTTTAACTAAAATAAGATTAAAATAAACCAAGAAATAAAAAAATGCTACTCATACAAAGTCGCCAAATGGTGAAGAGACATTAAAATTTAGTATGAAAGCATTTTGCATTAAGTTAAAGAAATATATATTATTTGTGTCTAAATGCATGTATCAAAAAAATAAAAAAACGGGGCTTTAGAGAAATAAAAACACTACCCATAATTATAGACATAATTTTAATAACGAAAATATAAAAGCAGATATCTTGTTTAAAACTTATGGGACAAATTAAACTCTAACAATGTACATCTATTCTGCATTTCACCCTAATATGAATGAAATACTTTAAGTAAAGAAGTTTCTTCTGTCCCCTTAATTATTAAAAGGTGGGATGCCCGATGGCAACATACGGATGTTTAAGTTGCTAAATGGACTCATTTCATTTCATTACACACTATTCCAGTGTTGGTTCACATGAGTTACCGTGAGCTCGCTGGCATCTCTCCTCAAAAACTTGCTCTTACTACTTTGTTTTGATGAATAAAACAAAATGTATTGTTTTGAGATAATTTGTAGTCATCAACATAAGAATTGTACATACCTGGAACTTTTTAATATATAAAACAATATAAAACTGAGAAATTTTGGTTATTAATATCTTTTATATAAATTGTCATGTTACTATATGAAAAACCCAACACCAAACAATGTTTATCCAAAATTTAATTAAGTTGTTAAAATTTTTGGTGCAATAATATTTTATGCTTCCGTTTGTTCCAGGAGGCAGAATATGTATGGATATGTTGAAAATGCCGCCCAAAGGGGCTTGGCTGCCGACTATAACATTGGAAACTCTTCTAGTTTCGCTGCAAACTCTGTTAGCAAACCCTAACCCCGATGATCCCCTGATGATGGACATTGCAAATGAATATAAGTATGATTTGGAAACATTTATGGAAAATGCGAAAAGATATACTGAGAGTCATGCTGTGTGATAAAACTGTGATATACAAAAATAAAGATTAAAATCTGGACTAAAGGAAGATGTTGCATAGGGTTGTTCTTATACCTGTAAGACTTACTTATAATGTTATGTGCAAAGACAATGATGAAATATTTAAATGGATGTGAAATCACAGAAATTATTTCTTTTTAACTGGAAGAATTAATTAAAAAATGTAATTAGAAAATTATGCTTTGAAATCTCAATTTATCATTTTATTGTAACCAGTTCTGTGGATTTGAAAGTTTTCATTCTATTTATCATAAAGTCCAGTTTGGTGTCCAACCAACTGCACATTAATGGAAAACCATTAATAATAAAAAAAAGTATAAACTTCCAGTATAATTTGATCTTGCTTTATGAGCTATATGAGCTTTTCTACTGGTAAAAAAATGATATGCATTTATTGTAAGTTTTAAAAAGCAGGAGCCCTGATGTTATCTGGAAGGTTGTTTAAAATGCCTACATTTACACCTAGGGTTATATTAAATTTGTATGTTCTGGGAAACAAGTGTTATGGGATTTGAAATGGTTAGTTTGCCCCCAATAGGGTAGATGACTACTGGTCATGTGAGTTACTTTTTAACATCTGTCAAAAACGGTATTTTGTTCTAAAAATGTTTGAAATACTTAGATGTGACGTCATACATTTTCAGTGTCATTGCACGACAAATTTTATAATTTTTGTTGATGAAATATTGAAGATAGGAAGAAAATCAAAACAAATAAGGTTTTTCAAAATTTTATTGCGAGATAAAGTGAACAATACTTTATAATTTATTTTTAATGCAGTCGTCTTCCCAATGGGGGATTCCCAATGCAGATGACACTACGGACGCTTGACTATAACAACTTTCAATTTGTTCTGCGTTTTTTACTATTGAGGTGTAATAAAATAGTTTTTTTTCTGTAAAATTGTTAAATGGAAAATGTATGCGACTTGGACTGTTCCTTAATTAAAGGCGAAGTTCAAAAATACATGATTGAAAACGTAAGTTTTTCCACGTCTTCTTCATCCGAGAATCTAGGAAATTAATGATTTCCATTATTTTTGCAACTAATCACCACACAACGCGGCATTTTTTTAGTAAATCATATGTTTAGTTCACGTAAACAGTTTTTCTATAAGTTTTGACGCTTTGTATTTCAAGTGTATTTAATCAAGTAGGTATTTAAAAACCTATGTGCACATCAGTGACGACTTTAGTTTCGGACCAGATCACCATAGATTATAGATATTTGCCCTTCAACTCCAAAAAAAGTATTTATAGTAAATATTTCAGATTTTTATACAAAAGTACTTACAGGATGTTAATAGAGCAGTTAAATAAGTTTTAAAGTACAAAGAAGTTTGTTTTGGTCAAGCTTATGTGTGCTAGTTCTATGTATAGTTTACTTTCTGTTTTTAAGCACAACTTGTATTAGGATTAAGGTGGAAGAATAAAAGTATATTTGTTATTTATTTACACATTTTTTATTTTGTTTAGTCTACATTTTATCCCAAGAATACATATGTTTCATAGCCATATCAGAAAGCACCTAAATGTATGCCACTATGCCATTATGCAAGGCAATTCTGTGTTCTGGTAGTTGGAGATTGGTACTCCTTGCCACTTTGGCAGTGTTGTCAGCAGAGGAGTGTACCATAGTTTTTAATGAGACTGCAAACCTTATTTGGTCTCAGCATACTCTGTAGCAATACTCATCATGGACTGGATAAAGCCATGGGTAAGTTAGGACATGCCTGAAGGACTGACGCGGTCAACCTGAATGCAAATATGTATAGGGCACTCCACTTTCTTATGCTATTAATGAACACTCGAACTTGTGATTGTGAATATCAGCATTTTAGACAGGAATAATATAGCCTGATAGGGATTTAAGAAAGTAAGCTTTGTTTGACTATAATGCATAACCAAAAAAGCCATCCTAAATAAAAGAACCTAAGTGCAGGGAATATCCTATGTAGTTATGGTCCTTTTCTCTAGGACAGCAGATTAATTCTGCATTAATGATTTTGCGTAACCAATAATTCTGCATTAATTCTCAACCAGTATCAGTACTGCTGTCGTCTCCAGAACTAGCACTCTCTGTCTCTGAAGAACTACTGTTTTTCTTTCCTGTAGCATCTGTATTATTTTCCTGTTTATTATTGTTACTCTCGTCTTCTTGTGTTTCTTTCTTTTCTTTGCCTTCTTCACTAGAATTTGGTTTAAGAGTCTCAGTGGAAGCTGTAGCAACCATTTTGGATTCTGTCCTCGTGTTGGAAGGTTTGAAGTCCTCCTCGTCTTCTTCGTCTAAGGGTTTACGGTTGGCCAGTGACGCTGCTACAGCTTGCTTGTAAGCTTCTGGGTATTGGGTGCTAGAATTAGAAAGTTTTTATTTTAAGTTTTCTGTGATACAGAAATCAAAACATTATCTCTGATCATATCATAGGTTTTTGAGTAAAGTTGCTCAGTTTTAAGATTAGACACACAGAAAACCGGCGTGAAGTAAGCTTGCGTTGTGTTTCACCGAGTGAGTGAGGGTCAGTACCCTCCGGTGAGGCCCAACTTCCCCCCATCCACCCATCCCATTTCAAAGGTCGGCAACGCACTTGTGACTCCTTTGGAGTTGCAGGTGTCTATGGGCGGCGAAATCGCTTACCATCAGGTGATCCGTCTGCTCATTTGCCACCTATCACATTAAAAAAAACATTAAAACAAAAGAATTTACGATTTATCACTTATCAGCAAAATTGCAACTTAACTAAATATTTTTAACAACTCAATAACAATCACATACAAACTATTTCGTATCTCACCTAAGCTTAGTCTTGATGGCTCTGATCTTCTTGAAGATGAACTCCAAGTCCTTCCGCATGTCCAAAAGCAGCTGTGTGTGTTTCTTGAACTCCACGGACGCCGCACGGAGACGGTTCACAGAGAGCTGGTTACAATTTGTAAGCATCTCTGTGGTTTTTTCAAAACGTTGCAACCTGAAATTTTAATAATGTTAATTAAAAATATTTTATTCTTTGGATATTATATGTAACTAGAATTAACCTTTAATTAATTCTTAGATGGCTGCAGCAGTTTCGGCAGATCAAGGAGGTGGCAGGAGGAGTTTAACAGGTTCCTTGAGGCCCGGGATATAGATGTGTGAAAGCAAGAGAAGGCCTTTGCCCTGCAGTGGTGGGACACTTATGGCTAGTAATAATAGTTTTCTTTATGGTCAATGATTATGTGAAAATATTCAATTTAAGAAGCGTGACTAAGGGTCATCCAACTCATCCAACGTTTACGTTTGTCTATGCCTACAGAGCCAACAGGTTCACTATTCAAAGAAGCTTACATGTTCTTTTGAGCTCGGATTATTGTCTCCACGTCGGTTTGGTCTACCATACCAGCCAGTCCCTGCACGAAGACCTCTGGGGCCGAGTAGTTTTGAAAGCATTCTATAGAGAAATCACTTTCTGGTGTGTCGTTTGCCATTTTAGATGCGTTGTTCTAAGAACTGAGATGGATATTCAAATTATTTGGCAGATATTGTATAAAAACTACAAGATCACAAATGAAAAACAATTTAACAATTTTAACATGACATTAATGTCAAGAAGTAGTTCCAAAACTAAGGTAGGATTTAACTCGGAAAAATGAAAGAGACGTAGCTATTTCAAGAAAGAGAAAAAAATATGATTTTGGAACGAGTGATTCTAGTGACAGGTGTTTTGTAACGACTAAGGCCTTGTTTAGGGCAAAGACACGGGGCGTTGCGCGGCGCGTCAGGCATCGCGTTGTGCGGTCAATTCAAACATAAATCTGTCTACGATCTTTTGGCAGATGGATGACATTGACATGGCGTTCCTTTAGTCGCAAATCTGACATTTCTTTCATATAAAATTGTGTCATTTTTCAGGATGGCAGCGCTATTGAGCGTTTCAACAAATAGTTCCTATGCCGTTATGTTGGCAGCAATGTTTTCCACACACACTACATAGATGACACACACTACATAGAACGCAGACAAAGAACAGAACAGAAACTAACAAAATCGGTAGAAGCGTCTTTGCGTGTTGATGTCGTTGATAGACAGGGGAGCCAACATAACGGCATAGGAACTATTTGTTGCAGTTGCGTAGCGTGGGGGGGGCCGGGGGGGCCATGGCCCCGGGCGGCACATGGATAGGGGCGGCGGGCGGCACATGGGTAGGGGCGGCGAGCGCCGTATTTTTTTTACCTAGTGTTATTTGGCTTCGATGAACTGTACTTAGATAGATCACGCTTCTCAAGATATTAATAGAGAAGATTTCAAACTTGAGCGTGTACGTATTCGTACTTTTGTAGCTGCAACAGATCCAGACTTTAAAAAGAGTAACATAATTATGTCTGGCTCACGGCGCTTAATAAAATATATTATAAACTTGAAAAGGATTTACCAAATATTTTCATAATGAATATTTTTAACAGCTGCCATTAGCAATGCCACTTTTGAAAGAAGCTTCTCTATACTGAATTTAATTAAAAATTACCTAAGATCGAGGCACGTCCTAAAAGGTCATGAAAACAAAGGTTATCGTATAAAGAATGAAACCCGTACAGCAAGTCAGCGACAGCGCATAGTTACTATTTTACACAGGACCGAAATTTTGATCGTGCCACCCGTGCACAGACAGGACGTCAAGCTTATAGGGGCGCCAAGCACTCTAGTAGGTGGGGTACCTACTCTAACTAAGATGGCGCTAGGCGCTCCAAGTAAAAGAGTTTCTGCTGGTTTAACCAGAGGCTTAACATAAATATTCTTAGATATCTTAAAAATTTTCGCGCTCGCTACGCTCGCGCTTTTCTTTTATAAATTGCATATGTTGGTGACCGTTTGCCCACGGAAATAAACATATGTATAATGCGCTCGCTTCACATCAAGAGGTTGTAAGTTCGATGTCCGGCGGGGTTTAGTTAGTATTACGGATTTCGAATTTGCTATATTAGCAATTGAACATGATATTACACATCGATAATATAAAAAAAATTGTTTAAAAATCACGAAGAGTACATTTTTTATTGAATATAGAATTTGGCTGCATTATTCGACTTTTTTTTTACTAATGATGAAAATAGAAAGGGGCGGCAAATTTTCGATGGGCCCCGGGCGGCGAAAAGCCACGCTACGCCACTGATTTGTTGAAACGCTCTATAGTTCCGGCATTAGTACGTAATAGTTCCATGAGTTCCGGCCTTTCACCACCTGCCAAAAGATCATAGACAGACTGTATGGTAATTTATGAAAGCGTTCATGTAGAAGCGTCAACGCGCGCTCATGAACGCTCTCATAGATTACCACTTGTTTGATTTGACCACGCGACGCGACGATGACGCCTGATGCGCCGCGCAACGCCCCGCGTAAACGAGCCCTAAGGGTAACAAACATCATCGAAAATAATTCAGAAAGGTTTCTAGCGACACACACAATAACGCGCGCGCGCACACAAATTAAAATAGGTAAAATAAATCAGATAAGTAATAATACTCATCTGCTGTTATTTTTAGTGGACATGCGGCTGATATTTAAACGATTTTCATTTTGCAAAAAGGGCAATTCGCGCAATCTACCAGATGCGATCCCGCGAGTCGTTGAGGAATATGTTTATAGAAATTAATATTCTTTCTGTTGCTAGTCAATTCATATACGAAAATATCATGTATAAATTTGCACTTGTTTCGTAAAAACAGTGACAGACACAATTTTAATCTAAGAAATATTAATAACATTGATGTTGCCTATTCAAGACTGAGTAAAATTTAGAAGTCATTTATGGGGCAAATTGTAAGATTCTATAACAAAATACACGAAAATGCAACTAGTTTGCCAGAAAACAAATTCAAATTGCATGTGAAAAATTGTTTATGCTCTAAAGGGTATAACAAAATACTAGATTACGTAAATGACAATGATATATGAACATGTATAGATCCTCCAGCTCAAAATTGTATTGTTGATATGAATTGTAATAGAATTTAAGATTTTATTAAAAAAACGTGTTGAAGCGATTTTCGTTCCGGGGCGAAGCGGGCTCGACGTTTCTTCTTGGTTCGCAAACACTTCCCGAAACGTTGAGTGTACAAGTCACAGAAACCACATATGCATGCTTATGCAGAAATAATAAATTATGACGTAACCAAAGTTTGTATTAAGTAGGTATTTGTTGTATTATTTTTAATTATTGTTGACATTGATGAACTATTATTTAATTATTATTTTAATTTGTATATCTTTATGACATATATTGTTGTTAATTTTTTATTGAATTGAATTATTATTGATGGGGATGGACTATGTATTAATTAATTACTATTTTAATTTGTTTACCTATTTTACTTATATAATTTTGTTAAGTTATTAAACATAGTTATTTGGGTTCAAACCTGTAGGAGCTATGTATTGAAATGTTATAAATTGAAATTGAAGTCCCGCGTGACTTTGTACTAGGTAGAAGAAAAATATTGACGATTTAAAAGCATGTATAAAGTAGACATGTACCAGGTACCCGGTTTGGATCCGGTACCCGGCGGACCCGACACTTTTTTAAGGATCCGGCCGGGTACCGGGTAATAGCGCGGGGTACCCGGCTCCGCCGGGTAATTACCTAGTTATTAAAAACACGTTATTTTGAAGTTAAAAGAATAGGTAGATTTATGTAACTGTCGTCATATTTCAATCTTATTTAGTATTGTAGGTTTGTAGTTCGTAAGTTATAGTGTAAAAATACGAGTTTTTAGCTCGATTAGGATCTAGTCGGCTTCTTTTTTTTCGTAGACGTTACCTGCTTTCGAATAGACGCTCGCTGTATACTGAGCTACTTGGTGGGGAAAGGTAGCGGGCCGTCCGCCAAGTTACGTAGTATAGGATTGTGACATCTATTTTCTGCCCATCACTTAAATATATAGGGTTATGAAATATCAGATTTTTTTTTGACGACGGCTCTACTCATAAAACTAAACAATTTACCCCAAGGAACCTATACTAAAATACCAAAAAGATTTTTGAAGTCCTTAAACTAATTGATCAACTGAACCGACAATTTATTTATTTATTTACAACAAAATTGCAAGCCCTTACAGTCAAGCCAATGCAGCAAGCAAGTAAATTTCTGTCAATCCACTAAGGTTAACAAATTAGACACTATTTTTGTGAATTCTGGCAAGGAATAACCGAATAAATCAATCCGCTTTGCTACGTCATTAAGGATGCCGATGGCCCTAGCCATGGGGGCGTATTTAGCTAAGTTGGTACGGGCAGTCGGTACCTCAAACAACCGTTGCCGTGGTGGTGGTGATCAATTTTGTATGGGAAGTCCAAAAATCTTTTTATGAATTGAGTATAGTATAGGTTCCTTGGGGAAAGTTGTTCAGATTCATGAGAAGAAGCCACTGTTAAAAAAAATTCAGGTATTTCAGAAGGACCCTATATCTGCATCCCTTGGAGCTCCGGAAGAAGAATGCTGCAGGAATGGGCTAAGGAACAGAGTAGAACACTCTGGGCTAGTGCACCAGGCCAAAAGCATTCGAAAGCGCTCATATCTGGTTTTTCGCGGGAATACACGTCTAGAGCACTACGACTTTATAAGCCTGGACTTAGGATTTTAGTTAGAAATCTAACTGGCCACTGTAAGCTTAATAAACACCTTAATAAAATGAAGCTTGCAGATACGGACGAGTGCCGATTCTGCCTCGAGAAAGAGGAAATTCCTCTTCATATACTCTGCGTGTGCGAGACACTAGTCCAAGCCAGAAGCCGATCTGTGGTGGATCGATGGACCGACGGTAACCCCAGAAGTCAATAGGGAACTCGATCCCAAGTGCTCCTACAGTTCATTAGAACTATTGGCCTTGAGGATATAATATAACAGGGGCAGTGATCACAATAGATATACCCAATAGAGATGGGTAGGTCCGAGTTTTTGAAGGATTCGGGTCCGGATGTACATCCAGCTCTGCGGATTTACTTCCAGGTACCAGTTCCGCCGGACCTGTATAGGTCCGAGTCCTTAGCGGAGTGGATGGAGTGGCGCGATCAGCGGACCTGCTTT
Organism: Coleophora deauratella; assembly: GCA_958295455.1. NCBI lineage: Eukaryota > Metazoa > Arthropoda > Insecta > Lepidoptera > Coleophoridae > Coleophora > Coleophora deauratella. Next base: position 1,129,657 of record OY282401.1, on the reverse strand, counting down.
CTCGTATCAGTTCCGCCCGACCGATATGGGTCCGAGTCCTTAGAGGAAAGGATTGAGTGGGGCGACCGAACTAATTTGCACTTTTGCGTTGCGGAAGCAGATCTAATAACTGAATAAAAGGAGCATTTTCAAAGAATTTTGCAAAAAAATATATATGAACAAGACAGTATTAAAATGACAGACACATTATTATTATACATATTTGTATCACAGCCTTTAGAGAAATTTCATTATACTTCTTAAACATGAACATTTATATTTTATCAGATCAGATAGCTTTGTAAACTTACATAATAGGAACGTGCAAAGATAAAATATTGAGCTTCGGGCGCCATCTAGTATACCTATGCTAAAACTCTTCGCAAGGCAGGTCAGTAACGGTGTACGGTATAACTCGCCCCTCCCGTCCCCACCTCACTCACCCGCCATTCCTGTACCAGTGCCAGCGGTATGAGTTCCGGGTTCGTTTGCATCCAACTCCGATCGAAACATATATGCGTACGTGCTTCGTTGCTGAATCAGTTCCGGAGGAATCGGTTTTGACTTGCAATCGGAGTTACTTCCACCACATCCGCGAAGGATACGGGTCCGCGGATTCAGTTCCGGCCGGACCTACAGAACTCTAATACCCAGGTCACAGTGATCCAATAGGCTCCTTTGGTCCTATACCCCTTTACCGCCAAATAATAATAATCCCTTGGAGCTCTGGCAAAGTTTAAGTAATGATCTAAGACGTGATCGTGACGTGTTTCATGACGGCTGCCGGGTACCCGGCGATCCAATCGGCCGGGTAGCCGGGTATCCGGCACATTAATTACCCGGTACATGTCTAGTATAAAGCATCTACTTAAATAAAAAACATTTTGAGTTTTGGGTTTTTGAGTTTTTTTAATGGGAAGCAATTTATTAATATTTGTGCTATACTGTTGTTTTTCTGTTTATTCTATTTTGATAAGTGAACTTCTTTTTATGGAAGAGCGGGTTCTCCTGTTACAGGTATTTTTATACTTAAAAGGATGGTCCATCCATGTTTGTAATTTTGTAAAAAAATGGTACTGAAATAAACATTTTATTATTATTTCCAATATAAGCTTTCGGTACACTGCTCACTTTGCGCTAGGCGAAGTGGCAGGAGGTACTCCAGCAGAAGCACAGTCGGCTGGAGGTCAGTGTGACGAGGAGAGAAAGAACAAAAGTTTGTAGAAAGTTTGTAGAACAAAAGTTGTTCAGTTTGATAAGCTACTTCAGCCCGGCAGGCAGCCCGGCTTCATGCCGGCATGCAGCCCGCGCGCCAAGCTATTCACACGCTCGCGGGCAAGCACAAGCACATACATACTTGCTTATGCCCGTGCTTGTGCTCTTTGAATGTGGCTTTGCACGCGATCGTGTAAACGCACCAGGCAAGCACACACATGAGCACGGACGCATGGGTCGTTCTCTCATTTCGTGCAAATCGCATGTCCCCTAAATTTTTAAAAAGCTTTAAGACCCATGAACTTCCAATATTTTTTGAATTATTCTTATAATACTTCTACACATCCGGCATACAAAATAAGTTATTGAACTTGTAAAAGAACAATTAAATTTTAATTTTAGTTCTCAAAAACTCCTTACCTTCAGCGGTATTTTTTCACGCTACGGTGAATGTGGCTGGATAGTATAAAACATGTAGTTTTATTAGCTTAATTTTGCATAAGCAACGATTGAGAACATATTCAGGAATACGATTATGCATTCAAACGTTATCAGTATAGGTTTGTCTTGATTATAAACCTGATAGAAAATTTGTCACGAAAAATAACTCCTTACCGTCAGCGTTAATTTTTAATCGGTTTCTGAACGCTTCCCATCCTCGCAATGTGTCATCTGCCAGTCGTCCGATGAACATTCGGAAGCACGGATGTGTGACGTAGTTACGTAATTAGCTTTGAAAGTTCTCGCAGTTTTGGAGATTGTGTCATTTTTTTTCCATTCCCCTCAGCAGGTTTTGTAAGGTAAGTTTCTATTGTTTTGATAAAACTTTGGCCTTGAAATATTTGCTTTAGGTGAATGTTTACACGGTTGATCAGTAAAATTTAGGTATATGTTAAAGTATCAGAGTAAACTCTAATAATCTTTCAAAAAATAATTATCCTCAGACTCTTTACCTTCAGCAAATAAAGTGAGGGTAATGATGTTGATTATATGGTAATGATCTGAAATTATGTATTGAATGTATTGGCCCGACTGACTCGGTGGCTCAGTGGTTAGTGATCCTGACTACTGATCTGAGAGTCGTGGGTTCGATCCCCACCAAGGATTTCTGTGATGAGCAGATTTGTTTGCTCTGTGTCTGGGTGTATCAGATATATGTATATATGTATATTTAAATGAATATGTGTATCTATCTATCTATATATGTATGGGCGTATAATATCTATATATGTATATATTTAAATGTGTATTTTGGGGCCTGATGACCGTGTGTGATTTGTCCCGGATATTATTATTATATTGGTATCTTTACTGATCTCCTTCGAAGGTTAGGGGCTTTTATTATTATAAAGTTTAAATCCGGACTATTCTGGACCACCGCGATTCGTCGCGGTGTGCGGAGTGTGTTTTCCGCCTAAAACTAATTACCATCTTCACTTTATCATTACCGTCATCAAAGTGGAAAATAATAATTGAATATCTTTTGATTTTCTGCGTATAATTACGTAAAAATTATACCCATAGCTAAGATTTCTGACCTAGTTTCACATGAGCTTATAAAAATGAACATTTAAAAATTTCTCTTACTTTCGACCGATTTGCACCAAATCAGAGAATCATCCGCATGCACAAACAGCCTGTTCACATGCTTGTGCCCGTGCTTGTGCTCGTTGAATGTGGCTTGGCACGCGAGCGTGTAAACGCACCATAAAATTTGCATCACCACAGAGAGTGAATTTTTTTTGGTTATGGAACGCAAACTATACGTAGGTAAATGTCAATTGGAGTTTGTTCCGAATAACACGAATGTTACACTTCGGGTGCAAAAAACCGTGGTATTTAGCGCAGAACGTAAAATGCGTAAACTTTATGATATTTTACTGCAGTTTTTAATGATATTACAGAAATAAATAATATAATTATATACATTTGGCGAAAATAAAAGGTTATAAAGTTTACGTTGGACAGATAAAATCAAAAATATTGTGAGTATTTGTATAGTTTTGACCGAGGTAAATTTGTATGAAATAGGGTGACTGACGTTTAACCTTAATCTGGCCATGGAACTATTACGTACTACGTACAACAATCTGGCACGCACTCTTTTTTTTTCTATCTTCTTCTATACGGTTCCGAGAACTTGACGATCTAAAGCGAATCGATGCGTTCGAGATGTGGCGCTGGCGGAAAATAATGCAAATTCGATGGACAGCTCACCGCACTAATGAGTCCATACTGGAAGAGTTAAAGATCAAAAACAAGGAGAGAGCGTCGTCGGTGGCCCGATGGTACTAACAACCGTACTGCCCTCATAAGTAAGGAGGCTGCAAAGTACACGGAAGTCGGAAACACCATATACCTAGTGTGCGCCCTTTTTTCTTTTCTTTTCTGTGTCTTTTCTGTGCGGGCAGCATAGTATTAACGGCTTAACTAATCATACTTCAACTGAACGTAAACTGCACTTTTGTTGCAAACAGCTTTGACCCTAGTTCTCTGTCTCTGATTCAAGACCTGGACAATATACCAATGAGTTTTTCAAATCTTACATACCTACCTACATTTTCATACCGATTACTGAAACGGCAAAGGAAACCTGCACATCTGATTGCTAGATGTGTGTGAAAGTCGCGTTGCACAAGTCCGTAGTGCATAGTGTAAATGTAATGCTCCACCTACACTTTAGTGGAACAACAGAAAACGCCTAGCCTATGCCTGGTTAAATTCTTTTTTTTTTACCTTCAATTGGTAAGCCCCCGGCATCATCTCACCTGATGGTAAGTGATGATGATGTCGAAGATGGAAGCAGGCTTACCAAGATTCCCCAACGCAATGGGGATCTGGCTATTTTATCTTCGTCCCGGAACACATAAATGCTGTTAAAATTGATGTTTGGCGGTAAGACTTAGATAAGATGGTGGTAGCTAGCCAGGCGGGCTCAGAAAATGACCACCAACCAAACCGAGTCACAGTGCCGCGAGGTGTATGGGACGGAGGACAAAAATCATAACTCAGTTTTAATGTAAAAATATATTATAGTTTGTATCAAATTTTGTAAATGTGATCCGGAACTATCATTATTTATAAAATACATTTGAATTTAAGTGATTTTAGTAATAAAAAAAAATAAAAATCTAATCATCACTATCTTCTGCGCTAGACGCTAACAATTCGAGACTTATGTCTGCCTCATTTGACAAATCTCCATAAGGTGCTTTCAGCAGGTACTTCTGGATCTCTCCATCATCATCTCTAATATTTTTTCTTCTCGCAATTTTTCTCTGAGATGACAACAGAGGGTCAGAAGTCAGAAGCAGAAACCTCATTAAATCTTTATAAGAGCTTACTCTTGAGCATTTACTGGTGTAAGATAATCTGGTTTTCCTTACCTCTTTATGTCTAGCTTCCAGTGCGTCTTCTGAAAGTTGTCCGACTGGTAAGGAAAACGCATCGATTATCTCACATGCGTGAACGAGGACCTTGTGCACACTACTAGGCATATAATACCAATGATACAAACGTATATACAATTGTGTCGTGTCACGTAACAATCCTCTAAATGACACTACGTTTATGGGGCTACCACTTGCAAGAACCCTCAAGATGACAGAAAACTTTATAATTAATTATTTGTCCACACCAATAATCTCAGAACTAAGATCAGGATTACAGAAAAACGACGCAGTCGTCTCAGTTTAGCTGTAAGCTCCTTCACGCGTCTTTTCTTTGTTTTACGCGAGGCTTCCTCGAAAGACTTCCGCGGTCTCCCACGGGGACGACTAGCACCAGGATATTTTTCTGGAGCTGAGGACATCGAAGCTGTAGTCAAGCAGTCTGGCATGCACAATTCCTTTTTCAACCAAGCCTCACAGCGAGAGTAAAATCTTCGGCGGCTCCGTTTTACTTCATCCCATTTTCTATCAATTTTTAAACAAAATAGCCGGCTGATTTTATAAAGTTCCTTCCGACGTTTTTCCGAATATCTATCAAAGTTCAAGACTAAACATATTTTCTCAAAAACAGCTGATATCCGGTCACATTTCTTGCTCTCAAGCCATGTCTCTGCCAGGTCACAATTTTGTACACATTTTCTCGTCTCTAAAAAAATCATAAAAAAGAAGAAGCAAAAGGAAGCAAAAAAACTAAACTGGAAATAAAAGTATACTATCTTAGCAACAATTTGGTGTAAAAACTACGAGAGGAGGATATGAGGTGATTTTTTTAAAACCTTCTTTAAAGTTTGCGGATGCATAAATTTAAAGATGTTTAAATTAAAAACATCAAGGGGTATACTGACAAAGATACAAAGATAGTAAAGACTCAAATAAACTTATATTTTACAGCACATACCTTGGCCTATAATATTCATAATAAGTTCTTACAAAAATCCTTGTATATTTGCTTCTATGATTCACTTTTATAAACACACGATTTGCGACTGCTGAACCGTTTTAGTCATACACTTGAAATGTGAAAGAGTAGGTACTTTAATTAAGCAGTGACAGCAAATATGATATAAATTACAACTACCCACAGTAGTATGGTTATCCATCTTTAAAATAATAAAGGTAAAGACCGGGAAATTTAAACCTGGTTTTTTGATTTTTGTCTTAGGCTCGCGGTACTGTGCGAGTCCTACAAAGTTGGACCCCGCCGGAAATCGAACCCGCGACCTCCTGATGTGAAGCGAGCGGACTAGCCACTAGGCTACGGAGGCGGTTAAGTCTATCTCCCCTTTGACATTTAAAAGATTTAATAATTTATAATTTGTTCAGCAGCTGATGAAGTAATGACGATTAAATTTAAATGGGGCTATTCTGGCTTTCAATCATGGTTATATGGAACCACATCGCATAGATGGTCTTTCTCTTCTATGAATTTATACCTTTAAATCTGCTCTATAAGTTTAGGTAAGCACAGAGTATCTATAGTTCATTCCAATCAAAAAAAGCAAAAGGTAAACAAAAATAGTATGCATCTGACATTGACATGTGTCAGTGCCATAGTTAAATTTGCTTACCTTTTGCATTTTTTATGTTCGTAAGAATTTAGATTTATTTCCAAAAAACAGTGACAGGCATAATTTTAATCTTGTAATTATAAATAATTTCGAAGTTGCTTATTCGAGACAGTAAGGTAAAGAAGTCGTTCATGGGGCAGTGTATAAAATTCTACAATAAAATACCTGAAAATGTAATTAGTTTATCCGAAAATAAGTTTAAGACTTATGTAAAGAAATGCCTGTGTTCAAGAGGATATTATAAAACCCAAGACTATGTTAATGACAATGATGTATGGACATGTACAGATCCTCCAGCTCATAGCTTTAGTAATGACATCAATTGTAATAGATAGTAAGTATTTATTTCAAAAAATGTGTTGGGGCGAGTTTCTTTTGGGCTCGACGTTTCTTGTCGCTCCGCTAACACTTCCCGAAACGTTGAGTGTACAAGTTCCGAGTGGTAGGAACTTTGTACTAGGTAAAAAAAGGCGATTTAAAAGTATGCGTACAGCATCTACTTAAATAAAAAATATTTGGAATTTTGAATTTTGTTTTTTTTTTTTTAACTGGAATGAATGAATTATGTCATAATTTTAAACGTTAAGATCCCGTCTCGAAGCTGTCGTGGGTCAGTGCGGCTTGTGTGGTCGCGTCGATCACGCCGTTTAACTGAACTAAAGACAATGTCATGACCCAGATGGTTTTGAATTTAATCGGCATAATAATCTCAACGTTTTCGTGTTTCGCAAGGTACGTTAAGCCGTTGGACGTGCATCAGTGGGCTTGCATGGTCGCGTTGATAATGTAGGTAAACTAACTGCATTAGCGGTTAGTGGAATTTATCTTGACCGTTTCCGTACTGCGCAAGGCATTTTAAGCTGTTGGTGCTAGCTGCTATCATTAGATGGCAGTTGTTAAGCCTTGTCGGAGGCCTCATAGGCGGCTTGAAAACGTCTGACACTGGGGTTGCCACTAGCTCCACAACCTCCACCAATCCGCGCTTGGCTCCTGTATGGAGTATGACGACCTTACCTTCCCGAGGTACGGGAAGAGACCCGTGCCCCTGCAAGTGGGGTCGATATGGGTTGTTAACGAAGATTCCGTTCCAATACCAAGTAATATTTACTTGACAATTATTTATAGGCTATTCAATTTGAAAATGAACCGAAACAACCAATTGCTAATAACCTAACTATATATTTTTTTAATCAACCCGACTGCATTAAAATGTATCCTATGTCATCATCAAGATCGGGATAAAGACGAATCTAAAGATATCTCTCAAGCTAAAATCCATCAAGCCGTTTAGGCTACAGAGCGTGCCAATGAAATATAAATACATATACTTCATTCCAATCAAAAAAAAGCAAAAGGTAAACAAACATAGTATGCAGATGACATTGACATGTGTCAGATCCATAGTAAGTTTGTTTACGTTTTGCTTTTTTTTGATTGGAATGAACCATACATACATACACTCGAAAACATTTAATCCTCCATCTGACGCAGTCGAGTAAAAAAATCCACAACTAGGGGACTCAATTTTTTTATCTAGACTTCTGTTTGTAATATTTTGCTATATTATGCATTTTAAATAATATTTTCCAAAGTGTTATTTATCTTAATCTAAGGCGGGAATTGCATTAGCCACCACTTTTTTCTTTCCCTCGCCCTCTCTTTCCACTCCAGGTACGTACGAAAAAAAAGTAAAAACTTTATAGTTTCTCTAAAGTGTATGAAAATAAAAAATAAATAATTTGTTAATTTTATTTGCTACGATCAATAGTTCGCCTGTCCCAGTCCTGAAATTTCTAACTCGAAGGGAACCCCATATTTTTGTATATTATCATTAAGATTTCTTCTGAAAACCTTTTTTTGGTTTTTATCCGCTGGTGCTTTTAGTTTTTCGAGCCTTTTTCTTTGCTTATTTGTTATTGGAAAAGCATTTTTTACCCTCAAAATATCATGATCATGTTTTGCTTCGTCAAGTCTAAATAAAATCTCGTTTACTTTGCTGCCACTATCTTCTTCTTCCTCTTCTTCTTTTTGAAAGCCATATTCTTTCCACAGTTTTTGTAATCTTTGTCTCTGTTTTGGTGTAAGATTTGAATATTTGTTTTTGTCGAAATAATGCGGATCCAGCTCCTTTACTTCATTCGCATAGCTACTAGGGATGCCTTCAGTGAAATCGGTCCGTTGTTGTTTATTTTCAGTTTGTATTTTATCTAGATCGAGTATAACAGCTCTTGAGTTTTTAATTTGGTCATAAACTTCACTAGATTCTAATTCACTATCATCTTTATTTTCCAGATTTGTTTGCTTACGTTTGTCTATCTCTTTACGTGCCAACTGTTTCAAATCATCCAAACTTACAACTAAGGCATCATAATTATTATTCACTTGATTGGTCTTTCCGTTGATTTTGCTCAAAAGAAGAGAACTAATGGATTTGCCAGTACGTGTTTCCTTGTCAGATTCAGATGAATCATCGTCGTCATCCCTTTCATTATCGGAGCGATCTCCGTCTAAATCACGCTTATAATTTTTAATTCGATCTACACCAAAGAAGCTTTCGTCGTTATCTTCATCATTTAACTTATTATCACCTCTTATTTTCCCACTACCGTAATGATTATCAATATTAGATAAATCAACCAAAATCGCATCCACGTCGTCATTAATTTTGTATTTTTTGCCGTGGTGATCGAGCCATTTAACTAAATGTTCATCGAGATCTTTTGATGAGCGCAACGCAGAATGTTTTTCATCATCACCACCATCTCTGTCACCCTTTCCGCACCCACCTCTACACCTTAGGGCATCCGCAATATCATTTAAACCATAACCACAGCCACGTTTTTTCCCTCCACATCGGAGTACATCCAAAATGTTCAATGCTTGATTTCTTCCACATCTGTCTTCATCTAGACTGTCATAACGCCCTCCACACCTGGCCACTTCAAGATTTCGTCCACATCTGTCGTTTCGACCACATCTAGCTATGTTTCTTCCACATCTGTCTTCATCTAGACTGTCGTAACGCCCTCCACACCTGGCCACTTCAAGATTTCGTCCACATCTGTCTTCATCTAAACTATCGTAACGCCCTCCACACCTGGCCACTTCAAGATTCCTTCCACATCTGTCGTTTCGACCACATCTAGCTATATTTCTTCCACATCTGTCCTCATCGAGACTATCGTAACGCCCTCCACACCTGGCCACTTCAAGATTCCTTCCACATCTATCGTTTCGACCACATCTAGCTATATTTCTTCCACATCTGTCCTCATCGAGACTATCGTAACGCCCTCCACACCTGGCCACTTCAAGATTCCTTCCACATCTGTCATTTCGACCACATCTAGCTATATTTCTTCCACATCTGTCCTCATCGAGACTATCGTAACGCCCTCCACACCTGGCCACTTCAAGATTTTGTCCACATCTGTCCTCATCTAGACTATCGTAACGCCCTCCACACCTGGCCACTTCAAGATTCCTTCCACATCTGTCCTCATCTAGACAGTCATAACGCCCTCCACACCTGGCGACCTCAAGATTTCTTCCACATCTGTCCTCATCTAGACTATCGTAACGCCCTCCACACCTGGCCACTTGAAGATTCCTTCCACATCTGTCCTCATCTAGACAGTCATAACGCCCTCCACATCTGGCCACTTCAAGGTTTCTTCCACATCTCTCCTCATCTAGACAGTCATAACGCCCTCCACACCTGGCCACTTCAACATTTCTTCCACATCTGTCATTTCGACCACATCTAGCTATATTTCTTCCACATCTGTCCTCATCTAGACAGTCATAACGCCCACCACACCTGGCCACCTCAAGGTTTCTTCCACATCTGTCCTCATCTAGGCTATCGTAACGCCCTCCACACCTGGCCACTTCAAGATTTCTTCCACATCTATCGTTTTGACCACATCTAGCTATATTTCTTCCACATCTATCTTCATTTAGACTATCGTAACGCCCTCCACACCTAGCCACTTCAAGGTTTCTTCCACATCTGTCCTCATCTAGACAGTCATAACGCCCTCCACACCTGGCCACTTCAAGATTTCTTCCACATCTATCGTTTCGACCACATCTAGCTATATTTCTTCCACATCTGTCCTCATCTAGACTATGGTAACGCCCTCCACACCTGGCCACTTCAAGATTTCTTCCACATCTATCCTCATCTAGACTATCGTAACGCCCTCCACACCTGGCCACTTCAAGGTTTCTTCCACATCTATCCTCATCTAGGCTATCGTAACGCCCTCCACACCTGGCCACTTCAAGATTTCTTCCACATCTATCGTTTCGACCACATCTAGCTATATTTCTTCCACATCTGTCCTCATCTAGACTATCGTAACGCCCTCCACACCTGGCCACTTCAAGATTTCTTCCACATCTATCGTTTCGACCACATCTAGCTATATTTATTCCACATCTGTCCTCATCTAGACTATCGTAACGCCCTCCACACCTGGCCACTTCAAGATTTCTTCCACATCTATCCTCATCTAGGCTATCGTAACGCCCTCCACACCTGGCTACTTCAAGATTTCTTCCACATCTATCCTCATCTAGACTATCGTAACGACCTCCACACCTGGCCACTTCAAGGTTTCTTCCACATCTGTCCTCATCTAGACAGTCATAACGCCCTCCACACCTGGCCACTTCAAGATTTCTTCCACATCTATCCTCATCTAGACTATCGTAACGACCTCCACACCTGGCCACTTCAAGGTTTCTTCCACATCTGTCATCATCAAGAGAATCATAACGTCCTCCGCATCTGGCAACTTCTAGATTTCTTCCACATCTATCATTTCTACCGCATCTGGCTGCTTGTCTCCCACATCTATCGTCATTTAGACAATCGTACCGTCCTCCACATCGGGCTACATCTAGGTTTCTTCCACACCTATCATCTTCTAATTCATTGTTTCTACCACATCGAGTAGCATCATAATTTTCTTCTATGTTTCCGCCGCATCTGTCTTCCAAGCCATAACCACAACATCTCAAATCCCTACTGTCATCTTTTAAAAGCATTTGCAGTGCTGTATCGTCATCTATATTGGGATTCCTCTTTTTCACTTGTTTTACTTTGTCTATTGTTGCCAACACTTCTTTGGCCAATTTATTATGTTTAAATATCAAATTCAGAGTTTGTATATTTAAAGTGTTCTTATACGGATGGTCTTGTAGCTTGTAAGGTTGGTCGTAGTCTGCAGTTGGTCGCTGGTTTCTCTTGTAACGTTGTTTCACCTTGCTGAGTATATTTCTCACTAAAACGTCCACAATATTATTCTTTCCTTCAACTGTTCCTGAATCTCGGACATTTTCTTCAAATGTAAAACTTCTTTGTAACGTTAGAGTTACAAAGCTTAGTAAAATTAAAGTTCTATATACATTTTTCCCCATTTTGGCAAAAAAATGTTTATATATATTTTAGATTTTAACTGGCATGTCCAGGTTTCGTCGCGGTGGGGACAGAGTCAATGATTTTTATTTCCTGTCATAAAATTTATTAAATTTGTCTTTTAGATTAAGCGTATAATTGAACGATAACTTTATTAAAAATGCGCTATCAAATCAAAGAATTGGTTACTATGTTGGGTAACCAGAAATGTATGAAAAGTTCTTTGAAAAGATGTATTTACTTTATGGTTGTAAACGTTATATTTATTTTAACTGTCTAGGCACGTGTAACTGTTATTTACTATAAGTCTATCAGGCTGACAATCTTGACATTCGTGGGGCTTTACTGATGTTGTTGGTAGATGTAACTATTGTGTACTAATTTGCGGTTTAGTAATTTCCTGGCTTTTTTAATTTTTTTTTTTTATGTGATAGGTGGCAAACGAGCAGACGGATCACCTGATGGTAAGCGATTGCCGCCGCCCATAGACACCCTCAACACCAGAGGAGTCATAAGTGCGTTGCCGACCTTTGAAATGGGATGGGGGATGGAGGGAATTGGGAAGGGGGGAGGTTGGGCCTCCGGTGCCCTCACTCACTCGGCGAAACACAACGCAAGCGTTGCTTCACGCCTACTTCCTAGTGTTATATACAGGCTGTAAATCTAGTCGTGCATCAAATTTTAATCGGTGCTTCTACTCCTGATTCTGATCAACTTTCCCCAAGGCAAATCGCAAAAAAATTGTTGGACTCTTCATACTAATTTGGCCGCTCAGCTGATCGATTTGTAGAAGAGTCCAATTTTTTGCGATTCGACTATGGGTTCCTTGGGAAATGTTGATCAGAATCAGGAGTAGAAGCACTGATTAAAATTTGACGCACGACTGGTTTTGCAGCCTGTATAATAACATCATTTTTGAAGTGGATAGTGTTGAATTTAATACCTTGTTTGTTAGGTACTATTAGTGAATTTTGAAGGCTTAACTGACAGCCCATTCATATAATAAATCTAATCAGATTGGCAGAAAAGCCGCTCTATGCTTACTTGAAGTCTATGTGAGAAGCCTATAAAGTTAATTTACTATTTTTTCCAGAAGCGGTCTTGGTTCAGTGCGGCTTGCGTGGTCGCATCGATCACGCAGGTTAACTGACTACAGACACGGTCATAACCTGGATGAGTTTGACTATTAGTGGCATTTATCTCGACAGTTTCTGTGCTTCGCAAGGCACGTTAAAACGTTGGTGCCGGCTGCTATCGCCAGACGGCAGTCGTTAAGCCATGTAGGAGGCCTATAGGTGGCATGAAAACTTCTGACACTGGGGTTGGCCACTAGCCCCACAATCTCCACATGGCCACCGTGTGTGGAATATGGCCTAACCTCCCGAAGTATGGGAAGAGACCCGTGCCCCTCCAGTGGGGACATAATGGGTAAACATTTTTTCAGGCAACGAGGAATACAATACAATATAAACAACACTTTCAGCTTACGATTTCTGTCGTATGTATTATGAAGTAGAAGTGATCAAAAATGACTTGATTTGACTGATTCGGTGGCTCAGTGGTTAGTGATCCTGACTACTGGATCCGAGAGTCGTGGGTTCGATTCCCACCCGGGGCAAACATTTCTGTGATGAGCAGAATTGTTTGCTCTGTGTCTGGGTGTACTATATCTATATATGTATGTATTTAAATGTATATGTGTATGTATATCAGTCTCTGGTTCCCATAGTACAGGAAATCCTAGTTTGGGGCCAGATGACCGTGTGTGATTTGTCCTGGATATTAAAAAAAAAAAACACTGCTTTGTCTATTTGAAAAATCATTAATTGGCAAAATCAATAAAATTGTGATAAGTTTTAAGTAACTTTACACTAGGTACATGCTCTGCCATCTGGGAAACAAACCCGCGATCTTCAGACGTGAAATGAGGTGACTAGGCACTAAGTTACTTCTGCAATTTTTTTGATCATAAGTAGGTGTATAAAAGTACCAGTTACCTTGTATAACAATATAAATTCAAAAACGTTGTTTAATAATATTTTAATGTATATATTTTAATAACTAACAGATATTATATATAGGAAACATCTATGTCAGGTTTTTAATATCATATAATATGTATTTTTCACTCAGGAAGGGCATCGTAATCTTCAGCAATCATTCTGGCATCATCGCTGTAATCATAATCAAATTCGATTGATGGCTCTTCCTTTAACATATTATACTTATCTGACACGCCCAGCTTTTTATTTATTTTACTTTTATTTTTATCTTTCAATAGATTACTTATATGATAAAGGCTTTTTACATTAAAATCATTGATGCCCAATTTGTTTAAAATAGTTTTCTTTTTGAGATCATCGTAATATTTATCAATTATTCTGTTCACGTAATATTTTTTTTGTTTCGCTCTTTTAGCGTTACTGTTATAAAAGCGGTTTTGTGTACTTTTGCTTTCTAAATCACTGTCTTCTGATTCAGAGCTTTGTTTTTCATCATATGCAATTGAAACTGGATATTTTCCAATATTTTCTTTGTCTCTAAATATTGTATCAATTTTTTTTCTGTCATTTGCAGTAGGATTATAAGACTCATCATTATCTTCAAGATCCGTAGTTAAATCTTCAACGTTATCACCGTTCCTACATACTACTCTTACTTCTGGGAGGTGGCACTTCCTACGTTTTTTACAAATTCTCAAAACATTATCTAATGTTGAATCATCTTCAAATATGTTAGATTCATCCTTACCTGGTTTTTGTTTTAAGTTGTTGGTATGCTTTAATATTATATTCAAAGTTTGTATATTTATAACATTACCTTGTTCGCTTTGTTTTATTAACTTGTCATGTTTTTGCCTCAGCAAATTGTGTTGTTTAAGTTTTTCTCCAGATTGAGGAAAAACATTTTCTAACGTAACGGCTCTTACAAACTTTTTTGCAGTTTTCGGACTGTCCACTGCAACATATCTTGTGCTGGATACATAAGTAATTAGAATAAAAAAAAGTATAATTTGTTGCTTTAAATAAGTTCTTCTTTTGAAGTGAGCCGTTATCATTTTGTCAAAACAAATTTTATAGGTTTGTTGTAAAGTTTTTTGATTACAATTAATTTGACTTATCGTGAGTGAAACCAAGCGTGATATTGACTATTATTGAAATTGTATCTTAAATTTTTATTTTCAACCGACTTTAAAAAAAGGAGGAGGTTCTCAATTCGTCGGAATCTTGTTCACCGATTACTCGAAGACGCCTGAACCGATTTCGAAAATTCTTTTTTTGTTTGAAAGGGTATACTTCACAGGTGGTCCCATATAAATTTTATCGAAATCGATTCAGCGGTTTTTGAGAAAATCAACAAAAACATAGCAAAATTGGAGTTGTTGCGATTGAAGTCGGTTGTTTTTAACGTATTCAGCGTGGTCAATTATTAACTTTTATATTAAAATTTCAATGAGCAAAAAGCACACAACTATTGAAAATTTGACTTCGGCTCGACTTGTCAGTTTGATATCGAAATTATCTGTAGAAATAGAGATGATTTTTTTATCAATGAAAACTGAACTGGTTTCGAAACTTACATGATGAGGGTAACAAAAAAGTTTAATTCGCATGCGATATAATAATATATTTAATTATTTTATTTGCGATAGAATAAAACTTTTATGTTCGTTCGAGGCAGTTGTTCGCCTTTGATAAGAAGACTCTGCAATTACAGTTTTGTGTTTTAAAAAAGTCATCATATCCAGATATTAATTAAGTGTAGTCACTGTACGGTCCTAAAATAATAGGCTGTCCCTTAAATACAGCATTGCAGGAACAATAATCAATTTATTATTCTTAATAAAAGAATTTAAAGTCCTATAACTCGACTAATGCTGGAGGTGGATAATGTTTTCATTCATTTTCGTTCATTTACCTAGTAGCTGTAAAATATTTGATGAATTTCGCACTGCATTATTATTTTTTTAGATTGATTTGGTTAGATTAGATTCATCTTCTTATTCTGAGTGTTAGTATAGTACTGCCGTTTTTCTTTGTTTACAATATTCACATTTTTGACCCCCCATTTTTAGCAGTTTTTTTATATAGAAAATGCAAAAATAAAATACCTACTTTTGTTATATAATTTTTGAGATAATTCCTTTTTTTTGTTAGGCTATATCTAGGGTATGAAGACTTTCCGTCAGGTCGAATTCACAACTTTATTTTTTAATCAGTTGTCACCCAGCCGGCACCAGCACCACATATGTATAAAGCCTATACAGATTGTTAAAAAGTGCGTTTAAGATTTTAAGGGGTTACTGATAGAATCAAGGAAAAATTTTTAAATTCGATCTAGAATACAACCTTTTTGAGTTTCTCACACAAATTCTAGATTCACTATTCAGATTTAGTATGTGAAACTGAAAAAAAGTTGTAGATCGGGATTTTTCTATAAACTCAAATTTTAATTAAGCTTTACACATGCTTTTAAATCGTCAATTTTTTTTTCTACCTAGTACAAAGTCCCTACCTCGCGGGACTTGTACACTCAACTCAACGTTTCGGGAAGTGTTTGCGAAGTGAGAAGAAACGTCAAGCCCAAAAGAAACTCGCTTCAACGCATTTTTTAAATAAAATCTTAAATTCTATTACAATTCATGTCAACAATAAAATTGTGACCTGGAGGATCTAAACATGTCCACATATTTTTCCTGTATTCTATACTTGATTCTGAGCAACCCTTAAAATCTCAAACGCACTATTTTTAACACCCTGTATAACCGAAATGAAGAAAAATAATATTTTCTCTAGAAATATGTAATTAGTTATTAAATAACAGTTGGGATGGAAGATTTAATATTACCGTTCCTCTATCAATCACAAATAAAAAACGAAGAAAAAAAATTTGAAATGCCAGTTTCATCAGTCAAGTTATTGAAATCAACAATTGTACAGTCTGTCTACGCTCTTTTGGCAGATGGATGACGTTGACATGGCGGCGCTTTAGTCGCAAATCTGACATTTCTTTCATATAAATTGTGTCATTTTTCAAGATGGCGGCGTTAGTTCCGGCCTTTCACCACCTGCCAAAAGATCGTAGACAGACTGTAACAGACTTTATTCTACTAACGGTGCTGTCAAGTACCCTTGAAACTTCGCATTAATTGGCACCGCGTGTTGCATTACAATCGCCAAGTCCGGATCAACGAATTCATTTGGTACCTTTAGATCAGTTCTCCTGGATCTATAGATTTTACCAGCACGAAAGTCTTCAATGATATTCTTGAATCTCCTTCTTTTGATCTTCTTTTGTGCGTATGCTTTTAAATTCGCTTCGTAGTCTGCTCTTTTTGGATCTTTGTCTGGGTCCATTTTGTCGTGGTAAGCGTAGTCTTGTCGCCTTTGTGGGATGTCGTCGGCGAGGTTGCCTTCTGCTCTTTCATATTGCTTCTGTGGAGTGACATCTGCGTAGCTATCCTCTGCTTTTTTAGAACGTCTTTGTAGAACGGCATCTACGAGGTCATCCTCTGCTCTCCTAGATTGCCTCTGTGGTATGCCACTTACGAGGCTCTCCATTTTTCTCCTACTACTTTCGATTCCAGATCTCCTCTCTGGGAGTGCGTCCTCTAGACCATCCTCTCCTCTCATGCTCTCATCAATCCTAGATTGGTAGTTTGGTTCATCATTGAAGTAGGCTTTTGAGTGCTGTATTATGGCGCCGACGTCGAACCGATCGTTTTGATCACCGTATCTGACATCCGGCTCCATTGCATCTTGACATAAAATTTTGGTGGTGATGCATAGCAGTGCAAGTACCTGAAAAATGTTTGAATATAAACTAAGGTTCTTTGTTATTGTATAGTCTAATGATAATTGTATATACCAAGACTTTTTTCTAATTTTTTTTGTAAAGATTAATATTTTAACTGCCGATGACGTGTAAAGCCTATTCGGCCAAATCGTGGACTTGAAATAACGTTAGGTACATTATATATTGTTCATTACCTAGTTCCATATTTATGATTGATTGATTAATTGATATACTATTTATTGTACACACAAAAAAAAATAACAACGGGAAAATGTATTAAAACCAGGTATAATATTAAATTTATTATTAGGTTTAATATTATTATGTTGGTTTTATTAAAAACTTTTTAATTTATTAGCCCATATCATATTTTGATTTGTAGGTATCTTTTCTATGGAGTTGTAGGTATGGGACATTTTTGTTGGCGTGAACTCTACTAACGAGCGTAATAAAAAGAAATTCTGACAAATAAAACTAAACTATTCGATCTCCATGGACTAAGTTGACCATTTAGGTAGGTGAGTTATAAACTCCTTGACGATTTAATAATAATAAAAAAAAACAATAATTATTTGTTAACCAAATCTGCTATCGATTACAATAAAACTAAATTAAAAGCAGATTGAACTATTATATTATAAATTATGAGAAGACAACTTACTTTTAGCATTTCGGGCACCTTCCACTGGATAGTTTGAACACAATCATGAATGACGTTTTACAATTTAAAAAGTAAACAAATTGAAAATTAATCGATTCCACGTATAAGTTGGTTTACGACAGTCAATCAAGAATATTTTTTTATGATGTAACGCACAAGTCGATTATGAAACAGTCACTGGATGATGAAACAGATGATAAAAGGCAAATCCGAAGGTGGCAGTTGCTTTGAAAGAAAAGTGTCTATACATATTAAAATACTCTTTTTATCCGCAGTTGGTAAGCCCTTGGCGTTATTTCACCTGATGGTATGTAATACGTAATGATGCCGAAGAATAGAAGAATAAATTGAGAGGTTTTTTAAGAAAAAAAAGTTACCAATCTCTTCAATAGATGGCGTTGATGAAAAGTGAGGTGTCAAATTAAACAGCTGGCAACCAGTGCTCGTCTTATTTGCGTGCGAACTTTGTATGGAGAACACATTTTTTTTTCAGCAAAGTTGTAGAACAAAAGATCTTCAGTCTAATAAATATAATAGAACCGCTGAATCCCCCTCAAAATGTACCTTTGTTCTGATTTTCCTGATATTCACACTCGACTTCAGTGCAGCGCCATCTATTGTCACTGTTGAAAATCACTGAATTGTTTAAAAAAGAAACCTAATCTAGATTCCGGAACACATCAATGTTATTTAACATTGATATTTGGAGCCGGGCGGGCTCAAAAATGCTCTACTACCACCCAAACCGAAAATCATGCTTACTTTTCCGCGAGGTTCAAAACTTCCATAAATGAAGTTGCGGGCAGCTTTTAAGTAATTAGTATGAAATTCAACACACATCATAGATAGCCAAACTCTTTCGCATCAAACAGCCTGCACCCATTAAATACTCATAAAAACAAGGGTAGTTTTCGAAAGCACGCGGACTGGCGGGAAACTGAGCGCGGAAAAAAATGTAAATGGCGGACGGCACACGTCACGTCCGGCTGACAGATGGCGCGCGTGTGCTCCTGATGTCGTTTTAATTACATTTTCGCGGTTGTTTTATTACTAGCAAGAGGTTTTCCCAGGTTTTTTCGTTGCGCGCACTGAAATCTAATGCTTTGGTTTGTACTGATACGTGTTGGATACGTCGTTATAAACTGGCTGTGATCCAGGCCAAAGTATAAAATTTCACTAAAAACTTTGTCGTAGTAAAGTTTGACATACTTTGTCTGCATAATTGTGAATACAGCTAACTTCTACGATTTCTGCCTTGGTATGATATAAAGGTGAAAACAGTTCGTTGCATGTAACAAACTGAAGTTTATCACGTTGACTTTTAACGTATAGCTATTGTTCGAGTTTTTAATTCTGAACATTAATCCTTAAAAATTCACACTACAGTTTACATGTATCCGACGAGTTAAGTACAATATTATATCTGTCAATACGCCTAGTTTTATAATCACCCCTGAAACCACAGACTAAATAAATTTATTTACTTATCTATGCCTGAAACTGTAAAAACCATCTGAAAGTAGCATTTGCCGACACTACCACGACTGTTTGAACAGCTTTTTGAATCGAGGGTAATTAAAAATTGACGTTGAGTGATTTTCTTCTGATTCTAAACATACGCTCGCTCCTAAATATTTTAGAATATTGATTGCCGCGGCAAAAACATATCTATTGCGATTCCATTCCGTCCAACAACACAAAACAATACATCTACAAACCAAACGTTACAATTTCGTCACAAAAGATTCTGAAAAGCTGTAATAACATAGATCTACCTTATTTATTTTGATAAGATATTAAACTACATATCGCATGACACCTGTGATAACTGCTAACGTAAAGACAAGTCAAAACAGGTGTTCTGGCGTTCTGCAGTTGTGCACACATTGGAAAAAAAATACGCCGCGTGCGTTTAGGATGTTTATTAATTATATAAAATATTGTAACCCTTATTAAGAAGTGTTAATTAAAAAAAACTCAATTCGTTTTTTTTTTTATGTGATAAGGAAGGTAAACGAGCAAGTGGGTCACCTGATGGTAAGTGATCACCACTGCCCATAGACACCTGCAACCCCGGAGGAGATTGCAGATGCGTTGCCAACCTAGAGGGCTAAGATGAAATGCCTCTTTTTTGGCGTAATGATGGTAAGTGTCGAAGATAAGCGAGCTTACTAATTTAAGCCGAAAGTATTTAATATACATACGTTAAACTTATGAATTTGATTACTTAGAAACCATTTTGGAACGATATTTTCATTAGCATTCAAAAGCTGTTAACTGGTAAAATAGTTTTAGTTGTCTTTAAGGGCAGTATAAAAATAATGTACTTATTATGTATGTATTAGTATAACCAGTAGTGCCAAAGGAATTTTTTCTCACCCTTGTTCCATAGGTAAAATGAAAAACTTATTTTCTTGTCTCTGGTATAAATATTAAGTGACTGTGAAGATTGACACTAAAGAGTAAATACATATTTGAACCGAAGTATTAACAGGTGCATGTGTTAAAATCCGCATGATCTATATAGAAATGGCAAAACAACTTTGGGTAAATAAATAAGGTTGTCTAAATACGTCTTATATACTAGTAGACTGCTCGCGCTTTCGTCTGACGTCTCGTAGACTTCGATGTAAACAACCCGTCGACCAGTTGGAAATTCAAAATTTTCATACAAACTTTAAATCCCTACTTCACCCACTTAGGTTTTTGAAATAGCTATGCGTTGTCTGTCAGCCAGAATGTAACGTTGAACATAATTTATTTTATAATTTATTTATTTATTTTTATTTCTTCGCTCCAAGGGATCATGGCTATGGATGAAAGTTCTACTTAGAACATATTTAATTATTATTTCAATGAATATGGTGAGTGCTTAACAATTTTGAAGTGCTCGATCTGGATGTTGGCAGGGAGTTTTCTAAATTAGCTTGGTTAAGGCCAGAAAATACCAGATTATCTAAGAATTTCCGCCATAAACCTAATAAAACCGTATATTAAAAGCGCTGATGAGTTATGGAGATAAGTCACAGTCAGCTCTCCGTTGAATATACAAATTCATAGAGGTATTTTCACTATTTACAGGTCACAGAGTAAAACTTAAAACGTCAGGCTTTCTCATACATAGCTCCACGTACCCCTAGGAAATTTCCCATAAAATAGTGAACACCTAAAAGACTTGAGTAAAAATATGTAGCTACATAGATGTTTAAACTAGTAATAATGGATAGGCTTCTTGCTTTTTGTCACAAAATGAGTCTCTTTTAGCTGTAATTTTGCTTAGTTTCAACCTTTATTCTGATTCAGGATTCAAGTAGATCCCCGTACTTTGATTTGTTTAGCCACCATTACGAAAATGTTTTCGCGTACCGCCTAGGAGGACCTCGGGTATGCGTACCCTACTTGAGAAATCGTAGAATACTGGCAGGTCACTCTTTAAAAAAATATATCTTTCACGTTCACATGAAAACGGCCTGAAAAAACAAAAAATCGCAGCTCCTAAACAGGCTTTTAAAATAAAGCCGGACGGGGTGGGTGGTTTCATTAAATTCGCGGTTTTCCCGCGCAAGGCGGGCAGGCGGCTGTTTCCCGCCCTCGCAGTGCTCCGCTCCATCCGGCCAGTCGCTCGCCAGACGCGTTTCCGAACGCACGCAGTTTACCGCCATTTTCAAATATCTGACATCGTGTTCTAATAAACCAAAAAGAAAATTGACTTATGTACAGTCTTTTTAATATAAGTTGAAATCCAAAGTTGTGTTTAATTTGTTTCGTGTGACAAAATCGTGATAAATATTTGTAAATATTGTGAGAGACTGCTATAAAACTCGGTGAAATCTGCAGGCTGTCAGCTGTCAAAACCGTTGAGGTAAGCATTAGAATAATGATTTATTGTTCATCTATAAATTAAGTAAGAATGTGTTAAAATGAGATTTTCTGTCAATCGGGAAACCGGTTTGATGTACACCGGAGTTAGAAAATTCAGAAAAAAATGTTTTTTATCTTGGTTGGAAAATTAAGGTGAGGGTGGGTGAGATGTCGCAGACTCCTTGGTTTTATAGTTTCTTTTATACTTTTTTATGGTTTTGTCTAATGCTTGGTTTCTTGTGCTTGCCTGACTATTATTATTATTAAAAAAAAACTGTCTTTTCACCTATCTTTTCATGTTTGCTTTAATTCTCTAAATATTATCTTAAATACAGTTCATTTATTTATATCACTAACATTTTAGCACTAAAAGTAGGTATTGTAAAAAAACATAGCTTTATGTTTACATCCATTACTTTTTATTTTGATACTATAACTTTATACTTAAAATAAGTAAGAAATAATAATTAGGTATTACATATAATAAAATAAAGAAAATAGTTTATGGCTTCTAATTCAATTTAATCAACCATTTCAGCCCAGATTGCAAAAAAAAGATACCTCGCAATTTTCCAATCCGTTATTTCAAGCACATAAAAAACTTTCCCTCCAACCCGGAGCCAAGATGAAGAAATTAGACGTTCGGAAACTGAAATCCGAATTTCCCGCCCAACTGCTGGCTGGAAATAAATAAAAGGTTATTAGTTTTCATAAAGGCGGGCCACCTGGCCGCGCTCGGCGCAGCTGGTGCCGGTGGCGGGGCGTCGTTAACCGTGCACCCGGTTTTCTGGCACACGCGACGATATATTACGCTTTCCGAGCTTTTTGGAAACTATTTTTTTTTTCAACGAAGGAGATTTTGCTGGAATCAGTTATGTTTCATAGATTATAAATTATACCATTATAAATTATATTTTATACCAAGATGTTTCCAAACTTTAAAAAAATTCGCTAATAAATAACATGCAGAAATAAATTCTGAGAAATTGTTTTCTGTATAGGTACTTATTACTTACGTATAGCAGTGTTTCTCAAGGGGTCGCGAGTAAAAAAAAGGCAAGTGTTTGTAGGTCCTACACTAAAATAAAAATTACAGTGACTTCAGAGTGTACTTGATTTTTTTATTCAATATAGCTCCCATAAGAAAGAAAATTATAAATTATTTCAACTCACAAAAAAAAATGCATGTGGCCCTAGGATGTCGCAAGACTTTTAAACTTGTTGGGTTGGGTTTTCAAAAAGGTTGAAAATCACTGACCTATAGGATCACAATCCGAATTTTAATACCTTTTTATTTTAGAAAAATGAACTATTGCCCCCATCACTTTGACAAAATGACAATCGAATAACGGCAAACATGTCAATGTCAACTGTGGGCAAGACCTGCATGCGGGCAATATATTACCAAACAGAACTTGCTATATAAACCATGTTAGATGTTATACAGAACACCATGTGGGCTACGTACTTTAAACGGGTATAGATATTGTACGTTATGTTCGTCGTTCGTTAACAACCCATATCGTCCCCACTGCAGGGGCACGGGTCTTTTCCCATACCTCGGGAAGGTTAGGCCATACTCCACACACGGGGCCAAGCCCGGATTGGTGGAGGTTGTGGGGATAGTGGCCAACCCCAGTGTTAGAAGTTTTCAAGCCGCTCATAAGGCCTCTGACATCTAGTGATAGCAACTGACACTAACGGCTTAACGTGCCTTGCGAAGCACGGAAACGGTCGAGATTAATGCCACTAACGCTGCGAGTGCACTGGTCCGATAAAATAAGAGCCGAAATAATCATTCCACTACTTGAGCCATTTAGTAAGCGTCGTCGTCGCGTCATTGTTTCTGAATAGTGTTGTGCGCAGTACTATAGAAAATGTGCCCGGCTTTTAGCCAACGCCAATTATTGGCGTTATTTTTATAAATACAGCGTAAAGTAAAAGCATAGGTAGAGTAACCAAGAGTTTTAATACATCTAAAATGGCGGTTATATCATAAAATCTACCATATTAAAAATACCATATCATGATATGAAGTTGCATATTCTAAATGTGTATGTAAATTTCTGTAAAACGCATTAAATTAATTAAAGCACTTGGGTGGTTACAGTTTACATTACACAACCTAAATATATAAATATTATTGAAAATCAAAGTATTTTTTATCTACGTAGACTCTTTACTTACACATTTTTAAATCATATTTTTTCAAATTAATTCAAAATATCATAATATATCTACACATATACCTATACCTATGCATTTGAATATTCTATAAATGTATATTGATTTCTGTAGGTACTTATAAAACATGATCACATTAATATACTATGTAAATCGATAACTAAACTATACATATGTCGATAAATGATGCACAACACTTCGTTTCGTCCGGTAAGAATGTTAGTGTCGGATGAGTGCAGCAGCGTTCATAGAAAATGTACAGCGACTAGTAAGAGCCGATAAAATAAGATCCGTTCTATAAGTCCGGTAAGAATGTTAGTGTCGGATAAGTGCACTCGCGCTCATACAAAATGTACAGCGACTGGATCGGACTGTGATGTCATCATCTGTCGGTTCTTACCGTGTCGGATCAGTGCAATCGCAGCGTAACAGTCAAATCCATCCAGGTTATGACAGTATCCGGGTCATGACATTGTCAGTAGTCAGTTAACCTGCGTGATCGACGTGACTACGCAAGCCGCACTGAGCCGTGACCACTTCGCACGTTATGTATCTATCCCTATTAAACGGTACCTCAGTCGTTTAGCCCTTGGCATCATCTCACCTGATGGTAAGTGGTGGTGCAGAGAACAAAATCGTGTTTACCAAGATTCCCCAACGCTATGGGGAACTGGTTATTTTATCTTCATACCAGAACACATCAGACTTAGATGGCGGTAGCTACCCAGGTGGGCTCCGAAAATCGAAAACGAAAACCAAGCCCTACAAAGTTGGATCCCGCCGGGAATCGAACCCGCGTCGTCCTGAGGTGAAGCAGGTGCACTAGCTACTACGCCATGGACTTGGCTAAATACTATATATTGACTGAAAGACTAACATAAGTAAGTAAATGTTTATTTGCAACAAACACACTCAAATTACAAAGAACGTCAATAAAAGCATAAACTAAAATTAAGTTAAGAAAAAGAAAAAAATTGTAATGATAAAACATAACAACATAATCAACAAAATTTTAAACTCAACAACTTTGCCTAAAAAGCTTGTAGTGTATATGCTGAAAATAAGTCAGCATTTTTTAATAACTTGTAAACACGTTGGAGGTAAGTCGTTCATTCAGCTAAGCTGTTACACAAAAAACAATATCCACTCCTTTAGGAATGACGGAAAACATAAAAACTAAAAAAAAGTGCGAGTTGGATTCGCGCATCGAGGGTTCCGTATTAAATTTATATTCACAGATGTCTTGAACTCTATTTTTAGTTACATCACAAAAAAATTGTGATGAAACTAAAAATTTTTAGTTTTCGGACTTTTCCCTTTACTTGTGCTATAAGACATTGCTTCCTGCCAAATTTCATGATTCTAGGTATACGAGAAGTACCCTATAGATTTTGATTCCCATGCGAGTGTCCAAATATGCGGCATAAACGGCCGTATCTCTTGACTGCGTTAGTATAGAAGTTTTATTTTTTCACAGCTTCAAAGAATTGCAGGCCTGAGTATTTGATATAAATTTCAACTTGATACGTCTCCGCGTTCCTGAGAAAAAGGGCCTTGACAGACAGACAGATAGACAGACAGACAGACGGACGGACAACGAAGTGATCCTATAAGGGTTCCTTTTTTCCTTTTGAAGTACGGAACCCTAAAACAGTTTGATACCTGAAGATACGCTTTCCTCGTAGAGACCCTCGAAAAATTCTAGTTTTTATTCTTATATGTTATTATTTTTATTCTATGTTTTTCGTCTAAATAGTATCTACAGCAAATAATGAAGTTATGGTGTTATTTTTCCTGTTTTTGTCGTCACCGAACCACCCTTTAAAATATAATCTGTTTTTTTACACTATTATAACTAGATATAGTATAAAAACAGGTAAGTGTTTAATGTTTGTACGTTTTACCAGCAACAATTAAACCTATAACACGTATATACAGGGTGCTTCACGTGCTTTCATTCCCACGCTGAATGCCGAACTCAGAATCATTTAATAATGTTACATTAAGCGGGTGCCATGTAGCAATGAAACAAGCAGTTTGAATATCTGGGTTATGTATTCAAAATACTTCACGCAAATTCATCAGCTGTTTTGCCAATTTCGTGTGGAACGTTAGTTTTTTTTATTTCAACAAATTGAAAAAAAAAACCCTTCATTATGACGAGTAAGCTCCAGTTACTGTTTTGTTACCCCCTGTATATAAAAGCACAATTGCTTGAGATTCGGGATATAACATTTAAGCAAGTGAGGGATCAGCTTACCCGTAGTTTCTACGAGTACAAGTTTTGGTCTGCAACTTTGATGAATATATTTGGCAATTTTTATGGAGTTTTATTGAGAGAATTACAATGAATCAAATCAAACTTGATAATTTTTAATGAGCTATTCTAATTGTATATTAGAAACATTTGTCTATTGTACACAAAGCTCACAGATAAAGTTTTTGCCCAAATAAAATAAAATATATGTCAACCAATTTACTTTTGTCTCCTACACGCATCAAAGTGTTTGTTGTTCTATGTCTACTATAACGTTCAATTTCCAGGACAGTAAGTAAATCTCCTTACGTCACTAATCCGTCTCCTTGCTCCAGCTGTCGCCAGCACTGGCCGCAAGCAGACACCGCACGCGCGACGTGTTTGCACAGTTGGACCAATGAAAACAACGTGTCGGCAATGGCGCCATGAATTTTAATTTTGGAACGTCATCCTCTTTGCCTTTGTTACTACGGACTGATGGGTTCTGTTTTTGAAATTAGCGCGCAATTTGTGGTGATTGTAGTAGCTTTTGAACTGGTTTATAGAGAGGGGATCTTTCACTAGCTCCGTATTTCTAAAGAGAATATGATCTCTACGTTATAAGAGTCGGACATATCAAATTTTGGAACAGATTTTTCTGAATGTATGAAACGTATACAGCAATAAATATTAGGTTTTGCTAACTTTCATACCATTCATCAAAGCTTTTCATATTCCGAGTTGCACCAGCCTGAGTTTTCTATGGAACTTCTCTGTGATGGGATAAATGTTTTTTTTTAACTAACAAGATAGGGTATATGAGTCGAGTCTTCTTCACACAAATCAGTCTAATCGTATTTTACGACTTTGCTGATTTCGCAAATAAGTAGTTTTTGTTCTTTTTTTTCTATTCACACAAATGAATCGGCAGTTTTGCCAGTTTTGTATGGTTGAGTTATTTTTTGCTGCGATTTTATCATTGTATTGATTAATTTTTTTGGGCGTATATTGAGTTCTACTTCTATGCTTTGGGGATAACTAATTGTGCCAAAACGAAGACTGGGTCCCTAATTTTTTTTGTTGCACTCCTCCTTAATTGAGGAGTAATTACTAACAAAATTAACAACTTGTTTTTTTTTAAATTTTTACACAATGAGTAGAAAGTATTGTCATTTGAATAGGTAGGTACCTAGATCGCCAGCAGATCATTCTCCTCAGCGATATTGATGCTAACTCGACTCGACACAAATTATCGGGAACGCAGCAGCCCGCATGTTGGGACTTAGCGTAGAGACAGCAGAAAAATATGCGCGATCGCATTTAATTAAAATGAAAGTTTTTTTTTATACTAACGTAGGACAGAGGTAGTCCATCTTTTCACGAAATTAATTTACTTATAATATTTTTATATTTTAAAGGTAACTTTGTAACAAATGCCGACAGGTAAGAAGTTACTCCTGAATTTAATTTTCCTTTAGTTAGATAAACGTTTTTAATGTATACTTAGATCATACGCAAAACAAAACATAGTAACATAAAGGAAATGCAAGAAATAAAATAATAATAAGTACTTAATAATAATATTAACAAACTCATTTATCTGAAGAAAAAATGCTATTCTGGTAAATCAAACTAATATAATGTAATCACACACTTCAATCAAAATTAATGAATTCGTTTTATGTCAAAGGCTCTGCTAAACACACATACAAATACATATGACATTATGTAGTACACACATACATAGACGGCTGTGCATCGGGGGTTAAAAGTTACTCCTTTGGCTGAAATAAATAAAATTTTGATTTAATATATATATTTACACTTAAACATTTTATCCATAAACATACCAATGAATGACGAAGTTTTTGTTTTACTTATATTTTTACATGCAATGAAGAAAATCTAAGCGAGTCAGTTTTTTTACAATTTCAGTTAAAGGGCTATGTATTTAGTTAGTGAACAATAATTCATATTTTTTGATTTGAAGCAACCAACTCTCGGATTTTTCAAAGTAACTCCCTCATTTATTTTTATTTCAGGTACTTAGTATTTTTTTAAAGTGAATTAAAGATTTCTGTGCTATCGATCCCAACGCCCGCATGACGGAGTGGCGTTCCGTCGCCTCGGCCGCGTCTGCCGCGGGATGGGGGCCGTATCTAGCAGTGACGTCACTTGACGAACTCATAATAAATCACCTGCAATGAGGGTTGCATTGGTTCTCTCAATGTTACCTTCAAAAGGAAGATAGAAAGAAAAATACAATTATTTTCAATTCAATTCAATTAAACTCAAACTCAAAATGTTTTTTTGTAAAGTAGATGCTTTACACGTGCTGTTTAATCGTCATTTTTTTTTCTATCTAGTACATTAGTAGTAGTAGTTCATGTCATTCATTATTGCATTCCATGTGTTGACAAATATAGAGATGTTAAAATGTAATAGAGTATCAACATGGACCCTGAGTAGGGCACAGCAAAATTAGGAGAAAGGAAGTCAGTTCTTATCAGTTCTAAAATAAAATCGGATGATAATAATAGATTTTTACATCAGTTAAAAATTAATAAAGCATGCATTTAACGTCATATTAAAATTTATATTAGGTACCCCAGAAAAATACAAATTGTTTAATAGCATATTTTCCCAACTGCTGGGCAGGGTCTCTTCCTGTAAAATGAAACAAAAATAAAATAAAAAGTAAATTAAAAAAAAAGTTTTTTCGGAATATTTACAGCATATTACGATAGTCAAAATTGCAGAGAGCATTGCAGTACTCGTTGATGTCTTTTGTATGGCCGAGACATTTCACTTATCTATGACAATAAATACGGCGAAAATTAAAATAATAAAAATAAGTTATTATTAGATTTATATTTTTTATTAAATATCTCTACTAAATTAAATAACTCAAAACAGTTTGAGCTGTTTTGAACTGGGACCGCGAATTCTTTTGAAATGGCTCTTTAAACGACAAAAAGATTGTTTAGAAGCTCTTCGTTTTTATTTTAAACACACTTACTAAATAAAATCTTTTTACTGCGAGATTATTTTATTATAAAAAGAAATTTTAGGTACAAATTCTAGGTAGGTTTCTACCAATTTTTATTTCAAAAACGGAACTGGCTGCCAGTGACGCGACACAGTTTTACTCATAATTTTGCGGAGGTATGTTAACTAGAGCCAGCCAGTAATCGACCTGTCACGCGCACACAGCGGGCAAAAGTTTGATTAAAAGCAAACCAATCAGCTAAACTGTTTGCTCGATGCTACCTACCAGTGGTGATCAAAGTTTGCAGCTGACGGTGAGGGGAGGGGGACGGGGGGAAGGGAAGGCACAGTGATGCTCAAAGTTTAGTAGGGCTCCTAGTTTTTATTATTTAATTATTATTTACAATTTGTAGTCCCTTGGCATCATCTCACCTCACATCATGGTGATGGTAAGTGATGATGATGCCGAAGATAGAAGGAAGATGCCGGAACCCATTATTGTTATTAACATTGATGTTTGGCGGAAAGACTTAGATAAGATGGTGGTAGCTAGCCAAACGGGCTCAGGAAATGCCCTTCTAACAACCAAATCGATACAAAGCTAGACCCCACTGGAAATCCAACTTTGAAATAAAAAACTGGCTAAACCTGAGCGATTTGTAAGAGAGGTCAGATTTTTGTGTGATTTCAGTTAAGTTGCTCATATTGTTCAGTATAATAAGTAAGTAGAAGTCCTATATTCTGTATTATTATTTAGAGGGATCCAAACAACGTTACTTAGGGAACCGCTGACCCGACAATATTTCGTGGGAACTCTGCAGGTGGGGCTCCCATTTAAATGTCTTCTCTGTACTAGATGTTTAGGCCGTTCCACAAAAAATATGAATTGGAGCAGGCTGCTGATAAGAAGGACGGTTAATAATAATAATAATTATTATTATTTGCATTGAACAGGTACATACAGATATTGATATTCATAAAGGTCTCTTCTGTCCAGCTAATACTAAAATTAGCATGCAAAATATGTACAAAACAAATATAATAAATGAAATTCACAGTCACATCATCTTACTTTATCAAATAAATAATTCGTTAACATTGTAATATTTTTTTTCTAATAGCCATTTTTTTGAATAGTATTCCACGTAGATCTTTTAATGTGTCTGGTATTGCGTTGTAAATTTTTACGCACATAAAATAAACATTTTTACTGTATAGAGTAGTTCTAGGACAGTGCTCTAAAACTAACCGATCGACATTTCGTGTGGCCCTTGTTTGGCTTTTTTGAAAAGATAGCTGTGTTTTTTAACAAACATACATACTTCAAATATATACAAGCTGGGTAACGTTAATAGCTTCAGTCTTAAGAAATGTGGTTTACAACTATCTAAAGGATGGGCGCCACAAATTGCGCGCACACATTTCTTTTGGGCTATAAATGCTTTGGTCATATTAGAGCTATTTTCCCAAAGTAGTAGACCATATCTCATTACAGAAGCTACACAACCATGATAAGCTAATAAAGCTGTTTTTTGCGATGCCACCTTTCTTAACCTAGAGAGAACATATACAAATCTATTAATCTTGTTGCATACTTTTTCTACTTGGTTATTCCATGTCAAATATTTGTCAAACTCTGTTCCTAAGAATGGTATGTGGTGTAATGATATTTATTGATTGATTTATATATTTAATATCAATATTTATTTGTGTACGTCCTCTAGTATTGAATTGAATTAAATTTGTCTTATTTAAATTAACATGCAGATTATTAGCACTTAACCAATAAACAATAGATTTAATAGTATTATTAACCCTTAATTTGGCAGTGTCCCCTGGGGGGACATCTCTTTTTCAAAGATTTGGTGTCTAAATAAATTAAGTTATTAACTGTTTCTTTTTTTTACTCAATGTGATTCATAAAAGTGTTGTCAGTGTTTTGAAAAAAAAAAAGTTAAAAAGGTAATGTTATTTAGATACCAGATTTTTTCAAAAGAGATGTTCGCCCAGGTGCTCTGCCAAATAAAGGGTTAATTTCTAATTCATACAAGTTTACGTCATTATCTTTACATGTCACAATTATGGTAATATCATCCGCAAATAAAATACATTTATGTTTCGTCACATTACTTAGGTCGTTAATATAAAACAGGAACAATAATGGACCCAACACTGTTCCCTGCGGGACTCCGAGTCTGTTGCATTTAAAATTGGACATAATTGGTGTAATTACATTTTTGTCATTTAGACTATTTATTGCTACACATTGTTCCCGAGCGACCGCGGTGAAGACGCAGAGTTGGACGGTTTCCCGGGTAGATACATCACATCCGGGATGTTGCGGATGCAGATTTTTTTAATCCTGTGATGCGGATGCGGATATTTAAGGCGATATCCGCGGATGCAAATGCGGATGTGGATCTTGAGATTTTTTAAAAGAAATTTTGGATGGGATAAATAAAAAAAATACTAACCCTAAATTTCTTATAAAAAAATCTTAGTAATCATATTTAAAACTGG
The DNA here is from genome assembly GCA_958295455.1 of Coleophora deauratella. NCBI lineage: Eukaryota > Metazoa > Arthropoda > Insecta > Lepidoptera > Coleophoridae > Coleophora > Coleophora deauratella. The sequence goes on along the minus strand of OY282401.1, from coordinate 1,097,775 downwards.
ACCATTATATTTGATAAAAAGTAACTTTGCTGCCTTGATGGTGTAATGATGTAAATTTGGTACTAGTTAACAACCCATTACGTCCCCACTGCAGGGGCACGGGTCTCTTCCCATAACTCGGGAAAGTTTAGGCCATACTCCACACACGGGGGCCAAGTCCGGATTGGTGGAGGTTGTGGGGCTAGTGGCCAACCCCACTGTCAGAAGTTTTGAAGCCGCCTATAAGGCTTCTGACATGGCTTAACGACTGCTAGCTATAGCAGCCGGCACCAACGGCTTAACGTGTCTTGCGAAGCACGGAAACGGTCGAGATAAATGCCACTATTTATTAGTATTTGATATTAATTTCAACTTGATACGTTCACGTTTTCCTGAGAAAAAGGGTCTTGACAGACAGACGGACAGACGGACGGACAACGAAGTGATCCTATAAGGGTTTCTTTTTTCCTTTTGAGGTACGGAACCCTAAAAAGTAACTAAAGAGCTGTCTCTCTGTCTGCTAATCGCTTAATTTATTCTCTCCCCATACTAGCTGGCCGGACCAGCTAATCGACTTGCTAGGAAATTGAAAAAAATTTTTTCGTGAATTGACTATGGACTCCTTGGACAAAGTTGTTCAGTTTAAGAAGTTTCAGCTGTTTTTTAGACATTATCGCTGTTTTTTAGACCTTATCGCTGTTTTTTAGACCTTATACAGAATGTTAAAAAAGTGCGTTTGAAATAAGGGGTTACTCAGAATCAACTATAGAATACAGGAAGAATATTGAAAAAATCCGATCTACAATATTCAATACTTTCCCATACTAAATCTGATTTTTGACTGAAAATCAGTGTTGCAATGATAGTCATTGCAATAAAATGCTGAGGCAAAACCTTTTTATTGGCGCCATACAGAGAATAAAACTGTATATACATATAACTAACTAGTTGTTTAGTAAGTTTATGTATTTAAAATAATGCTGTTTGTTTTTCTGAATTTTGTCGATAAATAAACGTTTTTCTATTCTATTCTAGTAACTCAAGATTATTTTTTGACACCCTGTATAAATAACATACTTTATTTGAAACCACGGCCTCCCCAACTGTGGACTGGAATTAAGAAAACTCAGAGCCAAGTTATTGGAAATCTCAGTAACAATTTATACGGAGCGCACCTGGTAGCGTCACAGCTGTTCCCTTATTGTGGACGCCAAGTGGGAACGGTGAATAAGTGGGCGGGGACTTGGCGGCAAGAGGGTAAGATGTAGGGGATGCTGAGTGCAGTTGTGCTGTTTCATAGTCAAAAAATAAGATTTTAAACCATATTACTGCGTTTTAAAACATATTAACCGCCTCCATAGCCTAGTGGTTAGTCCGCTCGCTTCACATCAGGAGGTCGCGGGTTCGATTCCCGGTGGGGTCCAACTTTGTAGGACTTTGTTAGATTGGCGGTAGGGCATTTTCCTAAACCTGCCTGGCTAGCTACCACCATCTTATGAAAGTCTCGCCGACAAACATCAATATGTTAACAGCATTGGTGTATTTCGGCTTGAAGATAAGATAGTAAGTACTCAAATTCACATACGAGGAAAATGAAATAAAGAGTTTTTTAGTCTGATCGAGGAAATCACGTTTGACATTTATTGAATGTCATTGTAGTGACGTCACATCCAAACCCGCCATGGCGGCTGGCTTTTAGATATTTGAAGAATAGATTGAAAAAGTTCATTTTTATATAAATTTTACGGAGATAATTTTTTTTAAGAATAGATTAGGGTTTTCCGGAAAAAGTGGTTCACTTTTTATGACTAAGAGTCCCAGAAGCTGTAGTGTCAGTACTTAAAAAACCGGTCAAGTGCGAGTCGGACTAGCTCACCGAGGTTTCCGTATAAATTCATAATCACACATGTCTTGAACTCTATATCCAATTCCCAGGCCTGCAATCCCTTGAAGCTGTGAAAAAAACAAACTTCTATGCCAACGCAATCAAGAGATGCGACCGTTTATGCCGCATATTTGGACACTCGCATGGGAATCAAACCTGTACGGTATTTCCGGTTGACCTTGAACCATGAATAGCAACGCGCAATGCTTATAGCACAAATAAAGGAAAAAGTCCGAAAACCATAAATTTTTAGTTACATCACAAAAAATGTGATGTAACTAAAAATTTATGGTTTTCACTTTGGCCTTTACTTATGCTTTAGGACATTGCTTCCTGACAAATTTCATGAAAAAAAGCGAATGATGTGAGCTGCACCGACAAGAGCCCAGCTCTTAAATTAAAGATGAAACATGCGTTATTTCAATAAGGTATTTGACACTATCAAAATAAAATAAAATAATATGATTCACTAAATAGCATTTGTCCTAGAATAGGGAAAAATATTACTCGATTGACGTTTTTCATTTCATTTTAAATTTTATATTCATTACAATCAGAAAATAAGTTCGTCAAAGACTGTGACGTCACACGCCAGTAAAACGAACAATTTCAGAACAAAATGTCGTTTCTGGCAGTTGATAAAAAGTCACTCAAATGACTAATACATAGTCAAATACCGTATTAGTTAAACCCATTTAGTGAAAGTGAGTTCAAGTGGTGCGATTCGAATTTGAATTTGCCATGGTTATGCCATAACGATCCACTGACATAAAGTAAGTTAGGGATAATATACATATTTTATGTCACTGACATTGATGAATCATGAATGACGTCGTTATGGCATAACTACCGCCAATTAGAGTCGAAATCGAAAAGATTCAAAACGGTTCTAAAACCTTTCAGCAATCCAACTGGTAAAACTTTGAAACTACGGGAATAATACCACAGGGACTTGTGTAATTTTATAAAAATGGTGATTTTTTACCGTTAATTATTATCCGATCCAAGTTTGTACGAAAAAATCAATTTAATTTGCAATTTCATTAAAAGTTTGGTTTCATGATTACATTCATCAGTTTCGAACTTGCCAGGTATATTGTACCACTCACTCCTCATTCTATATAGAAATAAACTGATAACCAAATTCAAATTAAGAATCAAAAAGTCAAGACCACAGCTTCGTTACTGCAGGGCGCGGGACGGGGTAAGGGGTGGAGGGTGTAATCGAGCTGTCACCACCAGCTGCGTCGGTCCAACACTTGCCGCGGGCTTCCCGGTACCGCTGGATTAGGAATTTTGGGATACAATGCCTTTGCCATCAAATGGTTATGTAGACTCTTTGGTCTCTGCCTGTCTGACTGAGCTCAAGTTGACAAAAATAGATCTTACCCCAGAACATTAGATTGCGTTTGCCAGCAAATGGGTATTGGAACTCTGGTTTTTCAGCCAGACTTTCAATTTCACGGAAAGAGATCTTACTTAAGAACACAACAAATGGGTATTGGAACTATTCGTTTTCTCCGCCTATTTATCTGTTGTCATTATTTTAGGATCAACTGATGGAAAAGAGATCTTACTCAAGAAGCTGCCTGGTTTAACAAAATCTTAAGGAATAACAGCTGTTCCAGTCAGTAAGTAAGTGCCAGCCAAGGAATGGGGAGAAAACTGACAAAGCTCGCCGATAGAGGCGCTGATATCGCTTGACTCATACTAACTGTCAAAACGTATAGAAAAAATTGTTTACGTGAGCTAAACATAAGATTATTGCTGCGTTGTGTGGCTATTGGTTGCAATAATAATGGAAATCATTAATTTCCTAAAGATTTTCGGATGAAGAAAACGTGGGAAAAGTTACGTTTTCAATTTGTACTTTTCAACTTCGCCTTTAATTGAGGAACAGTCCAAGTCCGCATACATTGTCCATTTAACAATTTTACAGAAAAAAAAACTAATTTAAAACATATGAAAATGGAAACAAAATCCAAAGTATTGAAGTGTTTAATTCAGTTTGGGGTGTCGGAGGGCGTCGCAAAAATGTTTTAATAGCGAACGGAACACGCACCTCGGGAAACATCGATAATTGTAATCCTTTTGGGCGGAGCGCAGCTGTTAGTTGGGCTGGGCGTAGGGTGACAGTGCGCGCGTAGTTTTCCGGGACTTTGTAAATGAAGATATCAAGTGTTTATAACGGAATGACTCATTATTAGTATCTTTTAATGGATTGATGTATTTTACATATATTGAAACTGTTGGGATGGTATTTAATTTTCTGGAAAACATCCATACGATTTCGTTATGAATGTTACAATGATAATTAGACTCATAAAAATATAATGTACTCTTAATTCTATTCAAAAAAGATTACATTTCTAAAACAAATATAGATAATAATTTAAAATACTTTATCAAGAATAAAGACGTAGTTTAAAAAGCTAAAGCATTTAAAAACAGTATGCATTATATTTAACGTACTTAAAACATGTTCTGTTTGTCTCGAAGTAATTTTCATTAGTTTTGTTTCCTTTTGTCCAAAATTTCCCACCCGTGATGTGTACCCTACAAACACCAGCTGTCGGCAATCCTTTACAGAGAGGCTGTCAACCACAGCCTCCGTCGAACGCTTATTTATCTCGCCGAATTGAGAAGCCTTGCCGTTTTTTGCTTTTAACATTTTTTTCTAGATTTTATTTTTTATTTAGATTTTTTTAGACATATTGTATACCAAAGAGATTCTTTCTTTATTTTATTGAATGTTACCTTAGATTAATTTATGCATTTGACTAAGTTGTTTTCCTTTAACTTCCTTTATTATGCGAAGTTTAAAAATCAATAATTTGTATATTATGCACTGTTTAAATCTACTGTTTTCCGAATTGATTAATTTTGCAATTTTACCGGTTTTTGGTACCTTTTTACCGTGTGATCTAGGGTTATTATTGTTCATAGTTCTGTCCTATGTCTGTTCGACATTTTCCACCGCTCATGGCAACCCTACCTACATCATCTGGCCCCAGTCCCTTACAGAGCGGTTGTCAACCGCAGCTGGATAGAACCGAACTCTTATATTTTATTGATAACCTCCAGTTTTTTTTGGTAAGCAAGTTGCCTAAATTTTGTTGATTTTTTTCACAAAATTTAAACATACAAACAGGGTACTTACAGTGAATTTTGAAATGCATTTAATTAAATGAATTTATGGACAGACTATGGAAAAAATATTTGTGTAGGTATCTTCTAGGTTTGAGGATTTCCGTCTAATCTAAAAATTAAAAAATAATATTATAAATGCGAAAGTATCGATGTTTGTCTTTCATATCGAAACTACTGAACGGATTTGGGTGAAATTTGGTAGGTAGATAGATTAAATACTGGATTAACACATTGAGTGTACATGAAACATTGAGTGTACAAATTCCGATTGTCTCCTAACGATTTATATCGAGTGTCCGAGGTGTGCCGATACTATAGGATCCCTTTTGTATAAAAAAATATATCAGTTGTGTATTAAAATTATTTTAATAGTTTTTTTTTTACCTTTGACACTGGGGTTGGCCACTAGCCTCACAACCTCCACCAATCCGGACTTGGCCCCGTGTGTGGAGTATGGCCTAACCTTCCCGAGGTATGGGAAGAGGCCCGTGCCCCTGCAGTGGGGACGGATATGGGTCGATAACAGTGTATTTTTTGTGTATTGAGATTTTTGATCCAATTCATGGTTGCCATAACGTTGCAATGGAAACTTAGGATTTTCTTGTTCTCGCTCTTTTAACATTTTTCTAGCCACAGCATTAGAATAATTTGGTAAAATTTGTGTAAAGAGAATTACGAGTAATAGAAATCAGATATGTCCGACCTTTTCTTTAATTATTTTACTAACAAACGATTGGAAGAATTTGTATTCTTTAGACACAGATATGTTGACAGACTCGGTGGCTCAGTGGTTAGCGCTTCTGATTATTGATCCGAGAGTCGTGGGTTCGATCCCCACCCAGGGTAAACATTTCTGTGATGAGCAGAACTGTTTGCTCTGTGTCTGGGTGTATTATATCGATATATATGTATTTAAAATTTTAAACGTATATATGTATGTAATACAGGGAATCCTAGTTTGGGGTCAGATGACCGTGTGTGATTTGTCCCGGATATTTATTATTATTTGTTATTGTTATATGTCCAACATTTTTCGCATCTCGTGGTTACTCTACTCGCACCATTTGTCCGCAAGCCCTTACCGAGAGGCTGTCAACTGCAGACTCGCTTTTTTGTTGAGCGGATTTTTGGGTTTTCTGAGTGCTTATGTTAGTTTTAATTATTATGAGTAAAATCAAAAGTTGATGTATTGAGTTTTTTGATAATAATTATAAAGGGTGAAATTGGAATCGCGGACCAAATTTCAACTGTGGTTTCTGCTCATGAAACTGAACAACTCTCTCTAAGGAACCAATTCAATCGGAGCAAAAAAAATTAGGACTCTCCATACAAAGGCAGCTTACTCAGCTCATCGATTTGTATGAAAAGTCCTTTTTTTTGCTCCGATTGAATTGGTTCCTTAGAGAGAGTTGTTCACTTTCATGAGCAGAAACCACTGTTATTTGTACCGCGATTTCAATTTCACCTGTATTTGATAACTATACGTACCAGTAATACTATTCCCACTGTCAAATTAGCCTATAGAACTAGTGAAAACAAGAGAAAATATCACATGTATGATCGATGATTTTTTTGTTAACTCAGAAATGGCATGAAAATGTTTAAAGTATGAAAACTGTAAATGAAAATGAAAATATTTTATTCGAAGAAGATAGCAGGCTGCAGGGTACTCTTTTCGATGATATTTGTTTGTCTAACTTATAACTAGGAGGTTCCTATACCACTCGGAGTTTGTTTATTTAATCCGCCGTTTCGGGAAGTGTTTCTGGGTGAGAAGAAACGACGGTCCAAAAATCTCTCTTTAACAGTCACTATAATTATTTTATCGCTAAATTTCAACATTAAGGTGGATTTCTATCCATGAAATTATTTATTTATTTTATTTTTTTTATTATCAAAAAAACAAGTTTACAATTAATTATAATATACAATGTACGTTCCAAAACCACCGAGGTTTAATAGGAACGTTGTTCAGCTGGTTATAAAATATAGAACAGTATTTCGAAATGTGCTTATCATGTAAAAAACATTCTTACTAAACCACCACCACACACAGCAAGGCATCGATACAATAACAAGCGAGAAAGAAACATAGATATACTTCATTCCAATAAAAAAGCAAAAGGTAAACAAACATAGTATGCAGATGACATTTAAACGCATTTTCCACGGAGCTTATTATGGAGAATTACCAAAACTTTTTGACTTAAAATTAATTGAGCGTTGCCTTTTCTCATAAAAATTTGGTCAAACGGATTATAGAAAAACGCCCTAATTCTAACATTTAATATTTTATAATAACGTTTAAAAACTGCCAAATCTCAGATTTTCCTACGACATGGTCACCATACACGCACCAGCTGCGAGCAATCCCGCACAGAGAGCCTGTCGACCGCAGCCCGCGCCAAACGCTTATTTATCTCGCCGAATTGATTCGCGTCATACAACACGGCTCTGCTTGGTGGCACCCTGGACACTCCGACAAGCTGTCACATTATAATTGCCTATTACTATTACATAACACGTTTTACAATACAAGGTCTAACAAAATTGGGTCTGGGTCTTCTACTCATGAAACTGAACAACTTCCCAAGGAACTCGTAGTCAATTTTCGAAAAAAAAATTTTGGCTTCCCATACTAATAAGTTGGCCGATCAAGTGACCGACTTGTTCGAAAAATCCAAATTTTTTTCGCGATTTGGCTGTGGGTTCCTTGGGGAGAGTTGTTCAGAATCAGAAGTAGAAACACTGAGTAAAATATGACGCACGACTAGATTTACATTCTAAATACGCGTAAATCCTCCTCTGGTGTTGCGGGTGTCTATGGGCGGCGGTAATCGGTTACTATCAGGTGATCAATCTGGTCGTACAACCTGGTGCCTGGTGCCTGCCTGGTACCTGGTGGTAACCTCTGCCACAAAAAAAGTGTTTTGCGTGGCTTGCGCTAACTAAGCAACCGCCACCAGATCTTACCCGGGGTAAGGGTAGAGGAAGAGCGTGTGGTCCCCTTTAGAGAACGCCAGGGAGTAGACATACTGTACAACACTGTATTAATCAAGGTTCGGAACCGGTTAACAAATACCGGTTAATTTCGTTCGAATTTTGGTTTCGTTAACCAAAATTTCCGTTCAGGTTAAAACCGGTTTCCAGCTTAACCGGTAAATTTGAATAAAATATCGGTTAATCAGGAAGCGGTTTTCTAACCGAAATAAGAACTAAATTAACCGGTTAAAACCAAACTTAGTCAAGTACAGGTGCGTCGCGCGGGTGCCACTGCCCGAGTCTTCTGCTCACTTTCTCGCACGCTTTCAATTGATTGCACGCGGCAAACATGCCTACAAAGTCGCATATTCTTCAAATTAACCGGTTAATTCCGTTCGAACGAAAAAATATCGGTTTTGGTTAAACCGGTTAAATATACCGGTAACCGAAACCTGAACGAAACCTTAACCGAAATTATTTCGATATAGGGGTCAATGACCGAAACCGGTATTTTCAAAAAACCGGTTTCCGAACCCTCGTATTAATACAGGGTTATTTTTGGACCCCGCACCAAAACTTCACAGTGGCTTCTTCTCATGAAACTGAGCAACTTTCCCCCAATAACCAATGGTCAATTCGCAAAAAAATTTTGGGCGTCTCCGTACAAAACAGGCCGATCACGTGATCAAACTACATAGTATGAAAGGACCAAAATTTTTTTTGCGAATTGACCATTGGTTACTTAGGGAAAGTTGCTCAGTTTCATGAATAGAAGCCACTGTGAAGTTTTGGTGCGGGGTCCAAAAATAACCCTGTATGTAACTATACTGCGTTGGTGGTATATGGTAGTAAGTAATGGATAGTACTCGTATTTAATCGCGCATCAGAAAAATACTAGTTGCACATCAAACACATCAAATTAACTAATCTGCAAATCTAACCTAACCTACACGGTAAAAACAGTTTCTTTCATTCAAGAAAATTATAGTTTCATAATATGCACCATGAAATATTTTTTTCAATGATGAGAATGAGTTTCATGAATCGGTCCTCAAGAATGTCATACTTTTGTTGTGAGAGTCGAAACTTTCGTTATAAAAAATATTAATTCCAAGACATCAGATCTCTTGGCGCAAAATAATTTCTAACTCTTTTTTTTTCAGTCGATATTTTTTGTTGTGCAATTCAGTCATATTTTGATGGGCGATTAAATATTTCCCGTAAATAACTGAACCTGCTTACTAGCTTGGGGTTTGAGTCCCATTCAGATCAAAATGTAGAGCTTTACGAAAATTGTATGTATGATCAATATTGTTTGGTGTGCAATAAACTGTATGATTATTTATCATGTACACTAGATCATTTTTACAATTAACTGAATATAGAACTAAGTGTAAAAAGGCGGTCTTATCGCTAAAAGCGATCTTTACCAGACAACCGGTGAAGAATAGGGGTAACAAGCAAGACAATGTAACAATAGTTACTGAACAACTTATGTTATATAATACTTTACTAAAATCTCACTAAATAAATCCTACAAATCCAGTAGCTAATTACTTCATCACTTTGTATTTTGTATACATCATAGTATATATTTTTTTAACGAAAGTGATCAAAGAAAATCGATTCGATTCTCTTTACAAACCTGCAAACTTAACACAAAAATTAAACTATAAATTATGTCACACAAATAATTAACAACCTGTGCTTTAGGTTTACCTCTGCAGTTAAAACAATACGGCGGCCATTTTGAAAAATTAAGCATAAAATTTGACATTAGCGCGGCGCTAAACGCTATAACATTGCTGTGTTTCGTAAATGAAAACCTATATACTAGCGCAGTCGGTCGCACGTGGCGGCTCCCACAGATATACAGTGTGCACAAGCTGGATGCGGCATGGAAGATGAATCAAACTCAATAAATGGTGAGATCCAAGGGCTTACCAATTGAGGGTAAAAAAACTCAAAATACCGGATGACTTTTAAGTCAGAGTCAAATCATTTATTTGCAAGAACATAGAAGGTATAAAGTTATTCTTAAATTCATTGACAATCAAAAAACGAACATTCTCGTTTAAAAATAATAAAATAGAAAAAGGAGATGCTATTCAGCACATGATTTTTATCACGACGATTTGCATTTTTTGTATGGAAAGCAAAGAGGTGCCCCTCTTTCAGCTGAAGTTCGGTTCGGTTCATGACCCAGTCAGTAGAACTTCGGCCAAATATCGAGCTTCGTCAATAGCCACTTTTATTAATGTATGTTAGTTTGGGAATCTATTTTTTTTTGCACCAATTGTATAGGTGAGGGAAAGTTATTTCGTTTTATGAGGAACATCTACCATTTGCTGCTAATTCGCGTCTAAAAAGTCACTCTATATATTTTATACCACCAGACAGTGATGCAGAAACTCTAGACTACTAATTAAGTATATTAAAACTAGTTTGTCTTCGTACTTGTTCTTTTCAACCGACTTCAAAAAAAGGAGGAGGTTCTCAATTCGTCGGAATCTTTTTTTTTTTTTTATGTATGTTCACCGAGACGCCTGAACCGATTTGGAAAATTCTTTTTCTGTTTAAAAGAGTATACTTCACAGGTGGTCCCATAAAATTTTTATCGAAATCGATTCAGCTGTTTTTGAGAAAATCAACAAAAACATAGCAAAATTGGAGTTGTTGCGATTGAAGTCGGTTGTTTTTAACGTATTCAGCGTGGTCAATTATCTTGTTCAGTTATAATTCAGTTGAAGCCACAGTAATTTTTGTTTTTCACTCAATACAGAGGGTTTAACGAAAAAGTTTGACAATTAACAATAGATTAAATTCAGCTTCTGTACTTTCAAACTAACACACTTATTGCTGAAATAGATCAACAGAGCTTAACAATAGATTCAATTCAGCTTCTGTACTTTCAAACTAACACACTTATTGCTGAAATAGATCAACAGAGCTTAACAATAGATTCAATTCAGCTTCTGTACTTTCAAACTAACACACTTATTGCTGAAATAGATCAACAGAGCTTAACAATAGATTCAATTCAGCTTCTGTACTTTCAAACTAACACACTTATTGCTGAAATAGATCAACAGAGCTTAGCAATAGATTCAATTCAGCTTCTGTACTTTCAAACTAACACACTTATTGCTGAAATAGATCAACAGAGCTTAACAATAGATTCAATTCAGCTTCTGTACTTTCAAACTAACACACTTATTGCTGAAATAGATCAACAGAGCTTAACAATAGATTCAATTCAGCTTCTGTACTTTCAAACTAACACACTTATTGCTGAAATAGATCAACAGAGCTTAACAATAGATTCAATTCAGCTTCTGTACTTTCAAACTAACACATTTATTGCTAAAATGGATCAACTGAGCTTTTTTTATAGCATAGGTGGCAAATGAGCAGGCGGATGACCTGATGGTAAGCGGTTGACGCCGCCCATAGACACCCGCAACACCAGAGGAGTCACTAAAGTGGGAAAAGCATCTAAAGTGGGAGTACGCTCTTTCTTGAAGGTTGTATCGGTCCGTAAATACCGCAGGCGAGAATTCATTCCACAGCTTGCAAGTTTAGTGGCACGGGCGGAAACCCTACATTTTCATTCTTACCAATAGATTCTTTGGCTATGATGAAAAGTGCCTCTTCCAGCCGCCACGGAGCAGTGCACACATTCATTACGCGCGCCCGCGCCGTCGGTGGCACCTGGTCACACTGGCACAGTTCGTATACTCGCATCATTACTACCAAACACTTCCAGTGGACGCGGATATATAATAGAGTTAGAATACAGATTTGATTTTTAAGAAAGGTCGTGGGTTTAAACATTATTAGTCAATCCGAATCAAATATGTTTTGCTGCTTTTGCACGCACGCAAAATAAATACAAAGAAGTAACATTAAAAAGAGGTATTTTGCTGTACTTACAATTAAGGCTGTTCAAGCGACCTCAAGAGCGGATTAAGATATATACAGGGTGAAAGCACAAGACACGACAGTTACCTGCATGAAATTAGAATTATAAACTATAAAACCATATACATCAGTATAAATAAGGGGTAGACGGCATTGGACGAATAAATAATCTCTTGGTAGTACGCACTCGTATACCTATATCTACATTTGAATTGATTGATTAAATCTAACGTATTTGCAGACCCTCACAGCTAGAATGTTATTGTAAAAATCTAAAAGAAGCTGATGAAAGCAGAATGTCCATGCAACTCACTTGCTAGATTGCTCTGAGATTGACACTTTGCAAATAATCATTGATTCCAAATACACATTTCAAAATACTCTACAGACATACACAGTTCTAACAGAAGTACTTACTAACTGAATAGACGAAGACGCTTTCCAGTCCTTCAGTATTCCAGATGTGAGTCTCAGTAACACTGCACAGGTCTCCAGGTGCCTCGCGTCAGAGAACGCGAGGCATTTGAAGAATTTGTTTTAGAGTTTTTGAAAGATGTGTTTTGATATGATCTAGTAGGTGATGATGAATCATAAACCAGTCGCTGGTATTTAAAAAATATTTATTTCTTCCATAAACTGTAGATGAACCTAGTATTTTACACAGAACTAAGTTATTTTCATAAAGTTTTAGTAATAAAATTATAAAAAAAACTAAGTTATTTTGTATGTACTTATTTATACTATTTAAGTTATTTTTTTGTATAACCTTGTATATATCTATGGGCCTGTAATACTTTACTAACTTGCCTGAAAATAAACGTTAAAATAAAATTAAGTTTTTTAATAACAAAATGCTTGTTTTGAGAAAAGGCATTGCGGCATCGGATACGAAAAACGTCACTAGTGTGGTTGTTTGACGTTTCATTAGTTAAATTTTAATGGAGCTTTAAAATTACATTTAGAGTAGTTTTCTGCAACAGTTTAATAAGACATTAACATTTAAAGTCTCCTTTAAAAGATAATGATCGTTTCTGCAACTGGGTGTTAAACTGTAAATATTGTTTTTTTTAATAAAAAAAAAATAAAGCATTATGCTCAAATAGGTTTTGACCAAAAGATTCAATCTCAGGATTAACCCAAAATCGGAACCTATATTATCTCTGAACCTGCCTAACCTATTAAATTTTAGACAGTTAATTATTGATCTACGTCAGCTGATTAATTTGTATAATATGCAAAAACACACCGGTGTTTTCAACAAAGTTTCAATATTTTTAATCCTTAATTGGTAATTGTAATTATTTTAGCAAACAGCGTTGTTTTTCAAAGTTGAATTTTTTGGGTTTCCGGTGTAATTTCCGAGGGAATTGGATATTTTCCTTAATAAAACGTCCACCCTGTCAACTATATCTGTGCAAAAAATCGTTTCGATCCGTTTTTCCATTGCGACGTAACCAATCAAACAATCTCACTTTCGCATTTATAATATGCGTCGTTAAAGACGTAACCCCATAACAGACCTGTCACAAACCCGTCATCTTTCAGGAATTACGTTCAGTAACAAGTTTCCATCACTTCAATTACGTGAGAAAATAAAATTGCTCGAGCGCCAGGTGTTAGACGCACCTGCGCTAACGACGCGACTTCCACCCCTGGCCCTGGGGGTGGGATTCCCCAACTACTGGATGTCGAATGAGATCTTTTTCATCTGAAGTTTGAGTTTAGTCGATCTCCTTCGTTTTATAAATTTTAGCAGTCGTGTTATTCGAAATTCGAATTCCGAGCAACTTTCTTAGCTTCTTTAAACAATGTGAAACCACTTATGAATCGTAATCTGGTGGCCTCTTGGACTTTGAACTTGCTGATGTTACATGTACGATACTTCATTTACAATATTATAACCTCATGCTCATCATCATCGGCATTCGGCATGTCGTGTCTATGACAGAGAATTCAGTCAGTGTCGCGGACACAACATTTAACTTAACGTGACGATACATTTATAAATGTTCAGATATTACAAATTTGCAATATCAACATCGAGCTCGTGGAAAGTCGAGTCGAGTATGTGTTACATAGTAGGGGTCGCAGAGCTGTAAAGGTTACGATCAGCCCAGGTGTTTCAACTCGACCGATGTTCTATGGTTTACTATAACACCTAGTTATAGTGTTCGATTCCAGCCAGTTTCCATTACCACCCTGTATAAACTCTTCTTCTACGCAGTTTCCTTCAATATTTTGCATAAAACCTTTTTGATACCTAAAACGTTACCTGGCTGGTAAGTAAGGAGATACTACTTGAAAACTTATTCTTATGAATTTTTAAGAAACTTGCCTGTGTATTTTAAAATAATTTTAAACATGTATTCCGATTAGATAATATCTATGTTGATTCTGTGTTAGGTTCACTTTTATAAAAAACTCAACTGAAATCGATCAATAGTTATAAAACTATCAAGACCACACCCCGGACACTTCATACAAATTTCGCGCCATCGTTTACTATATAGACATTCGTGTTTGTGCACATGTAAATGTGTGCGTGATGTACTAGGGTTGAATCGAGATTCATTTAGCCCTCATTGTTCTTTATTATTAGCTAGGCTTTTACAAATAAAGTAAGGCTTATATACCAGACAAGGCTGTATAGCCTTATAAGGCTTAACTCTTGCATTAAAAAAAAATTGTCTTTGGTTATAATACTGTGCTTTGGAATCGTTTTGGAACTGTGCCAACCTCTTGACAAATGGTCACAGATCGGTCACACAGGGGGGGTGAGGTAGCCTTCAGAGAGCGGCAGGGAGTGTCCATACTGTATAATGTCCTTATACTGTGTATCAAGGTATTAACCGCTTCTGTGGTCTAGTGACTAGTCCTTTCTCTTCAAATTAGGCGTTTGCGGGTTCGATTAACAACGGGGTCTTACTTTACAGGGCTCGGTTTGATTGGTGGGAGGGCATTGACTTAGGCTAGTGCTACCACCATCTTATCTAAGTCTTGCCGCCAAAGACCAATGTTAATAGCATTGATGTGTTCCAGCATGGAAATAAGATAGCCCGTTCCCCATTGCGTTGGGGAATCTTACGTACAGCTCGCGTCAATAAAAAGAGCGCTGGCGGGCGTTCCGAGGGTGCACTCTGACAGCAACTGTTTTGTACCCTCTCTTTCATACTTACGTGATTTATATTATGCTATCCTGTTGTCAGAGTGAATTGTTGTGCCATCGGAATGCCCGCCAGCGCTTTTCTTACGTGACGCGAAATATACAGTAAGCCCGCTTCCATTTTCGGCATCATCTTTACGTACCGTCAAGTGAAGTGGGTATACGAGGCAAGCAACTGCAAATATATGAAAATTACCTTTCAAACAGAACACAAAGAGTCAAAATAGGAAAATCGATTAGTGATGAGAAAAATGTAACATTTGGTGTCCCTCAGGGCAGCATACTGGGCCCTACTTTATTTCTATGCTACATAAATGACCTGTGCCAACTCAACATAAACAATTGTAAAATAATATCCTATGCAGATGATACTACTTTAACTTTTTATGGAAAAACCTGGGATGAAGTTTTTGAATTAGCTCAAAACGGTTTTAATATGGTTTGCAGTTGGCTTCACTCAAATTCTCTCACATTAAATTCTCTAAAAACCAAATACATCACGTTCTCAATAAGGAATCGTTCTCTGAAATTAAAGGATGAATACAGACTGGTAGCACATAATTGTGATCTGTTAGAAAACGTACAGCCCAAAAATCGTAACGTATGTTGCTGTCCGGAAATACAAGCTACAACTAAAATTAAGTACCTTGGAGTAATCGTAGATTAAAACCTTACATTTCAGGATCACATCAAAATGGTTGCAACAAGAGTGAGGAAATTAGTTTATGTGTTTAAACAATTAAGGCATGTGGCTGATGGTCAGTTGATGAAACAAGTGTACACAGCACTCTGCCAATCTGTGATCACCTACTGCATTACTTCTTGGGGTGGTGCAGCGAAATCGCATATGATATTGCTAGAATGTGCCCAAAGGTTACTATTAAAAGTCTCCATATTCAAACCATACTACTTTCCCATTAGGGACCTTTATGACTTTACGGGAGTACTTACCGTCAGAAAGTTATTTATACTTTTTACAACATTAAAAATGCATGCCTGTATTGAGACTAATAAAAATAAACAAACTACAAAATCTAGACTACAATATAAGGTATGTAACACAGAAATATTCAAAACAAGCATATGTAACAGATTTATTTGTTTTCAGGGACCCAGAGTGTATAATGAGATAAATAAGCGTTTTGATATCTTTTCTAAAAGTAAAAATGAGGTTAGGAGGATCATAACGGAATGGCTCTTGGACTTATCTTATGATGACACAGAAAGCCTACTACAAATAATTTCTTAGTAACTGTAGTAAGACACAAACACACACACACACATACACACATACACACAAACACATACACACATCCACACACACACACACAAACAAACACATACACGCACACACTATTTTACTAGAGCGCAATAAATGAATTTAAGAATTTAAGTTTAATATGAAATTATTCGTTCAATCTTTAAACCTTCATTTACTTTCTATTTGCTTACTGTATGAATTATAATCGCTAATTTACTAAATATACAAATACTGTTATTTATTTCTTGTAAATTGATAACATGTTAAAATTCTTCTTCTACTTCTTAATTGTGATCAGTGATTTTAAAAGAAATTTGCTTAATTTTATAATTTATTAATACTATTTAGTTTAAATTGCGCAAATTTTGCTACTTTTTATTTTACTACATTATTTTTTAACTATGCATGCATGTGATTATTAATATTAATAACTCAATTCCGGCTTTTCCAACAAATATCAAAGCCAAATATGACAAATATAAAAGAACCTTCATATTTCCGTACTGTAATTTGTTAAAAAAGGCATTTTAATTGGGAAGAGTCTGCTACACCCATAACACAAGCAAATAAATTGCTTAGTATGGGTGTGGGAGATGGATCTGTCTGACTCACATAATGTATGCCCATGCAGATGACTGTATGTATTACCATCAGAAATAGAGTCTGTAAACCTTTTTAATGAAATAAATTTTATTATTATTATATTATTATTATAAGTAATGTCAAGGGCTTCCGAATTGTGGAAAAAAAAACTCTGCGTCCATAGTTCACATAGTCTCGTACTTATGACACGGGTATAAACAACACAGACCAGGAGGTCGGGCATATGGCGGCTGTCAGAGTCGGCGTGCGCGCACCTGTTTTACGTACTATGGCCGCTACGTTAGCTGTTTACGCGTTTACGTCATAAGGTAAGTGCAATGCATCTGCATTTTGCGTACACTTTTCGTTCCATACGCCCTCTTCCTTTCTATTCGGTTTTATTTGATGTTTTTAACACAGTTGTTTTTTCAGATTATTTTAAGGATTTTGGCAATGATGTGTTTTTTTTATAATATATTTAAATTGGTGTAGGTATCCCTCAACATTTATGTAAATGAAATGAAAATATTTTATTCGAAGTAGGTAGCAGTGTACACTTTTCGAACGTTATTCTTTTATCTACCTAATACGAGGTTCCTACCACTCGAAACTCTTATACCCGCTTTTAATACTTTCAATTATTTAATTAGTTATTAACAACCAATAGCACCCGAAAGTGGCACGGGTCTCTTCCCATACATCGGAAAGGTTAGATTAAATTAAAATCAATTAGTAAATACACAATAATATGACATAACAACGGTTTAATAATACGCTACTGTAGCAGCAGCCGCGCGGGCCGTGGGCGGGCGGTTTCCTGCCATCTGGTGCTGAGCGGGCGGCGGCATCTGGCCTGGGCGGCGGCGTCTGCGACCGCGGGAAGCACGTGCGCTGATGAAATCACTAATTTGTTCTCGGATCAAGCCACAGTACCTATATACAGGATGTTAATAAAGTGCGTTTGAAATTTTAAGGGGTTACTAAGAATACAAATACAAAATAGGTACATTTATTTGTGAAAATAGGTTACATATTGTTACAAATACATATTCCAGAAATTCCATACTTTCTATAGAAACTTGGCTCGCAAGCTGGTTGATTTGCATAAAAAGTCCAAAAAATGTTTTTGCTTTTTGTGCAAAGTTGTAGAAAAAAAGTTTTTCACTATGATGATGAGCAGAAGCTCACCTTGAAGTATTCTATCTATCTATCTATCAGCCGAAAGACGTCCACTGCTGGACAAAGGCCTCCCCCAAGGATTTATTGGAGGGTAGTTGCCATAATCGCCACGCTTGGCATGCGGGTTGGCGATCGCAGTGTGGCGTGAGCCAAGATGGTACGCGGAATAGACACTGCTGCCCATCCTCCAGTTTAGTCGCCTTTTACGACACCCACTTTTACGGGAAGAGATGGGGTGGTGCTATTCTAAGGCCACACCACAGGCCAGGCCTTGAAGTATTACTGCACCTTATTGTTGCATCCTGTATAATACCTAAGTAACTGTCAAAAGATGATCTGACTCTCGAACGGGTAAGATCCGGTGATGACGTGACGGTTGCTATCGCTAGCTACGCAACACACATTATCGCATGTACAAACATCATATTTTTAACCGACTTCAAAAAAAGGAGGAGGTTCTCAATTCGTCGGAGTCTTTTTTTTTATGTATGTTCACCGATTACTCGAAGACGCCTGAACCGATTTGGAAAATTCTTTTTTTGTTTAAAAGGGTGGTCTAGGTAACAGGTGGTCCCATATAATTTTTTTCGAAATCGATTCAGTGGTTTTTGAGAAAATCAACAAGAACATGGCAAAATTGGAGTTGTTGCGATTGAAGTCGGTTGTTTTTAACGTATTCAGCGTGGTCAATTATTATGTAGTCGTAATAGGTAATTATGATATAACAGTTTGTTGGAGTGTCCAGGTGTGAGCAATTAAGTAAGTAAAATCCTTTAATGCATCCAATCCAATCCGTCGTCCCTCAATTCTGAGGATCGTGACCGTCATGGCCTAGAGAAGGCGCAGAGTGCTCTCCATCCTGCTCTGTCGCTCGCTGCTGCTGCAGCTGAAGATTGGTGGCACTGGTGACTTGGCTGCAGCACTTAGAAGGTCTGCCTCGAGCTCTCTTGCCTTCGACCTTTCCCGTCATTATCTGCTGTTCCAGGCCCTGGAAGAAACAGCCTGGAATCCAGGCTGTTTTGTCGGCGTGCGTAGCGTCCAAAGAAAGAGAGGATGCGTTGTTAGCACATTGTTGAAAGGCGTAGGCGGGATGTAATTTTCAGCTCCTCTAGGATAGAAAGGTTGGTTTTCATGGCATAATAATTTCTCTTTAATGCATACAAACATCAAAATACATACATCAATATAAACAAGCTGATGTTTTCAACAATTTAAGATAAGTTTTCTGGTATTAGTTAAAACCTAGTAAATGGGTTTATAAGAAATTTATCGACTAATTTAAAAGTAGTTTTACCTAATTTATAATCGGATATTTTTTTGTAATTTCAGTGAGGTCTTAGAACAATGTTAACTGTGATTAGTAGAAGCACTAGTCAACGGGTCTTACGCCTATTTTATTATAATTTTGTCAACAACATAAATTGGTGAATGCTTATATATGAATTACAAATAAGTAAAAGTCAATTTACTTATAAATAAAATATCGAGTCAACCGCGTCCCCTCGTGGCGGCATAGTGCCTAGCAGGCAGGCAGCATTCCCATGTTGGATGGCTACTGAGACTTATTCGCTATGAAAATAATTGACAACGCTAAACATGTAAAAAAACCGACTTCAATCGTAACAACTACGCTTTAGCAATGTTTTTTTAGTTTTTATTGATTTTTTCAAAAAGCACTGAATCTAATTTGATAAAATTTATATGGGACCACCTCTGAAGTGTTGTTCCCTATCAAACAAAAAAAGAATCATCAAATTCAATCCATAACTGGCGGAGTAATCGAGTAACAAACATACAAAAATAATAATAAAAAAATTTAAAAAAAACATACAGTCGAATTGAGAACCTCCTCCTTTTTTGAAGTCAGTTAAAAACCTGTCCGCTCTGCGGTCACCAGAGGCCAAGGTTCGGAACCGGTTAACAAATACCGGTTTATTTCGTTCGAATTTCGGTTAACGATTCCATTCAGGTTAAAACCGGTTTCCAGCTTAGCCGGTAAATTTGAATAAAATATCGGTTAATCAGGAAGCGGTTTTCTAACCGAAATAAGAACTAAATTAACCGGTTAAAACCAAACTTAGTCAAGTACAGGCGCGTCGCGCGGGTGCCACTGCCCGAGTCTTCTGCTCACTTTCTCGCACGCTTTCAATTGATTGCACGCGGCAAACATGCCTACAAAGTCGCATATTCTTCAAATTAACCGGTTAATTCCGTTCGAACGAATAAATATCGGTTTTGGTTAAACCGGTTAAATATACCGGTAACCGAAACCTGAACGAAACCTTAACCGAAATTATTTCGATATAGGGGTCAATGACCGAAACCGGTATTTTCAAAAAACCGGTTTCCGAACCCTGCCAGAGGCCTCGACGAGTCGCGCTGACAAGTCCATAAATTGATGAAATCATAAACAAGCAGTCGACTGAAAACAGTTCTTTTTTATCGCTGTTCCGTGTCCCTCCTCACTTCACTACATTACGCATAACGAGTAAATCAAATTGGTCCAGTAAGAATTTCATGTAATCAGTTAAGTATCTACCTATTACTGTTTATTGCAAAAGGGTTTTTCTATTTCCGGCTAAAGGATTATTCGATTTCAATGCATTTATGAATAAAATAGGGGTTCATTGTGTTACAGCAGGTTCGTAGGAAACCCTTCACCAGGTGGACTGATGATGTAGTCCAATTGGAAACTTGCATTAGTGTTAGATTTCAATAAAATTTAATAAATACCTATCACGGTAGACGTTAAAACAAAATGACTGTAAGTAATCTAGTACGCTATATATTATTTTTGCTATTTTTATTAGAGTTCGAAAGTGTGAAATTTCCACAATGCTGCAATGGTAAAAAAATATTTTTTTCTTGAACAGCTTATACATAAAACAGTAATTGAAAGAGTTAGGTCCCTTTTCTGTCGTGCTTACGATAAGAGCAGTAACTCTGTGAAGCACACTTTCGAGTTTTCGTCACATTTTTGCATTTTCCGAATTGTTTCCTTAGATTATTTTAAATACGATTTTTGAAATTTGTAGCTCAGATTCAGTATTTTTATACTGCGTTATCATTTATGTATCTTATTTATATGTTCTTACATGATTAAATGACGAAATAGATGAAGTTACTGCTTTTATAAATATACTTACTGTTCTTATCATAAGCGTGCTGCGGGCTGCACGCAGAGCAGATATTTCGCCCCACATCCCGCGTGCCTGTGCCACGCATAACAATAAAATATGTATAAAAACGATAGGTTGCGGGCGGCACGCATGCGGACTTGGCCCGCGCGCGGGAGCAAATCCGCATGACAAGAAAAGGGCCCTTAATGATTCTTGTTCAACGTGCTTAACCTGGAGACACGGTAGTGACTCCAGTGTTGCCGCCACTGATTTCTGAAAACGCACATATCAAGCGCTGAAACTGTACATTTAGGGTTAAAAAGGTACATGGGCATTTTTTTCTAAAACCACTTACTACAACCATACTGGGGGGTTATTGGGGGGGGGTCATATGTTTATTTACCTGCACCTTTGTGGCATTTTTAGGAAGTTTTAGTTTAATTTTACACCCTTCTTTGTATTGCAGTATTCTTATTTATAATATACATGCATTTAAGAAAGCGCGACCAACTTCTTTTGCGCAAATGCATCCAGTAATATCGTCCAGAAAACAGAAGAACCTACCCTGTTTATACAAAAAAATTCAAGGTGGAGGTTCATTATTATCGCCGCGCCTGTGGTACTATACTAACTTATCTTTTGTATAAGTTCAAAAGGTACATATGAGGTCCAAATTACACATTACACATGGGACTCTGCCAAGTCTTTACATTCGACAACGAAAAACTTACTCAGTGACGTCACTGCATAGCTACTTTTCGAATGAACCATTTTTGGTTCGTGCTTCGGAACATTCTTATAAACTGCAATGATGTTTAAGTTTTTCAAGTCCCTGTGATTTATGCAAGTTCCCCATTTGTAGTAAGCTGTTGATTGTTGAATATGCAGCTTCGAAGAAATCAATTAATAACGTGTTCCAAATAATTAACACATTTATATCTTGAATGTTTTAGTTAGGTCTTAGGCTATGCGTTGTCTGTTAGTGAGTAAAGGTTAGAATACTTATACATAATATTGTAATAAGTCATAGTACTAACACACGATACGTAGTTAGAAGTAATTTACCCAGCTTCAGCTCAGCAAGGCCCGGGCAGGGGTGCCCAACTGTCGCCCGCATTAATATAGAAAAGATGGCGGCCCGCACGCCAGATGTCTCCCGCCTATTTGCTGAATAATCAATATTTTTTGCAGACTCCTGCTGCTGGCCTAGGAGAAATCTCGATTGTATAAGAATTCGTCTTGATTGGAATTGGAGATTTCTGGCAATTATTGTACTGAACTCATAAGAAAGAAAGCCGCAAAGTATTCGTGAAGCGGTCGTGGCTCAGTGCGGCTTGCGTGGTCGCGTCGAGCACGCAGGTTAAGTGACAAAGATACGGTTATAATCTGGATAGGTTTGATTGTCAGTGGCATTTATAACGATCATTGCTGTGCTTCGCAAGGCATGGTAGCCGTTAATGCCAGTTGTTAACACTATACAGGGTGTAAGCAAAATTGTAGAACAAAAGTTGTTCAGTACGATGAGTAGAATCCCCAGTTAACGGGTCCTACACCAATTTTATTACACCATGTATAACAATAGTTAAGCCACATCAGAGGCCTTATAGAAAAATTTACACTGGGGTCGACCACAACCCCCAGAACCTCCAAGAATCCGGACTTGGCCCTCGTGTTGGAGTATGGCCTAACCTTCTCATGATATGGGAAGAGATCCGTGCCCCAGCAGAGATGAGGATATGGATTGTCGACGAAAGATATTTTAGCCGCCTCCGTGGCATAGTCCGCTCACTTCACATCAAGAGATCGCGGGTTCGGTTCTTCCGGCATCATCATCACTTGCAATCAGGTGAGATAATGCCAAGAGCTTATTAGCTGTGGTTAAATTGTTCCACACGATAAGAGAAGTACCAACTTTGGCTAAAAATCCGTACTTACAAATAAAGAATTATTGTAAAAAGGAAGTCCCTAATACAAGATAACGTCTTTGTACGAGCTTAGCATAATGTTACTCTTGCAAATAGTGCCTCAACAATTAGCTATGTTTAAAATCGCTAAATAAACTTAACCCCTAGCGAGCGGGGACTCATCTGGCACTAGACACGCGCAAACAAACGGACGGGCAGACCGCGCGTGCATATATCAGGATAAAACAAGGGATGTGCTAGCGCCATCTGCGGGGATAGTCGTGGATTATCTCGCAATGTGCTTGAAATAATAACATTTAACAACGATGATTTTAATCTCCGACGGAAAATGTAAAAATTTGCCTATGATTTTTGTCGTGTACACTTTTGCCATATATTTGAAGTCCTTTTAGTATTTATAAGGTTGACTGACCCGAAGGGGATACGTCCGCTTTTGCTATATTTTATTTGTGTTTTGTATGCTATAAAGAGCATGGGCGTAGCTAGGGGGGGTCCAGGGGGGGCCAGGCCCCCCCTACAAATCTCTTGGCCTCCCCTAGAAAAATCAGCAGTAGGCCTGACTAAGACCGAGGTCATTCTTTAAATTTTCGCGTTCGGTCCTCTCACTACTTTTTACAATATACAGGGTGTCCCAAAAAGTATGGTCAAGCGGAAGTCCAGAGATAGAACAACTCTAGGGCTACCCAAATCACCCCCATGTATGTTCAGCGATTTTTGGTAGTTTTTGAGTTATGATTTTTTTTAGGATTTTTAAATTTTTTGGGCCGGATCGGATTTCATATTATTTTTTAAAGAATTTATTACAAATTTCCGGTATTTTTTTAATTTTACATATTCATTATGAATTGTACTTTCAGGCATAAAATAATAAGCTTCGTAACATTAGTGTAAGTAACAAAAGTTATGATAGAAAGTCAAGAATTTTAGATTGAGCGACTCAGATTTAAACTTTCAGCATAAAATAAAAAATACAAAAAGGTGTTTCCAATGCTCTTCGGTAATTTTAAAAACTGCACGAGATTCTAAGCTTTCAGAATCATATTCAAAAAATAGTACTTAATGGGCTTTTTTTTCCTGAAATAAGCCGTCAAAGTTGTTAAGGTAGAAATTTCCTAAGGAAGTTATTTAATTTTTGTCGTCTCTAGTTATCAAAAATAATTACTAGTTTAATGAGTTTAATGCTTCGCTCGCGTTTAACATAAAGAACTATTCTACTGTCTGGCAAATAGCATTACAGTGGGATTATCCTCGCTTCGCTCGCGGAGAAAAGATCTCTTATCATGTATAGAACTTCTTAAAATAAATCTCAAATTTTTGCGCTCGCTTCGCTCGCGCTTTTGTACCAGACTTGCTAAATACATCTAAAACTATTAAAAAATGCAATTTATTTGAAGAGATTGGTCAATTTTCGAAAATGCGCGATCGAATCGATCGAATGGATCGCGTTTTATCGCTTTGCCGGGTCCAAATGACTGTGATAGTACTTCTTCTGTGCGGCCCCCCCTAGAAAAAATCCCTAGCTACGCCAATGATAAAGAGTTTACAGTGTTATGTCATATGTTTTAAGTTTATATTGTCTGTTCGTGGCGCTCTAGTTCTCAAACATGTCGATCGATTTAGATGCAGTTTCTTTCACAAGAAAACAGGTTTAACTACGGTGATTCTTTGCCCTGTTTGGTGAAAATTAGTTGAGCGGCTTTTGAGTTATTTGAATTTTACTGCCAAGTGTGGTTTGTTTTATAAGTTTGTATTGGAGATTGAACATTTAAAACCGATTTCGATACCGCCAAATGTCGGGCTGTAAGCACTAAATCCTTATTTAAATTAGATTTTTTCATTGTTTTTCAGATGGAAGCCAAAGTAAAGGAAGAGGTACCAGAAAAGGATTACACTCCGCCGACGACCACAGAGAGACGAAAATGTGAGTCGAATTACTTAAAGTCACTGAACCAAATCAAAATATTTCTTTAAGATGATGATGATGATGAAATCGAAACATCTCTTTAAGAAATAGACTACCATAGACTAGAAGCCGGAGGTAGCGCACACCAAATAGCCACACTTTACCAAGTTTGATCTCTTGAGCAAACACTCGAGAGATTAGAGGTCAGAGATTGACTATAGGCAGTTTGAACCTTATGGACATACATAGACAGCTAATGGGAGGGTGTCCTGGCCAAATCAGAGAACTGGGAAAATATTGTACTATTTTATTGAAGAAACCCGATAAAATGGTTTGTTTAGGTTTGGTGATTTAGTTGATTTAGTTGATTTAGTTCAAATAAAGGATTAGCCACGATTCGACCTTCCTTCTAATTCCACTGTCTAACTTTTGGATTTTCTATACTATAGCCGATCAGCTGATAGACTATAAGAGAAGAAGAGAAGTTATAGTAAGGGAAGCTTTTTTGCGAATAGTTTTCAAGTTTCTTAAGAAATGTTGATTGGTTTCATGAGTGGAAGGTTCTAGATTACAAAGTGTCAGTATCTTTACAAACCCCTTTTTTTATACAAAAAAATCCTTCTTCAAAATTCTTCAATCAAAATTTTGTTAACTATAATTTTCTGTTTGAGCCAGGCTTTAAGGAACGTTTTGCGAATCTTTTTTTTAAGTAAACCAATAGATACAATTCCATACAGGAAAATTTTATTTGTAAGTAGCTTGAAATCTCTTTCAGGCAACCTGTACTTTCTTAAAGCTTCCTTATTAATACATATTTCAACTACCTCAAACGAAAATGTGAATATTTCAACTAACAATTGTCTTCTAGCTACTATGCAAACCCATCACAAATGCATGGTGCTATCGTGTATACAGGGGGCGGGAAATTCGTCCGTACCTCGTACACAGGGCGCGCCATGTGGCTTGATTCACAGGGTGAGCCCGGATCGAGTCGGCCCGTATCAGTACCACTTTTCGGATGTAGCGAAGATAAAAAAGCGTTTTTGTTTTGCCAGTATATTTATTTTTAACCAACTTCAAAAAAGGAGGAGGTTCTCAATTCGACTGTATGTTATTTTTTTATATGTATGTTACGCGATTACTCCGCCAATTATGAATCGATTTTGATGATTCTTTTTTTGTTTGGTAGATAATACTTCAGAGGTCCCATATAAATTTTAGCTAATTTTATTCAGCGCTTTTTGAAAAACACAACAAAAACAAAAATCATAGCAAAATTGTAGCTTTTAGGTACGATTAAAATCGGTTTTTAACATGTTCATGTCGATTATTCATTAACTATACAGACTGTAACAAAAAGATGTTAAGTCATCTAGACATGAAATTAAATGACTTTTAGTTCAACAAACAGGTCGGTCAGCTGACTGGCTAACTTTATATGGAAAATTCCGTTTTTTTGCCATTTCAACAATATCGTAGAGTTAGGGTTTTGCAATTTTTACTAGTAGAAGCCATCCTACGCCCTTATGTCGAGTATTAGTACACTTTTTAAAGGAAACAGGTTGGAGGCAATAAGTGGGCTATACTTACAGCTCGCAGAATTGATATAACGTAGGAAAGGCGACTGCAGGCAGGAAGATAGTTCCCGCTTCGGTTGGACAGATGAACTAGGTAGTCAGGCTCATAGAAACTGGCTGGATGCATATTGTGGCTGTCCCATAAAAAAATGAGAGCACAGTTTTTTTGTTATTTCAGCAAAGCCTATATAAAAAAAACTTGTTCAAATTTTATGAGTAGAGTTACCAGTTAAGAGATTTGCAAGTCCAACAAAATATGTTAAAACTATTTAAACTACTGCTTCTACTGATGAAACAACTGTACCCAAGTACCAAAGCTAAATTCTTGAAATTTTAGCGAACAAAATCTTCGGCGAATGTTACGGACTATAGAGCTATTATTTTATTATGTGTTGTACAAAATAGCATGCACAAAGATGTAGAATGTAAGTACTGGACTAGTCGCATTTCGTAAATATATTCGTGTCCTTGGCTGGTGGACTGTGACCAGTGTTGAGGGGCAGAATCAAAATGGGGTGACCTTGAATAAGCAGAAGAGCAGATACCGTTTTTTTAAGAGACGTATCCAATAAATTCTTGATCTTGAGTTATACATATTAAAGGTAAATTCAAAATAAATCTAACAATTAAAGGGAGTTAATTCTTGTTTTAAATGATAGCCTCGTTAACTGCATTAAAGCTTAAGGCACTAAGTTGGAACAGTTCTTCACAGTAACTTTTTAACTTTTTCTTGAAATTTTACAGTAGAGAATTGTAAAAATTTGTTTACGAACCTTCGTGATCCGACCGATGAAATGTAACAAACGTATTTTGATTGGGAACGATGACGTCTTTGTTAGGTATAAGTAGTAGTTACTATATTACATAATTACAAAATATTAAAAATGGTACATGTAATGGAAAAAGCGTTTATTTACAATTTTAAATATTATAGGTAAATGTATAACAATATTTTTTATTGATTTGTCAAATTTTATTGTATACTTAACATGTATAATATTTCTCTTCATCGTAGGTTTGTCAACCATTAAAAAACCCTATCATCATAGGCCTCATACGTCTGTTTCTTCCAAAATCCATATGATTGGTTAAAATAAATTTGAAATAAAACGTCGTCAGTGGGGCGCGTCTGACTGAACGTTCTCTCTTATGGACAAACGGTGTCTGTAGGACGTTTCACGGGTTAAGCAATGTCTGCTGCAAGGTAAAGGCCGGCAACGCACTTGTGACTCCTCTGGTGCTGCGGGTGTCTATAGGCGGCGGTAATCGCTTACCACCAGGTGATCCGTCTGCTCGTTTGCCATAAAAAAGGTATATTTTTTTGATCAATATATACGTATAACTTGGTATTCTATATCACATCCAGTCAGTGGAACATCCTCGTCCCCAGCAGATTCGTGCCTCGCTCCGTTGTTCCCAGATTACAGTCGTCACCAGTTGGGCCAGTTCCCACAAACATTGGTTCGATAACCATGGTTAAAGCCTCCTTTCTGATACAGCTTTGAAGTAAGGATAATATTGAGTTAAAAGCATTTTTGATAACAGGATGTTAAAAAAAGTGCGTTTGATACTGTGAGGGGTACTCAAGAATCAAGTGTAGAATAGGTACAGAAAAAAAATGATATTTTCAGTTTCCCATACTAAATCTGAATAGTAAATCAAGAATTTGTATGGGAATCTTAAAAAAATGTAGATCTGATTTTTTAAATATTTTTCTTGTATTCTATACTTGATTCTGAGTAACCGCTTAAAATCTCAAACGCACTTTCTTAACACCCTGTATTTCATAAGTACCTATAGTTAAAATAACAATTTCTTCATGAATATGTTAATTATAAGTATCAATGATGAAAAAATAATAAAAAGATAAGTCTCTTTACGATCCTTAGCTTTTGAAGATACGTTGTAAATTACCACCGACTGAAGAAAAATGAGAAAGAAACTGAACTTAGAACCATTTTGACTTATCCATCTACCTATTTATTTGAGGAATTGTCATTTAATCATGGTGGCTATGAATTAGATAGCCAAAACAGTACATAAAATATACTTGACAAATAGAAGATAAACGTAGAGCTTAATTAGCACCAAGTAGCGTATTTTTTGGGCTTTCCTTTCATACAAAACGGATCGGACAATCAGCCCTTTTTGTATGGAGTGTATTTTTTTAAAAGTCACAATGGGTCCCTTGCAAAATGGTGTTCAGTTTTATGAGTAGATCCCACTCTATAAGTTTCAGGTATTGTAATTAAAATACTATAACTTCACACCGTCTATACAACGTAAAAGTGAAATGTTTTTTCTATTAATATATCCCAACTTTTTCTTAATTAAACTATATATCTCACTAATATTATAAATGTGAAACTATGGATGTTTGTTTGTCAGTTTGTTTGTTCCGCTTTCACGCCGAAACTACTGAACGGATTTGGGTGAAATTTGGTAGGTAGATAGATAAAGCACTTGGCTAACACATAGGATACTTTTATCTCGGAAAACTTAAGGGTTCCCGTAGGAATGCTTAAAATTTCAAAATTTCCACTTCGTCACTAGATGGTGCTATCTTAACATTTTCTTTCCTTCTGGACACAATTCTGAAGTCCACGCGGACGAAGTCGCGGGCGGAACCTAGTTTTATATATTAAGTAAACAAAAGTTCAACTCGAATACTTTTATTCAGTATTGCAGTATTCTGTATAGGCACATCTAGTATCGTTATACCCCCAGCCGTGCCTCGCGCGGAGTGCCCGAGATTAGTATCGACAGGTTGCTTCGCTCCCACGAACTATGGAACTGTTGTTCTCTAGATAGGCAAACAGACAAGCTCCCGATCCTCCAATTTTTTGCCATAAGTACCTTTTCTTTAGTGTTAGGTGGTTAAAAGCTGACGGCCCCACTAGTTAGATGCAAATAAGCTTTATTAGTTTTAGCATAAAATAGTGTCAAGACGTTTTTATGATCCCTAGGGAACCCCCAGGTACAAAAAACCTTACACTTCTCACTCTTCCAACTATGTATGTGTGCAAATCATGTCGCACTATTTACCTACTAAACATCCAAATTCCTTGGGCAGTTTCTGCATAAATATGGAACAAACAAACAAACTAATATTCATGCCTTCGTATTAATATATAACATAAGTGAGACTTAACTTCTTTAATGAGTGAGGAACTTGGTACATCTACACTTCAATATATCGTAGTAACTAGGTCTGAAAACAATGTTTCCCAAAAATAATTGTAGCTTCAAGCTCAACTCCAAATGGTTATAAATGGCCACACTATAAATGTCAATATTTTAGGCGTCTGTCATTATTTATTCAGTGCCCTACTGGGTGAACTTTAGATAGGTACAACCAGAGACAAGTTATATTTCCCTGGTACAACACAATTAGGCATTGGATACTTAAAAGTGGTTTGGATACTATTGTGCTGTCAGTCAAGCTTACCCGGTGTCACTAGCACACTGTAATTTTCTCACCAAATTACTGCTATTTATAAGTATTATACATATGTATAATCTTATGTATAGTTGAGTAGAAAAGTGTACTGAACCTATTGTATCAATATCGTAATATATGGTTCATTCCAATAAATAAAAAAACAAAGGGTAAACAAAGATAGTATGCATCTGACATTGACATGTGTCATTTCCATAGTAAGTTTGTTTACCGTTTGCTTTTTTTTGATTGGAATGAACATAAGTCTTGTCAGGCAGGACACATCGGGACGCAACGAGATGAGACGTAAAGATTCTGGTAGATTTCAGCAGCTTCGAAACCTGGGCTGTATAGGTATTGTCTCTTTAGCTTTTGAAAAACTCTTGGTACATACCTAACCTACATTGATGGCAGTTTTCCCCTTAACAGAAAGTCACTGAGTAACCTAAGGTAAACCAAGGACCTTATTTCTTGCGACTGGTCCATTGATTCCACACATTGCAAATTGAACCGATATTTTAAAGGTATGTGGAGCCGATCTTTTTCCCCTCCTTGCCTTCCAGTCGAATGAGAACGAAAACATTTAGTAAGAGCCAGTGACTATTTCTTACATCGTGCTTTGTGGTAGAGCAGTGTTTTTCAACCTGTGGGTCGCGACCTCCTGGGGGGTCGCAGGAAAAGGAAAAGTAAGTAAAATACGATTTCAGTGAGAAGGCTGGTCCTGTTTATTTTTTAACAATTTGTCAAAACGTGGTTCTATTTTGGAGATGTTTATAAGTAAATTGTTTTCTAATTGAAGAAAATTTAAACGTAGTCTTTCAAATCACTAACATTTTGTATGTTTTTATGGCCCTAGGGGGGTCGCAAGAACTTTTTCAGTTGTAAAGGGGTCGGGTATTAAAAAAAGTTGAAAAAGCACTGTGGTAGAGGCTGGAACTTTTTCTAGTAATAAGTTGAGGTTAATGCCATTAGTTATAGAAACATTAACTTTGAAAAAACCAAACATTCTCCACGCCTTATTCCCATTGAGGTAGGCAAAAACCACGGATCGCCATTCGCTCCTATCTTAACACCATGGTAAACCATAGTTCTCTTGCTTCTTCCGTACTCATTACTCCTTTCCTGCATGCTCGGCTTTTTTATTCATAACTTGTAAGCTTTTGGCATCATCTCACCTGGTAAGTAACGATAATGCCGAAGATCAAAAAAAGTCAAAATATCTTTATTCGAAGTAAGTAGCATTGTACACTTTTCGCAGGTCTTTTTTTAATCTACCTAATACGAAGTTCCTACCACTCGAAACTCGTATACCCAACGTTTTGGGAAGTGTTTGCGGAGAGAGAAAAAACGTCGGGCCCTAAAGAAACTCCCTCCAACACATTTTTTCAAATAAGTAGGTATATGTAAGTTGGCTTATCAAGATTCCCCAATGTAATGGGGAACTGGCTATCTTATTTGCATGTCGGAACAATGCTGTTAACATTGATGTTTGGCGGCAAATCTTAGATAAAATGGTGGTATCTATTTAGGCGGGCTCAGAAAATGCCCTACCACCAACCAAACCCTACAAAGTTGGACTCCGCCGGAAATTGAACTCGGGACCTCCTGATGTGAAGCGAGGGTACTATGTAGCCACTAGACTACGGAGGCCTTTTTTATGGCTGAACAATCACCCTTTGAAAGACGAGTCCATAATTGTAAAGTCCTTGGCTGAATCCGTGAATACTTAACTAACCCCGCCCTCCGGCGTCTGCTATCATTATCGTGTTCAATCATACCACAATCGTCTATAATTTTCCATACAAACAATCGTACATTTTTAATGTTCGACTGACCCTGTTCGTAGACTGTATTTTAAAAAGGTTTTCAAGTGTTTTGATTTATGGATAAGCTTTTTAAGTGGCATTGTAGGAAATTATGTCAAACGTCCGTGTTACAGCCACTCCTCTGAAGGTTGGAGACTACACTCGAACTTGTTGACGAATATACAGGTGTAACAGAAATGTGTGACAATACTTCAAGATTGGCTTTTATCCATTAAACTGAACAACTTTTGTTCTACAACTTTGTTGAAATCGCAAAATTTTGGACTTTTCATACAAACTTGGTTCGCCAGCTGATCGATTTGTATGAAAAGCCCAAAAAAAATTTTGCGAATTCAACAAAGTTAAAGAACAAAAGTTGTTCAGTTTGATGGGTAAAAGCCAACCTTGAAGTATTGTCACACATTTCTGTTACACCCTGTATATACCTGGGACAAACAGTCCAGTTAGATAGGTCCAACTTCGAGAAAGAGATCAATCGTCGAATTCAACTCGGCTGGGCAGCGTTCGGGAAGCTTCGCAATGTCTTCACGTCCAAAGTACCGCAGTGTCTCAAGACTAAAGTCTTTGACCAGTGTGTGTTGCCAGTGATGACATATTGATCCGAGACATGGTCACTTACTATGGGCCTCATAAGAAGGCTCAAAGTCACCCAAAGGGCGATGGAGCGTGCTATGCTTGGTGTTTCCCTACGTGATCGAATCAGAAATGAGGAGATACGTAGGAGAACTAAAATTACCGACATAGCTCTCAGAATCGCTAGACTTAAGTGGCAGTGGGCAGGGCACATAGCTCGTAGAACAGATGGCCGTTGGGGCAGTAAAGTTCTCGAATGGCGACCGCGCACCGGAAGACGCAGGGTGGGCAGGCCTCCGATTCGGTGGACCGACGACCTGGTGGAGGTTGCAGGAAGCCGCTGGATGCAAGCCGCACAGGATCGGTTGGTGTGGAAATCGTGGTGGAGGCCTTTGTCCAGCAATGGACGTCTTTCGGCTGATAGATAGATAGATAGCCAGAAAGGCTATAGGAACTGTATGTTCCCACTCTTCGGAGGAAAAGGGAAGTACCTCCGCCAGGCGAGGTGGTATGCCTGGAGACCGGCCGTGGTCCAACCGTTGATGGTTAGAAGTTTTTTCAGAAGAAACTTCGATATTGCGTTCTAGATTACGTTGTGGTGAGGACGATATATGCGACATAATTATATCACAAGATCATCCGTCTGCAGCTACATTATTAGGTATAATCGGTTTTTTTTTGTTATAATGCCGTTTATGGCATAGTGGTTAGCTTTCTCGCTTTATATAAGGAGGTTTGGGTTCAATTCCCGGCAGGACTCGGTTTGGTTGGTTAAATTCCCGGCGGGGTCCAATCCCAACTTGTAGGACTCGGTTAGGTTAGTGGTAGGTCATTTTCTCAGCCTTCCTGGCTAGCTACCACCAGCTTCATCTACGTCCTACCGCCAAACATCAATGTTAACATTGATGTGTTTCGCCATGGAGCTAAGCTAACAAGTTCCTCATTACTTACTTATTTATTTACTTCAATGGGTTAACGACCCAAAGAGGATTTCTCTATCGAGTCGAGGTGAATCAAAATGAAATGAAATGAAAATTTGCCATGGCTAAGGGTTACATTACATGTTATTTAAAATATAAGACAGGTCGCCTTAGACGCCAATAATCCCTTCGGCCGTAGCTTCCGTAACCAGTTACCTCAGAAACATATGCAAACATTAGAATTACAAGGTATTTATAAAGTAAAATAATCATAAAGAATTGTCAATATCAATGATGAAATGTCACAATAATTACAATCGTATTCTGTCGTGGCTTAAAAACTCTTGTACAGTATAAAATAATTCTGGGAATTCGGGGAAATAATTATCCGGGGAAACACCTTAGACCCCGATATCCTGCTTCCAATACTCCAATCTGGGTAAATATTATTATACACTAGCTTCCGCCCGAGACTTCGACTGCGTAGACTTCAGAATTGGCTACAGAGAGAAAGAAAATGTTATGGTAGTGCTATCTAGTGACGAAGTGGAAATATTGAGTTTTTAAGCATTCTTCCGGGAACCCTTAAGTTTTCCGGGATAAAAAGTATCCTATGTGTTAGCCGAGTGCTTTATCTATCTATCTACCTATCAAATCTTATCCAAATCCGTTCAGTAGTTTCAGCGTGAAACTGGAACAAACAATCAAATAAACAAACATCCATAGTGAGAAACACTATGGAAATAAAGAATGGAGGATAAAACATGTGTCTGTCTGTTGTATCATAGCTCTCAAACGGGTATATTGATTTAAATGCGGTAATTTTAATTCGAAAACAGGTTTTATCACAGTGATTTTAAACTTTGTTTGGTGAAAATCGGTTAAGTGGTTTTCGAGTTATTCAACTTTTACTGGCACTTCCCAGAAGTGGTTTTTTGTTTTTTAATTACTGGAATCTGCTTTCAGCGGGACATATCGGTGCTATTGAATGTCTGTAATCGGCCTAAGGGTAAAGGCGCAAACACACACTTGTGTTTTTGTCATGGCGCGTGCTCGAGACACCGACCCTTGGCCGCGGTTAGAGATGGGCCGCGTCGAAAGAGTTGTCGATATTGTGTCGAGTTCATTTTGTAAACAAGCCCATTGTATTTACTTGTACCATATTTAAAGCAAATAAATACATTTCATTTCATGTTTTTACTGGAATAAGAGTAACTAATTTTTATTATGGAAAACTATGCAATAGTTAGGTAAAGATGAAGATAGAAAAAGTGAAGAATATTCAGCTCAGTCTATAAAAATAAGTTATTTTACTTAAATACTTTTTTATTGCTAAATTAAAAAAAAATTGTAACCACTTTTTATAAGTGTTAAAAAAAGTTTTTTTTGTTTTACTTGAATAAGAGTGACAAATTTTTACTATGGAAAACTATACAATAGTAAGGTAAAGATGTAGATAGAAAAAGTGAAAAATATTAAGCTCAGTCTATAAAAATATATTTTTTTACTTAAACACTTTTTTAATTGCTAAATTATCATTTTTTGTAACCACTTTTTATTTGTGTTGAAAAACATTGTTTTAAGTAGCTGCTTTACATATTATTTTAAATTATGTTGTATTTTTAATCTATTTACTATTATTCCCCTTGAAATCCGCACATTCAACGTTTTGAACTCAAAAATCTAGTAAGTAAACCTACCAAAAAGCAGTTAAGTGACTCATTAAAATTGAGTACTAACAACACCATAGTCGATCATTCCTAATGGATCTTTATCGATACCTAATGTTATTTATATCGATATAATATTCTCAGCCCAACCCTTTAACCACTTAGCGGGGTGCGGCTGCTGCGTTTGACGTTTCATTCTGTGGACTCCGGTGTAGCTGGGTAAAAATGTGCTTTACTTGTTCGGGATAGAGTCGGTTGTCGCTTACCGCTTTGAAGTTCTCGCACTGTAAGTATATCGAAAATGACACAAAATCCACAGGGTAAGTTTGTTATCAAAGTATACCAGATTATATAGTTATGAAAAATCAGAAGATTTCGTAGGGCTTTACGTAAAAGATTTTAATTTTTTAAGACAAATGCTAAGTAATTTATGGTAAAATATAGTTTATAGTTTAATGAACATGTTTCAGGAAGCGGTCGTGTCACAGTGCGGCTTGCGTGGTTGCGTCGATCACACAGGTTCATTGACTACGGACACGGTCTGAACCTGGATTAGTTTGTTAGTAGCATATTTTTTTTACCTATTTGTTTGTTACACTTTCATGTCAAAACTACTTGAACGGATTTGGACGCAATGTACAGATTCGAAAACTTAAAAAAACATCCCTAAAAAAAAACCTTTTAAAGTTTTTTCTAGTCTTTCTTCAAACACAAACCTTCTGCAAGTTAAGTCCTAAATTATATGTGTGCCTAAGCCTATCCAAACTACGCCCTATCGGTCCACTTCCCAGCAACTTACCCCAAGTGACATTGAGTGCGCTCGGGCTAGACAGCCCTCTTTGATTTATGAACTCCTGGTAGGTACATGGACACACTGAAATTAGCGTGAAACATTTAAAATAAACAGTGATATTTTCGAAATTATGGCCTCCCTCTTCTTATTCTTTTCGTGTGTAAGTGTCAGTTCCCTTATATTTATAATATTTTTTGCCAATATCGTGCCACCTTGATCGCTTTGGGTCTTGCCTTCATTAGATCTTCAGCGGTGCATTGTAAGCCCTATGGACAACATTTGCTCCAAGTTTGGTAGTGTTTTGAAGAAAACACTCTGAAATCTTTCAAGTTCCATGTGACGTCTGCGCCTTGGCGTGACGTGCGACCGCTCTTACCGCAACTGACGTGAGAGCACTCGGCCAGACAAGCCTCTTTGATTTATGGTCGCCTGGTACCACGCAGCCGACACGACACACGGGATTGCCCTAGGAAAAAGAAAAAGTGCTATGAAGAAAAAGAGGTTGAAAAAATATAACCCATATCTTATTCCGATTTTACAAAAAACATCATAAAATTCAAACAATAGGGTATTTGACACTATCAAAATTAAACTGAAAAATATTATTCACTAAATAGCATTTGTCCTAGAATAGCGAAAAATATTATTCGACTGATGTTTTAGTACACTTTTAATTTTATATTCATTACAATCAGAAAATAAGTTTGTCAAAGACTGTGACGTCACACGCCAGTAACACGAACAATTTCAGACCAAAATGTCGTTTTTGGCAGTTGATAAAAAGTCACTCAAATGACTAGTAGTCAAATACCGTATTTGGAAGGTGGTTTTTACAGCATTATGCTTTTTTTCAACTGTACATGGTATTTTGTGAGTCATTTGTTTGAACTTTTTGTGAAAAGTTCATAATTTTTTTGCTGTATTAGTAATTTTGTTGGAAAAAAATCACTGTTCAGTCTCATGAACAAACAGTTAACAGTAAAGAGGTTACAAGTCAACCAGTATGAAATAAATAAAAATTGTATGAAAAATATATATATTTAAAACTAACAATCTTTACTCGTGAAGTTTGTCACAAATTCGAATTTTAAAACAAAACTCCTCGTTTCTCCACCGCCGTCGAATTACTGTAATTAAAAACCTAAATCCATATTAATAACCAATCGGAATCTGAATTCAACAGGCATATTAATTAAGGGAAAATAAACAATTTTCCGAACTAATAAAGCGCACGTCAAATTGACAGGAGAGGGGGAGGCTTAACACTTTCACAGCCGGATGCTGTGGAGCACGCTTAGCACTTTCATGCTTGGACATTTTACTATTTTTACTGAAATGGTTACTTAGGAGGCCGAAGGGGAAATAACTATTGAGATTATTATTGTTAGATTCATGTTTTCTTACATTAAATCTCAATCAATCTCACCGGCTGACTTTTTTGCGATTTCAACAAATGCATGTATCTACTAGTCACCCTTTGTAATATTTTTTATTTTAAGGTTAAGTTTTTTGCTCTATTTTTCTTTTTAGGTTTAGTCCGTTTTAGCATACACTAACTGTTTTACTGGATGCTTAAATGGACGAACGTGGATGGTGAACGTGTTAATGCCACCCGCCGCCGCGGGGAGGCGCAGGTGTCCGAGTGGCCGCGGTGATAACGTGCGGGCCGCGGTAGAGCCTCGCTGTCCCTATGGAAAGAACGACAAGTTAATCTCAGATCGGCGTACGAAGTGTTATTAAATTGGCATAAAAAATATGAACGTATTTGAACATGTAATACTTATTATTATCTATAAACTCAAACTCAAAATGTTTTTTATTTAAGTAGATGCTTTACACATGCTTTTAAATCGTCAATTTTTTCTACCTAGTACAAAGTTTCTAACACGTGGGACTTGTACACTCAACGTTTCGGGAAGCTATCCTGACCTCTGATCCGAGAGTCGTGGGTTCGATCCCCACACAGGGCAAACTTTTCTGTGATGAGCAGAATTGTTTGCTCTAAGTCTGGGTGTATTATATCTATATATGTATGTATTAAAAAAGTATATGTGTATGTATATCAGTCCCTGGTTCCCAAGATACAGGGAATCCTAGTTTGGGGCCAGATGACCAAGTGTGATTTTTCCCAGATATTAGATATTATTATTATTTTAAATCGAATAATTTGCGCCCTTTTCGCGTTATGTAAACGTTAATACAACCGTTATACGACGAACCTTTGCTAGTTGGGTTCTCATTATCTTACCAAATGGTAAGTGACTATGATGTCGAAGATGGAAGCGGGTTCACCATGATTCCCTTATTTCCAAATAAATATACTTTAGTTGTACTTTGAGGCGCTGTTTTCTAATAACGTTCCAAATGATCTCCACCACAAGTATATTATACATACTTTCAGAGCATTTGTGGCGATGAAAGCGGAGGTGTTGGCTGCCACGCGCAGAGGTTGATAACGAGTAGTGCTGTCCCTGAAGCCATATATCGATATTATTTGATACCAATTAGATCATTGTGACTTTTTGTAAATGAAAATTTGTCAGTGGTACTCGTAGATGGTTATGAAACTGGACACCTTTCGAGGACGCTGTACAATAGGGAGAGGAAGTAGAACAAAAATATCTGATTTTCCATACTAATCTTTAATATATGAATAGTAACTAGATTTTAAAACTGTAAAGTCATTAATCATAGTTGATAGGTTCAGCTGTAATCAATTTTTTTACGGCCTGGCAACATATCATATCGTTTTAAGATATAGTGAACCTTCCAGAAAGCCGGTAAATAAAAGTCTTGTGAAGAAGAATCAACGAAGCCATGTCTTTAACAGTATTCGTGATTTTTGAAGTGAAAACTTCTACAAGTGTACGTAAATTGAACCGTCGGGCTCGGATCAATGACGCTGAATCGGGTATACTCGGCTCCAGTCAGTCGGTGATGCTGAATCGCGTTTACTCCGTTTACTCGGCGTTGAATGTATATATCCTATAACTATAACCCACATATACATAAATTTTCACTTTGATCGCATAACCTTTCTTTTTATCGATATATCGACATCGAAATCGACACGATCGCAGCACTAGTGTGGCGGCTGTCAGCCACACGCGGGCGGCTGCTGGCACACCACTAGCGTTTCGCGAACTTTTATTTATTTCCCGCGTGTCGTCTGCAGTGCATGCAACTTTCACGAGTGCTGTGTTGTCCCCGTAATAGGTTGTTGTGATGGTCTGGAATGAGAGTGTGTTCATTACTAATATTCGTACTAACACCTTTATAGGGTCCACATAATCTGAACCGCCAATTCTGTATGGGAAATCCAGAAACTTTTTTGCGAGTTACTATTACCTATATACTTATATAGGTTTGTTGGGGAAAGTTGATCAGTGTCACGAGTAGAATCCGTTTTTTTTAGATATTTCATAGTAGAAACCCCAGTTTAAATAGTTTCATCTGAATAGATGATTCATATTAATATAAATAGACCTTATAATTATGGGATTCTTCTGTTACCTTCAAGACATAATATGTCGAATTAAAAAAAAAAAACAATAAAATCGGTGCTTAATCGGCGGCGAACATTTCGCGTGACATACACACAAAATCGAATTGAGAACCTCCTTTTGTGGAAGTCGATTAAAATGAGCTGGCAACATCGAAATATAGGTAAATACTTAGTTATTTTCTTTAAACACTACATCGTCATTTTTAACACAGTTGAACATCACAGCTGTAATATCAATCTGTGCCATTATACAGGGTGTCCTGTCCAGGCTCAACATGGCCGCTGTATACAGGGTGCTAAGCAGATGCGGAGGCACGCGGCCCATCGCCACCGCGGCAGTTTGCTCAGCCGCCAGCCCGCCATGCTTTATAGAGCTGCGGGGCCATGAGATTGGCGGCCTCATGTTTCAACTATGTGCGTTGCGCTAGTCCTTTTAGATAGGATGTTACAAAAATTTGTGCTTATTTAATTGGAGGTAACAACTTTCCCTGAATAACGCATTGTTAACTCATGTAAAACATCTGTTATACTTATTATATCCGCATTGTGACATAAAGTTTACTCCTTCGTCTCTTCAAAAGTAAAATTGATTTTTTTTCCCACAAATTACATAACTACTTTTCGGTTTCGCATATACCTGTAGGGTCCTTAAAAATACCCGAAACACCATTTGTGCTTTCTACTCATAAAAATGAACAACGTTCCTGAACCTAAACTGAATTAGTAAAAAAGATTTAGAATCTTCAGATAAAAAACTGTTGAAACCGCTGGTCTTAGTTTTTTTTGTTGCGAAAAACGTGGTGTTAACTAAACTTTTTTTTACCAACATTTTAGTAAGTACTTTTAAACGTTAATAATACTGTTCCCTTCTGTATGTATGTGAAAGAACCGGTCTCACTTTCTGTGGCTTCAGAGTTTCCCAATACGATTTGTGTATATAGGAAATTGGATTCGATATCAAACAATGGACCACCGTCACGTGAAATATGCGTAGCCCATGGAGGAATATTGGTTCTTTTCGCCCGACTGCGAAGCGAAGGGTAATGTTTTTCAAGTATACATATAGGATCCTTATGAAATACCTGAAAAAAATTGTCTGGCTTCTACTTATGAAACTGAACAACTTTTCCCAAAGAACCTATACTCAATTCTCAAAAAAAAAATTGGACTCCTCATACTATTTTAATTGATAAATTGAACCGCCAATTTTCTATGGGAGGTCCAAAAAAAATTTTTGCGAATTGATTATAGGTTGCTTGGAGAAAGTTGTTCAGATTCATGAGTAGAAGCCGCTGTATTTTTTTTCTCAGGTATTTTAGAATGACCCTTTATGTACTCCTCTTACAATAAATCTAATTTTTCAAAGAGCTGTCAAAAAACAAAACAAAAAATAACTTGGTCCGTTTTATCGCTACCGTTTCTAGTTAA
The DNA here is from genome assembly GCA_958295455.1 of Coleophora deauratella. Lineage (NCBI taxonomy): Eukaryota > Metazoa > Arthropoda > Insecta > Lepidoptera > Coleophoridae > Coleophora > Coleophora deauratella. The sequence goes on along the minus strand of OY282401.1, from coordinate 1,056,995 downwards.
AGGTTTTGATTGAAGAAATTTTTAGTCTGAGGGCTTGACGGATCATGGAATGCTAGGTGACGTTCCATATGTCACCCATCACTGGCAGCACACACTGGTCAAAGACCTTACTCTTAATACACTGCGGAATTTTGGACGTAAAGATTATAGTATAGCTCACAAAATCGCTAAACTGAAATGGTAGGCATACTCGTATTATAGCGCGTAGAACAAATAGCCGACCGCGCACCGGATGACGTAGTGTAGGCAGGCTCCCACAGCTTGGTGGACGATTCTCTTTATAACCGACTTCAAAAAAAGGAGGAGGTTCTCAATTCGTCGGAATCTTTTTTTTTTATGTATGTTCACCGATTACTCGAAGATGCCTGAACCGATTTGGAAAATTCTTTTTTGTTTAAAAGGGTATATTTCACATGTGGTCCCATATAAATTTTATCGAAATCGATTCAGCGGTTTTTGAGAAAATTAACAAAAACATAGCAAAATTGGAGTTGTTGCGATTGAAGTCTGTTGTTTTTAACGTATTCAGCGTGGTCAATTATATTTGTACAATAATTTAGGGAAATTAGTGTGGTGTTTTCCCCACTTGCCTTCCACACCGCAGTTCACAGGCCGATGGTCCACGGACCGAGGACCGATTATATTTTTTACTATAAGTGGATCATGAACAATAATTTTGTGTTTTTTCTCCGCAGCTGCCACATCTGGGAAGGAGAGGAGGTCTCCAGATCAGGAGGAAGCCAGGTCCTCACCCGTCCCCGGGCCGCCCAGCCCGCAAAATAACGGCACTACAGGTACCTAATCCTTTACAACTAGAGGGGCTAGCAGGGTTGTAATTTAATTTATTTAGGCACCACGTAACATGTAACATGTCAGATACATAATAAATTGAGGCATCATTTAGGTACCTCATGTAATGTTCCTTTTTTACAATGTACTTTTTTTAAATTTTTACCCACCCTTCCCATAAGGATCATTTTTTCATCATCATGCTATAACACTGATGTTTGACGGCAAGACTTAGATAAGATGGTGGTAGCCAGCCACGCGGGTTAGGGCGCCACTTCGACCCACTTGCACTGCGATCATTTGTGTCAACCCCTTATAACCTTTATACCTATCCCTAGAAAAAATGTGTTTGCATTAATAGCAAGGACCTCATCTGCAAATCTGATAAAAGTCTCCTTCCTACCTCCAGCGCTTTCATTTAAAGAGCCCATATAGCAAGGAGGTCACCTGCATATCTGATAAAAGTCTCCTTCCTCCCTCCAGCGCTATTATCGACAGAACACAGATAACAAGGAGGTCACCTGTAAATCTGATAAAAGTCTCCTTCCTCCCTCCAGCGGCGCTTTCATCGACAGAGCCCAGATAGAAAGGAGGTCACCTGCAGATCTAATCAAAGTCTCCTTCCTCCCTCCAGCACTATCATCGACAGAGCCTCTGTCCCCGCCACTGGCGGAAGGCTCGCGGTCAGCCCCAGCTCTGCAGCGGTTGAGGCGCTTTCTGTCAGCGCTGCAGCACTTCGCCAACGATGTCAGCGCTGAGACAGGGGAGAGAGTCAGGCAACTCATCTTCAATCTTGTTGTAAGTGGATGTTTTGGTTTTGGTTTGCCTTTAAAATATTCATATAATTAATTAGGTACTTATCGAATTAAGTATAAAAGGTGTAACAAAATAGGTGTAAGATCCGGTAACAGGTGCCTCAGCTCTATCTCTTTTATCAAATCAATGTAATCAAATTACACGGTTTACTTTGCGGCGTCTCTTAGAAGAATTCTGCCCATCTCATGTCAGTCGTGGGAGTGACAGTGATGCTTCGAATGCACAAAATGTTGCTTCTCAACCGGCCATTTGACAGACCGATGTTTGACAACTTGCACTGGTAAATGTGTAGAATAGAAGATTGGTTGCCGGGACTCTGTGCCTAGCACATGTCTGAGCTGAGTTGATTTATTATTACCGGTTTAGAATAGTTTCAGCGTTATTTTTGTGGAGGAGAGATAGCTATTGTTCAGATTCTGAGATTTATAAGCGATAATATAATGTAAATGTAAGAAGAGGATTAACTCGGAAGACAGCTCTGTTTTCAGAGTTCCAGCAGCGTTTTTAAATGCCCATCAACCTTAGAGCCGTGACATTCATTTGACATTGGCGTTTCGCCATTATTTTATTGTTTTCCCAAATATCCGCTTATCTCTTTTCATATCACATTAGTAAAATCACTTTTTATTGTTGTGGAATGCCAAAGAGAAAAGAAGAAGTTAGAACAGAAAAGGTTAAATCTCTCTCTTCTCTTATCATGTGACAAAATTTAACGCCCTATCCACAAGGTATCGGCGGCGGATGCTATGGTTAAGTAGGTAGTAGGTAGTAGTAGTGTAGTAACCCCAGTGGGTCTTGCACGAATTTTGTTACAGCCTTAAAAATAGATTTTAATTTATTAACTTACCTTATTATTTCCTTTGATTAGGTACTTAATTTCCCCTTTAATCTTTAGCATGCTCGACTGCATAAACGCTTTCCATCAGGTGAGATGTAGTCAAACGCACTTAAATTAAAAATAAATAAAATTGAATTAGTATTTCATTTTAATTATTTAATTTACCCATTAATTACCTAATTTACCCTTCCTCTTCTCCAACAGGCCGGCACAATGAACATAGAGGAGTTCCAAGCCGGTGTTCAGGAGTGCACCAACTACCCTCTCCGCGCGTCGGTGCCTGGGTTCCTCCGAGCCTTACTGCCGCTGGCCCAGAGGGATTTACACGCGAGAGCTCGGAGGGTCAAACAGGTAAGTTTGATTAAGAACTTGGTAAGTTCGATTAAGAACTAGGTAAGTTTTTTGAAGAATTAGGTAAATTCATGGTCATTTTGTTTGAGAAAACTGGAACGTTGGGTAAAGCAGGTTTTATAACGTCTGTGATAAAGAGGGCTCGATTCCCAGCGGTGTCTTTCCTACAACTGTTAATGCCATATAATTATTTATACAGGATGAGTTTTTATTCTCCGACAAATGGCAAATGGTACGTACTATTCATGAAATTCTATATTTCTCATCTTTTTTTATGGGAATTGGACAGTCTGGGCAAGAAATCAATTAATAATTAACTAACACTAGTCGGTGTGGAAATCCTTGGGGGAGGCCTTTGTCCAGCAGTGGACGTATTTTGGCTGATGATGATAATGATAGTGAAGTTCGCAATTATTGACAAATAAATTATTGAAATTTAAAATACATAGTATGGAAAATTCATTCATTTTAGGTCCGATTCCTTGGGGAAAGTTTAGTTTTTTATTTATGTCATAGGTGGCAAGCGAGCAGACGGATCACCTGATGGTAAGCGATTACCACCGCCCATAGACACCCGCAACACCAGAGGAGTCACAAGTGCGTTGCCAACCTTTGAAATTGGATGGCGGATGGGGAGAATGCGGGGGGGGGGGGGGGGGGTTTGGGCCTTCGGTACCCTCAGTCACTCGGCGAAACACAACATAGTTTCATTTCAATCTGTACAATTATGGTTTGTGCCCACCAGACGCCGCTCCAATACATCAGGGCACACGAGCATCTCGTCCTCGAGGCCTCCGACGGGGGCGACATTTTCGCCACCCCTGGAGACGGCAAGCGGCGAGCCAGCGACCCGTGAGTGTTCATTCGTTAGCAACCCTTTTAAACCTTGTTTCAACCCTATTTAATTAAAAGGTAAACAAACTTACTAGCTGAGGGAACTGACACATGAAAACGAATTATATAAAAGGTAAACAAACTTACTAAGGAACTTGTTACGGACAGCGAGCCGGCCGCCTAGCGCCGCATCGTGCCACGCCCCCACGCATCCCGCGCGCCCCGCGCGCCCCCCGCGAGCGCGCATCGCTAACACACCCGCGAGTAGCGATACCGTAATTTTGTATATAGATAGACCATTTTGTAAATAAATTTGTATTGTGAACCCGACCGCCGAGCCTTTCACTTCTAAGAACACCTCAAGACCCGAACGACCGAAAAATACAGTCCACTGATCCAGAACAGAACTGAAACATAAAACGTCAATTGCAAATAATTTTGTTTACCTTTTATTTAAATTGGATTGCAACAAGGTAAAGTCACCACTGCAGGGGCACGGGTCTCTTCCCATACCTCGGGAAGGTGAGGCCATACTCTATACGGGGGCCAAGTCCGGGGTATTTCTGTAAACTCTTCTTTTATAAGATCGGTTCTTTCCAATTATGAGAAAATTATTTCCTTACATTAGTAAGTTTCTAATATTAATTAGAAATGGGAAAAGTAGATTTGTTTGTTTTGCCTTTCACGTCGCAAAAGGAGCAGGTCGACATGATTTAGTTGTAAAGACATAAATGACGGGATCAGTTCAGTAGTACATTTTGTCCTGTAAAAAATAAGGAATTCCTCGGGAACCATATTTAGTTGGTGACAGGAAGAGTCCAACTACCGCAGCGGCTCCAGCTTCAAGGCCAGACCATCGAGTGGTCGCACTCGGTGAAATACCTGGGTGTGACCATCGACAGGGGCCTCACGATGCGCCAGCACGTGAAGAACGTCGTCAGCCAAACGAAGGTGGCTAGAACGAAACTACGTCCAGTCCTCAACTCCAGCCTGCCCATGCCCACCAAGCTGGACATCTACAAGACCTACATCAGGTCCCGCCTCACGTACGCGGCGCCGGCGTGGTATGCCCTCGTCGCTGAAAGCGGACTAAAGCGCCTGAGAGCCCAGGAGAGCAAGGCCCTCCGTACCATCACCAACGCCCCCCGCTACGTGAGAAACTCCACCATCATGCGGGACCTGAAACATGAAGGACTGGATGCCTTCATCAGCCGCCTCGCTCGTTCGATGTTCGACCGTGCCGACGCATCGTCGTGGGAGCACATTAAGAACATCGCGCCGCTGCACGCCCGTCCTCCGGACAAAAGATCCCGGGCCCTCCCTCGAGAACTCGTGAGAGAACTCGATGAGGTCCCTCTCACGGACAACTAGGCCCCGCAGAGAGAATTCCCAGTTGGAATAACTACCCAATGACCTGCCTCTAGTGAGAGGCAGCGAAGAACCCACCAAAAAGGGACAAAACCCTGAAATGGTTTCCCCACACACCGTGAGGTGTGTGAGATGATGATGAAGTTGATAAATTTGTATTGTGAACCCGACCGCCGAGCCTTTCACTTCTAAGAACACCTCAAGACCCGAACGACCGAAAAATACAGTCCACTGATCCAGAACAATTCTGCCTGGTCCTTCAAGATCCGGATTAGAACGTGAATCCGCACCGTGGTATTTTCATCGTCCCGCTGCCCGACAACCGATTGCCGATCGCAATGGTTATCACCAGGAGCCAGAGTGACAGAGCCGAGCAGCGTGAACGCACCGAAGCCGAGCGACGTGAACTGGAACGGATCGCTGCAGAACGGCAGCGACGGCTGTCCCTGAACCCGCCAGCCTCGCCTGCCACCACGACGAACGTGCAGTCTGACCCGACCCCGCTCTCCGGGGGGGAGGGGCAACTGCCCTCCGCGACCTCCGGGACCGAGCTGCCGCCGATCGCTGCGACGGGCGCAGTTAAGAAAACACCACGCCCGAACCCTGCCGTCACCTGTGGCCGCCACTCACCGGCGCGCTCGGAGCGATCGAACACGAGCGTCGCCTCACGCCAGCGGCGCGCCAAACTCGCCGCCACCGAGAAGCTTCTTGAGATCGAGCGCAGGAAGCTTGATCTGGAGGCCGAGTTGGTGAAGGAGCGACTAGCCGCCGAGGTCGCTTCCATAGAAGACGAGCAGGAGGAACGAGAGAGCCTGCCTGAAGTCGGACACCCGCCGCACGACCACCGCGACAGGGTAACCGACTGGCTACGCGAGCAGCCGTTGGACCGACATGGAAAACACCACGTGGAGCCAGAAAACCAACACGTCGAGCCAGAAAAACACCACGTCGGGCCAGAAAACCACCACATCGGGACAGAAAAACACCACGTCGAACAAGAAATACACCACGTGGGAGCCATCGTGGAGCCAGTACGGGGGGAGCCGCCGTGTGACCGAGGGCGCCGCCGAGACTCACCGTCGCCGGCGAGACGGAGCAGCGACATCGAACAGTTGGCGCACGTGTTACAAAAAATAACACGTGCACGACCGCGCCACGCCCCAGAACTGCCGACGTTCTCCGGCGCGCCCAGCGAATGGCTGCCATTCAAGGCGGCTATGCGAGACTCTACCACCATGTTTGACTTGTCGTTAGGTGAGAACCTGCTACGCCTGCGGAGCTGCCTCAAGGGAGAAGCTCGCGATGCCGTGGCTGCGCTACTTCACACAGCCACGGACCCCGAGATCATCATGCGAACGCTGGAGCAGTGCTTCGGGCGTCCCGAAGTCATCATTGATCGCGCCTTCGAGGACCTGAGGAAGCTGCCGAAGCCGGGAACGTCGGCGACTGAACTCAACAGCTTCGCGATCAAGCTGCAGAACGTCGTCTGCGTGCTGCAGACCATCGACCGACGGGGCTACCTGCATAACCCTATGCTGGTACGCGAGGCGCTGGAGAAGCTGAGCCCACACATCAAGTCACGTTGGTGTGACTACGCCGACGAACATCAAGGTACCGCTGACCCCGAAATAGTAGTGCTGTCTCGCTTCCTCATGCGCGAGGCGGACCGGGCGTTGAGATACACTTACGCCCCGGCATCGAGCAACGTGCCTGCGACCGCGACGCGCGGACCGACGCCGCGACCCGCCGCTACCCAGATGGGTGGCAAGAAGAGGACGACCGCCGTCTACGCTACCTCCGAGACGACGGGAGAGCTGAGCGACCCGTGCCTGAGCTGCGGACAGGCGCACCCGCTACCGCGGTGCCCGTCCTACAAGGCGCTCTCCATTGACCAACGCTGGGACTTCGTGCGAGAGAAGGGGCTGTGCTTCAAGTGCATAGCGAGGCGCCACCGACGGAGCTTCTGCAAGGCGAAGCCGTGCGGCGTGAACCAGTGCCGCCGCCCGCATCACCCTACGCTGCACGAGGACGCGCAGCCAGCGTCAGCCGCACCGAGCACCGCGGCACGGACCGCGCCTCCGAGCAACAGCGAGGCAGTACTATCGGTGGCCACGCCCACTGCCACTAGCACACGATCCGTGCTACTTAAGGTATGCCCGGTGGTCATCTCTGGACCGCGAGGAGAGACGCAGACCTACGCCTTGCTGGATGAGGGCGCCACTGTGACACTCATCGACGAAGAGCTGGCGAGAACCGTCGGAGCGGAAGGACCCTCACAACCCCTGCACCTACATGGCGTCAACATGTCTCAGAGCGAGCGAGACAGCAAGATCGTCGCCATCGAGCTGCGTGGGAAGAACGAGGGGGTGTCATTTCCAGTGCGGGCACGCACCGTGAGAGACCTCACACTTCATCGGCAGGAGATATCGAGCGCTCTGCTGCAACACGAACACCTGCGTGACCTGCTGAGCGACGAGGTATGCTACCCGCTGGCACGCCCACAGATCCTGATCGGCACCGACCACTGGGAGATGATCGTGTCCCGTGAGTTACGAGTCGGCGAGCCCGGTCAACCCGCTGCATCGAGAACTCAGCTGGGCTGGGTGATCCACGGGACGATGCCACGCAGCCTGGTCAGCGGCTACGAGAACGTGCTGCACACCTACGTGCCCGATCGGCACGACCAGCAGCTTCACGATCTGGTGGAGAAGCACTTCCGGATCGACTCGCTTGGCGTTTCACACAAGCCGCGAGTCAGCGACGAAGACCAACGAGCGACGCGCATCGTGGAGGGCACGCTGCGCAAGATCGACGCGGGCTACGAGGTCGGCCTGCCATGGCGACACGACCACGTGACCATGCCTCCGAGCTACGAGGCAGCAGCGCGGCGGCTACGGAAAATCGAGCAGAAGATGGACGCGTCACCTGAGTTCGCGAGGGAGTACACCGCTCAAGTAAACAACCTACTTGAGAAGGGCTACGCGACACCATGCGACGGCACCGAGCAAACGAGCAGCGTCTGCTGGTACCTGCCCCACTTCGCCGTGCAGAACCCGAACAAGCCCGGCAAGTGGCGGCTTGTCTTCGACGCGGCCGCCCGAAGCTGCGGAACGAGCCTGAACGAGCAGCTGCTGGAAGGACCTGACCTGCTGCTCTCTCTCCAAGGTGTCGTGTTTCGCTTCAGAGAGAGACCGATCGCCGTGACCGCCGACATCCAGGAGATGTTCCTTCAAGTAAGGATCCGCCCAGCAGATCAGCCGGCGCAGCAGTTCCTGTGGAGGGGTGACGACCGAGCGAACCCGCCCCGCCAGTACAAGATGAGGAGCATGATCTTCGGTGCAGCCAGCTCTCCGTTCATGGCGCACGCTGTGCGGAACCACAACGCACAGCAGCACGCGCATACACACCCGCGCGCTCTGGAGGCCATAACGGGGAGCCACTACATGGACGACCTAGTGGACAGCTACACCAGCGAAGAGGAAGCCCGCCGCACCATCGCCGAGATCAACGAGGTGCACGCCACGGCCGGCTTCACGCTGCGCAAGGGGAGCGCCAGTCACAACGACGTGCTTCGTGACATCCCGCAAGAGCTGCGGGCGACCACACCTTCCCAGCTGGGAACCGACCACGGGAGCAAGATCCTTGGGCTCCACTGGAACGCCGATCGCGACGAGCTGGGCTTCGTCTCCTCGATGTCCAGAGTCCCGGCCGAGGTGCGTGCGCAGTCCCGCGCGCCCACTAAGAGGGAGGCCCTAAGCGCGGTCATGTCCATCTATGACCCGCTGGGGCTACTGAGCCACTACACGATCCGGGCGAAGATCGTCCTGCAGAGCCTGTGGCGCCTACAGCTGCCATGGGACGAGCCGATACCTGCGGAGGAAGCCGAGCTCTTCGCGAACTGGCTGGAGCAGCTGGCTCGAGCACCGCGTCGAGATCGAGCGCGCTACCTTCTGGACCGACTCAGCGACCGTGGTCCACTGGGTGCGAAACGACGCGCGCCGATACACCCCCTTCGTCGCTCACCGCCTGGGGGAGCTCGCCGAGCTCACCGATAAGAGCGAGTGGCGCTGGCTGCCCACCGAACACAACGTGGCTGACGACGCCACGAGACACAGCCGCGCGCCCATCGACGAGAACGAGCGCTGGTTCCAGGGCCCCAGCTTCCTCTACGAGCCCGAGGCAAGCTGGCCCGCCGAACGCGTAGCCACCGAGGAACGAGAGGAGGTCCTGCACATCACCGAGCCTGCCGAACGAGACGCCGACTGGCTGCCCGAGCCCACACGCTTCTCGAAATACGAGACGCTGGTGCGGGCTACTGCACGCGCGCTGGCCTTCACCGACATCTGCCGTCGCCGAGCCACGCGCATGGAGCTGGACCACATCCTGCGAGCAGAACGAGAGCTCGTAAAGAGAGCACAGCGGGAGAGCTTCGCTGAGGAAATGGAGCGACTGAACGCAGGTCGCCCCCTACCCCAATCGAGCCGTCTCTTCAAGCTGGACCCGATGCTTGAGGACGGCATCCTACGAGTGCGAGGCCGCATTGGAGCTGCCGACGCGCCCGCTGACCTGAAGCGGCCCGTGATCCTGGACGGCCGCCACCACCTGACCAAGCTCATCGTGCTGCGAGAGCACTGCGCAGCCGGTCACGCCAACAGGGAGCGCGTGACGAACGACCTACGACAGCGGTACTGGGTTGTACACTTACGGCCCACGGTACGCGCCATCGAGCACCGGTGCGCCCTCTGCCGAGTGCGCAAAGCGAGACCGCAGCCACCCGCCACCGGAGACCTGCCGCGAGCCCGCCTGGACCCGTTCCACCGCCCGTTCACCAACTGCGGTGTGGACTACTTCGGGCCGATGACAGTGAAGGTGGGACGCCGCCGGGAGAAGAGGTGGGGAGCGCTCTTTACGTGCCTCACCATGCGAGCGGTACACGTCGAGGTCGTCCCGTCCCTGTCGACTGACTCGGCACTGATGGCGCTGCGGAGGATGGCTGCGCGCAGAGGATGGCCGAGCCTCATGTACTCGGACAACGCGACCAACTTCCGAGGGGCGGACCACGAGCTGAAGAAGGCCTACGCTGAGTGGCTGCCTCTTCTCCGCGACGAGGGGCTCAAGCACCGGATGGAGTGGCGCTACATACCTCCTGGGGCGCCGAACCAAGGCGGTGCCTGGGAGAGGCTGGTGCGCTCAGTCAAAGCAGCACTACGAGCGACACTGCGAGAGAGGGTGCCGTCCGACGAGGTGCTACAAACGGTGCTCACGGAAGCGGAGCACACGATCAACGCGCGCCCACTGACCCACGTGAGCGTGAACCCGCAAGACCCGGAGGCCCTCACCCCCAACCACTTCTTGTTGGGGTCATCAACGGGGCTGCCGACCACCGGCTCTTGCAACCCGGCCGACCGACGAACGTGGAGAGCCAGCCAGGCGCTCGCCGATCACTTCTGGCAGCGATGGCTGCGCGAGTACCTGCCGACGCTGGTACCAAGAGGAGAGCCGACGAGCCACCGTCGAGCGCTGCGAGAAGGCGACATCGTGGTCGTGGTGGACCCTACCCTGCCACGCAACGTCTGGCCTATGGGGAGTGTCGAGCGAGTGTACGCTGGACCAGACGGCGGCGTACGAGTCGCCGACATCAGGACGAGGACCGGCACCTTCAGGCGTCCAGTCAGCAAGCTCGCCGTCCTGGTGGCCACAGAAGAGGCTACGCAAGCTGCGCCGGGGGGAGGAACTGTTACGGACAGCGAGCCGGCCGCCTAGCGCCGCATCGTGCCACGCCCCCACGCATCCCGCGCGCCCCGCGCGCCCCCCGCGAGCGCGCATCGCTAACACACCCGCGAGTAGCGATACCGTAATTTTGTATATAGATAGACCATTTTGTAAATAAATTTGTGGTTCGCTCTGCTCTGGACTGCCTTGTTTGCTCTCTGGACTGCCTTGTTTGCTCTCTGGACTGCCTTGTTTGCTCTCTGGACTGCCTTGTTTGCTCTCTGGACTGCCTTGTTTGCTCTCTGGACTGCCTTGTTTGCTCTCTGGACTGCCTTGTTTGCTCTCTGGACTGCCTTGTTTGCTCTCTGGACTGCCTTGTTTGCTCTCTTTGCACACGGACCGCCGAACAAAAGCTGCCCCTACAATAGTTAGCGTTTGCGGTCGTGCATACAAACAACCGACACTAGCTGCCGCTCGGGCCGGGAGGCTTATGCTCACCTGCGGGGAATTAACCGCAGGTGGGACTTCCCGGGCCGAGCAACATCGCCGAGCGAGTGTTGTTTCTACGGACCAACCTCCGTAGGGACAGCACCCGCGCCGCGAACCAAAACCCCAACCCTTAGGTTCGGAACGGGAGGTCGATCCCTCGCGTCTCGTTCGCGATCGAGGCTTCCCGTGCCGAGCCGCACAGAGCGGAGTTAAATGTTCGCTAGCATTATTGTTTAATCCAATAAGCTAGCGAACATGCCTCCCAAGCCAACTGGCTCTAAAAAGCCACCACCCCCCCCGCCCCGTGCCCGCCTCGGAGGAGTACGGCAATCTCTCCGTGACCCTGCCCTATCTCGGCGAGACATCGCTCTCACCTTCATGAGGCGAGTCATTAGCGAGAAACTCGCCGAGATGCGGGCATCTAGTGGCACCCCTCCCCCCTCGCCATCACAACAAGGCGGGGGCGAGGAGTTCTTCCCCGGCAGCGCCGCGTCACCTGCGCTGGAAGTGGACCTCACTGAGGACGACCACACCATCAGCCGCACACGCGCGGCGCTGTCGCTGGCCACCGCGCACACCCGAGGCGCGGCGCCAGCGCCCCGCCACGTCCCTCAGCTGCCCGCTACATCAACAGCGGGTACGGTGACGACGACGACCCCGCTCCCCCAGGGTGCGCCTACCGCACCCCAAGCCACGGGAAGCCAAAGGGCGCCCCGCGCCCCCCCGACCGTGACACCACTATCGGGGACCGCGCCGCGTCTCCCCTTACCTAAACGGGTCAGGATGACGACATCACCTACCCTGACCCCGCCGCCAGCGCCATCCATAAGGGTGTCTCCCAGACCCCCGTTACCGCCGCCTATGAGAGCGACCCCGATTAACACGCGGGCGCTCCCACAGGACGCAGCAAGTGCGCCGCTCCTGGACGTCGAGATGCACTCCGTCCAGTCGAGCGAGCGCACCCCATCGGACGTGACACCGAATCAGTCCGCCGCAGCCCCCGCCGCCAGGGCAACCCCCGCCGCCGCGGCAGCCCCCGCCGCCACGGCAGCCCCCGCCGCCACGGCAGCCCCCGGCGCCACGGTAGCCCCCGGCGCCACGGTAGCCCCCGGTGCCACGGTAGCCCCCCCCCGCTGCCCACGCTACCCCCCGCTCGTCGTGGAGCACCTGCCAAACTGGGCCCAACATTTTCGGGCCCTAAAGGAGGAACTGGGGCACGCACCCAACGCACGCCCCTTTGGAAAGGGTGTGCGCTTTTCACCGAGGGACGACCAGGAGTACCGCGTCATCCAGCGCTACCTCACTGCGCTGGAAAAGGACGTGGAGATCTCCTGGTTCTCCTACTCGCTGCCCTCAGAGAGGAGCCTTAAGGTGGCCATCCGAGGGCTCCCTTCGGATACTGACCCGGCGGACATCGAAGAAGAGCTCCGCACCCTGGGCTTTGACCCTGAATTCGTGCGCGCCATTCGTGCACGGAGGGGACGCCCAGGTTGCATCTTCTTCGCCCAACTGCGGCGAACTGACAACCTGACCCCGGCAATATACAACATAGAGGAGATGTTGTGTATGCCCGGGGTCAAAATAGAGGCCTGGCGCGGGAAAAAGGGTCCCGCGCAATGCCACCGGTGCCAACAGTTCCGGCACTCCTCGCACAACTGCCACCGCAAGCTGGCATGCGTGCGATGCGGCGAGGAGCACGCCGCCCGGGACTGTCCGCGCGACCGAAGCGAACCGCCCACCTGCGCTAACTGCCAGGGGGCCCACCCGGCAAACGCGACGGACTGCCCCGCCTTTAAGCGCGAAATGCGTAATAAAAAGGCGGGCACCGTCGCGTCCACCACGAACGCCGGTGCACCGCGACCCCAACCCCCCCCCTCAGCACAGCCACCCCAGGCTGCCCCCTCCAAAAAACGGAGGAGAGGGGGAAGGAGGAAAAGGGGAAAAAAGCAGGTGCAGCCCCCGATAGAGCCTGCGCCCCCCGAGCAGGCACGCAGCCAGGCACCGAGCAAGAGACAGCAGCAGCTGCCGAAGCCGGTGCCTCCACCATCAGGCGCAAGGCCCCCGGCCCCAGTGGCATTGCCCAAGGCCAGGCCTCAACACCCACCGCCGCCACCTCCACCACACCAGCCTCGGCGGAGCTACGCTGCCGTCGCAACCCCGAAACCACCGGGGCAGGCGACCAGGCCCGCAGCTCCGCCCCAGGCTCCAGCGACAACGCAGGCCAGAGAGGAGAGGAGGGCCGTCTTAACGGCGACCATAACCCTCCTCAACGAGATCCTGGTCGCGGTACAAAGCGACCGCGACCCGACTCCGGTGATCCTCCGGGGGATGGCTCAGCTCCTCCAGTCACACCAGTGACTGCCACCCCCCTAAGGATCCTCCACTGGAACGCCGAGGGCCTCACCAAACAGAAGCTGGGGCTCCTCAGGATCATCCTCTCTGTACAGAAGGTGGACGTGGCGCTCATCTCTGAGACCCACCTTAAGGACAGAGACAGACTGAAGATTCCTGGTTACCTAGTGTACAGGAAGGACGAGATCTCCGCAAACTCCGGTATGGCCTTTCGTGGCTTGGCCGTCGCAGTACGCAGGAGACTCGTCCACCAGCCGCTACCAGTCCCGGCTCTCCAGTCTGCCTACGCCTTAGGCGTGGAACTGTGCATCGCCGGGCAGCCAGTCCGTGTGTTTGCGTTTTACCGACCCCCCGGTGGTCGAATCGCTGTAGCCGACATCCACACCCTGCTGGAATCGGCACTGCCCACGATAATCGGGGGCGACTTTAACTGCAAGCATACGGCTTGGAACTCCACACGCATCTGCCCCAACGGAAGACGTCTCCTTGACGACGCGGAACGTCAAGAATATGAGGTACTGGGACCGGAGGTGCCAACGCACTACCCCCACTACCACCTCCGCATGCCTGACGTCATCGACTTGACTCTGGTATGTGGCTTACCATCCCGCCCTACCATTGAAGTCGTCGATGACCACCTCATATCTGACCACCAGCCGGTCCTCGTCACCCTGGCACAACCTACTGCCAGGGTTGCTCCACCGAGGCCGCGCCGTCGTCACTTGTGGGACGTCTTCGAGAACCACATGGCGATGCACACCCCAACGAGACCTGTCATCTCACCTGCGGACGTAGACCTGCTTGCAGTCGATCTCCAATCCTGCATGCAGGCCGCACTCGCAGCCTCTACTGAAGAGTCCTCCTCTTCACTGGTGAAGAGTAGAGAGACACCCCCCTTCATCAAGAGGCTGCTTGAGAAGAAGCGTCGACTACGCAGGCAGTGGCAAAGGACACGCTGCCCCACGTTGAAAACCCAGCTGAACGCGCTTGCCGAGAAAACCTCGAACGCACTGGAAACAGTCGCGAAAGAGTCTTGGCAACGCTACATCGACTCAGCTGGTGACGACTGGCCCAGCATCCATCGGCTTTGTCGGCAAGTCTCGGGCGTCCCGAATCCGATCCGCCCACTCCTCGCCAGTGACGGAACACCCCGTTACCGGGCTGAGGACCGGGCCGAGATCTTCGCGGACTCCCTGGAGAAAGCCTTCAAACCGAACCACGGAGATGACACCAAAGCAGAGGAGATTTCTCGCCACCTGGAAGCCTACTTCGCCGAGCCGATAGCTGCCGACGAAGACCCAGTGATATTCACCCCGGGCCAGGTGCAGCGCATGATGCGTCGCACACAGCTCCGGAAAGCCCCAGGACCCGACCAGGTTACCAACGAAGCCCTCCGCCGCCTACCGCCGCGTGCAATCGCGGCGGCGACGCGGCTGTTCAATGGAATCCTGCGCACGGGGCACTTCCCGCAAACGTGGAAGCTGGGACGTGTCATAATGCTGCCAAAGCCAGGGAAGAATATCCTGAGGGCCGAAAGCTATCGGCCTATCACGCTGCTTCCGACCATCTCCAAGGTGTTCGAGAAACTCCTGCTGCGACATCTGGTTCCGCACATAACGCCGCGTGACGAGCAGTTCGGCTTCCGAGCCGAACACTCCACCACGCTCCAACTGTCGAGGGTACTGCACAGCATGTCCGTGGCCTCTAACAAGAGGGAACACACGGTTGCAGTATTCCTCGACATGGAAAAGGCCTTCGACCGCGTATGGCATCCCGGCTTGCTCTACAAGCTGTCCACGTCGACGACTCCACGTCGAGTCGTGCAGACTGTGGCCACCTTCCTGGCAGATCGGCGTTTCCAAGTGGCAGTGGAAAACGCCATCTCCTCAGAGCGCCCCATCCAAGCCGGAGTACCGCAAGGTAGCTGCCTGTCGCCCGTGTGCTATGCCAGGTACACAGACGACATCCCTGTGTCGGGGAGGACCCAGCTGGCGCTGTACGCCGACGATGCGGCGTACATCCACAGCTCGATAAGTCCGCGTCACGCTGTGTCTTGTATGCAGCTGACACTCGACGCACTCCCCGCCTGGCTGGCCGACTGGCGGCTCACCGTCAACGTGTCGAAGACCCAGGCGTTAGTCATCGGAACCAGATGCCGAGACTTGCCAGCCCTGCGTCTTCATGGACAGGAGGTCGAGTGGAGCCCCAAGGCGAAATACCTCGGGGTGACCATAGACCGAAACCTGTCCATGAAGCACCACGTCACGTCTGTCGTCGGGCAGACTCGCGCAGCCAGAGCCCTCCTGCGTCCCGTCTTGTCGTCGCGTCTTCCCCTGCGTGTGAAGCTCGGCGTCTACAAGACGTACATCCGCTCTCGTCTCACCTACGCCGCGCCAGCCTGGTACGCGCTGGTGAGCGAGCCGCTCCGCCAGCGACTGCGCGCGCAGCAGTCGCTGGCGCTCCGTACCATTGTAGACGCCCCCCGCTTTGTGAGGAACGCGACCATAGAACGGGACCTCGAGATGGAAAGCCTGGACGAATTTATTCGTCGGCTGGCCAAGTCCATGTTCGGGCGAGTAGAAGCGTCGGCGCTCCCGCACATCCGGGAGCTGGCCCCCTACCGCTCGAACCCCCAGGATAGGAAGCACCTGCCGCGAGACCTCCTTGAGGTCGCGGCAGGCCCCTCGTCGGTGCCGTCTCCTCCGGCTCCGACACGACCGCCGCCCGCGCGCCGGTCGCCCGCCGGACCTCCCCTCACAGGGAGCCTCCAGGCTGAGCTTGACCGCGCGGGGGCAGGCGAAGACACCGGACTGACGATTACCACGGATGTGACCCCAATGACCTGCCCGTATTAACGGGCAGCGTGGACCACCACGTTTATGGGGCAGAGCCCCGACAACGTCTCCCCGTTGCCCCCTCCGGGGGCAACGAGAAGAAAACCCGCGACGTTGTGGTTCGCTCTCGTTCGCCGCCCCGGTCGGACGTCTCGCGCCGCGCTCCGCTCCTGCTCGCTGTCGTCGCCCCTGCCGACGTGCATCGTGTCTCCTGCCGCTGTCGTCGCCGCTGCCTACGTGCACCGTGTCATCGAACCGCTCCCAGCCGAACCGAGTGTAGTTTTCACTGCGCGGCCAGGCCTGTTTCTAACGGGATCCGTCCTGTCTTTTGTAAATCCACGCTTTAGTGGTTACCTAGTGGATACTTAACGGTGCCAACGAAGCTAGGTAGAGCGTGCCCCGTGCGCTCGCGGTTCCCCTTCTGGGAAACGTAAACAGCGGATGGGACTGGAACCACCGGCCTTGGGGGGTCTCCTAGCCGACGCCAGTCATCTCCCTCCCACCCTTGCCCTTCCCTACCATCCATTCCTGTAACGTTGTTTGGGCGTAGCTTGAGCTTCGGTTCACTACTACCTTCTGCGTCTCAGGCTGCTAGGGACCTAGGCACTCACCCGTCAGTACAATAAGATTTACTGACGGCACACTACACACCACACATAGGATGGACACCCTAGGTACCCACCAACCCGCACACACCTCTGGGACCTCCAACCCAGAGCTGTCCCCCGCCCACCAAGAGGCCCTCCGCCTCATATACGAGAAACCCGGGTTTCTCGATCAGCTCCTTCTGAGCATCCCACCCGAGGTCATGGTCGCTCTGCTGCCCGCCCTAAACCGCCGCGACTCTCCCCTCTCGCCCGAGCCAACCGAAGAGGCTTCACCTCTGGCGGTGGCTTCACGTCCACCAACCCCTGGCCCCGCGACTACCCCCATGGACTACCAAGTCCAAGACCGCATATCTTCCTCTTCGGAGAGTGAGGACGGCGACGGCTTTACGACCGTCGACTCCAAAAACTCAAAGAAGAGGAAGCGCAAAGTCCCCGTACCCACAAAAACGTCCAAAAAGGCCGCCACCGCTGCGACCTCAGTGACGACCCCCCCACCCGAGCACTCTGACCAGGAGTCCTCCCAATCTGCCCCTCCCGCATCTCAACCCCCCCGCATCGAACGCCCCCCGCCCCTCTTCATTCAGGACAAGGAGAAATGGAACAATGTTTCATTTCTTCTTAACGAACGCAAAATCGCGTTCACCTCTGCTCGGACCACCCAACAAGGGATCAAGGTCCAAGTCCCCACTCCCAACGACCATCGTCGCCTCACGACCGTCCTGAAAGCCGAACGCATCGGCTTTCATACCTACGCCCTCGAGGACGAGCGCATTCTGCGCGTCGTCATCAGAGGTGTCCCAAAGGAGCTTAACTCCAACGACATCCTTGAGGACCTTAAGTCCCAAGGATACCCCGCCCACGAGGTCCACCGCATGCATAGCGGCAAGACAAAAGCCCCCTTTGACCTAGTGCTGGTCACACTAGACTTGTCCCCCGCCGGAAAGCGTATCATCAACACGCTCACTACCGTATGCCGGCTATCCGGCATACGAATCGAGATGCCCCACAAAAAAGGTCCCCCTGGCCAGTGCCATAGATGCCAACTCTATGGCCACTCGGCCAGAAATTGCTACGCCAAGCCTAGGTGCGTTAAATGCCTAGGCAATCACGGCACCCCTGACTGCCCCCGCCCCAAAGACAAGAGCGAGTGTACGGAACCCCCTGGTTGCGTACTCTGCGGTGCCCTGGGACATCCAGCGAACTACCGCGGATGCCCCAAGGCACCACGCGCTAGTCGTAGGCCTGGCAAAAAAGGCCCCGCGCCCTCTGCCTCGGAACCCCGGCCCGCACGCCGCGCTGTCCCACGTACTGAGGATTTCCCACCTCTACGTCCGACCAAAACACCCGCCTTCACCCCTAACATCGCAGCCTCCCAGGAGCTGCAACCCGCCTGGAGAAGCCAAGCAGTCTTGGCTTCACCACCTCCACTCATGGAAACTCCAGTTTCCATGCCCACGGCATTCAAGCCGACCCCCAAGCCCCCCACCAAACCAGCTAAGATTAGCAAAGCGCCCCTTCCCCCTAAGGTCTCCCCTCCAGCGCCTGTCCCAGACACGGTGGAGGAAGACGATCTTAGCCTTGTCATCCGCTTTGCCAGCGCCATTAACATGGAGCAGGTCCGCGACCTGGCTAGGGAGCTCAGAGCAACCCAGCATAACACTGAACAGCGTTGCATAGCAATGCTTAAGCATTCGCGACTCATCGCAGCCATCTCGGAGTTCAATGTTAATTCTCCATAATGGATTTAAACCCCTCCAAAGGTAGACTCAAGCCCCGATCTATTACCGTCGCATTCTATAATGCAGACGGTATCCTCCCCCAGCGTTGGCAAATCATAGATTTCCTTCGCGAACACCAAATCGATGTCTTACTAGTGCAAGAAACACACCTTAAACCTTGCACTCGCGGGCCTAAAATCCCCAACTACGATTTAGTGCGTAACGATAGAGTGAACTCCGCAAAGGGCGGCACTCTCATCTATTACAAAAGGTCCTTGCACTGTATACCCATCGACACCCCCCCTCTCACGAGCATTGAGGCCTCTGTCTGTCGGCTAGCCATGACCGGCCACCAACCCATTACCCTAGCTTCAGTCTATCTCCCTTGTAGTGGCGACAAACCACTACTCGGAAGCGACATCGAGGCCCTTCTCAATCTAGGAGGCGCAGTCATTCTGGCTGGCGACCTAAATAGCAAACACGAACGGTGGAATTGCGTATCCACCAATACCAGAGGTAGAGCCCTTGACAGACTCGTTGACCGACTCAACTTCGACATCATTGCCCCAATGACCCCCACTCACTTTCCGTACAATGTCAATCACACCCCAGACATTCTAGACATAGCACTTCTAAAGAACATCAACCTTCAGTTGTGCTCGATAGAAGTGCTTCAAACCCTGTGTTCCGACCACCGGCCGGTCCTGTTACAATTAGGTCCCCCAACCCCCACGGCCCCGCCCACCAAGACGATAGTTGACTGGGACAGCCTTGAGGACAAACTCAAAGCTACCAGTTCACCGGACCTTGACAACATACCCGACGACATTAAGTCTTTAGATGACGTCCGATGCGCAATCGATGCCCTCAGCAGCCACACTCAATCAGTCGTAAAAGACTGCTCCCGGCAGGTTCCAGTGCTGCCCCAGCACCGCTGGAGACTGCCGGAAGACGCGAGGTCGCTGCTGACCGCAAGAAATGCAGCCATCCGTGCCTACGACAGCTTCCCAAACGAGGAAAACCGCACTCGCATGCGAGCTTTACAGAGGGACGTAAAGCAGACCATGCAGGAGCTGCAGCAGACCCGTTGGGATGAACTTCTTGGGGGAATCTCGCCATCTCACGTCGCGTATTGGAGCTTGGCGAGAGCCCTCAAGAAGGATGTCGAGTCCCCCATGCCCCCTCTCAAACGCCCCAACCTTCCGGATGCCTTTGACGACTCCGAAAAGGCCGAGTGCCTGGCCGACAGCCTAGAGGCCCAATGCTCCCCCAGTACACTCCCAATCGAGCCCATCCAGCTACAGAAGGTGGATGAGGAAGTCGAACGGCGAGTAGCCCTCCCCCCGACCGAGTCTCTTGCCCCAGTCACCCCGTGTGAAGTAGAGAAGGCCATTAAACAGCTCAAACCCCGGAAGGCCCCCGGCTCTGACGGCATCACCAACAAAGTACTCAAGTACTTCTCCCCGAATCTCATTGCTCTTCTAGCGTGCATCTTCAATGCAGCCATCGACAACTGCACCTTTCCCGACGCGTGGAAAAGTGCAGACGTCATAGGCTTCCACAAATCCAATAAGCCCCGCTCTGAACCCTCCAGCTACAGACCCATAAGCCTCCTCAAGGCCTTGGGTAAACTGTATGAACGCATTCTCCTCGCCCGCCTAAAGGACATTGTCCAGTCCAAAGGCCTTCTACCAGACGAGCAGTTTGGCTTCAGAGCCAGACACTCGTGCGTCCAACAGGTGCACCGCATAACGGAGCACATTATAAGCGGCTTCGCCCGCAGACAGTTCACAGGAGCTCTCTTCTTTGATGTGGCGAAAGCTTTCGATAAAGTCTGGCACAACGGGTTGATATACAAACTATATCAGCTGGGACTGCCAGACCGGCTCGTGCTCATACTACGAGACTTCCTCACGAATCGGAGCTTTCGCTATCGCATAGAAGGAGTCTACTCGTCCCCCCGACCCATCAGAGCCGGAGTCCCCCAGGGTTCCGTTCTAGCCCCCACACTCTTCTCGCTCTACATGAGCGACATGCCGCGATTCCCAAATGTCAACCTTGCGCTTTTCGCAGATGACACAGCCCTCTATCTATCCAGCCGCTCAGCGGGCCTCATCCTTCGAAACCTCCAATCCTCTGCCAGTGCCCTGGGCAAATGGTTTAGGAACTGGAGGATCGAAGTGAACCCCGAGAAAAGTGCAGCCATGCTCTTTTCATTCAAACGGCTCAGTACCGAGACCAATCCCATCGATCGCAGCATTAAACTGTTCGATCGCCCCATCCCGTGGGAACGCTCTGTCAAATATCTAGGCGTCACCCTAGATGACCGACTGACGTTCAAAGACCACATCAAACGAGTCCGAAACAAAGCAGCCTTTGTTTTAGGCCGTCTCTACCCCCTCACGAACAAGAAAAGTAAAATGTCCCTTAGAAATAAGGTGACACTTTACAAAACTTGCATCCGTCCCATTCTCACCTACGCCGGCGTAGCGTTCGCCCATACAAAGCCCAGTCTCATCCACCGACTTCAGGTCATCCAAAATCGCTTCATGCGTCGAGCCACGGGCGCCCCATGGTTCGTGCGCAATGAAAATCTCCATTGCGATCTAGAGCTTCCCACCATAGCTCAATACCTGAAGCAAGCGTCAAAACGCTACTTCGACTCCGCCCCCCATCACCCCAACCCCCTATTCGTAAGCTCCGCAGTTTACGACCTCCCCGCGAATCCCATACGCGTGATCCGACGTCCCCGGCACGTACTCGAGGATCCCGATGATCCTATCACGCTAGCCGTAGCAGCCATGACCCCCCCGCCCCAACCACAGAGTAACACCACACCGACATACTGCCCTCGCCGGCGAGGGCGGCGTCCCCCCGCTTCTCGCGCCTACCAGCGCTATCGGCACATACCGGGCCGATTCTCTCCGATCCTCCCCGTCCAAGCAACGTCCTAAGCCGAGGTCCGTGCCCACCTGGGCGCCCTTAGGCAGTTGCATCTTTTTGCTTAGGCTGAGTACCCTACGTACTCGCCTTCCCTGTCCGGTGAAGTTGTAAAGGCCCAACGGCCAACAACAAACATGTCCTATCGAAAAAAAAAAAAAAAAAAATAAATAAATTTGTATTGTGAACCCGACCGCCGAGCCTTTCACTTCTAAGAACACCTCAAGACCCGAACGACCGAAAAATACAGTCCACTGATCCAGAACAGAACTGAAACATAAAACGTCAATTGCAAATAATTTTGTTTACCTTTTATTTAAATTGGATTGCAACAAGGTAAAGTCACCACTGCAGGGGCACGGGTCTCTTCCCATACCTCGGGAAGGTGAGGCCATACTCTATACGGGGGCCAAGTCCGGGGTATTTCCGTAAACTCTTCTTTTATAAGATCGGTTCTTTCCAATTATGAGAAAATTATTTCCTTACATTAGTAAGTTTCTAATATTAATTAGAAATGGGAAAAGTAGATTTGTTTGTTTTGCCTTTCACGTCGCAAAAGGAGCAGGTCGACATGATTTAGTTGTAAAGACATAAATGACGGGATCAGTTCAGTAGTACATTTTGTCCTGTAAAAAATAAGGAATTCCTCGGGAACCATATTTAGACCGGTAATAACATAGATTTTTCTGTGAAACGTCTCCGCCATACAAAAGTCACCAACGAGTCCAATAAATAACTCCCAAAACTAATGAAAACTACTTTGTATACATCAAACTTCTATAAAGAACTTTAAATGACATTAAGCTAAGTTTTGTTCGAGGACTACATAATGACTATATAATTAAATAATGAAAAAAAAAACTGCTATCAGCTCAGTAGTTTTCAAGAAAAACGTTGGCATGTGTGGTTTGAAGTCGTTTAATAAAATCGTCCGTTAAAAGAATAATATCTAACAAAAATCACATATTAAGAACACCGAAGTCCGAAATTGAGGTATTCATCTAATTCAGGAAATTTCTTTTAAATGCCGGAATTTTGGTAAAAGCTAACATTTTCCTTAATTTGAAAACTCTGATTTTGACATTAACAACCAATATCGCCCACGTTAGTTAGAACATCTGAGGCAGTAGGAGAAACACGCATTGATTTGACAACCTCTTTAATTGTAGTCGGTTAACCATCGCATCGAATACTCCACTTAAGAGCCGCCTCATACAAAACCCATTAACCAAAAATCAAAACCACGTTCGCGGCCAATCTCTATCAATGCGAGTCCGAATATAACAGGTGAGTGTTGTCGACAGGTAATTTGTCCCCTCCCCCACCACTCCAGCCTCCTCCTCCTCCCGGTGGCGAAAGCCCTCCCGAATCCCGCAAGTAGCTGTCAAGTGCAGACCACTGGAGTTTGACAGGTCGGCGGTCGGTCTTTGATGTTTGACTCGATTGAGTTTGCAGGTTATGGGCCCGGCTTTTTATTGTTAAGTAATTTGTTGCTCATTAATTGTTTTGGGGGGATGTTTTTATTGTACATATGTAAGGTAAAAGGCTGTTGGCCCACCGATGTAACCTGGGTATCGCCACTTACATCTGTATTACGAGAAGAGTTACCACTGCCTTGCCGATGTCTCAGGGCTAAGATGATAAGTTTTAATTTTAATACCGATAATATGTAGTCTAGATGACTAACAGTAACTTGAGTTACTTTTTATCACCTTTCAAAAACGAAATTTGTTAAAAAAAAAAAAATTAAATACGTATAAAATACATAATTTACAAAAAACCGACTTCCAAATTTTTATAGCCAAATCGCCAATAATTAAATGATATTATACAAAATTAACAAACAAACCTCTTTTGTTTTGGTCGTATTTAGGTATTATCTACAATAGATCAAGTGAAATGCCCGCTCTTACAAAAGACATAAACGGCCTACTCCAACCATAGATAAAAGAAACACTAGATCGTCGCAAACATTAACTCACCCGATGAGCGGCTTTCGTTCGAACATGCATGCATAACGCCAAACCGCGACCAGCCTGCTTAGCTGAATTATACGATAATTGGCAGACAATTTGGCAGCGCCAGCGCCGGGCGAGCTTTAAATCCTGACCTGTGGTCGCACCATTCGTTGGTCGGCCCATGTTGGGACACGCGGGGCGCGCTAGAGTTATGATCTTGGGGCCAACATCAGCCTCAGGGTCACACAACCCACAGCGGTGCTGGATGATATACGAATCTCTTTACAAGTCGCAGGAAGGCAAAAGCAAAAAAAAACAACAATGGTTTGTTCTTTGGGGTTCTACCTTAACATAACTACGCTAACGCACAAATTATGTTTTAATTTAATGTTTTAATTTAACTGCACAAAATGACTCGAAACGTACATTATTATAACTTAAACCGATTCACCTAAAAATCGAATAAATTAAATCGAAAATACCAAATGTTCAAATTCGTATTCAGGCTAAATGATCGCGCCTGCTGGCGTGGCGTTGGTAATTATCGCGAACGAACTCTTGCTATTACATTAGTGCCAGGCGCTACCGTTGATAGGGCAGCCAGCTGTTGCCGATCACTTGAGAAACTATTTTTAATGATGCATGTACGAGTATTTGTACAATTAGAATCAAATTAGTGGTACATATTTACTATGATGTAGTACATAATAGTTTATGACTATTGTAAAAGTAGCAGGAAGTGCATATACCGTGATAGATAGTAGATACGACCGTCCTTAGTTACTTGCTTGAACTTGCTGAAAGCTATATGGTCATGACTGGCTTTGTATTGCTAAAATTTCTTTCCGAATTTACCAAAGTGGTTTAAAAAGATATACAGATTTACGATTATAAGGCCACCTTAAATTATTGCTACATCCTTTTACAATATTATGCCATATATTGCTGCCTTGTATTTTCAAAAAAAAAAATACAATAATCAATTTTTTATCAAAACAATCTTCTAAATGTATCTATATCTATAACCAAAACTTATCTTTAAATTGTACAGGAAATAGAACTTATAGGTACTGAGTCTCATCATAAAAACGTTCGGTGCTAGCGCCTGCTGTGTAATTATGAGCAATGACTACAATCAAAACTTTGATCGCAGTAATTGCTCCGTCAAAACAAGCAGGCGCTCCTTTCCATTCGTAGTGTGAAACTGTTGGAACTGTTTTGTGTAGCAGAACTTAATTACCAATTGAGTATAGAACTTACTTAATTTTTAGCTATGTACTTGAACTGCAAAGTATATGAAAAAGTAATTGACAATTTTTAAGTATAGTTTTAAGTTAGGTACAGTTTTTTTTTACTCAGATACGACTAAATCCAAGATAAAGAATAAAGTCTATTTTACTGTTGCTGTAGACTGGTAGGGAAGACTGGGTTAGATGTAAAATGTTTATTATAATTTTATATAAAGTCTAATTAAATCAACTAAAACTATTTCAGCTGGGGATTCTATTTATGAAACTGTACAGCAGAGCTATCGTCTCACTTACAATTAGTATAGGATATTTTCCTGCGGTATTTCCGGACCGATACGATATTCAAACCTTCAAGAAAAGAGCGTACTCCCATATCAAAGGCCGGCAACGCACTTGTGACCAAAGAGTAAAGTAACTATACCAAAAGGAAGACTCCTCTGGTGTTGCGGGTGTCTATGGGCGGTGGTAATCGCTTACCATCAGGTGATCCGTCTGCTCTAGGGTTTCTGCTCAAGCTTTCTCGAACTCGAGAGAACTCGAGAAATTTGGCCTCATTCGAGACGAGCCAAAAATGACGGGATCTCGAGAGTTCTCGTGTTCCGAATTTGAATTGGGTATGCTTAAAAAAAATGTTTTTTTTATACTCAATCTTTTACTGTTTTGAGTAGGAAATAAAAAAATATGGCTTTAAATGAAAATATCTCGAAATGTTATTTTTATTTTCATGCCTCATAAAAAACTTAGCATACCCAATCTGGGCATTGACTGCATTAAAAATAAATTAAGAAAAATTATTCACTAAATAGCTTTTTTATTGAAATGGTTGAAAAATGTATTCACTTTCATTTTCATTATAATTTTAATTTATAAGAATTTCGTAATTAGCATGGAAACTACTATATTGAACAATGACGTCATCGTTCAAAATTCTAACAGTTTTAGAACAAAACCTAGCAGTCAACTACCGGATTGCGCCAAGCACCGCCGTGCGACTATTTTTCGTCGCGTAATAGCGCCCGCGCTTCGTGCACACTTCGTAATAGTCCTCTATTCCTCTTTACTTAAAGAAATGATGTCGCTTTATTTATTTGAAGTCTATCAAAGTAAAATAGTTCTTTAAATTCCTACTCTGTGGGTGGCCACAGGAGGTTTAATAGGGTTCCTTTACGCGAAGCTTATCCCATAGATGAAATCGTAGAAGATGCCACACTGCTATTGGCTAAACAGAAGTAGCGTATTTGAATTTTAAGAAAAATAATAAGAATAGATAAAATTGATCTATAATAGGTTGTTTTTCAATTTTAGGAACAAAAACATGTAAGGTTAATTATATTATAACAAATAAAGCATGCTTCAATTAGTTATTCCTTTTTTAACTTCAGATAAAATTATCTGTGCTAACGTTGATTGTCAATTTAGGTAATTAATTTTCACCTTAGAAATACACTGTACACCTTTGTTCTACTGATGCATATTGATCATTTTCACAACAATCAAAGTAGGTATAGTTTTCATACACAGACAAGAGAACACGATTTTCGTTTAACTCATAACATAGTTGTGTGATAGTGGCGCCTCTACCTATGACTGACTGATTTAAAGACTGAAAAATCAGACTACTAGTTACTACAAGTTAGTAAAGTACTTATTTAATTACGTTTTCATATAATTTGCGATTAAAAATATTTTTTCTTTGTTCCTGGTGTTTGCATGTATAGTTCATTCCATTAAAAAAAAAGCAAAACGTAAACAAACTTAGTATGGAACTGACACATGTCAATGTCATCTGCATACTATGTTTGTTTACTTTTTGCTTATTTTTATTGGAATGAACTATAGTTGCAGATCAGTGCATGCGTGTTCATAGCTTTTGGGGATTGATTTGTGGAGGTAAAATATTTTATCATTTTAATATTCACACTACGCCCACGTTAAAATTAGCCGTAGTCATTTAAATCTATGTCCCCAAAAGTTGTTAAGTCGCATGCACATAGTTAAAGTTATCTGTTCCTAACCTAATAAGTTTAGTGTTCAGTTTTGATTTTAGTTGTTTAGAATTGTCTATATATTTTATTATGTAAGAAAACTTTAATTTTTGTTCCTTTCTTTCCCTAAATAAAAGGTACCTAATACCACAAAATATTAAGTATGATGTAATATTTATCAGATTAAAAATTATGCTTTTTTAAATTAATTTCAACAAATTTCAACGGTTTATATAAAAAGACTCGAGACCCGAGAAAACTCGAGAAATTGGCCTCGAGAATTCTCGAAACTCGAGAAATAAAAAAGGTCGAGAAATCAGAAACCCTAGTCTGCTCGTTTGCCGCCTACTGCCATAAAAAAAGGAAATCCTATTTATTCGCAGTTTAACTTCTTATAAGTTACAAGTCTTTTATGAAAAGTTCTTCAGTTTACAGTTTAAATAAAATACTTACTTTCTATCGAATTTATTACACCTTATGTATTTCAAATTCCATACAGGACCGGGAAACATCCTCCCATTCATAGACCAATTCATAACATAACGCAGAATATTCGATACTGCACCACGGGGCGGGCGGCTAGTACTGAATAAACAATACGACAATATTTAGTACGGGACAGAGGGCATAGACTATGCTCAGTATAGTGGTGGGATTGGACTATCGATATCGCACTCCTACAACAACAATGCAGTTGATTGGCGGAGCTCCATTAGTTTGTGGTGCAAGTCATCGAAGAAAGGAATAAAAAGTTTTGCTGCTCATGTTTTGGAGTTGTTTGAGTACTCTGTTTTTGGTATATTTTCTTAAATAACTTTTAAACTATTTCTTTTAAAATAATTTATTTCATGTCCTTTATAACAAGCTCTTTCATTTGATATTTCACCCGGTACAGCTTGCAAATCTTTTTTTTAAATTATCTTATTTGCCCCCCAAAAGTGCCCTTCACAATAAAAATTCTTTTATTTAGGTTATACGTCCGTGTTTGGGTCACAGAAATGTATACGTGAACTAAATTTCAACTTAATCGATCCAGTAGATTCGGAGCGAATTGGCTGTGACAGACGGAAACGGAGACAGACATGAATGATCTTACACTTATTAGGGATCCTTTTTTCCTTTTGAGTTACGGAATCTTAAGAACTTAATTGTTAAGTTAACAGCACAAAATGTTTCTTTTTTATTTTCTCAAGGACTCACTATCAGTCTAATAGACCCAACAAGCAGAACAGAGCAGGTGGAGCAAGTTCTCGATTATTGTCGCTGTCGCCTGTGACTTACTCCCCCGCAGCCACACAATGCGTGGGGCGTAGTCATCCGCTATCGACTCCTGTTCCAAGCATTATTTATTGGCGATGCGTTTACCATTTGTCTTGGGTTTAGTGGTGGTGGTACAAGTCTAAAGCTATACAAAGTGTAATAAAATTGGTCTAGGACCTGTTAACCGAGGATTCTACTCATCGTACTGAACTACTTTTTGTTCTACGACTTTGGTCAAATCGCAAAAAAATTTTTGGGACTCTCCATACAAAAATGGCAAAACAGATGATCAATTTCTATGAAATTTCCAATTATTTTTTGTGATTTGAGCAAAGTCGTAAACAAAAGTTGTTCAGTACGATGAGTAGAGTCTCCAGTTAACGGGTCCTACACCAATTTTATTATACCTTGTATAATTATAAAATGTAAAAATCCGCTCTCGTAATCTTGAACACTGTTGTTTTTAGAAACTTCCTCTAAGCCGCCTAAACTGAATTTGCCAAAAATTTTATCGATTTGAACGAAAAGTCAAGAACTAATGGTGTAGTCTTAGGTACACGCCCTTTATTAACTATTATAATTTATGTCGTCTTGAAATGGTGTATATATTTATTTATAACTTTAAGATTCCACATAAAAAAAAAGTATTTTCCCTACTTTATGTTGGAAAAATACGCCCTGTATCGACCAATCCACAATTAATCACGCGTTTTGCAAGCTTAGTATGGATATTCAAATATTTTTCTTTGTTCCAATTGTATAAGTACCTATTATCATTTGTTGCTTGTCAGTGAGTAAAACTTCGCGAATCCACCACAAACGTGCGTTTTGGTTCGGAGTTTACAATGCTTCAAACGCCCCTTTTTATTCTTATCCCACTCAGTATCGCCGTTTCTTGTGTTTTAAACCACACCGATGCTAGATTTATCTCACTTCGTTAACAAATTGTTGTGAAGTTCTGCATTGTCTTTATGGCTCTTTTGTTCAACGGGTTCCTTACTTCCTTTTTGTCCAATTTTACAACTATCGGGCACGCCTTTTGATACCTTTTGTGAACGGAAGACATCAAATCAAATGCAGTTCAGATGTTTAGATTAAAAGGATAATTCGTTTTCTATTATAGATTTTCTGGCTGTGGTGTCGCCCTGTGGAATCCGTTTCTTTCTATGACTGTATTTGAACATGTGTGATGCGCGACTCGCAAGCGGCTCGTGAACTGCCTGCTCCCAGTGCTGAGGCACGCGGATCTCTTCCCATAGCTCGGGACCTGATAGGTTCCTTGAGGAAAGTTGTTCAGTTGCATAATACGATACGTACGACGTACGTAATCTACGATTTGCCACTTTTCGGAAAATAATATTTTTTTTAGGGTGATCCCTATGCAGGATGTAAAAAGACTTCTACCAGAAACTTTACTTTTTATGAATTTTTTCTATGGATCTTACTTATATAATTTTTTTTAAGAATTCAATATGGGTTCTGTAGGAAATATTGAAAGAAAGAAAGAAAGAAAAAGGTTTATTCAGCAACAACATTACAAAACAAAGACAACAAGTACATAAATTAGCTTAACTTAAAAACTTATATTGGTCGGTCTCATGATCAGAACCCCACTTTTCCTTCAAAGGAACCGGAATCTTTTCCGGGAGTTGTCTAGCTCTTTACACCATATCTTTACAGATATGAAGTTTAAAAAGTCATCTAAGTAGACAAGTACCTAATTACCTATGCTTCTTCACAGTTTCTACGAAGCTCCTCAAACCAATGGCTCCCACGACGACTACGCGCCTCAGGCCAAGCGTTCGAACCTCTTCATGAACACACCGTTCGTCTACCCGCTGCCCAGCAACGCCAGCCTTTTTGACTACGGCCAGTACCACCCGTACCATGCGCAGGAGTCGAGCTTTGAAAGGAGAGACGGTGAGTTTTTTTCTTCCTCTTTTTGTGTGACACAATTAGCGTCCATCCCCAAGGTACAGACGGCGGCTGCTTGGTGTTGCACTTAGTATCACGAAAGAAAGAAGTGAGAAAGATACTTGTACCCTAGTACCTAGTGGGGACGATATGGGTTATTAATTAAACAAATATTAAAGAAATATACAATATTTCCTACCCTCAGTGGTACTAGTGATCCGACTAGGTGGTACCACTGCTCGCTATACATATACCTGATCTGATCCAAATAGGCGTGCTCTGTTATGGCGGGATGAGCGAGATAGCCAGCAATAGCAGCATAAGAGACATTCCATCTTAGCCGTTATACAAATGTCTACACCTTACAGAATAACGTTTTGTTCTTCAGAGAAGCACCATATGGGTCGTCAGCCTTTTTACACAATAAAATGTCTTCCTTCAGGAGGTATCACAGTCCGCGACGTGTCCTCAATGAACGCATCGTTCTCCGAGCCACGAGGACTGTCAACATCAGCTGGCCTGCTGAAGAGTGACGATGAGTGGAAGAACATCAACACGATGCTGAACTGCATCCTCAGCATGGTGGAGAAGACTAAGCGAGCGCTGGCGATACTACAGCAGAGAGGTACGGCTGGTAAGGTTCTTTGCGGATACTAACAAATTATTGTGGTAGAACACAATTTTTGGAATATTCCGGAAATTTTGTTAAGTTTTGAGTAAACAAGATTATGCAGTTGGGATGATATGAAAGTAAAAAAGTAAAAGTAAATAAAAAAGTAAAAAAATATAATTTTATTTGCCAAACATAAGATTTACAATAAGTTTACCTGCGACCCCCACAGTAGGAGAAACTAACTAACAAACTAACTAACTATGAGTTGTTAACGTAAACAAAACTATGAATTAAAATATACAGGGTGTAACAGAAGTGTGTGACAATACTTCAAGGTTGTCTTTACCCATCAAACTGAACAACTTTTGTTCTACAACTTTGTTGAAATCGCAAAATTTTTTTTGGACTTTTCATACAAATCGATCAGCTGGCGAACCAAGTTTGTATGAAAAATCCAAAAAATTTTGTGCGATTTCAACAAAGTTGTAGAACAAAAGTTGTTCAGTTTGATGGGTAAAAGCCAACCTTGAAGTATTGTCACACACTTCTGTTAAACCCTGTATAAGAACATAACAACGTTGGTTTAGAAATACTACAAAATGTATGTCATCTGAAAACGCCTGTTTAAGGAAAATGCGTATATTTAATTTCAAGAATTTACTGAATACTGGCCTTGGGCAGCTACTTGAGTTTTCCTGGTGGTAGAATGTTATTCTTACTGGTTGGATACTGCTGCAGATACTACTTTGCGCTCTGTATTTACCGCCAAGCAGCGAGCAAAACGTTTCGAAAGGTGGGGCGAATTAGACTCAGATGCTTTATGTAAAGTGTCCAGTAACGTTTTATCATTTTTTACAATAAAAACAGACATATTTCTGGTCAATGTTATAAATATAACATCTATGTCTCAGGTATAGAACCAACAGAGAGTAACGACATCAAAAGGGCAGCGAGTGAGATCATGGCGGCGGCTGTCAGACAGACCGAAGAGAGGGTGGCTGAAGTGAGGAGACGAGCCGAAGATGCTGTCAACCAGGTAAGAAGTGATTTACTACAAAATATACTAGACTTAGATTGTGGTCTTAGGAGAACAACAAGGCAAATGGTAGGTATTCTTGGTGGCGCGGCGTCATCTTAAATAAACGTAACTTAAGTTGTGTTTAAGCACAACATAACAAAATTAAACAGAGATTTGCTGATGTATGGATCGAAGAAGTCGCTACTAAGGTAACATAACGTATTTTTCTGAATAAACATTTTTCTATTCTATTCTATTCTATTCTAACAATTTCTTTACATCAAAATGAGCAAGATAATGAGTTAGGGTTTTCGAAGAACAATGGAATTTAAAAAGATGACGGCGGCTGTCACATAGAAGAATCAAATAATTTATAAGCAAAGGAAATAAGCTGAAGAGAAATCGATGTCAACAATAATCTCAGCTGTTCGCTAGAGAGTCGAAATTTTAGATATCTTTGCAACTATAGAGAACATCAACGTCTTTTGACGACCTTAGGAAACGCAAAGAAGTAAAAACTTTTGAACGAAACAACTTCAAGAACAAGAATTTCAATTCATGTAACTTAATTACATTTAAATAAATATAAATATATCTGGACAAATCACACACGGTGGTCTGATCCCAAACTAGAATTCCCTGTATTTACTTCACATAAGTTTTAAAAATTTTGGATAAAAAAAAGTTTTTCACATCTCAAACTTATCGTTTCTGGTCATGACCTTTACATGATTTGACAGATAAATACATAGATAAGATAAAAGCATTGATTGTTGTTGTTGACATGTTGATACAATATTTGGCTTGCAGGTAAAACGCCAAGCCCTTCTCGAGTTGCAGCGAGCAGTGGGTGCTGCGGAGACCAAAGCCCTGGAAATTGTGGCGGCCGAGCGGGGGAAGATGGAGCGCTTGATCGAGAGGCGGCACACCCCGCCACCGCCAGGCAGGGACCTGAGTCCCAACGCAACGACAGGGCAACAGAACGTAAGCACGAATCAGGTTATTATGTAAGGCCGGCAACGCACTTGTGACTCCTCTGGTGTTGCGGGTGACTATGGGCGGCGGTAATCGCTTACCAGGTGATTCGTTTGCTCGTTTGCCACCTCTGCCATAAAAAAGAAAACTAACTAAAAGAGTTTGGGGACGTAATAGGTTGTTAACAACATTCGATGAAACAGATGCAGAAGCAATATGTTTCTTAACCAACATGAACAGATCTGCGTTCCCACGCTTTTAACCACTTAGAACGGACAAAAACCTGTTTTAGGGTACAACGCTTACGCCTACCTCCTTTCATCCATTCTCATTCAGCTGTTACCAGCAAATCTTGCGCAAATCATCGCTCTACTAGCCTGGGGGCGTCCCACGCTATAGTTGCCTAAACTCAATCTCCACTCTAAAACAGTAGAAATCGATTGTCGATACTGCCAAGGTTACCTGCCCAAAGAAGTTTTATATCGTAGCTCCGTAGGGGGTAGCGGGGTGCAAGTCTGTAACCCATCCTAAAGGCCATAGGCTGTATCTATAGCTACGTACTTCAGTCTGCTAGTTCTGGCAATTTTATGGCCTTATACAACCTTCGTGTGTTTCTCCAGTGCTGCTGGAACTGCGGTCGTAAAGCCCAGGAGACGTGCTCCGGCTGCGGTGCGGCCCGCTACTGCGGGGCTTTCTGCCAGCACAAGGACTGGGAGAACCACCACCAGGTAAACTTGGTGCAAGACAAAATTCTTCTTCTTCTTATCTTGTGGCAAAGTTGAAACGTACCTATCTACCTATCACAAAAGATAGACGGCGGTTGCCTGGTGTCATCCAAACGTGTGCAACGCGACCATCATACACATCTCGCATCAGATCTTCGCGATGTTTTCTTCACTGTTAAAGCAATCAAAGAAATACACATAAGTTTCGAAAAACTTATTGGAACATTGGCCAGGATTTTAACCCGAAAACTGTGGTTATAAGGTCAAGGTCACTACCGTGGAGTCAACGAAAATTGGCGATGGTATAAGACAATGATGAATAATGTTTTTCTATGGGCCAAAGGAATGTATAATGTTAATAAGTTTAAAAATTCTTTATAGGGCAGGATCTTATCGTTTTTTTTTTTGTGAATCCTTAATAAATGACGGACCCAATATACTTACATCACAAGTTAATTTGCAGTATTGCACTTATCTAAAATTTAAAACGCTTTTTAAACCATAATTGGAGCTTCTGCTTTTATTCTACAATTAAAATTAAATTACTTGTGTATATCCGCGATTTTTTTTACGGAAAAATTTAGGTATGTCATATGTACCTACTTTCTAAAAAGGAATCACAAAAGAGTATCTTGATCTGAGATTTCAGCGATGTTGTTTAACAAAAATTGTTTATTGTCATGAAATGTCATGAATTGTCTTTTTACTACCATTACATTGTACTGTGCCTTCAATCATCAGATATAGTAGAGAGGCCAATTGGAAAAACGGCAATTTTCGTAGGACCGAGCAGTATTATAGCGACAACTGGTACCGTTGGAATCAGCGTGGTCTACTGATTATCAAACCACTTGTTGTCGCTTTGTAAAGTGGTGGAGTGAGAATCTATGACGTAATCAAGATGGCGGCTGAACGGTTTGGTTTTTCGATATTTTCTCGAGAATCACTAAGTTTTTTTCCGATGTGTGGTATATCATTTGAAAGCTATTGAAAAGACCTACAAATAACATGTATGCACTTACTGTCGTAAATATTCAATTTACGGAGCTACATTGAAAAAACTGACTTTTTTCGATAAGACTGTGTGTTAATTCTTAATATAAGTCGAAAAGTAAGGGGTTTATCAAAAATTTGGTTATTATCTTTTTTGTAGAGCGGTTACTAAGGAATTCAAAATTGTACATTTCAAAGTTATACAATAAGTATTTTTGAACCAAGAGCCAATAACAAGACTCAAGTCGTAAAAACAAAATACGAAATAGAAATACGAAATCGGCAAGCTTTGTTTAGCTATAACTATACTATGTCTGTGGTATCATTTAAAAGCTACTAAAACCTTCTGGTTTAATACGGATTGCATATGGTCACATCGATCAAGTGGGTTAACTGACCATATTCAAGGTCATAGCCTGGATGGGTTTGTAGCATAGTAGTGGCATTTAGCTCGTTCGTTTCCGTGAATCGCAAAGCACGTTTGAACGTTTATTACAAAATTCTAACTATTCTATTCTATTTTACCACTGTCAGATTTTATTGATTATTGAAAAAAAATATATCCAGTTACTACAAACAATCCGTCAATTACTGTATTATACGGGTATACTTTGTTAAAAAAGGCAGATTTGTATTTATACATTAAGAAGAATTATCATTTTTTTTTTCTAACACTTAACATACTTAAGTTATTATATGGATACAGTTTTGACAGATAAAATCAAATATTAAGTAGGAACTAATAAAACTATACATCCTACTTTACAGCAAATCTACATTTTCTTCAGTGTAATTGAACTGGATACTGAGAGAGGAATGCGCGGGGTCAGTTGCTGGCCGGCTTTATGGAGAAGGACTCTTCATGATGAACTCCTTCTTCAAAAAGCCAAAACAGCGCAAGTGGACATGGCTGCATCCCAATGGCGTAGTAAAAAATGAGATTGACTTCATCTTGTCGACAAAAAGGCAAATATTCAAGATGTCTCTGTGATCAACTCGCTGAAGACAGGAAGCGATCACCGAATGGTAAGAGGCACATTGAATCTAAAAAAAAAGCTAGAAAGATGCCGACTTGTGAAGTCCACGCTCTGCCCAGCGCCTATTCAACTCCAAAACCCCGAAAGCTTTCAACTCGAGTTGCACAACCGCTTCGAATGCCTAGGAGAATGCAAAAATGTGGACAATTATAACGACAGGTTCATGGAAATTGTCCAAACGGGTGGGAATAAGGCCTTCAAAGCCAGCCATTTAAAAAGAACATCTCGTATCTCGGACCTCACCAGCAAGCTCATGGAGGAAAAACGAAGCCTGATTCTGAAATCCTCTGAAGATGCTTGTCAGTATCGTCGACTTAACAGACAGATCTCCAAGTCCTTGACCCGCGATATACGCCAATTTAATACCAATCGTATTAAAGAGGCTATCGAGCGCAATAAAGGGTCAAAAGTATTCGCAAGGGATCTGCTGGTCAAAGCCAACTGACAAAGCTGAAGACCGAGGATGGCAGAGTCGTGTCGTCCAAGCCCGAGCTGTTGGAAGAGGTTGAGAAGTTCTACGGACAATTATACACGACTACACGCTTACCTGTCAGCAATCTGGCTGAAGACCCGAGAGCCGGATTGACCCGACACTATACCGAAGATATCCCAGACGTCAGCCTGTGCGAGATTAGACTGGCTCTCAAACAGCTTAAGAACAACAAGGCACCGGGTGATGATGGAATTACAGCTGAGCTTCTGAAAGCAGGTGGAGAACCGGTACTTATAGCTCTTCAGAAGCTATTCAATTCCGTCATGCTCGAGGGACGAACGCCTACAGCATGGCACAGGAGTGTGGTGGTGCTCTTCTTCAAGAAGGGTGATAAGACTCTGCTGAAGAATTACAGACCCATCTCACTCCTGAGCCATGTCTACAAGCTGTTTTCGAGAGTCATTACGAATCGTCTCGCACGCAGGTTTGACGACTTCCAGCCTCCCGAACAAGCCGGTTTCCGAAAAGGCTTCAGTACCATAGACCACATACATACGCTGCGGCAGATTATACAGAAGACCGAAGAGTATAATCGGCCACTATGCTTGGCGTTTGTAGACTATGAGAAAGCCTTTGATTCGATCGAGACCTGGGCTGTGTTGCAGTCTCTCCAATGGTGCCAAATTGATTATCGATACATCGAAGTGTTGAAGTGTTTGTATGAAAACGCCACCATGTCGGTCCACCTCCAGGATCAGAATTCGAAACCTATCCGGTTGCAGCGTGGGGTGAGACAGGGAGATGTTATATCTCCAAAACTGTTCACCGCTGCACTGGAAAACGTTTTCAAGCTTCTGGACTGGAGAGGACTCGACATTAACATCAATGTCGAGTACATCACTCACGCGCAATGCTCGAAGGACTCAGTAGAGTCTCCCAACAAGTGGGTCTTAAAATGAGCATGGATAAGACGAAAATCATGTCAAACGTCCGTGTTACACCCACTCCTCTGAAGGTTGGAGACTCTACACTCGAAGTTGTTGATGAGTATGTATACCTGGGACAAACAGTCTAGTTAGGTAGGTCCAACTTCGAGAAAGAGATCAATCGTCGAATCCAACTCGGCTGGGCAGCATTCGGGAAGCTTCGCAATATCTTCACGTCCAAAATACCGCAGTGTCTCAAGACTAAAGTCTTTAACCAGTGTGTGTTGCCAGTGATGACATATGGATCCGAGACATGGTCGCTTGCTATGGGCCTCATAAGAAGGCTCAAAGTCACCCAAAGGGCGATGGAGCGTGCTATGCTTGGTGTTTCCCTACGTGATCGAATCAGAAATGAGGAGATACGTAGGAGAACTAAAGTTACCGACATAGCTCTCAGAATCGCTAGACTTAAGCACAAAATAGACACAGAAGGTCCGCTCAATACAAACCACTAAAATCGTAAGCATATACATGCTTATAGAAATATACGGTCGTTCGAGGCAAGGTCACAATCGCACAGTACCTGATCTTGCCTACAACAACCGTATACGTCTATAAGTATGTATATGCTTAGGATTTTAGTGAGCGTATCGAGCGGACCTTCTGTATCTGTGTGTTTTGTGACTTAAGTGGCAATGGGCAGGGCAAATAGCTCGTAGAACAGAGAACAGATGACTGTTGGGGCAGCAAAATTCTCGAATGGCGACCGCGCACCGGAAGACGCAGTGTGGGCAGGCCTCCGACCTCGGTGGACCGACGAAATGTATACGTCTATAAGCACGTATATGCTTAGGTTTTAGTGGTTTGTATTGAGCGGACACTCTGTTATGTATACTTTACGGTGTGGCGATGTAGCCAGTAAAGTGCGTTGACTTCGGTGCGGCGGCGTGAAGTGCGGTTTCGTATACCTACTTCTAAAGTTTTTTTGCAGTAATTTGAATAAATAAACTAGGTATATGTTATTTTTGCATTCAGTGGAACAAATAAACTCAATTATATTTTTGCAGTCATTTGAAAGGATAAAGAAGCAACTAATCCTTAAATTGTAGGTTTTTCACTTTAACAATGTATATCATGTACACTACAGAAGCACGGGTTCCGTCTCGTAGCACGGGAAGGCATGGTTAGGCTATAAGTACTTCACAGAATGGTCCAGGTCGAAACTGTTGGAGGTCATGGGCTAGTGGCCAGCCCGTGTCAGAAGTTTCCAAACCACCCATAAGGCCTCTGACACGGCTAAACCTACCATCTAGTGAAGCCGGCATCAACGCTCAAACGTACTTTACAAATCAAGGAAACGCTCGGGATAAGTGCTAATAATAGTAAAACCCATCCAGGTTATGACCGCGAATGTGGTCAGTTAACCTGCGTGATCGACGCGACCACGCAATTCGCATTAAACCAGAAGGTTTTTAGTAGCTTTTAAATAATACCACAGACATAGTATAGTTATAGCTAAACAAAGCTTGCCGATTTCGTATTTTGTTTTTACGACTTGCGTCTTGTATTTAGCTCTTGGTTCAAAAATACTTATTGTATAACTTTGACATGTAAATTTTTGAATTCCTTAGGAACCGTTCTACAAAAAAGATAATAACCAAATTTTTGATAAACCCCTTACTTTTCGACTTATATTAAGAATTAACACACAGTCTTATCGAAAAAAGTCAGTTTTTTCAATGTAGCTCCGTAAATTGAACATTTACGACAGTAAGTGCAAACATGTTATTTGTAGGTCTTTTCAATAGCTTTCAAATGATACCACACACATAGGATAAAACTTAGTGGTTTTTGAGAAAATATTGAAAAACCAAACCGTTCAGCCGCCATCTTGATTACGTCATAGATACTCACTCCACCACTTTAGAAAGCGACAACAAGTGGTTTGACAATCAGTAGGCCACGCTGATTCCAACGGTACCAGTTGTCGCTATAATACTGTTCGGTCCTACGAACTTCATAAATAAAGCACTTTCGACGAATCGGCCTCTCTACTAATATCATTCCTTGTCGTTCTTCAATATCTAACCAGACTACTTCATTTCCAGGTCTGCAGCGGCCGAGACCAGAAACCCACAGCCCTGCTCCGAACATCACCACCTGCGTCCCTACCGAAACCTTTAACCAGGTCTACGACACCCATCGCTGCCTCCACCACCCAATCCAACCCTGCGACAACAGTCTCTGACAACCGCCTGTCATTAAGCACTTTGAATTCTGCCGAACGGTTACTGACAAACAGCCAGGATAGGATCAACTCTAGCAGTAATGATAGGATTGCGCTGGCGACGCTGTCTTCTGCTCAAGGGTTAATAGGTATTGGGAAGAAATGACGCCTCAACAAGGACATTTTGACGGCGAGATTCCCTAGGAGGGTTAGGAGGTAAACTGTCTTTGAAATGACGAAAACAATTTAAAAAAAAAACTTGAGTATGTTACACTAAAATCTCTTTTCGATCGACTTCCCAAAAAAGACATGTTGTACAAATCCTCTGTAAAAGTGGTAAAAAAGAACTTGTATACCAAAGAGCTTGTATATAGGTTTATTGGTGATTACATAGTTTTTGGTATTTTTACTTATTTCGTAGTATTTTTTTAATAAGCATTTGTTTAGGAGCAAAGACAGGCGCTGAAAGACTTTGATATTGGACGCCTCTCGCCAAATTATGTCCTACCCGCTTTCTGGTAGTTAATAATGGTACAAAGCTATTCACTGAGCTATGGCCCATTTGCACTGCAACACACATATACTTACTTTGTTTTTGTTATATATCTGATTGTCTGTTTTTGTTTGATGTATTTTAGTTTATAAGTATGTGTGTGATTGAAGTATCAAATAAACGTTTTACTTACTTACTTACTTACTTACATGTATTATATCTATGGGAAGGTCTTTGTCCAACAGTGGACGATTATTGAAAAAGGTTTTGTGAAAATATTTTTTGGATTCTTGCTAAGTTACCAAAGAAATTGTAAATACCTACTTACCTACATACT
The DNA here is from genome assembly GCA_958295455.1 of Coleophora deauratella. Lineage (NCBI taxonomy): Eukaryota > Metazoa > Arthropoda > Insecta > Lepidoptera > Coleophoridae > Coleophora > Coleophora deauratella. The sequence continues at coordinate 1,017,202 of OY282401.1, read as the reverse complement.
TATTAATTATTTATATTTTTAATTAAGTAATAATTTTCACAGAAATATTATAATGTAAATACATAGTGCCATAATTGTATATTATTTCGTGGTTTAAATCTTATTTTTATTTAATATTTTTATGCATTCTTAGTTCAAAGTTTATTGTTTTATTGTTTCTTTTTATTACAAAAAATACATGCAAATATAATAACTGCTTAATATTAAAATAATTGTAGGTAATCACTGTGTTTTGTTGTGAATAATTAATGTATGTTTGTAATTAAATTACCCTTGTATGTTTCGTTCGCAACTGGTTACAAGCCTCCGGTTACGTACGCGGCTTTAAACATATACTTACTTACTTTATTTATAAGATATTATAATTTTATTAATAAATAACGTTCCATTATAATGTGCAATATTAAACTTTAGTATATGATCAACTTATTAGGGATAAAGTACTATACAGGGTTACTTTTGGACCCCCCACCAAAACTTGACAGTGGCTTCTACTCATGAAACTGAGCAACTTTCCCCAAGTAACCAATGGTCAATTCGCAAAAAAAAAATTGGGCATCTCCATACAAAATAGGCCGATCACGTGATCAAATTAGTATGACAGGTCCAACAATTTTTTTGCGAATTGACCATTGGTTACTTGGGGAAAGTTGCTCAGTTTCATGAGTAGAAGCCACTGTGAAGTTTGGGGGGGGGGGGGGGCGGGGGGTCCAAAAATAATTCTGTATACATTTACAATACAGGTGTTATTTTGGTTGACAAATCCCTTGGGATCAACCCTTGGTGATGTTTTTCGACCAAAAAGCCCTGCTTTAAAATAAAAAATATATAATTTATAAGTAGTTAAATGTACGAATTTCGAATTTATAAGAATTAATTGTAACTAATAGATACTTAATTAATAAAAATAATTATTTATTATTAAATTAACAACGTAATTATCTACCATAACTACCTGTATAATAACTTTGCTGGTTTGGAATCCGATTCAAATTCATGAAATAAAATGTTAAAATACTATTACTAAAGATTTTCACTTACCCATTCCTTTACTTAAATGAATTTTAATCTATTACCCGGCTACCCTAGAGGGGATTGAACCCACGACCCTTGGCCAGTGCCGTAAATAGCCTTTTTTGCGCCCTGTGCGAGCTTCTATAACTGCGCCCTTGTTTTTTTTTAGATATTATAGGTACCCTAGAGCAATGCTATGTATAGGCCTACTTTATTTCATTCGGGTGATAAAATAAAACTTAGTATTGGTGAACCAATTATGTAATATTTTGCGCTGCCAAAAAAAATGAGCGCGATGTTTTGTCTAATTTAAAAGACGTTTTTGATGATACTGGCATGTAGGTACGTACGTATGTGTTGGAATCGAGCACTAGGGGCGCAGCGGGAACTTATCAGAGCAAACCGAAAAAATAGTAGTCCTGCCTGGTCTGGCCATTCTTGCGCCCCCCAGAGTCTACGCCCTGTGCCTGGGCACCGGTGGCACCGCCCTTTTGGCCTAGCAGGCCGGCGGCAGCACCGGGAACATACGTTAACTCTACGTTAATCGTCCCAATATTATCTACTAATATTACTATCCGTTAATTCAAGGATTTGCTAATTATAGCTTAATGAAAAACCTGAGAGTAGGTAGGTATTTCTGTGTCTATTTGTTTGCTGCTCTTTTACGCCAAAACTACTGGACTTATCAGTCCAACAACGAAACAACAAAATTAACAACAACAAACACATCGAAATTATGCTGAGAAGTTCAGCGAACTTTAAAAGTAAGGGACTTAGCACTGAAAAAAAAATAGCTCCCAAATTATTATCTGAAAATATCCATTTCCTTCCACGATTGAGACCCACTTGCGATAATTATAAATCCCATAAAACAATAATCTTCATTAGTCAAATTACGGACACAATGTAGTCCCATTAAAATTAATTATATGTCCATCATACATGCAATTAATGAATTAAACATCGATTCCCTACGGAAGCGACAAATCGCACCGTTTTTTTTATATCAATCATTTGTCGCGTTCTTTGATAGTGTCCTTTATATCACCAGCGAAATGTGTTATGTAGCATATAGTGTTACTGCTATTTAACTTTTTTTATTAAGTTTCACTCAAAAAATTGGCTTGAAGAACAGAAACTTGAAGTCTTAAAAGATCTGAACATCCTTTAAGTATAACTGGCAAGTATAATAAGTACCTATTTCCATTGCAATTTATATACCCTCTTCGTATTTTCTGAAAAAAATACTTACTGGCCGGAGGTAACAACAACCCCACTGTATTTCAAATTTGGAATATCAGAAGTCATAAGGTTTTCGGACGCCGGCGGCGACGGACGTCTACTGCTCGCAACTCCAAAGAGATTGCTACAAAGAGTTTAACATAACAAAGGAGTGTCAGATGCCATGTTATTGTAATGCGATCAAGTGGAAATGGTCAAAGGGATGTCAACTTTTTTGAATGGGTTGAGGTAAAGATGTTGCAGCTGAATGTGAAGGGATGAGATTTTGTGGGCTAAGGTTTATTTCAATTCTGTTTAATTCCCGACACATAATGTCTATGTTAAAAAGTTTGAGGCCTACTAAGTCTGTGGGTCTGAACGTGGCATCCTATGTGGCAAACTTTTACCCTTTTAAAGGCTATCTCTAAAAAGGGTATACTGATTTGAAAGCGGTATTATTTATCTCAAAACAAAAATTTAGGTTTTTCGTGTCATGTTTGTTAAAAATCGGTTCAGTGGTTTCTAGTTCTACTGTTACGGTCGAAATGATTTTATTACGCGTTGTAGCCACCTGGTTATTGTACTTACCGTTAATATTTTTTTAATGTTATCTACAATTCTACATTCGAACCAACTATATAAAACAACCACCTATGATTTGTCCTGTCCGTCCATCACTCTACACATCCCACCAATCCATTCTCTCCTCCGTGCTACCAACATATAAGTGTTGTCTAGTTCAGCTCACTTTACTTCAAGTAGCTGCAATCAACGCGACTGGCATAATTGAACTCGGCCCAGTCACTAGCCAGTCGGCTGGTCGAGTGGTTTGCGAATTAAACGTCATGTGATGACAGGAAACTGACAGTTACAAGAAGCCTTTGGTCAGAACGAGTGTTGAAGATAGGTTGATAGCTGTCAGATTGATTCGTCTGCACAAGATTTGAAAGCAAAGGGATATGTCTGTTTTATTATTACTGCCTTGCACTAAAACGGCTTAATAGATTTTTTCGTCTCAGGTCATTTTATTATTCTGTTTTTTATCCACAACTGCTATGTCGTTAACCCTTGGCAACATTTATTTATGCAGGTTGATTCGTCGTTAACACTTGGCAGAATTTATTTTAAAACACTGAATTATTTTTCATCCTTGGTCTGTCAGTGCTGAGGGATCAGGACCACAAATAAGGTCTCGTCATTGGCTGCGGTTTTAGGTGCTATGGACTGCCCTCTGAATGTTGCCTCCTACAGGTTTCATCATCACATCTATCTATCGTGCATTTTCATACAGACTGCTTTAACGGTGAAGGAAAAACATCGTGAGGAAACCTGCACATCTGATTTCTAGATGTGTATGATGGTCGCGTTGCACACGTCCGTAGGTGTAAATCTAAAATGCCCTACACGTGACCGCGGGTGATGCTAAGTGCAACACTAGGCAACCGCCGTCTATACCTTGTGGATAGAACGGTTAAATGTGCCACACGATAAGAGAAGAAGATCACATCTATCCATTGGGAAGGTGCTCTGCCCCTGAGTTAATAGAATTATGAAATACTAGCTTTTACCCGCGTCTTGCGCATTGACTAAATATAACCATCTGAGGAAGTCGTTAGTCGGGTAAAGTTATAGGATCCTTCTAACCTATGTACTCTAGCTTAGATGACGAACTGTAAAACCCGCGATCTACTTATTTATTACACTTAGTTACAGGAAAATTTACCACAATAGAAATTATGACTAAGGCTTAATTAGTGACTAATATCGCGTAATTAGAATATGTTCTCGGAAAACACCTGTTCTCTCATGATCAAAGAATAAGTTTAAACTATTTATATTCACTTATAAGTAATGTCTTCAAAAACTGCGGCATTCTTTTAAGACTCTGAACAACTTATCTTTTAAGGAAAACCTGAAATAAAATAAATTCGCAAACATAAGTTTTTTCTCTCCATGTAAAATTGGCAAGTACTTAGAAAAACTGAACATAAGTTGTGTGGAAAAAGTTCTTCAGTTTCAAGAGTCAGACCCTCATGTAATTTGGTAAGACGAAGTATGGTTCATTCCAATCAAAAAAAAGCAAAAGGTAAACAAACATAGTATGCAGATGACATTGACATGTGTCAGTTCCATAGTAAGTTTGTTAACGTTTTGCTTTTTTTTTATTGGAATGAAGTATACGTACTTAATTAGTGATTACATCTAAGTTGTAGGTATGAATATCTAAACCTGCTGTATTTTTGTACGTCTGTATTTATAAACATCTTTGTCACAAAAGACACAGATACAGAAGGTCCGCTCAATACGCTCACTAAAATCCTAAGCATATACATGCTTATAGACGTATACGGTCGTTGTAGGCAAGGTCACGATACTGTTGTGATACTTTTCCGCGTGACCTTGCCTCGAACGACCGTATATTTCTATAAGCATGTATATGCTTACGATTTTAGTGGTTTGTATTGAGCGGACCTTCTGTGTCTATTTTGTGTCTTTGTGTCAACGATGAGTCAACGCATTGAACCGCGGATCAACCAGAAAAATAAAATAAAACCAGTCAGTTGTGTTTAGTTTCTTATCAGTGCAAGACAAAGTAACATACATACAGACATAGTTTTAATTATTTGTAATAAAATAACTTAGTGATTTTCTGTTTATGAAATGATTTAGATAACGTAACAGTATAATGAAGACTTTGGTGAGTGATAAACGTGTTTTTTTTTTTAATAATGCTAATATATGATAGGAAATTGCGCACTGTATTTTGGACATTAAAGTTTTTGGTGATCGCGTTTGCATGTAACATGTATTCGTGTTTTAGAGTCGGTGTCAGCAGCTGCCGTGTGATACGCGTATTTTACATATAAGTAGCACTTATGTATAGTTCGCGTCACGTAAAAAGAGCGCTGGCTGGCGTTCCGAGGATGCACTCTGACAGCAATTGTTTAGTACCCTCTCTTTCACACTTACGCGATTTATATTAAGCTATCCTGTTGTCAGAGTGAACTGTTCTGCCCTCGGAACGCCCGCCAGCGCTCTTTTTACGTGACGCGAGCTGTACCTAGACGAAAATTTACAGATTAGTGCTGGCCTGAGGAACAAAATGCACTGTGTTCATTCTGGGCAGCACTTGGTCCAGACCTGGTCAATGTCTTTTATTTTACTAGTGTAACTATTCTATGATTGGAACACTAGCTTCCGTCGTCGTATCTCATCTTCAAATGAGAACTTATCAAAACAAATATTCCAGGTTTTTCTTCTCTTGGCTGTGGTGGTGGTGACTGCCTCTGCAATAGACCAGAAACGTCTTCTCATCAACAAACCGTACCATGAGATCTTCAAAAGGATCCGATCACCCCGGAATGCCAAAATGCTGTTTTATACAAAGGGTAAGGTCATGACAAGAAGAACAATATCGATACATCGTCGCTCCGTTTTGAGGTGACAGAATGACAAAGATACATTGTCATTTAGATTATTATTTTGTAAGATAATAATTGAAAATAATAATAATATCTGGGACAAATCACACACGGTCATCTGGCCCCAAACTAGGATTCCCTGTATCTTGGGAACCAGAGACTGATATACATACACATATACTTTTAAATACATACATATATAGATATTACACATCCAGACTCAGAGCAAACAATTCTGCTCATCACAGAAAAGTTTGCCCTGTGTGGGGATCGAACCCACGACTCTCGGATCAGAGGTCAGGATCGCTAACCACTTAGCCACCAAGTCAGTCAAATGAAAAAAAGCTGATGGTCCACCTGATGGAAAAAGTGGCATCCGCGCCTATGAGCATCTACTTATAATCCCAGAAGGTTCATTAGTGCTTTGCCGATACTTGAGGGCTAAGACGAAATGCCGAATTACGCTGGCTAAATCGCGCAACCTGCGAATGATGGAATGGAACAAGTCCGTGGAATTGGTCCCGAAAACCTTGAGTTTTCTGAGATAAAACTTTACTTTACTATTTATAGTATCCTGGCTTTCCTCCACTCCGGATTATTTAGTATTATAAATATTAAAAAATAAAAATCCATTGACCGCTTTGTTACTCTTTGACAAATTGTGCCCCCACCGCTAACGTTGGCTCCAGCCGACAAAAATTTATGAAAATCCTGGCGCCTGTGGCAACGAAACCGGTTGTCGGCCCTAACCAACTGTACCGCTCAAAAAAGTAAATTTTCCAGGCCGACATGAGGGTTGAAAGTTTGCAAACTGAAAGAGACTAAAGTAGAAATTGGTAAAAAATATTTTACACGTCACACATCAGAATAACCTCACCTGATAAAAGTACGACCTTTTCGGATGCAACTCGAGAACCAAATGACGGACTGTTATCATTTATTATTATTATATCTTGTGTGTTATTATTTCTTCATTCCAGGAGGTAATCAGAAACCGGAGCCGACACTGCCAGCGTTGAGGAAGGGGGAGTACATTTGCGGCAACAAAATATGCACGCTGAAACCGGGGGAAATCCCGCGAGGCTGCGACGGTGCGTGCCAGTACCGAGTGCACTGATAATTACATTAAATTACCCAAGAACTGTTCGATTACGAATTTTCATTCACTATAAAACACCCAAAAACTATTTAATGACGAATTTTCATTCACTATAAAACACCCAAAAACTATTTAATAACTAATTTTCATTCACTATAAAACACCCAAAAACTATTTAATGACGAATTTTCATTCACTATAAAACACCCAAAAACTATTCAATGACGAATTTTCATTCACAATAAAGCACCAAAGCTTACGAATTTTCATTCAAAATAAAACGCCAAAAAACTGAATAATTTTGTATTTCATTTTCACTTTTTTTTTTTTCTTTCTTTATTCATTTTATTTTCTCAAAGCTCTTCTGCCACCGTTCCTGTGAGGTCTTGAAAAGCGCTACGTTGAGTTTCGCAGCCACGAGTTTCCCGTACTGCGTGCTGTTGAGGAGACCGCTCTTGTCGCTAAGCTCGGTCATGATTTTGACGCGTTGCTCTGTGGAAGCTGCGTCGAAGATCTGCTCTAGTGCGCGGGACCCGTGCTGGGACAGAGCTAGCTGTTGGTAGAAGCCCTGGAATTGAAGATTAAAAGGTTACCTAAGAGAGATTTTTCATATTATTGTGCTAATCGTTTTTCTGATCATAGCGTAGTAGCTCAAAGTATAATACAGAGGGGCCACTTCAAACAAACCACTTAAACTGTTTTTTAGATCGGAATCGTAGGATACTTCAAACAAGTTTTCACTGTTACTCCTATCTTTTGTTTTCCTCTTTGTTTTTTCACACGAACGAGTTTTTTTTTACCCTCAGTTGGTAAGCCTTTGGCATCATCTCACCTGATGTAAGTGATGATGATGCCGAAGATGGAAGCGGGCTTACCAAGATTTCCCAATGCAATGAGGAACTGGCTATCTTATCTTCATGCCGGAACATATCAATGCTGTTAACATTGATGTTTGGCGGCAAGACTTAGATAAGATGGTGGTAGCTAGCCAGGCTTAGAGCGGGCTCAGAAAATGCCCTACAAAGTTGAACCCCACCAGTAATTCGAACCCGCGGCCTCCTGATGTGAAGCGAGTGGACTAGCCACAAGGTTACGGAGGCGGTAAACGTTAAGATCCGATGCGAGATCAGAATTCTCTACAGGAAATAAATACATGTTTATACATATACAGTGGATCTTTCAGGTGCGATCAGTAGCGAGAGCCTCGCGCTTTGCCCTGGTTGGGGGGGATCAAACCCAAACTCTGTGATCAGTACTCAAGAGCGCTAATCACTGACCCACCGAGTCAGTTGATATACTTAAAAAACTATAAACAATGATCTGCCAACGCTGAGGCCAACTTAGTACTAGTAGCCAACCGCAACTCAGGTGACAAATCATCCACTAAAATATTAAAACTCGGATGACTTTCTGCCTCACACAACCAAACTGTGGAATGATTTGTCGCCTGCGGCATTTTCGGACCGATACGACATTCAAACCTTCAAGAAAAGAGCGTACTCCCATATCAAAGGCCGGCAACGCACTTGTGACTCCTCTGGTGTTGCGGGTGTCTATGGGCCGCGGTAATCGCTTGCCATCAGGTGATCCGTCTGCTCGTTTGCCACCTCTACTATAAAAAAAAGAAACGTCCTTTTCAAATTGTCAGGCGACGAATCGTCCGCAGTTGGTGCCGTTATCGGATGAGTCGACACCTAGTATGTGGTCTTTACGGCTTACCTTGAGTCTCCATACCAGCTTATCGCGCACCTTCACACCGACACACTGCCCCTTACAGAGCGCATCCGCCACGTGGCAGCCCTTCGCATCCTTCAGGTTAACCGACTACAGACACGGTCATAACCGCGATGAGTTTGAATGTTACTGGCATTTATCTCGACCGTTTCCGTGCTTCGCAAGGCACGTTACGCCGTTGGTGCCGGCTGTTATCGCTAGATGACAATCGTTAAGCATGCATATTACAGGCGGCTTGAAAACTTCTGACACTGGGGTTGGCCACTAGTTTCACAACCTCCACCAATGCCGACTTGGCCCCGTGTCTGAATTATGGCCTAACCTTCCCGAGTTATAGAGAGACCCGTGCCCCTGCAGTGGGGACGTAATGGGTTGTTAAGAAAACCATTGTCGGCTATAGCCGACTGTGGTGGTCAAGGGTTTAAGTCTCTTACCTTAAGCCTCCAAACCAACTTATCGCGCGCCTTCACCCCGACGCACTGCCCCTTACAGAGCGCGTCCGCCACGTGGCAGCCCTTCGCATCCTTCAAAACCACCAACAGTTCCTCCGGAGACAGCTCCAGCAGACTATTCACAGCTTTCGCTGGACGCTGTAGGGAGAAAAACAACGATATCGATATGTCGTAGCCACATAACAGTTTTATAAACGGGCTAGCTGCTTTGTCGACTACTGTCTAAGATGTAGCAAAAGCAAAATCCAAATACACCAACATTTAGTAGAAATTACTCAATATTGCCATGCAATTGAACACTGTACCTATGTATCTTCCTAGCGAGATTGTAGAATTAGCCGTTTTGTAAACTGCGAATAAAACGGAGAGACGGCTAAGTTAGGTCGTCTGGTGGCAATGGAGCTCCGTACGACACGGTTAAATTCATAATTTTTACACAGTAAGTAGATAGTCTGTTTTTAAATCAAATACAATCTGACTACGATACAATAATACGATGTGAAAATACCTCTTGTGGATATAAAACCCTAGAAACTCATCATATTAAGTATGAAGCTTATGTTTTTTTCCTATGTTATCGTAGCTTTCAAAAGGTGGACAGATTTCAGTGTAGTTTTCTTATATGGCTATGTTTAATGAAAATCATAGATACACAGACTTACTTAGAATTAGGGAGCAGTGGTATTTATTATATTTACTTGATAGTCGAAGTCGGGTAAAACTAACCTTATTTTTACCGCGACTTGAGGATGGTAAAAGTCAGGTAAAACTTATCTGAATTTTACCTTGACTTGGAGATCCTAAAGGTCAGGTAAAACTTACCTGATTTTTACCTTGATATGGAGATGGTAAAATTCAGGTAAATCTTAATATTTTTCAGTAAAACTTACCTAATTTTTATCTTCGACGGAATTAGGTAAAAGTCAGGTAAAACTTACCTGATAATCCAGAATGCTTTGTAGTATGACAGATCCGTGGACGTTGATAAAGTATTCCTTATCCAACTTGCTCGTGTCGATCCGGTCTATAGGCAGAAGCCGCAGGCAGCAAACTGCCAAATACTTCTGATGCTGTTGCTCGGTGCATTTGAGCGCTGCTTCTAAGTTCTGGAAGTCAAATTAAATAAAGTTTTTTATTTAAGAAGATCGTCATATTTTTCTTCCTAGTACAAAGTTCCTATCACGCGGAACTAAAACTAAACTCAATGTTTTTGGAAGTGTTTGCGAAGCGAGAATTGCAAAGCGTTAAGAAACGTCGAGCGCAAAAGAAACTCGCTTCAACTCTTTTTTTTTTAAAACTTACTATTACAATTTGTTTCGTCAATACAGTTCCCTATATTATGAGCAGTAAATACTGAAAGAGTAATACATCTCCAAATACCCTCAGTTATTCACCGAATGAGTTAGTTTTGAAGTTTTTAATGATTTGAGCAAAATTTTTCAGTTTCATGACTAGAGTCACCAGTTTGAAGGTTTGTACCAGTTAGTGATGTCAACCGGTTTTAAGAAAACCTAAATAAAACTGTTTTTTTACAATACCGATCGGTTGTAGTTCAAGAAAACCGATTATTTTTTTGCAACCCTCAATGCACGCGTGTTTGGCAATATTTATTTATATTTTTATGCTTTGCACTTTTTCAAAGAGTAATATGGTCATTTCTTTAAAGTTCCTATCGGTGCCAGTAACTTCTGTTCTTTCGAAAACTTATGTTCTCGGCATCGATCCGGCAAAATTTTATCATCAACAAGGAACAGACTGCAAAATTTGCAGTTCATTTAAACTTTGTTTATTTATCAAAATGAAGATTTAATTTATTAATATTACTGAAATAAATAAAATGTTCTTTTTTAATTTGGTATTCATCTTATTTTGTAAAAAACCTAAAAATACCTAATAAAACCGTTGTTTTTTCAAAAACTAATTGGTAAATACCGGTGGCGACAATTGTAAACGGTTGACATCACTAGTACCAGTCACTCTGTCTGTATAGTATAATGCTTACGTTGACAAACTGCGCTTGCTTCGCCTTCAGCCTAAGACACCCCTTAGCGAGCGCCACGACAACGCCGGTGTTGCCGCACGCCAGCAACGCGCTCAACTTATCCGACAGCTCATCGAATATTGGCTCGAACTGGAACGATATACACCTGTTTACTCCCCGACAGAAAACACAAATTTCAAACTTCTTTAAGTTTGTGTGTGAACATAAAGTTAAAACATGCCTAACTAATGAAATGAAATTATTTATTAATAACACTTGTTACAAGTCAAAGTTTTAACAATATCTACATCGGTAGGTTAAGTATATAATTGTAGATGAATAAAATAGAAAGTCTTGAAATTAATGGAATTCCCTTAGCCATAGACATCATCATCAGCCGAAAGACGTCAACTGCTGGACAAAGGCCTCCCCCAAGGATTTCCACACCGACCGGTCCTGCCCGCATCCAGTGGCTTCCCGCAACCTTCACCAGGTCATCGGTCCACCGAGTGGGAGACCTGTCTACGCTACATCTGATAAGCCCTTGGCATCATCTCACCTGATGGTAAGTAATAATGATGCCGAAGATGGAAGCGTGATTATCAAGATTCCCCAACGCAATGGGGTACTGGCGATCTTATCTTCATGCCGGAACACATCAATGCTTTAAGATTGATGTTAAGACTTAGATAAGACGTTGGTAGCTACCCAGGCGGGCTCAGAAAATGCCCTATCACTAATCAAACCGAGTCCTACAAAGTTGGACCCCGCCGGGAATCGAACCCGCGACCTCCTGAAGTGAAGGGAGGTGGACTAGCCACTGGTCTGTGGAGGCGGTTATGTCATCAGTATCACTGTTAGTTATTATAAGTTCCACTGTCCCTCAGAAGCTGACAACTCACCTCCTCCTTAACCTGGCAGTTGTCAATGAGCCGCTGCACAGTGAAGTTGAGCATGGGCACTAGCGCCATCTGGCCAAGCCGGTTGATAAAGCACTTTGCATACAGCTGGGTGTACATCTTTTTCTTTGCCACGAAGAGTGCTGCTTCCAACAGTCTGGAAGGGGGAAAGATACATGCTAAATAACCAATAAAATACAAATACAAACATATGTTTCTACGTATAATATGTAATAATAATAATAACCTTTTTGTACCTAAAGCTTACAGTTTATAAATTATTTGTATTTGTATTGTTATGAAAAAATTTTCAATTACTATATTTGAAATTCAAATACTTCCTCACACATATTTATATAGAAAAAATTTTGATACCACAAGAGAAACATAAATTATTATATTACTTCTTCTTATTAACCTACTTCTAAAATAGAAATATGTATGATAAATAAAGATACTGTTTACCTGACTGATGATTCTGAACGAAACACTGGTGGCAAGCTGCCATTCTGTAAATTTCTCTTGGCTCCATCTTTTTTGCTGTCCACATCCATATCTTCTTCTTCTTCCTTCTTGATGTCTTTCTTATCATCCGTCTTCTCATCACGGCTCGATGAAATCCAATCATCAGGTGCAAAACTCTCTTCTAACAATTTCTTTATTATATCTTTTGTTAATTTTTTATCTACGTTCTTAACAGCATATAATAACACTTGTAATAAGCCTGACGTTATGTTTTTAAACGGTAAGTCCTTGAACTGAGGCCAAGCAGACAGTCTGGTACCAAAATCTTTAACAATATCTTTGAATTCTTCTGGCACAATTTTGTAGTTCATTTTGGTAAGATGTGGAGGTATACCTTTCTTCTGATCGACGGGTTGCCTTAAAAGATTCACTTTAGGTTTCTCTCCGGGTAGCAGAGTAATGCCACTAAGACATTTTAAAGCACTACGTAAAATGTGGTTTGCGTATGGATCGGAAACAAACTCCTCTAAATTATTTAACACATATTTACATATCTTTAACGTAAATTCTTGACATCTGTCAATGTGTACTTGGCTATAAATTGATTCCTTCGTTTCAACTTTGACTTTTTTCTTTGGAGTCTCTTCTGTATCTGATTCTTCTTCTTCTTCACCTGTTTGTAAATGTTCTACCGCCCTTTCACAAGATACTCTTAGTAAAGTCTCTATGACGTGACTGCTAAAGTTGTCGGAGCACAGTTTACGTAGATCCGGGCTGAGAACATCAATGAACCTCTCCAGGTCTTCTGGTGAGGAGTATGGTAGCAGCAGCTCGACGACTCTGCACCCAAGCTGGTTTCCAACCACGTTCAACTCCTGATCTTTAGTTCTCTCCAATACATTGTTGACAAGAACTTCTGTAAAGGGATAGTTTCGTTTTAGATATGCATCAACTATTTGTCATCATTATTTAATTGTTGATTGTAAATCCAAAAGTATTTATGTCTGTTAAGTGCTTCTTCTCACCTAACTACTAAACCGATTTTGGTGAAAATTGGTATACAGCTTAAGTGAAAAAGGAGGAGCAAAGTAAGAAGGCACCTTTATTCCGACAAAAAAATATTTGAAATCACTAAGCCAACCATTAACTTTGCAAATGATTTTTATAAAATCAAAACATAACCTAAACAAAATCTGAGCGCGCAAAATTTTGCCAATTATACACATAAAAAATTATATTCCACAAAACTTGACCAGAACACTTACGTCTCTCTTCGTCGTCGTGTATGCCCTGCTTGATGGCATCAAGGATGCCAACGAAGTATTGGTACAGTTCCTCTGGCATTTTTGTGCCTCGACCCATTTGACCCTTTTTAGCGTATTTCTTCGCGTTGGAAATGAAGTTTTTGCGCTTTTTACGCGACCTTCTCTTGTTTGGATCCGTTTGCGTGGGGTTTTCACTCATTTTAGATGTCTAGAATAAAATAAAACAGAAATCTCAACACAAGTAAACGTAAACAGGTGAGGTGTTGAGGTTATGTGTCAATGTCAAACTCATGTGGTTGTTTTTTTTGGTTTGACAGCTACTTACGTTCCTTGTTGCATTAAAGATTGTTTTTGTTATGTTATCAAATTATAATAATAAATGAAAAGTCTCACAAAGCTCTAGTTACCTAGGTACCTTTTAAAATATTCAGGCCAGAATCGGAACTATTAATATAAAACCTATAAATACAAAACAATGACCACCTTCTTCCTCAACACAACGTGCGCATGCATGCGAATAACGGAACGTGTCATAATGGTCCTTCGAGCGGGCGCGGGCGCGTGACTTGCTTGACTACTGTTCCTGGCTGGTTCCATAAGGCTGCCTCGCACACGGCTGGCTGGATGCACCTTACAGACTGAAATTTCTGAATGCTTGGAAAAATTCAAGGATGGTCGGGTTTCCGTTAATTTACGAACAAGCTACGAACCTGAAACTTATTGATAAACATTAACGTTAGTTATCTTTTTTTATGGGATCACCACACCTGAACTCACATTAAGAAAGTTTCGATTCATGTCATGTATCCTACACGGTGTACCTGTTATTCAAATCCATCCATTGCGCTACAAGACGACAGTTTACAGATACCTATGCATGCTTACCGATTCAGCCAGCATACTAATTATCTACATTCCACGATCGCTTCAATGAATCATTATTATCATGCGATAAACTAAACACTCCTTGGCTGCGGCTGTAAAAAAAATAAAAAAGTTGTTCCCGTCCTGCTCCTACTTCAGCGAAGGCCTGAGTGCAGTGGACGCGAGGCAAACCAACCAACCGAACCAAACTAGTTTTGACGCTCGTTCCGCGGGAGAGCGCGCGCATTCTCCGCTTGCGCAGTGCGCACAATTTCGGAAAACCTCACAATGTTGTGGTTATTGTAATAAATAAAAATACTACGATTTAAAGGTTAAAATCTTTTTACAGTTTCAAAACCAAATTTTAGTTTAACGAAAAAGTTTTTAATCACGAAAAAATATTTCTTCACCTCGAAGTTTGAATTTTGGAACGCCGAAAAAAGTAAGCAATATTGTTTTTTATTTTTTTATTGAATTGCAGGCTTAGGCTTTGTTTTATTTCAGCCAATTTTTAATAAACTTCCATAGATTACTTATTATTCTGTTTGCCACCGCCTGCGCCGCCGCCACTGATGCGATATGTTTTGCCGGGAACCTGTATGACAAGTTCTTAAGAACTGTTGAGCTGCCTGTGTTAAATGAAGGCGTTGACCGATGTTTCCATGCGACAAAGTCTTACCAAGATAAGCTGTTTTGTTTGCCATACATCTCTAGCATATATTGCCTGTGTTTTTCATTAAGAGTAGTTAACAGCCTACGATGCGTTTTAGACCTACTTCGCTAATTATCGTTTTAATTAAACTACTCTTTAACAGACAGATGTCCACTAGAATCCACTCGCTGGTAGGAATCTAGGATCAACTGGTGCAGTGTTTTTCAACCTGTGGGTCGCGGGAAAAGAAAAAGTAAGTGGTTATAGGTCCTACACTGCAATGAAAAATACGATTTCAGTGAGAAGGCTGGTTCTGTTTATTTTTTAACAATTTGTCAAAACGTGCTTATATTTTGGAGACGTTTTTAAGTAAATCATTTTTCTAATTGAAGAAAATTATAAACGTAGTCTTTCAAATCACTAACATTTTGTATTTTTGTGGCCCTAGGGGGGTCGCAAGATTTTTTTAACTTGTAAAGGGGTCGGGTATTAAAAAAGGTTGAAAAACACTGAACTGGTGGATCCATTGATGTGCCTACTCTACGACTGTGACTAGTTTGTGCTGTGCTGAATATTTGTGGATGTTTTGGTCCACTACAATAAAACATAGGCTTTATACTTAGTCGATATTTGTTATGATTATGACTATATAGGGACTCGGATCTCCAGTCCTAACTAGAAAGTCTCGGGTTCAAATCCTGACAAATATACCAACGAGTTAAAATGCAGATCGGTTTTTTTCAATATTTTTCCTGTATTCTATACTCAATTCTGAGTGACCCCTTAAATTCTTAAACGCACTTTTTTTAACACCCTGATAATACCTATAGCTACGTTAATTTATAGTATATGGGATAGTAATTATTAAGTATTTTTGTGGTTTCACTATAAGCTTCATTGCTTCCCCCTCTCAATGTAACCGTGTTCATTCAATCATAAACAAATACTTAATTACCGAATGCACTACCCAGTACTTAGTAGGTGCTCGTAAGATGTTAAATAAATTACCTTAACAAGCGCAAATAAGACAAAATTGACTCCAGACACACTAGTTTTCGTCTAGCTTACGTTAGGTAGAACAACCTTGTCTATCCTATTGCATAAGATCTTGGAATCTTAAATGACGCATCTTTGTTTCTTAGAGCCAGGTTATACGCTCAATCTGGCGTCAGTCTGGCGTCAGTCTGGTCCATGAATGATCGGAGATCGTGTAACCCACTGTCTGCCGTCAGTCTAGATTAACCGTGTACCGTGAAAAGTGAAAATCGTCCATCATTCTGGCATCAGTCAAGACTGATGGACCAGACTAACGCCAGACTGAGAGTGTAACCTTGCTCTTAGGGATAGTCTATTGTTTACTTAGAGCGCACAACCGACTTCCATACGGCCGATAATTTCTTTGTATTACCAAGGAATAACTACTTCATATCGATACTTCTGGGTTCAAAGGGCGTAAACGCTAAGAAGACCTTAGGCGTATACGCCATTTGAAACCAGAAATATCGATATGTATTGCTGTCCGTCTGTCTGTCTATCATAGTTGTATCGTTAACAACACATAGCATCCCCACTAATAATAATAATAATATCTGGGACAAGTCACACACGGTCATCTGGCCCCAAACTAGGATTCCCTGTATCTTGGGAACCAGAGACTGATATACATACACATATACATTTAAATACATACATATATAGATATAATACACCCAGACTCAGAGCAAACAATTCTGCTCATCACAGAAAAGTTTGCCCTGTGTGGGGATCGAACCCACGACTCTCGGATCAGAGGTCAGGATCGCTAACCACTTAGCCACCGAGTCAGTCAGCCACTGAAGGGGCTTCGGTTCTCTTCCGGTATTCATACACGGGGGCCAAGTCCAGTTAAGTGTCAGGTCAACCCTAATAGTATCAGAAGTGTTGAAGCTACCTGTTACGTCTATGATATAACTTAACGACCGCCATCTAGTGATAGCAAACGGCACCACGTCTTAACGTGCTTTGCGAAGAACGGAAACGGTCGAGATAAATGCTACTAACTGTCAAACCCATCCTGGTTATGACCGTGTCTGAAGTCAGTTAATCGGCGTAATCGACGCAACGCAAGCCGCAAGAGCTACCACCGCGCCGCTTCATTGATTTGTAAATAGACACCTTAGTTAAGTGTACTTAGTACTTGGGGTGAAAGTGTTATAAATATAACGTTACCTCGCTTGTCCAATGTATTAAAACTCGCAAACCAACACACATATTATAAAACTTTTGCAAAACTAAACTACCAGTTGGAAATTGCGATAGATGGTGTTTCAAAGCAAAGTGCGAATTACGTTTTAAAACTTAGGGGTTCAGATATCGCTGTGAGCGTGTACATAGATATCAAAATCTATGAGTAAATATCTATATCTTTTTGAAACTTGATTGAATCCACATTACTTACTCAATTATTTTGCCCGCCTCTCATCTCTTCGTTCAGTCCTTCTACCAGTCCTCTATATTTTTATGACGACGCGTCCATATCTCGCGTATAAGGTCTGCGTAGCCAATATATTCCAAACTAATGTAAATATGCAAATGATTTACCAAAATGAGTTCAATGCATCGATAGCTACATATAAGGTGTTGTGTTTTGTTTGATCATGGTTTGACGACCCTATTGTTTGGTTTACGATTTTGGTGACCACTGTTATCAGTGCGCTATGCAAATTCGCATTAGTGTTTGTTGACCAGCAATAAAATGTGCTCGTATAAATAACTCCCTGTCCCTCTCTCAAGGTGATCTCACCTCCCTGCCCGTAAGATCCAGTACCAATTGCTGCCAAACATCAATGTTAACAGCATTGATGTGTTCCGGTGTGAAGATAAGATAGCCAGTTCCCCATTGCGTTGGGGAATCTTGGAAAGCCCGCTTCCATCTTCAGCATCATCATCGCTTACCATCAGGTGAGGTGATGCCAAGGGCTTGCCAATTAGGGATTTAAAAAAAAATGCTTAGCACCACGGGAAACATGTCTATTTTGAAAAATAAAAAGATCATTATACCTATGTCTGTGTCACGATAAAAAGTTGCCAAATGGGTTGAATTCTGAAAAAGGGCTTGAGTTGAGAATTCTGATATGATGACGTCACGTACCGTAGTCCATAGTCCATATCCATCCATCCACGGTTTTTCTTGCTTAGGGTGGCTTTTTATCAATGAATTTGTCATTTGATAACCTTATCACTACATTTTTATGAAAGGAGCAATATTTTCATGTAATTATAAGTATAGTAGATTAAATGAAATGTTTCGCCCATATACAAAAGACATCAACAAGTACCGCTTTTTTTGGTTTTTATAACAGTGAAAATGTTGAAAACCACCATCTAAATTCCAAACTTTAAGAGATCAAACAAACCTAAGATAACTATTTAAGATTACTGACTTTTTGCCAGTTTGCGTAGTACTCTTAAACCAATATTTCATTATTTCTAAGATTCTGCCTCCAGCTAGAACTTCATATAAAAAAAGTTTCACTCCAATGTCCCCAACAGTTTCAGAGAGTTACTCGTGTGAGCTCGCGTCACATAAAAAGAGCGCTGGCGTGCGTTCCGAGGGCACAATCGTTCACTCTGACAACAGGATAGCATAATATAAATCGCATAAGTGTGAAAGAGAGGGTACTAAACAGTTGCTGTCAGAGTGCACCCTCGGAACGCACGCCAGCGCTCTTTTCACGTGACGCGAGCTGTACCTTACTTTCCATAACTACCCAGTCGGATCTTACATAGAACCTGTTTGCATAGCTAATAACATGGAATAAGATCCTACCACTAATTATGAAATTGACCCCGCTCTTAACCGCAAGAGTCGGATATCATGTCGTATTGTCTCTTGACTTAATTGGCCCAATTAATTTAAACTCTGGACAGGTCACAGACACCAGTAGGTAGTTTTAAAAGAAGATTAATTTTGGCTAGTCTATGGCCAAAGATAATCTGTCAGATAGCTAACCTTCATACGGAAAAATCTTATATCAAATAATGTCTAACTAATTGGCGACAAGTTTTAGGACAATTGTAACTAGATGGCGCTCTGAAATAATCCGTGTTTTCCTAAAAAAGATATTGATAAGATGTATTTTTTGCCTGGAAACTATGTACAACAGTCATCGTGTGTACATCGGTGCAAAAAAAACACTATGTTAATAACAATTTGTATGGATTCGAGGCAGAAATCTCTGGTTAGGACATCTGAGCAGCAACCGTGTACTACCCCAGAATACCCAATAGTACAAGATACCATTGACTCACTTATTGGTTCCCGCGGGAAACAGTTTGAAATTCCATCCACGCAGTCATTGTCGATGGTGGTTCCTATAATAGTTACATATTTATTTGAATTTCCAAAGAAGGCCTTGTTTTGCTAAGCTAAGCGTTTAGCTGAATTAGCGATGTTTAGCGCTTTAACGCCTTCACATCAGCACTTCATTTTATCACTTTTACAAGTGGTGTTTTGTTTAAATAGCTTTATTTTGAATATTCACATAATGAGCAAATAGGTACGTAGTTAAGGCATATTAGTGGAACGTCTAGGACTTCCTCTGCGTAGATTGCAGATGTAAATAGCGGGTAGTACTTCTTTGAAAATTCATCTCATCATACAAATTATATCGAGGGTTCACGGGCGACTTGTATTAAGCGACATTTTTAGAAATGTTCAGGAGACTGATTTAAAAAAATATTTCTTAGAAAAATAATCATTAAAACTTAACTTCTTAGTATTATATAGATTCTCGATATTCTTAATATTTTATCGAGCTTTGTCCAGCAGTGGACGTCTTTCGGCTGATAGATAGATTCTTAATATTTTAAATATTATTCAGAAGTCATTTTTTGTGAGGTATTTTGTAAGAAATAAATTTTTAAAGTAGAGGTTATCTGTGTTTCCAAAAATGTCGCTTAATACAAGTCGCCCGTGAACCCTCGATATGTAACAACCTATTTTACTACTCAGGTATCTACATAAGTGCACAAAGCTAAAACGAATATAACACTATTGAACAATGAAATGTATCCCGTTAAAAGTAACTCATAAAGACTATGTTTACAAGCGGTAGGTAGATACTTAAAGAAGATCAAAAGGTTAAGCTACATCAAACAAACAAACTGTATGATTATCATACAGTTTGTTTGTACCAACATCTACACTGAAAGCTAAAAATAGCCAGAATATCATAGAGGAGAGGACAGGATCATAATGTAACAATAGAGCGCATAACTGCGCATGATTTGGACTAGTTTTAGTACAATTTTCGTGAACAACCTTGTTTAAAGTGTAGATGAGATAATATTTGGCACACATTGCGTATCCCTTCCCTTGCGCATATTATACTGGTTCAAACATCATTAGAACGTTCATAATTCATATTAACAGGGCGACTAGAACATATTTAAATTTATAACTGCAGATTGTAACAAATGACTTTTACTTATTTTTTTATTAAAAAGTGCATTTGACTACATCTCACAAAGTTATGATGTGGATTTTTATTCATGAAACTTAACTGAATTTATATATAGGGTGGGGGGCGGGGTAGCCTAAAACCTCACCACGTATCACCAGGGGGTCTAAAAAGTTGCTAACAACATCACGTGATTAATGGACGACCCCTTAGATCTGTCAGATAAAATAAAGATGACCTTATTAAAAGCTTCTTAGTTTTCGAGATATTGTCACTTTTATCTGACAGATCTAAGGTTAACCTTATTTCTATGTCACTCTGACCTGCTATTTTTGGGACATCCTGTACATGATTGATAGGTAAGTACTCACTTGCCGTATAACAGGTGGATGTTGGCGACTGCAGCCTCCTTTGTGCGACAACTCTTTACATAAATAGGTACTTACTAATTTGTTTTAACTACCCTTTTACAAATTTTGATTGACTTGCCATTCTATAGTTCCTTTCTTTAAATGTCATATTTTACCACAGAGTCCACACCTATTGTAATTTTTAAATTTAAGATAATTTTCAAAAATTTGGTAAATCGAATGATCGCTTCTAAATCTCTATTTAATGAAGCTAGCTTCTAGAGTCTGCGAATTCTCTTTGATCGCAAAATCCTTAGTATCAATTATTTCAGTAGCATTATATTTCTCACGTCCCAAGTGTTTACAAGATTCATTAAATAAATCCAATATTTTACAATAAAATTAAATTTCTGAATTTCCTTTCAAATCGCTGCCTCGATGACTAAATCGAAATCTGTGCGGAAATATGACATTCCTCAAAACAAAAAAAAACGCAAATTAGTTTACAATTTTCTCCGCTTTCATCTTATTTTGCGCATGCTCAGTGCACGCCAGCTCCGACTGCGTGGTGGTGCAGAAACTATAATATTTATGGTATTGGACCATAACGAGTGACCACGGCTGGTGCGATCAGCCGTGACAGACGAGGGCTTTGTACTCTGACCAAGGGATCTTTGACTCATTCGCGTCCCATTATACAGGGTGTTAAAAAAACCAGACCCGGAAACTTTTCGGTGGTTTCCACTTGAAAATTAACACTGAATTCAAAGTTTTGGACTCTCGATAAAAAATTGGGTTATTGGTCGATCAATTTGTCAAAGCATTTTTTCGAAAGCTGTTCAGTGTCATGAGTAAACACCAGTCAAAGTTCTTGAAGAGGTCTTTTTACAGCCTGTATACATAAATATTGTCCTACAGTATGGCCACTTCCTCCTGCCCTTCTCTAAAGGCGACAAAGACATTTCTAGCGGGGAAGATCCGGTGACGGTGGTGGCTTAGCGCAAGCCACGCACACGCAACACACACACCTACACATGTAAAAATCTTGAACTTTTATAGGTAATTATATTATTTGTGTTAGTAATGAGCTTTTAACCCGACTGCCGAAGCGATGGGTAACGTTTTTCTGGTGTATTACACTGGTGTCGATTCGGTGTTTACAATTAAACTTATTTGACAGGACTAAACTTAATTTAAGCGTCCTGTCCTTGTCTTTTTGATATAGAAAGAAAAAGACAGAACACTTACATTTAGTTTAATCCTGTCAAATAAGTTGAATCGTGAAAACTGAATCGTCACCATACTTCTTCTTATCGTGTGGCACATCAAGGTATAGACGGCGGTATCCGGCAGGTCCGTTGTGGACAAAACGACTCGGAGAATTTTGAAATTTTCGTTAATTTTGGTACGTTCGTTAGATCGATCTTGATTTCGAAATACCTACATTTAATGCAGTTCTTTTTAACAAAAGTATTTTTTCGACATTCTATATATCTGCAAAAACACATTTTGTATTATATTTTATGGAGGTTGTTTATTTGTTTTCTAGTATACGTGTAAAGTTCTGCAGCGACACAGCGAAAGCTAATGCTGCTGTTATCGAACACACATATCTAAATTTTAAGTTTTTGGTTCCAAATAAATATTTTTTCATTTTTCATTTCATTAAGTAACTCAAACATAATGAAAGTGATAACACACGTTTCACCATTGTTGTCACCATTTCTCACAGCAAGGAGATTCACATGTTGTTCACATGGCATTCATTGTTTTCTTGGAGATTTACTTGGATTACATCACATTAAATCTAGACTTCAATCATAAACACAAACGTCTAGCCTTTCCCATGATTGTATTCAGGCACTTGGTAGCGAGCGAGGTATTTGGGCCTGAACCTAGGTCTACATGTCTAGATTTAGTCTTGTTTGAAAGAACTAAGTACCCATTTTTTGCACATTTGGCTATTTAAAACATTTTTAGAACAAATTCTCATTTTTGACCTTTGATAAAAATAAACTCAGATCAACAGCAGTCAACTAACCTATATTCCAAGGTTGCCTGGAAGAAATCGCTCAAAGCGATAAGGCCGCCTTTGCACTGTCTGTATATTTTTTGGATATTTCTGTTCTTCTGATGTGCAATAAAGAATATTTATCTTATATTATCTTATTCTTTAATGCCGTTTCTTTCAGATAGCGCGGCGGTAACATAATGCGCGAGAGTCTTCGTCGACTGGCCTCGGACGACAGCGGCGAACACCGCGCCATGCGGTCCACCAGAAGAGTCAGGGTCGAGCTGATGGATGGAGAGCATATCACCCTCGACATTGACGTAAGTGGAATAGCTGAATAAGCAAAGAGATGACGAAGGTTGTCTGAAAGAGATGACGAAGGTTTTCTGAAAGAGATTGCTTATAGCAATGAGACCGCCTACTAAGTTAGCACACTAATTATATAATATACATGATGTTAAAAAAAGTGCGATTGAATTTCTAAGGGGCTACTCAGAATAAATTCAGTACAGAATACAGGAAAAATATTGAAAAAACCCGCTCTTAAATATTTTTTTCACATAACCATACTAAATTTAAGTACTTAGTGGATCAATAATTTGTATGGAAAACTGAAAAAAATATAGCGGATTTTTTAAATATTTTTTCCTGTATTCTATAATTAATTCTGAATATCCTTTTAAAATCTTAAAAAGGTTGACTGGAAGAGATCCCGTAAGAGATAAGTCCGCCATTGTTTATTTTTACTGTTACTTTTAAGTTTTGTATGTTTATTTCTTTTTGCAATAAAGAGTATACAAACAAACAAACATTTTAAATGCACTAAAAATCTGAATCGGAACTTGGATTTCCCAACGCAATGAAGAAATCGGTTATCTAAGGGTTATCTTATCTCCACGCCGGAACATATCAATGATACGTGAACGTACCTACCACTTGTGAGAAGTCCAAGTTGCTTTTTGCTAAATGAGTTTATAGTTTTGTCAGTGCTTGTGCAGTTTTCTACAAGGAACCTTCGAAGCAAATTTTCATCAATAGAGCAGTCAATTTGGTCGGTCGGTAATCTTCGTTCGCGCAGACAAGAACAAAACATCGACGGAAACACCCGAAACAATCAACGCACGGTGACAGCTCTCTGACAGCTGACAATTTCATTGAATCAGGCGCGAAATCAATCAGCCAATAGCGGCAGAGATTTTCGGAACGGGTACACAATGAAGCTACTTGATTGGTCCAGCAGTTTCCCGCGTAATTAAAATATTGTCTACTGCACAGGTACATCGGCAAGCTTTATTAAATGTGTATTACTGTAGGAAAAGTTGTTCAATTCAGTTCATGAGTATACTCATACAACAACTTTTTCTATAGAAGCCAAGGTTGACGGTATTAAAAAAAAGCGGCCAGGTGCGATTCTGACTTGCCCATGAAGGGTTCCGTAGCAGCAAGTAATATAATATAAAAGTTATTGTAGTTCGTTGTAGGTAAATTGCGGTTTACGATTTATGACATATTAAAAAAAAACTACTTACTAGATCTCGTTCAAACCAATTTTCAGTGGAAGTTTGCATGGTAATGTACATCATATATATTTTTTAGTTTTATCATTCTCTTATTTTAGAAGTTACAGAGGGGGGGGGGCGACACACATTTTACCACTTTGGAAGTGTCTCTCGCGCAAACTATTCAGTTTACAAAAAAATGTTATTAGAAACCTCAATATCATTTTTGAAGACCTATCCATAGATACCCTACACGTATGGGTTTGATGAAAAAAAAAAATTTTGAGTTCTAAGTATGGGGAACCCCCAAAATTTTCACAGAATACATCTACTTACCAAGTTTCAACAGTATAGTTCTTATAGTTTCGGAATAAAATGGCTGTGACATACGGACGGACAGACAGACAGACATGACGAATCCATAAGGGTTCCGTTTTTTGCCATTTGGCTACGTAACCCTAAAAAACACTAATTATTAAAAATATGATAACGAAAAATATACGACATAATATTATAGAATAGAATAAGTTATTGTAGAGAACTCAAAAACAATCTGTTAAACTGTTTAGTCTTTTTAAAGTGAAAACAAATATAAACTCTTTTGATAAACTTTTTCCTAGGCCTTGCGGATGTTACATTGTATCTGCGTGAATTATAAGAACTGGTTGCCAGTACAGTCCTTGCCAAATTCACACAACAAATTCATAAACATGTTTATGAGTTCTCAATAAGATTTACTAAGGTTTTATTGCTTTACGGACAGCTCTCGGCGCGTACGCATACGTTGACCATGTAATGTTGGCGTTGTTACAAGCTTCTGTGAATGTTATTGCTCTGTTTATTTACATCGAAAATTGTTTCTAATAGCAAGCAAATACAGATTTAACAATGTAGGTGTAGAACCCGTAAAAATGAGCTTGTCGTGTTGATCTACGTTTTTAATAAAATCTCAAAAAAGTCGCAAATAACTGACCTTCCTTTGATAGGTATGGGAAGAGACCGATGCTCGGTAGCGAGGAAGCCATGGGTTGCTAACGAGGAAATAAGGATATAATTTTTCTAAAATAGTAAATTCATGTGCTATCTTGTCCATTCTCCAGCGCAAAGCCAAAGGAGCCGATCTGCTGGACACAGTCTGCGAATGCATCGACCTGGTGGAGAAGGACTACTTCGGTCTTCTGCACGCCCAGCGAGGGGATCCCAGGGTCTGGGTGGACCTGAACAGGCGGCTCTCCAAGATTTTCAAAAGTAATAGCTTCTTATTGTAAAAGAAGATTTCGTCTTTTTAACGACAATAGACTTTCATTTGACTTAATTTTCATTCACCTTGACTTTCATTCGAAGTGCTTCTGTTTTTCGGCCGTTAAGTATGTATATATGTGTGCCACCACGATTTTCTCTACAAATTAATGAAAAATAAGCTTGTAACTGGATGAAGAATCTTAGCTTTTATCTATGGTACGCAGGCAAAAATAAAATTCTTCTGCATAGCTCGTTGATGTCTTTTGTATAGGCGAAACGTTTAATAACAACTTTTTTAATCTGAGGTTTTACTTTATGTATTCCCAAAAGAAACTTGAAACTTTCTAGTGTCATGGTACAGAAAATACTCTAATACGTATGGTTTTGAAATAAGATGATTTAAGTGCTGAGGCTACTGAGTCAAACACACTGGCGCATTTTAACTGCCTGTTACCACTACAAAAACGTTACGTCGCCGCGCCGTGTCGGAGCCCTTATAGGCGGTTTGAAAACTACTGACACTTGGGTTGGGCACTAACCCCACCTCCACCAATCCGGACTTGGCCCCCGTGAGTGGAGTATGGCCTAACCTTCCCGAGGTACGGGAAGAGACTCGTGCCCCTGCCGAGATATGGGTTGTTAACACTACAAAAATAGGGGCAGTCCGTCAACCAATGATCTGGTGAAGGTTGAGAAAATCCGCCGCCGTGGAAATCCTTGGGGAGGCCTTCGTTCAGCAGTGGACGTCTTTTGACAGATGATGATCAGATGACGTTTTTAATCGTATAAATGTATTTAAGTACTTTATGACTGATACTGGATCTTACATGGTTACCTTTAGAGAAGACCAGGGAGTGACCGTACTGTACGGCAGTACTTATATAAACACTGCGCTAGTGTTCTGCACTTATTCGATCGCTTTTCTCTTACAGACGAACCTTGGGACGTGAGGCTGGCTGTGAAATTCTACCCGCCAGAGCCTTCAGAGCTACGCGATGACGTCACGCGGTACCAGCTCAGTTTGGCTGTGAGACGAGACTTGATGGAAGGTACGTCTTCTGCCATCGCTCCTCAACCGTTTTAAATAGATTTACAATCTCCACTAGATTGGACGGATATGGGCCGTCTTACAAATTAATACAAATTGTGAGGCAACCATTTTTTTTCTCAAAAGTATAGCTTCTTTGTAAATTGTGTAGTATTTCCTCTACACTACAGCCTCTAAAAAAAAATTCTGTCTATCTCAATGGTAAACCAATGTTACTGTAAATATTCAAACAGTTAAAAATGTTACTGTTACTGTAAATGTTACTGTAAATATTCAATCACTGAATTACTCAACAAATCAATCAATCAGTTCATCAGTCAGTCAGTAGTTCTTTGTATACTACTTTTCAGAAGACAATCTAAGCCCATAGGCATTTAGCGCATTCTTGCTTCATGAGACAATCAGACCTCTTGGGTGAGGGGTTGTCCAATAAAAACTACGTCTTTGAACCAATGTGCGTTGCGTCGATCAACTAACATGATATGTACTCACCCTCACCTCCTAATTCCAGGCCGCCTCTCCTGCTCCACGATAACGCACGCCCTCCTCGCCTCCTACATCCTCCAGTCGGAGCTGGGGGACTACGAGGAGGAAGTCCAGCCCACCGCCCTGACGGAGTACCGCGCGGCCCCTCTCAACGTCATCACAGACGATTTGCGGGAGAAGATTCATGAGCTTTATAGGAGGCACAAGTATGTTGAAATTCTTGTACACCTAAAGGTTCAGGTCATAAATATGAGAAACAAAATTAAAAATTCCACGACCCTCGATTGTAAAATTCGAAAAGCTCTGAATTGTTTTTCTTACATCCATAATCATCCACAATTTGTAAGCCATTGGCTTTATGTTACCATGTTCCGGCATAAAGATAAGCCGTTTCCTCATTGCGTTGGGGAATCTTGGTAAACCCGCTTCCATCTTCGGCATCATCATCACTTACCACCAGGTGAGATAATGCCAAGGGTTTACCAATTGAGGGTAAAAAAACCGCCCTCCAGAAGGCAGCACGCTGCTTAGCAGCCCGGACTATTTCGCATTACCACGAGTAACTTTTACTTCCAGAGGCCAGACTCCAGCTGAAGCAGAACTGAACTACCTCGAAAACGCAAAGAGGCTGTCCCTCTACGGAGCGGAGCTGCATTGCGCCTTCGACTCTGATGACGTGGACATCGTGTTAGCGGTGTGTTCCAACGGCATCTCTGTTTATAGGGACGGGTCAGTATAAATGTCTTTTTTTTGTGTAAGATGGCAAAATGTTGACGGCCCACCTGATGAAAAGTGGCATCCGCCGCCTATGAACATATATAACCTCAGAGAGATTATCAGTGCTTTTCTGATACCTGAGTGCTAAGATTGGAATGCCTCTTATGCCGATCATTGTGATAGCTATCTCGCCCCACCCGCTGGAACATTGTACCACAAAATAGACACAGAAGGTCCGCTCAATACAAACCACTAAAATCGTAAGCATATACATGCTTATAGAAATATACGGTCGTTCAAGGCATGGTCACGATCGCATAGTACGTGATCTTGGCTACAACGACCGTATACGTCTATAAGCATGTATATGCTTAGGATTTTAGTGAGTGTATTGAGCGGACCTTCTGTATAGTATTTTGTGATTGCACGCTGCTTGGCGGCAAGTACTTACCTATAGAGCGAGAAGTGGTCCCCACCCAGTCAGACCTTGACTCGTTGGTTCTTAACGTTTCAATGTCTCAACCAATTTCGTCCAAAGGCACGCATGAATCCTGTGACATGGAGAAGGAGATAGGCTATATTCTATCCTAGTTTTCCGTGGGATAACCAAAATAGCAAGATAGATTAGATAGATTCTTCTAGATAGATTCTAGCGATAATACCGCCCAGATTGTACTACTTGTTTCTTTTTCTTTTTTGTTTTGTATGTGTTATGTGTATTTGTTTGTAGTCAATATAGAGTATTTGATTTGATTTGATAATTATAATATTCTCGGTTACAGGATGCTAATGAACCGCTTCCCCTGGGCCAAGATCCTGCGCATCAGCTACAACAAGCGCGCCTTCACGCTGCGCCTGCGCTCCAGCGAGTTCGACGAGTTCGAGACGCACCTCACGTTCCGGCTGCCCTCCACTAGAGCCAGCAAGAAGCTCTGGCGGTGCAGCGTTGAACACCACATCTTCTTCCGGTAATTGAGAAATACGAGTAATAATAATATACGGGACAAATCACACACGGTCATCTGGCCTCTGGCACATGGCACATCTGGCACATGGTCGCGTTGCACACGTCCGTAGGTGTAAATCTAAATGCCCCACACGTGACCGCGGGTGATGCTAAGTGCAACACTAGGCAACCGCCGTCTATACCTTGTGTTTAGGACGAATAATGTGCCACACGATAAGAAGAAGATATGGCCCCAAACTAAGATTCCCTGAACTATGGGAACCAAAGACTGATAAACATACACATATACTTTTAAATACATACATAAATATATAGCCATAATACACCCAGACACAGAGAAAACAAAACTGCTCATCACAGAAATTATTGCCCTGTGTGGGGATCGAACCCACGACTCTCGGATTAGTAGTCAGGATTACTAACCACTGGGCCACCGCGTCCTAATCACATCACATATTTGTTTGAATAAAAACTCCAAACACTTCATTTAGATAGACTAGTCTCGTCAGTGAATCCAGTCAATCAAAAGTTGGAATGGGGAAAGTAAAATGTGTTAGTTTAATAAGTGCTCAATAGATGGCGGCATACTCCAAGCGTGCGAATGTTTTCTGAAATAACGTGGAAAACCGGTCCGAGGAAAAAATCAATCTGAAGTCTTTAAGTCAAAAGCTACACATGGAGACGTAGGGCCTTTAAGCTTGCACTTACATTACATACATATGACTAGTGATCGGAAATTCGGATGCAATTTCGTTTTTAGAAAGAATAGTATGGATATGCCTTTCCCAATAAATTTATAGATTTTCATTGAAAAAAATTCCCGAGATACCGGGATCATAAAAAGCGTTGGGATTCCTAATTGTAATGATCTGATTGTAGTGAATATTGATCCTATTGAAAATTTTATGTATGCTATTATATGTTTATATTCACAACTTATTTACATAAGGTTACTGGTAATCCTTGTAGGAGGTGATAGGGGGGCTAAGATGTGAAAAATTTAACACTACATATGTATGGTCAATAGTTCCCAATTCTACTCAAAACGGCATGTCCATATTATGCTAGCTCCCCATTTTTTAGGTATAATTGCATCCGAATTTCCGATCACTACATATTATGACATATCGTATAGAAACTGAGCTAATCAAATAATATACAGAAGCGAGGAGCCACCATCTGTTTTCTCTGCGCGTACTTACCTCTCTATCCTACTGTGTCTCACCTCTTCATTCTGTCATAGACTAAAAATAACCATTATAACAATTTTACTCCTAATGAGTCTTTAACTACAAAATAGACACAGAAGGTCCGCTCAATACAAACCACTAAAATCGTAAGCATATACATGCTTGTAGAAATATATGGTCGTTCGAGGCAAGGTCTCGCGAAAAAGTATCACAACAGTATAGTGACCTCGCCTACAACGACCGTATACGTCTATAAGCATGTATATGCTTAGGATTTTAGTGAGCGTATTGAGCGGACCTTCTGTATCTGTGTATTTTGTGCTTTAACCATCACCCATCTTCTTGCAGACGCGAATCCCCAGTGAAAGTAGACCGCATTGTGGGGTTCCCGCGACTCGGCTCGCGGCGCCTCTCCTGCCGCCGCACTCTGCGGCAGATGAGGGACCAGACCCTTCCCGAAATCACCGTCTGACCATGAAGCAGAGGACCATTAATTCTACCTCAATGGACTATTAAAAACTAGGGATGGACCGATAGCTGCATACGATTAGACAGACTATACAGGATGTAACATAAAGGTGCGGTAATACCTCAAGGTGGGCTTCTACTCATCAATTTCAAGTTTAGAACAAGTTGTAGAACAAAAGTTGTCGAGTTTGATGAGTAGAAGCCACCTTGAAGTATTACCACACCTTTTTAATACACCCTGTAAATACTTATTGCCGGCAGACTAAATGTTAAGACTAAAGCGCACTTCAGACTTTATCATCAGTATGAAGCTACATATAGTTCATTCCAATCAAAAAAGGAAAAGGTAAACAAACGTAGTATGCAGATGACATTGACATGTGTCAGTTCCATAGTAAGTTTGTTTACCTTTTGCTTTTTTTTGATTGAATGAAGTATAGGAGTGCGCATATTTACAGATTAAAAACTCCAAATATCGGCCGACTGAAAGTCGGTCTGTAGTGTGTTCTAATAAGGGTCTTCTCTGCAGACTATTCGATAGTACTGATGATAAGTTCTATGCGAGTTGCCGATTTATTTAGAAAAATAATGGAAAACAACGAAAGATAATCGTGTTAACTGTTTTTTATTTTTATTTAAATTACTTCAATTGTTAATAACTATAGATAGATAATTGCTTACATAGACTGATGTAATTTTAGAAATATAATTGGCGGTTGTGTTGATTTTTTTGTAATTCTTCAAAAAAAAGACATGTGTCCCGATTTGTTGACAATTGTTGTGTTTCCGACTATCGTTACGTCACTACAAACGGATGATGGGATGAGACGACACAGTCGATGATGGTATAGACAGCCACAAATATATCTGACTCCCCCGTAACACCGTGAATCACGAAAGATTGAACTATTATAATTAATAGCTTTAGCAAAACGAGAACTTAGGGGTTCAGATATATCTGTGGGCTCGAGTACACGACTTACTCAAATGATGATCATTCACCCTCGCTTTGAAGATGCTTGATTAAGAAACGCGACCACAGACGCCTGTGAAGAGCTTCACTGCATGGCCGTCTGCACGATAAAAGTTGAAGGAAAACCTGGTTCCACCTTTTTTATAACTTAATTTAAAAAAAAAAACTTGTAACTTATGCAAGTAATTAAAAAAATAGTTTGTGTGAAAAGTCTTGGAAAATATTAGGTACTACTATTTTAATGTAATATTTGCTGTTTTTTTATATTTAGATTTACCTATTTTAAAAGCATTTGATTCCATGTCACTCGATGTTAGGCTGCATATACACGAGCGGCATGCAGCCGACGCGACGGTAGAGTCAACGTCAGCCGTCGCTACCTGTCGGCGGCAGCTGTCAACGCGTTGGCGGCTGCCGCTGCAACGCCGACGAGATGACGGCTGCCGCTGACACGGTGACGGCTGCCACCGATAGGTAGCGACGGCTGCCGTTGCCGCGTCGGCTACGTGCCGCTCGTGTGTATGCAGTCTTAGGTGTTAATGGAATGGAAGGTGGAACACGCACTCTCAAATAAAACCTCTCGCTTGATATTACCAAGTTAAAAGTCTCGGAAAACACCTTGCACTACTAATGCAGTCTCCTTTCTAATGAAGTGCCATTTTTTGACTAACTATATTAAGTATAATTTAATTACTATTGTATTAAGACTTACTCGAAATATGCTTGTTTTAAAATAGAATAGTTAATTTATGATAAGCGTAATAAATGTCTTAGAAAAATGTACCAGCTGATTCTGTAGAGAAGATAATGGAAAACCAAAATAAATGTTTCTCAAAAAGTACATAACTTTTGGTTTTACTTGACATGACTGCTTACTTAGTACTTGGTACTTGTTAGGTGTTTTGTAATCCTCAATTGATAAGTCGTTGGCATTATTTTATCTGATGGTAGGTAAGTGATGATGAATACCGTAAGACGGAAGCGACCTAAGAGGATGTTTATAGTCACGCGGGTTTCTACACGCATGCGGGCCGTGCCCACATGCATGCGGCGTTTCCAAAGCGACCCGCATGCGTGCGAAACGAAACCTAAAAAATGTGCTGAAACGATAGGTTGCGGGCGGCACGCATGCGGGCACGGCCCGAATGCCGGTAGAAACCCGCGTGACTATAAAAGCGCTCTAACCAAGATTTTCTAACGCATCGGGGAACTGGCTACCTTAACTGCTTGCTGGAACACATCAGTCCTATTTAACATTGATTTTTGGCGGCAAGCCTTAGACAAGAGCCAGGTGGGCTCCAAAAATGCCCACCAGACTCGTGGTCCCATCGCAATATCCCACTGGTGGGTGGACAGTAATTGACTGTTTACTTGTAGTCCCACCGAATCACACTTGACTGTTCTTGGAGGATATGAAACAATGACGAAGCAACATGGTATGTTACTGTCATAAAATAATAAATACCTACTTGGTTAGTACCAAACCGAGTCCTACAAAGTTGTTACTCGCAGAGAATCGAACCCGCGACCTCCCGATGTGAAAAGAGCGGACTAGCCTTACATTTCTACGAATTTCTAGTAGGGCTGCCAGCCTTGGCAACGCCCATGACATCACTTTACCTACTTACCTAAATAAAGTGTTCAGTTCTGTTATATCAAATTGCCGTAATTACTTATCAAAACGGAAACACGGTTCGTGGATATAGAATTATCTAATTACGCGGGTGACATGACCGTAAGGTTCGTAAGGGTAAGCCCGTCGTCATGAGAACTAGCGGAAACAAACGCGTATTTCGCCAAAGACAAAGAATTGATAGGAACCAAGGATAGGAATAATAAACGTTAGGAAGATCTGGCGATGTATCTTTTTAGGGTTCCGTAGTCAACAAGGAACCCTTATAGTTTCGCCATGTCCATCTGTCTGTCTGTCTGTCTCTCCGCGGCTTAGCTCCGAGACTATTAGTACTACAGAGCTGCAATTTGGCACGAATATACATATTAATCACGCCAAAATGGTAGAATAAAATCTTGTAAAAAAATTTCAGGGTGAAGTGGGGATGACAATTTTTTTCTCGACTATGCCATGGTGTGGGATGTCGTTGGATAGGTCTATCAAAAATATTGTGAGTCTGTGAAAACCATTTTTCGATTCAGGGATCCGTTTTCGAAATATTAAGCTTTGAAGTGCAAATTTTTGTTAAAGTCATGTGTCGTCCCCCCCCGTCCCCCCCCCCCGCCAGCTAAACGGTTGTTTCTAGAAACGTGAAAAAATTCACGGTAGTAGTATTTATAACGAAGTTAAAAGAAAAACTATCACAGCTAAGTAGGTTTTTCAAGTTCAATGACTAATAGTCAATTTTGTAAGACGGGTGGCTTTTCCCCTTGGAGCAGTGTCTGACGAAGTACTACGGAACCCTACACTGCGCGTGGCTGGACACGCACTTGACCGCTTTTTAGGATTCTGTAGCCAAATGGCAAAAAACGGAACCCTTATGGATTCATCATGTCTGTCTGTCTGTCCGTCCGTATGTCACAGCCACTTTTTTCCAAAAAAACTAAACGAAACTATTAGAACTATACTGTTGAAACTTGGTAAGTAGATGTATTCTGTGAACCGCATTAAGATTTTCACACAAAAATAGAAAAAAAAAACTTGGGGGTTCCCCATACTTAGAACTGAAACTGAAAAACTTTTTTTTCATCAAACCTATACGTGTGGGGTATCTATGGATAGGTCTTCAAAAATGATATTGAGGTTTCTAATATCATTTTTTTCTAAGCCGAATAGTGTAACAACCAACCCTAGCCTAACAAAACCTAGATCGAAACTAACTATAACTAAAATCGATTATCTTAACTAAATCCTGGTAACCGACAACAAATTGTAACAGCCTTCCTAAGCAAAACAAACTAAACTAAAGAAACCAGTACGATTTAACTTTTCTTACTCATCCTGGTAACGTGTACCAAATTGTAACACCCTAACCTACCTAGCTAAAGGAAACGAAATATATATAGAACCTACCTAACAAAATAATAGCGGATCTTAAAAAAATATGGCCAATGATCGCTGATTCGCCAGTCCCCCACAATCATTTGTACAGCTGAGTAGGAGTTGTCAATCCTTTTACTTTTTATTTTCACGAAGCGTAAAGGAGACGAAACTATATTAAAAAGATTTTATACCTGAGAATTATTTGCAAGAAGACTGAATGTGAAGCATTCTTTCTATTAGTCTTTATATCTGCTGAAATTCGTAAAAGTTTTATTAAATAATTGCATTTGTGAATATGTAACGTAGTTTGGTCCGTTACAATTGTTTGCGCGAGAGACACTTCCAAAGTGGTAAAATGTGTGTATCCCCCCCTGTAATTTCTAAAATATGAGAATGATAAAACTAGAAAAAATATATGATGTACATTACCATGCAAACTTCCACCGAAAATTGGTTTGAACGAGATCTAGTAAGTAGTTTTTTTTAATACGTCATAAATCGTAAACCGCATACCTTTCATTCAATCAACTCAAATATAAAAAATATAGAGTTCAAGACATGTGTGATTATGAATTTATACGGAACCCTCGGAGCGCGAGTCCGACTCGCACTTGACCGCTTTTTTTATCCACAATTGGTGTGCCCTTCTGCCCTCAGAATTTCTGGAGTTCCGTGTACTTTGTGGCCTTCTTTCTAATGGGGGCAGCCTTGGCATTATCTCACCTGGTGGTAAGTGACGACGATGCAAAAGTCTTCTGACATAGCTTAACGACTGCTAGGTATATGCGTGGCATCGCTTTGTTACAATGCTCTGTACGAGCGTAGATATAGTTATACTGGGGGGTTACCTGGCTAGCTACCACCATCTTATCTAAGTCTTGCCTAAGTCTAAACCTCAATGTTAACAGCGTTTATGTGTGCCGGCATGGAAATAAGATTTCCTGTCTCCCATTGCGTTAGGGAATCTTGGTAAACCCGCTGCCATATGATGCCAAGGACTCACCAACTGTAGATAAAGAAACGTAAATTAAAAAAACTTTATTTGTCGCCATAACTTTGTACTTTCGCAACCTGCTGTTGGCTGGAGTTGCTCTTTTTTTCGACTACGGCGAAGCAAAAAGGAGGGTTATGATTTTAACCCGTATCTAAGCAGTGCTCCCACGCTGCCGCCGCCGCCGCAGCCCGCCTATCACCACAATGTGTGTGCTTCCTAGTTCTCGCAGTAGTAATGAATGAACACAGCCTAAAATCTAAGAAAACACCATGATTGCCATAAAATACTGTTAATTACCTATTCGACATTTTTTAATTCGCAAACATGGTTTGAACTCCATCAACCCCGAATTTTTCGTATTTTGAGACGCGTAACGTAAGGTATTATAGGTAGTTACCTAACTAGTAAAATTGCTTACTTACTATTGTATTAAAAAGAAAACATATTGATTGTATCAAAACTTTATTAAAATACTTGATTTCGATTTTACGATTTTTATAAAAATCAAACTGATATCTTTGTTTTGAACGAAATTCAAAAAATAACTAAAGGATTAATAAATAACCCATCATTAAAATTTAAATGTTTGGTCACCGTTACATTCGCATCACTTTGAGATGAGTTTTTAGATCTAGTTTTGTTATAATTTTGTTTATTAGAACAAGTTTCGATCTGATTTAAGCATAAATTAGTATATAAACATAATAACGTATTTAGCTAGTTCTAATATAATTCCGCAAAAGCAACCAACAGATACCAACTCAGGGCATAACACTTTAAAAAATCCGTTTTCCAGTCAATGGTACTTACGTAGGCAGCGCAGTTAAAAGGAATTACTGATTGAATTATCATGTGTATTTAAAATACGAATGGCTATTATGTAAAAATTATCAGATTGACAGCCAAGAAAACACATGATCTGTGACTGTTATACACTAAAAAACAAATACATTTACAGGTGAAAGCTAAATAAAAGCATATTTAAGTTTATAAAAAAAATGTTAGATTATATAAAAATAAAAACTTGTTTAAATTTATAATATAAAAACTAGCTTGGTTTATTAAGAATTGAAAGCCGTTGTATGGCATTGTTTTATTTTAGTAAGGTCGCAGCATGTTGGCAACACAGATTAAGATTATAAAGTTTTATAGTGTGGTATCACTTTCTCTTCTCCATAACCCAACTACTGTAACGTGCAGTGTCTGTTTTCTAATAGGTATGTCAATGAATTCCATAATTCTAGTGTTATAATTTATCTACAATCCACTAAATACCTCAACATCGTTTTATTCGCCGACAATCGGTAAATGGAAGATGCTTCTCATCCATTCGTGAGACTGAAAAACATTAAAAGTAAAAAAAAATTGGATTCTCTCTACTAATTGACGATTTATCAGCCAATTTGTGAACTTTCTATGGAAAGGTTTTATTTTTAAGACTATCTTACAGACTCTCAGCGGTCAGAAGCGCTGACCTCTGAACCACGGAGTCAGTCACATTTAATAGAATAACAATCAGTTATAACAGAATTTGATGACTGATAATAACTTACTCCTAAACCTAAAGCTCCGCTAAGTTCGGCCCTGGCAAAGCTGCTGTCAAGTTGAAGGCGTTCTACGTAAACACAAGTAGGTATATGCATATTGTTTTTTTATATAACCCGCGCGTAACATCCTCCGACCTCAGTTTATATCCTGCACTTGCTGTGTGACACTGTGACGTATAAAAGGTTAACAGCGGCGCCAGAGCATTTACGGTGAGTGCTCAGCCTTACCTCAGTAAATCTTTTAAGATAAAAACAAATAAAAAATATACTTACCACGGAAAACCTCTAAGGTTGATAAAAATATTTTCTGTGCTACCCTGGCTCGGTTTTCGAAGATAAAAACAAATATATATTTTTTTTACGATAAATCTAAGGTTGATAAAAGTATAGGAGAATTTCAAAAAAATGAAATAAGATCTGCCAGCTTTGCTCGTAAATACTTTTTATTGACAACCTTTATTTTTTACTAATGATGAAGAAAATTAAATTAATTTACCTACTTATAATTTTATAATACATATTTGCCTTTAATAAGTTAACAGTACAGAATAATTGTTTACATAATATGTAGGTAATACGTAGACATTCTAAATAACGCCGTAGTCCAAATCAAATCAAATCAAAAGGTTTTTTATTTAAGTAAATGTTTTGCACATACTTTTAAATCGTTTTTTTTCTACCTAGTACAAAGTTCCTACCACGCGGAACTTGTACACTCAACGTTTCAGGAAGTGTTTCCGAAGCGAGAAGAAACGTCGAGCCCAAAAGAAACTTGCTTCAACACATTTTTTAAAATAATACTTAATTACTAATACAATGTATGTTATCAACAATGCAGTTATCAAGAAGTGCAATACATTTCCAAATGTCTTTGTCATTTACATAATCTATTATCTTATAATAAGCTTTTGAGCACAGACATTTTTTTACATACGTTTTGAATTTGTTTTCAGGGAGATTTGTTACATTGTCTGGTATTTTATTATAGATATATCGTACACATTGCCCCACAAACGACTTTTTAACTTTGCTCAGTCTCGAATAGGCAATATCAATGTTATTTATATTCCTTAGGTTTAAATCATGCCTGTCACTGTTTTCAACCGACTTCAAAAAATGG
Source organism: Coleophora deauratella (assembly GCA_958295455.1). Lineage (NCBI taxonomy): Eukaryota > Metazoa > Arthropoda > Insecta > Lepidoptera > Coleophoridae > Coleophora > Coleophora deauratella. Next base: position 979,086 of record OY282401.1, on the reverse strand, counting down.
AGGAGGTTCTCAATTCGTCGGAATCTTTTTTTTTTTTTTTATGTATGTTCACCGACTACTCGAAGACGCCTGAACCGATTTCAAAAATTCTTTTTTTGTTTGAAAGGGTATACTTCACAGGTGGTCCCATATAAATTTTATCGAAATCGATTCAGCGGTTTTTGAGAAAATCAACAAAACATAGCAAAATTGGAGTTGTTGCGATTGAAGTCGGTTGTTTTTAACGTATTCAGCGTGGTCAATTATTAACGAAACAAATGCAGATTCTTGCGGACGTACATAATGTTTTCATATATGAATTGACTAGCAACCGTTAAAATATTAATTTCCTTAAACTTATCCCTCAACGACTCGCGGGATCGTATCTGATAGATTGCGCGGATTGCCCTTTTTTGTAAAACGAAAATAGTTACGATATCAGCTGCATGTCCCCAAAGTAAAATTCCGTAAGACATAATACTATGGAAATAACTAAAATACACTAGCCGTGCAGTGTCTACATCTGTTAACTGCCTAATTTTTTTGACAGCATAAGCAGCGCTTTCCCGCAATGTAGCATCTAAAGTTATACCGAGGAAAACAGCACTATTAACAAATTCCAATTCATTACTATCTATGATTACACTAGCGTCAATATTTCTAACGTTTGGTAATGCGAATTTTATACATTTGGTTTTTTTAGCATTTAAAAGAAGATTGTTTACAGTGAACCAGTTAAGTATCTTTGAAAGAGTGTTGTTTACTTCATCAGTTTTGTTAAATTTTCTATTAACTTTAAAAATAAGAAAAGTATCATCTGCAAACAACACTATATTTGCGAAATTTTAAACCATAAACGGCAAATCATTAATATACGCAAGAAAAAGGAAAGGACCTAATATTGATCCCTGGGGTACCCCCATTATCACTTTAGAGCCGGAAGAATTGATGTCATTTATTTGAACTTTTTGTGTTCGGTTGCTTAGGTATGAGTTAAGAAGACTGAGAGCCCCGTCTTCCACACCGTAATGCCTTAGTTTCATAAGTAGTGTTTGATGTTCAACACAATCAAATGCTTTAGATAAATCACAAAATACTCCTATTGCATTCTGTGAATCCTCAAAAGCATCATAGATATTGCGAATAAGTGCTACGCCTGCATCAGTTGTACACCGACCTTTGGTGAAACCAAATTGTTGGTTATGCAGGAGGTTATTCTCATTAAAATGTTGTATCATTTGATTTAGCATTACTTTTTCAAAAAATTTACTGAGAACGGGTAACACAGAAACTGGTCTGTAGTTTCCCGGGTCAGTTTTGTTGCCAGACTTATAAAGGGGTATGACCTTACTGAATTTCATGAGGTCTGGAAAAACGCCATTATCAATTCTAATATTAAAAAGACAAGCTAAATATGGAGCTAAAGTATCAATAACATTTCCGATTAAATTTTAATAAGCATGTTTAACGTTTAACGCTTTCCACCTGAATATATTTAATTTTCTATTAACGGTTTATTTATCTGGCTCTTAAATTAATATTAACAGTTACGTTTCTCTACAATAAAATTATATAATAATATACGAGTATTAAAATAGGTATTATGTTACATTTTAATTAGAAAATTTATAAAGTATCACTACTTTTTCAACATCGAACCTTAAAAATACGAAAATATTTTATGCAGTGGCGTAGTGTGGGGCCGATCGGAAAGCCGCCCCTTTCAATATTTAGTTTCTTTCTATTTTAGTAAAAAAAAAGTCAAATAAAGCAGTCAAATTCAGTAATCAATTAAAAATGGACTCTTCGTGTTTTTTTTTTAACAAAATCTTTTATTGTAACAAAATCAAAAACTGTTAATGTCGATGTGTATGTCACGTTCGATCATAAAGCTTTATTTGAAATCCGTAATACCAAGTAAACCCCGCTGGAAATCGATTCTGTAACCTCTTTATGTGAATTGAGTGCATTATAGTGCATTATATCCTTCCGTGAAATTTATTTGAAATAACGCAAGCAAAGCGAGCGCGAAATTTTTTAATATTTCTAAAAATATTTGTTAGGGCTCTTTTATTGTCATGCGGATTTGTGCCCGCACGCGGGCCAGGCCCGCATGCGTGCTGCGTTTCCAAAGCGTCCCGCGCGCGTGTGCTACGCATGACAATAAAAGGGCCTTAAAAATATGTATTAAAACGATAGGCTTGGCCCGCGCGCGGGCTCAAATCAGTATAACAATAAAAGCGCCCTTAAACCAGCAAAAATCCAGCAAAGCCGTGAGTAATACTGTTCAAATGGTTTCCAACAACATCTATCTATTACGTATAGTTCATTCCAATCAAAAAAAAGCAAAACGTAAACAATCTTACTATGGAACTGACACATGTCAATGTCACTTGCATACTATGTTTGTTTACCTTTTGCTTTTTTTTGATTGGAATGAACTATAGGAGTGTAGGAGTAAGCATTGATGGACATGAAATAGCCAGTTCTCCATTGCGGTATATAAGGACTCTTGGTAAGCTCGTTTCCATCTTCGGCATCCGTACTTACCACCTGGGAAAAATTGCCAAGGTGGATTAAAAAAAGCGTGATTAAAATAATGATAAAATATTGAGAATACCGGTACTCTTTATTTTAAAATGATAAATGTAACTCATGTATGGTTCATTCCAATCAAAAAAAAGCAAAAGGTAAACAAACATAGTATGCAGATGACATTGACATGTGTCAGTTCCATAGTAAGTTTGTTTACGTTTTGCTTTTTTTTGATTGGAATGAAGTTTAGAACTGTGTGATACAGGTTGATACCTAGTACACAGTTCAAAGTAAATGAAAATTGTAACTGGTAACTTGAAACTTGAAATAAACTTAAATCAGCCAGTTGTTGTACTTATATAAAAGAAGGAAAATATAGTACGTACAAACGAAACAGTCAGATTTTAAAGCTATATCACCTCATTTAATATCAAAATAACCTTCAGTTATTAATCTTACAAAATTTAATCTGAGGCTGTGAATGCGGCGATTTGAAAAAAAAAACATCTTTTAATTAGTGCGCACACGATAACAGTTATACAGGTGTTGTAAAAAGAAGTTGGAGAATTTTCTGTATTCCATACTTGAGTCTGAGTAACCCCTTAAAATACTCCTATTGCATTCTGTGAAATGCAATAGGAAATCTCAAAGGCACTTTTTGTAACACCCTATGTAGTCGGGTTTAGTCATTTTATCGTTCAAATGGTTAGGTTATTTTGACGTTTAGAAAACGTTTCTTCTTAGGAGAATTCGAGAAAACGTCATTTTATATCAAAAACTTTAGAATGCAGTGCTAGTTTACAATTTACATATTATTATCATCTGTGGCAGTGCACGCAAGTGACTTCTATGTATTTTGATAAAGCTGGGTTTCCCCTGGACGAAGTTACGAAGAAAATTATCTTGTCAGACTTTCGATAAGGTTGGCTTGAACTTGAAAACTGGTAATGCCGAGGTCAGTTCCGCTGAGGTCAGAGTCGCTGAACCAGTTACCGACCATATAAAGATAATTAATAACATTAATATATAGAGATGATACCTACTATAAATATTCATGCAGTCGTGGTTTAGTGCGGCTTGCGTTGTCGCCACGTCTGTCACACAATTATTGACCAGACAGACCCTCAGTCGAGAGCTCAAACTAGATGTATCGCCTTGCACTACGCTACGGCAGCTAAAGTTTCCATTTTAGGCCAAAAATATCGATCGCTTTGCGCTTAGAACTCTGACAACAACCTATTTCAATGCTTTCAAGGAAGTTAAGCGGTCGCTGCCAGTTGCTATCACTAGATTGTCGTTAAGCTATTTCAAAGGCCTTAAATTTGGTTCGAAAACTTCTTACATGGGGTTGGCCAGTAGCTCCACAAACTCTGCTTATCAGGACTGGGCTTTCGTGTATGGAGTATAACCTAACCTTCCCAAGGTATGGGATAATCACTCACATTCATGCTCCAGTAGCAGGGAGTGAGGGGATAGTGTGGATTGTAACAGGACTACCTGCCAATCCTATTGAACATTTTCGCCCCAAGAGACCCGCTGACACTTCATTTTAAAACACTGGATCTATTTAAACATTAAATGGTGATGATTGAGTTGTGACTCCTGGATGTAACATAAATAAATAATATAATAAATATCCAGGACAAATCACACACGGTCATCTGGCCCCAAACTAGGATTCCCTGTATTATGGAAACCAGAGACTGATATACATAAACATATACGTTTAAATACATACATATGTATAGATATAATACACGCAGACACAGAGCAAACAAATCTGCTATTCGCAGAAATGTTTGCCCTGTGTGGGGATCGAACCCAGGACTCTCGGATCAGTCAGGAGCGCTAACCACTGAGCCACCGAGTCTGTCATATATATACAGATATACATACACATATACGTTTAAATACATACATATGTCGATAAAAAACACTCAGACACAGAGCAAACATTTGCAGATTTCTGCTCATCACAGAAATGTGTGCCCTGGGCGGGGATTGAACCCACGACTCTCGGATCAGAAGTCAGTAGCGCTAACCACTGAGCCACCGAGTCAGCCAACGGCCATTGAAGTTTGTGCTGAGTGCTAAAGACTTAATCATGGCTTTTACTCATGACAATGAACAATTCTCAAAAAAAGCTTCTTTCCCCAAGAAGCCTACACTCAATTCTCAAAAAAAGTTTTTCTATACGTCGCCCTAATTGATCAATTGATTCGCCAGTTTTGTATTGGCAGTCCAACCTTTTTCTGCGAATTAGGTAAGTATCGGTTTTTTTTTTATGGCAGAGGTGGCAAACGAGCAGACGGATCACCTGATGGTAAGCGATTACCGCCGCTCATAGGCACCCGCCAGAGGAGCCACAAGTGCGTTGCCGGCCTTTGATATGGGAGTACGCTCTTTTCTTGAAGGTTTGAATGTCGTATCGGTTCTTGTTCAATTTCATGAGTAAAAGCGGCTGTAAAAAAAACAGGTATTTTAGAAGGACCTATATGTAAATGTATATTTAACTAAACGTCTCCTGGTTGATATGGCGACACAATAACGGTATATCAGCATCAGCTAATCAATAATTTCGTCCAAAAATGGTCCCTTGGTCCTAATGATGTAAATAATATGAGTAGAATATTCATACCGAAAACCTGTGTCCCGAAAGAGACCAGTTTTGAAATATTCTGTGAAGATGATACATAGTTAGCTTCCAACAAAAAATAACATTACCATAAAGGACTAAGCATATGAATACAAATGAGATATAAAAAGACATAACTATTCTCGTATCGTGAGCTGCTATCTTGAACTATCTATTTAGATCTTGTAAATAAAAATAATAAAAACAAGTTTTATCCTTTTAGGGTTTCGTAGCAATTTATGGAATCCATAAAGGTCGTGTCTGATTCAGTGATCAGTGATCACCTCGGTAACGCAGTTTCTGTGCTTCACAACCATATTGTCATTTGTACCTCTTGGTATCACGAGATGAATATCATTAAGCCGTGATAAGAGGCTTGAAAACTTTTGTGTGGTTCGGTCGCGGATCCAGCCCTCAAAAAAGGTTGTGGTCACGACCACCCGAAAATCGGCCAAACGCGAGTCGGACTCGTGTACAATCGATACATTGCAATTCTACAAATTCGGTGGTAGACCTTCAGTCCGGATTGGTGGAGGTTCAACCTCCTGCGATATAGGAACGACCCGTGTCCCAGGAATGAGGACACTCTGGGTTGTTTACATACGTAAATGTTAAGTTCTTCTTCTTTATCTAAAGAGCTAGGCTCTTGTCGGTGGAGTAACCGCCATTCTTTTCTATTCCTCGCCAACTCCTTGACTTCCTGGTACGACGTTAAGTTACCTATTGTGATTAGTATATTTTTTTATTTCTGAATATTATGTTATTATTATGTTTACGCTTTTATGAATGAATGAATGAATGTACTGTACATTTATACAGGGTGTAACAGAAAGGTGGGATAATACTTCAAGGTGGACTTTTACCCATCAAACTGAACAACTTTTGTTATACAACTTTGTTCAAATCGCAAAGAAATTTTCGGACTTTTCATACAAACTTGGTTCACCAGCTGATCGATTTGTATGAAAAGTCCAAAAAACATTTTGCGATTTGAACAAATTTGTAGAACAAAAGTTGTTCAGTTTGATGGGTAAAAGCCCACCTTGAAGTATTATCCCACCTTTCTGTTACACCCTGTATATGACATTCAGTATTTTTTGTATTATTGACGTCGTAATGAATATTATAAATAAGTTATTATGTATTAAACTTGATTATTGCCTAGCGGACACACAGTGAATTATGTATATAGAATACATAAACTAATTAAACATCGCTAAACATACTCTTGCATCCACTGCAGCTACTCCAGTCCGCCATGGCACGCCCCATCGCGCTCCTGGCGCTTGTATGCGCAAGCGCAGCTGCAGCCGGCATCGGCAACCCGCTCAAGCCCATTGGAAGCATCGCCAGCAAGGTAAGCCGGGGGACATAAATAGATAATTCGAATAAAATATTTTCATTTCATTTCATATAGCCACACACAGACACAGAGAAAACATGCCTGCTAAGTAATCACAGTGATATTTCTTGCGGGTAGGTAACGGACTCTTTGTCTAGCAGTCAGTTTAATATTAAGGTTGTGGTCACGACCACCCGAAAATTGACCAAACGCGAGTCGGAACCGCTTACAATTTGCAATTTTACAAATTCGTTGGTAGACATTTAGTCCGGATTTGTGGAGGTTCAACCTGAGGTGAGGTGAGGAATGGCATGGCCAAAAACAACTTGAGATTTTGGATATCGATTGAAAAATCGAAATATCTATACCTCCTGAACAAAATCAGATTGTTTATTAATTTTCAAAAGCCTATTCTGTTCTTTTGACTAGATGTTTATTGTTGATAAATGAACGACAATCCTGAGCATGCCAGAAGTAATTTTTAAAATGTTAGGTACGCGAGAAGGTATTCACGGCATAGTTGTACATTACTTATCAAAACGTTCATTAATATGTAGGTACGCACTGATGACAAAGAAGACATTAATTTATTTTCTGTCTTAATATCTCAGGTGAATGACGAGATTAAGAAAGATGTCGCTGATATTAAACAGCCCATTGAGGAGGGTGTGGTGTACATCGGGTCCAGCTCATGTGAGTATGATTAGCTATAGAATCTTATTATGCAAGGTCTGACTGGCTTGGTCACCACTGCTCGCTTTATATATACCTGCCACCAAGTAGTATGGTGTGTTTCGGTGGGTGAAGAGAGAATATGGGATAGCCAGCGCGAGAAAGAGCCAAAACGGTGAAATCTTACTATTTCCTTAAAACCACCTCAAAATTTGCGGTACCTATGGGGTGGCACATTTTTTGAGTACTGGACTGTATTATTAGACCTTATAATGTAACCATGTTCCATACAAACGACTAAATGAAATGAAATGAAATGAAGGCGTACCAGATGCTCATTTCTTTCTCTCTTCAAAATAAGACCGAAGGGAAGATCGAGAGCAACTAATCCTATAATCTTGTTATTATTCTATACCGTGGACATACAATAGGATATTGACCACTTAGCAATTACGCAGAATTTAAAACACAAATTGAAAACTTTGTTACAGGTTCAACTGTGAAAAAAATTGTGGGGGTGGCGTATGAATCGTATGATGGAATGGAGCCAGATCTGAATGAACTGGCGCTGGTCTTCCGGAACAGGTAACTGCTTCATCACCATTGTTCTTCTTCTTCTTAGGCCCTCTAACTTCCCGAGGATCATAGGGCCTCAATAACAGCTTTCCTCTGCTTCCGATCGGCGGCGACAGCGACAATCTCTGGCCAGCTTTTGTCTAGTGAAGCGCCTTCCAGTGCCACAGTCCTCCGCCAAGTAGACTTTATCATCATTACGATCGTCTTTATCATCACTAAACTCTGATGAAACATTTGTTTTATCTAAGTCACTAAATCCAGCATCATCAAAGTTATCATCTACCTATGTTCTCAGTTTTCCTGTTTTTATCAGTTTTACAAAAAGGGGTGAAATTAACAATTTCAATTAATTCTATAGACTGGGTTTATAATCTGACCACGATCTGACCATGTGTGATTTGTCCTGGATTAAAACCGCCTCAGTGTGCGAATCGCCTTAGTAGAATATTACAGTGTAACTTTTTCTGTTACAAGTAATTCCAAATATTGAACTGAACAACTTTACAACCTAGGTCACAAACACACTTTGATAAACATTCTTAATTCTTGATTCGGTTTATTGAATCATTGCGTAACATGGTTATCTCTCTTTCTGTTACGAGCATTATTTTCTTCATAGTCAGGTAACGGTGTCCTACAACATCTCGACAGCTGCACAGCTGATCCCCAGAACCACCGGCTTCGAGCCTAACCAAAAGCTCTACATCTTCATACACGGGTTCACCGACGACCCCACCAAGGCCAGCTTTAGTAACATCAGCAACGCCCTCTTCAGCCAAGGTTGGTTCTACTATTTACTTGTTAATTAGCCCATAGCAAGTAAAAGTGGCAATGGGCTGGCAATATACTGCCGTCATAAGACAGAAGGCCGCTAAGTATTATACACGGAAACTTCATACAATTAGCGGCTTTCTTTCTAATGAGGGAAATATATTTATATTTATATATAATAATAGTATAACGGATAACCGATGCTGAAGAAATGTTCTCCTGTACGAGATGAAAAACTTAGTGTGTGACAGTCAGATATGAACTCGCGTCACCAAATGGAATGATAATAAACGTTTATAGGTTGCAATGACTGAATTAAATAATTTAAACGGCTACATAGATCCTAGTTAGAGCAAGCAAATAAAATTAATATTGCCATTGTTATAAGCTACATGTGAGTTGTAATCATAAACTGCAAAAATACAGAAAATACATACTTAAAAATACTTTGCAATCGCTGACTTAAATAGTCCATTCTGCGAAATAGATCCTGTTTAGAGCAAGCCAATAAAATTAATATTGTCATTATTATAAACCACTTGTGAGATGTAATCATAAACTGCAACAATGCAGTAAACACTTAAAAATTCTCCCATCGTACGTGTGGTACAGTCATATGCTCGACACTGGTAACACCGTCGCCAGTATAAAAAAGTCTAAGCTAGGAATGGAAAATGAGATCACCTATTTCAGAATGGCTGTAATGATAATGAGGATTAGGTTCGTAGAAGTAAGAAGAGTGCTATCCTTAAATCAACCCTCACAGTAAAAGGACATTATATAATCAACCCCAATGGCGGTGTCGTGAATTGTGTTTTTTCAACTTCTGAGTTTAAAGTTGTTATGAAATATTGGATTTCAGTGGTTCAACGGGCTCTTTATCTAATTAAAATATTAATGTTGCTTACCACTGACAACAACCACCAAACCTGCGCTGCGAAAATCAGCTCTGCGAAAACCAGCGCTGCACTTTGCTGAGTCGGGGACCAATTTTTGGCACATACACATTATGTTTCTTTCGTTTTATTTGTATTTTTTGTTATTTTATAAGAAACATGTTATTTATGATGCCAAAAACAAAGAATGTCTATGTCTAAGTGAATGACTGTACTTAATTGATATTATTATTGTCTTGTTTTATCCCACCATCATCGTTTGAGTCACGGGTTTATCAGGATTCGCGACAGTCCATCTTATTCATTTGCTCATAATTTACTACTTCCTTGGAATGACAACAGTTTAAATTTGAATATCTTGCTTACAATCGTAAGATGGATATGCTAATAAAACCAACTACTAAAGAATATTAATAAGATTTGGTTTGTGAACTAACTTACTACAGAATGACATGATTACTAAGAGGTTTTTGGGGACATTACGATTTATTTATTGTATTCCATTAGAGCTAAGCTGAGCATCAAATATGGAAGCAAAACCGCCACAGCAAAATCATTGACATTTAGTAAGTGAATCGAGATTGAAATTTTCGATCATCCAAATAAATAGTTGCCTCATTTTAAGAACTTTGACGCCTAACTCAACCGAATGGGTACCAACTCTGGCCCTTGTTTAAAGCCTGGTGGTGTCTTCTGGCCTTAAACCTTTTGGCTCTGACACCCCTGGTTGAAGACCCAATTAACTCTAAAGCTGGCACTGGTATTGTGCTTACTCTTGTTCTATGACAACTTTAAGAAGTAGGTATCGTTTTTCTTTGTTCATCTTATAGTTGTCTTTTCGCGTAGCAAAAATTAAATTGGTGTCAAGGGCTAGATGGAAGCCTTCTAATAGGCTCGTTAATGTCCGAACTAATAAAACAGACAAACTATTTTCTACTGATTTTAAGGTCTCATAGGTACTTCCTGTCCTGATCTTTAATTGAAATGAGTATTTTTATAAATATTTTTTATATTGTTTTTATTTGGTCCATCAACAGTCAATAACAAAACCCGTAAGTACATATTATTACAGAATAGTATGGTTACATAACAGACCAATAATAGGTGTCCGCTAATGGCTACACTTATGAGCCGGTACTTATAGACTTAAGTTAGGAACATTACATTTGTAAAAAAAAGATTAATTAGTTAATTTCTAATGATGATTGTTATATGTTTATTATATTGTGCTAGAGATAAGTAGAATGGATCAGCTGAGAGATATTTTAGATAGTAAGGCGTAGTTGATTTAAAAAAGAATTCATTTCGTGCATAATTTGTATAAACCAAAGAGCAAACAATAGTACATAATTCCATCTCTTTCTTCAACAGGCAAATGCAACGTGCTAGCGCTGGACGCGAGCTCGCTTATCCAGTGGCTGTATCTTCGCTCCTCCACCTACGTCACCTTCATCGGGGAGAAACTGGGAGCAGTCCTGGCTGAGATGGTCAAAGGTGAGTTTGGCCACCCTCCTAACATTCCCTAAAATATAAAACTAGCAAAATAACTACTTATCCGATACCTGATTTGATGTTGACGCGAATTTCAAATTTTTCGATGTTTTTTCGTGATTTACGCCTCCATATATGTATCTATAACCAACAGATACAAGAATTCATGTTCATTGTCTTAGAAAGAGAAATAGTATTTTATATTGCTTTTATATTTTTGAAAAAATTACGATTTTTTCAATCAATGTGATCTGGCCATATCAATTATGCATATACATGGTCGATTTGATCTGCTCGTGGAAAGAGCCCTAGTTATGAAAGTAATTTGAAAGTAATCGTACAATGTTCGTACGAGTATGACGCATTGGTACTGAAATGTCTGGTTATTCAATTGTTTCCGCAAACTAGGAAGCGAACAGTCACATCACATGCTACCCATTCATTACGACTCACAATAGTTATTATAACAAGCAATAACTGCATAATAGCAGCTGTGAATCCATGGGCTAGGTAGGTAATAGGTACTAGTGTAAACTATAAAGACAGGTGGTCACAATACACTGGATTATAATACGTATTAAAAGATGAAATGGATATTGTAGTTACTCCTTTTAAACAGAGTATTTATGAAACTAAACAGCTAGCTACTAAAGAATTCGTAAAAAATGTGTTAAATGGAAACTAATTTCTTTTTTACGGATTTAGCGACCTCTGTAGCCTAGTAGCTAGTCGCCTCGCTTCAATCAGGAGTTCGCAGGTTCGATTACCGGCGGGGTCCAACTTTGTAAGACTCGGTTCTGTTGGTGGTAGGACATTTTCTTAGCTCGCCGCTGTTAATAATGTTAATAACATTAATGTTTTGTGTTCTGGCATGGAGATAGGATAGCCAGTTTTTGTTCTTTGGAATCTTTGTAAACCCGCTTCCATCTTCGGCATCATCATCACTGACCATCAAGTGAAATAATTCCAAGGCAATTACCATCAGGGGATAAAAAAATATCTACACCTATGAATACACTTAATCAAATTAAAAATATTTATTCGAATTGGTAGCAGTGTGCACTTTTCGAAGGTAATTTTTTTGTCTACCTAATACGTTCCTACCACTGGAACTCGGATATGAATGGTATTGCATTGCGTTCGTATATAATTGACCACGCTGAATACGTTAAAAACAACCGACTTCAATCGCCACAACTCCAATTTTGCTATGTTTTTGTTGATTTTCTCAAAAACCGCTGAATCGATTTCGATAAAATTTATATGGGACCACCTGTGAAGTATACCCGTTTAAACAAAAAAAGAATTTTCCAAATCGGTTCAGGCGTCTTCGAGAACATACATAAAATAAAATAAAAATAATAAAAAAAAGATTCCGACGAATTGAGAACCTCCTCCTTTTTTTTGAAGTCGGTTAAAAAATACTTAAAATTGCAATGCCTAGATATGTAAGTACTCATTATGAAAGCGAAACACATTTGTTTCACAAATGGTATTTGTGCCGGTGAAAATTGAAAATAACTGTCACCAGTTTACAATTAATATATATTACCTACAGTAGATTGGTCGATACGCAAAAACAGATTAAATAAGTGAGAGGATTTATAATTAAACAGCGAACTAATAACCATCTTAAATCATTCAAAGCTAATATATTATTCTTTTATAAACAGATGTTAGAAATTGTTGTAAAGTAGGCTAACCCTTCAACTAGAACTATAACTTCTTTTTTTTACCCTCAATTGGAAAGCCCTTGGCATTATCTCACCTGATGGTAAGTGATGATGATGCCGAAGATGGAAGCGGGCTTACCAAGATTCCCCAATGCAATGGGGAACTGGCTATCTTATCTTTATGCAGGAACACATCAATGCTGTTAACATTGATGTTTCACGGCAAGACTTCGATAAGATGGTGGTAGCTAGCCAGGCTGGCTCGAAAATGCACTACCACCAACCAAACCGAGTCCTACAAAGACGGACCCCGCCGGGAATCGAACCCGCGACCTCCTGATGTGAAGCGAGCGGACAAGCCACTGGACTATGGAGGCGGTTAAAAATTGAAATTGCATAGCGAACTGGTTAAAAAATGGCACAAAAAACTAAAATAAGACTTCCGTCCTCGTCACACGCTTACCGCGTGATGTATTCTCATCCCTTTTTCTCGGTGATTAAAGTATTTAAGTATGTACTAGCATCTTTTTATTACACCCTGTACACAGTATTTATTTAGATAACTAGATAATTGGAACAGGTTTACACAGGTACGGAAAAACTAGCCATAAACATCTCGCATGACGTCAGAGAGCGTATAATTGATGTAATTTAAATATAAACGTTTTAAAGAACCAGAAATAAATGTGATAAATAACTGCAATGACATATTTGTAATTTATTTGTTGACTATTATCTGGATTGTATTTAATAATAATAATTGTATTCAACATATTATTACAGTTTACTTTGTTAGTAATTTATTGTACTACTTAGGATATCTACTCAGAACTCCGTTATTTTTATATACATCGAATATTTACAGTTTTACTTGTACAAGGTGTAGCAGTGGTGTTTTGTGCCAAGTTTGACCAGTCAGTCACTTTCAGCTCTTTTAGGTCTTTGACTCCTTCTTTGATACATTGCTTCTGCTTCATATGCTGAGCTGAGGACCTTTTAGATCTCACTAGGCTCATGATTAAATGTTGTTGTTAACAACCCATTACGTCCCCACTGCAGGGGCACGGGTCTCTTCCCATATATTGGGAAGGTTGGGCCATACTCCACACACGGGGGCCAAGTCCGGACTGGGGTTGGCCACAAGCCCCCAACCTCCACCAATCCGGATGATTAAATACTTACTTTTAATTTTGATTGCAACAAATAGCATGAACTACTATCTTAAATATTATAGTTCAATTAAATTATTTTAAGATACAACTATGTTTTAACTTTTTTCCGCATTTATTTAAAATATTTTCCTTGTTATAATTCCTGATGTTTTATAATAAACGATTTAACTATATCAAAATTTTATCTTCAAAATCGCTAAACCAGCTACCCTCTACTTCCAGATGGCCTCGACCCTGGCCAGATCCACATTATAGGGCACAGTCTCGGCGCCCACATCTCGGGCTTCACGGGCAAGGAGTTCCACAAGCTGACAGGGCGGCGCGTGGGCCGCATCTCCGCGTTGGACCCTGCTGGCCCCTGCTTCTCCCATGTAGACCTGGACATGAGGATCAAGGAGACCGACGCTGACTTCGTGGATGTCATCCATACTGATGGTGGGGTCTATGGTCTGGACTATAATGTTGGTAAGTATTATGAGAACTACATAGAGTGTCAAAAAAGATGTAACAATGATTAAGGGTGGGTTTCATCGCTTGAAACTAAACTACTTTGAGAGCAGACCAGATTCTGTGGGCTCGCTTGACATACAATTTCGGTGCACCCTTCACCTGGTGAAGATTGCGGGAAGCCACTTCATGCGACTAGCGCAAGACCGGTCGTCGTGGAAATCCATGGGCGAGGCCTTTGTTCAGTAGTCTTTCGGCTGATGATGATGACGATGAAAATGTAATTCGTTGTAAATGTTTAATTAACAGTTGGATCCATGAACTAAGCCTTCTAATATCGATGAAATCATCGAACTGAAAAACTTTTGCAAAAATCGAAAAAAAATTGACTTCTGTACCTAAACTTCTAACTCTTCTAAAGCTCATATAAATGTGTGACTCTCCCAGGGCACTTTTGTAAAAATCGAAAAAAAAAATTGACTTCTGTACCTAAACTTCTAACTCTTCTAAAGCTCATATAAAATGTGTGACTCTCCCAGGCCACGTGGACTACTGGCCCAACGGCGGGTCGCAGCAGGCCGACTGCTTCTACCAGACGTGCTCCCACAGCCGCGCGTGGCTCTACTACTCGGAGTCCGTCGTCAACCCGGAGGCCTTCCCCGCCGTCAAGTGTGACAGTTGGGAAGACTTCAAGAAGGGCAACTGCACTGACGAGATCAGGTGATACAGCAGAATATCTTGACCGTTTCCGTGCTTCGCAATCGCAACGCACGTTCAGCTGATGGTGCCGGCTGCTATCACTAGATGGTAGTCGTTAAGCCATGTTGGCCTCCAAAGTACAGTAATACACATTTAATAAGGCTTGCCGATGTACCTGCGCAGTAGACAATATTTTAATTACGCGGGAAACTGGTGGACCAATCAAGTAGCTTCATTGTCACCCGCTCTTACCCGTTCCGAAAATCTCTGCCGCTATTGGCTGATTGATTACCTACGCGCCTGATTCAATGAAATTGACAGTTGTCAGAAAGCTGTCATCGTGCGTTGATTGTTTCGGGTGTTTCCGTCGATGTTTTGTTCTTGTCTGCGCGAACGAAGATTACCGACGCGCCTTATTTTTTGTGTACTACTGTAAACCGGTTGAAAACATCTGTCTCTGGAATTGGTTACTAGCTGGATTTGGCCCCCGTGTGTGGAGTAGGTATAACCTCCCGAGTTATGGGAAGGTACCCGTGCCCGATGGGCAATATGGGTTACTAACGACAGCGGAATATGGTTTCCCAATGTAATAATCTACAACTCTCTCCGGATCTTACCCGCAGTGGGGGGGGGGGTCCTTTCGCCGCAGGGAAAGGGTGGTCATACTTTATCACTGTATTAATGTACAAGCACCTCGACGAAATGGCTAGTCTTGTTCTGGCCACGACATATACAGGGTGTAACAGAAAGGTGTGATAATACTTCAAGGTGGGCTTTTACCCATCAAACTGAACAACTTTTGACCTACAACTTTGTTCAAATCGCAAAATTTTTTTGGACTTTTCATACAAATCGATCAGCTGGCGTACCAAGTTTGTATGAAAAGTCCGAAAATTTCTTTGCGATTTCAACAAAGTTGTAGAACAAAAGTTGTTCAGTTTGATGGGTAAAAGCCAACCTTGAAGTATTATCACACCTTTCTGTTACATCCTGTATAGTGGACTATGCAACTAATAAGTGACTTGTTTCCAGCTACATGGGCTACCCGTCCAACCGCTCAGGGTCGGGCAGCTACTACCTGCGCACGGGCAGCGAAGCGCCGTACGGACTCGGCCACAACGGCACTTTCTACGACAAGTCCGAAGAGGGTGTCGTTCGGAAGATCGCTGGACTGGTCGGCTAAGCGCGCGTCATAAGCGGCAACTGGAGGGGAGCGGGAGCGGGAGCAAGAGCGAGAGCGGGAGCAAGAGCGGGAGCGGGAGCAAGAGCGGGAGCAATAGCGGGAGCGAGAAGGAGAGCGAGAGCGTCTACATAGAACTCAGTACAGGGACTGTTCTAGATTTGAGATTAGGCATTGCAAAATATCATTGGCCTTTACGCCTTAATTTATAATTTAATTAAATTTTAGAATGAAATTTTACTGCGACTTAAAAATAATAAAAACCAAAATGTAAATTGTTTTTTTGCAATTTTACAATAAAATGAAAATATTGTATTTTTTTGTATGGTAAGTAGTCATCAGAAGCGCTGCGCCACGACAGCAGTGAATGGCCTGTAACAGACGCAGAAACCATTGATTTACTAAAGCTCAGTGATGGAATTATAGTACAAAACAATAAAAGAAATATAGTACAAAGTGTAGGAAGACCTCCACTCTTCATATTTGGATAGCTCTTGATAAATAAGTGGATTGTATACTGGTTGAAGCTCGTTTTATTCTATATGAATTGATGAAATAATTAAATTACAGTAAGCCGCACTCACGCCCGTACAAAAGATTATAGGTTATAAAAGCGGAAAACGAACTGTCAAATGACGTCACATCAGTGTGGCCATATCGATGTGTCGTAGACATACTCAACAACTGTCTCTAAGAGACTCCGTAGAATTAGGAAAATATCAGTATTTTACGAGTCATGGTCGGCGAGTTTATACGAAGCTCGTTTGAAAACAATCCTTGCGGTATCGACAAAGTAGATAGTTATCATTATAGACTACTTTCATGTTTATAAAATATTGCACTATCAAACAGTTTTAATGTACAGGTAAATAACTTTAAAGTTTATTGTAAAAGAAAAAAAAAGTGTATAAAATCTTTTTGATATAATGAAATTGCTGGTTGTAAGTGTCTATCAGATCTTATTTAGAATTAATAAGTAAACTACTAATAACTGACTACCATATGTTCATCGGAATTCAGATTTTGAACTGTTTTTAGTCGTAACTCAATATAATTTTAATTAATTTTATTAATCTATATTTAAAATACTTATATGTTGACACATTTATGCCAGTAGTGGGCTGTGATTTAAATTAGACTTTTTCATGAAATGTTAATGTTTGAGTAATGAATGCTACGTTTTACATTGTATTTTATGCAACTTTACTACATATTTTAATAAATACTGACCTATTAACAATCATTGTGTTTTTTTATTAATATACATTCAATTTTGATTATTTTTAGGTTTCAAGATACAGGGAATCCTAGTTTGGGGCCAGATGACCGTGTGTGATTTGTCCCAGATATTATATTAATCAGCAGCACTCATTGTTATGCGGATGACAGCACAGGTGATGCCTTCTATACCGGCCGTGCCAATATTTCTCGGGAAAGCGTCATCGAGAGCCGAAACAAACTTGTGTCGGAAATTGAGGCCTCTTTAAAGAAAGTCTCAGAATGGGGTCGACTTAATTTGGTCCAATTTAACCCCACTAAGACACAAGTTTGCGCGTTCACTGCCAAGAAAATGCCATTTGTCGTATCACCTCGTTTTGAGGACACTCCCCTAAATGCCTCAGCTAGTATCGGAATTCTTGGTGTCGACATATCGAGTGAAGTCCAGTTCCGTGGCCATCTAGAGGGTAAGGCTAAATTAGCCTCGAAGAAGCTTGGTGTGCTCAATAGATCGAGACAGTATTTCACTGCGGCGCATCGCCTGCAACTTTATAAGGCGCAGGTTCGGCCTCATATGGAATACTGTTCTCATCTCTGGGCAGGGGCACCCCAGTACCAGCTTCTCCCTCTGGACCGCATTCAACGAAGGGCAACTCGAATCGTCGACTGCCAGGATATTTCAGATCGGCTTGACTCCCTGGCGCTGCGTAGAGATGTAGCCTCGCTCTGCATTCTCTATCGCATGTACAATGGGGAGTGCTCCGAGGAATTGTTCGGATTGATCCCTGCCGCCTCTTTCCGCCATCGTTCTACGCGACAACATATTCATCCCCATCACATAGATGGTTGGCAGTCCACAACTGTGCGTTTCACTAGAAACTTTCTGCCTCGCACAACCAAACTGTGGAATGAATTGTCGCCTGCGGTATTTCCGGACCGATACGACATTCAAACCTTCAAGAAAAGAGCGTACTCCCAAATCAAAGGCCGGCAACGCACTTGTGACTCCTCTGGTGTTGCGGGTGTCTATGGGCGGCGGTAATCGCTTACCATCAGGTGATCCGTCTGCTCGTTTGCCACCTCTGCCATAAAAAAAAAAAAAAAAAAAAAAAAAAAAATTATTAAGAACGCAATTTTTAATTGATTTCTTACTGGGTACATAGAATGTGTGCTAAATGTAAGCAAACAGTTTTAGGGTTCCGTACCTTAACGCAAATTATGATGAGTGGCGGTCAGGAGATAAATTATAACACCAAGTCCCAGAAATATAAGTCCCAATTTATTTAAAACATTTATTTTGTTGCACAAACAATTGTGCACAAATAGTTCCCTAATTAAAAGTTCTTAGGTTTAAAGTGCACAAACTTATAATATATTAGCAGAGACAAGTTATTTTCTCTGATATTAGACAACGCTTGTCTAAGGAAAAGTGCGAGATTTCCGCGTCCTCAAAGATCTGAAGAACAACAGCAGCGGGCGAGCGGGGTGCTTGCCTCTCGTGGAGACGAAAAAATGATGTCTAAGCATTTCAAAATCGGTATTGTTATACAAGTACTGGTGTTGGTAGGTACTGCCATCTCGTAACATCTCCCTTCCCAAGAAGAGCGACTATTTTCCAATGTCTAGTGAAAATGTTGCGTTCCTTCGTTCTTGAACATTCGCTAATAATTCAGTGTCGGCTTGCGTCGATGTTGAAATCGCACATTTCTGACGAATCATTCTCCGACGGATAAAATATGCTGCAGTCAATAAAATTACAACAATTACGATAATTGAATACGTTGGAATTGTCGTATGATAAATTGAATAATCCGTTGAGTCAAGTTTGATTGAATCTTCCATTGTCAATTAACAATTGTTTTTGAATGTTGTGCAAATCTTCAAGTTCAATTGTTGTCAAATTAAAATTCATCCGTGATGATCCGGCAAGTTGCTTCGATGATGATTGTGGCAAATCAACGATTTCGACAGCATGACCTCGAACTTTGTCATCAATATTAATTATGGTGAATTCTGGTGATTGAATTTTGCAGTTATATGATAGAGTTACTAGGTAGCTTCCTTTTAATGTTTGATGTTGATCTTGTCCACACAATAGTTGAACTCTGGTAGGTTCTGGGAATGACATAATGTAGTGCTGGCTATCCAATTCCATTAAAGCCTCTTTTGATAAAAATACAGATTTAGGTTTGCAAATCTTATCTAACTGCTGAAAGGTTATCAAATGGTGAATACAGTCACGTTGCGTGCGGATTTGATGTGCAACTTTTTGTTGATATATCTATTTTATAGAGATTCTATTTTCGGGCATTCAGCCTCTATGTGCACATATTCCTTGGAGTTGATTGCTATATTATACAGGGTGTAACAGAAGTGTGTGACAATACTTCAAGGTTGGCTTTTACCCATCAAACTGAACAACTTTTGTTATACAACTTTGTTGAAATCGCAAAATTTTTTTTGGACTTTTCATACAAATCGATCAGCTGGCGAACCAAGTTTGTATGAAAAGTCCAAAAATTTTTTTGCGATTTCAACAAAGCTGTAGAACAAAAGTTGTTCAGTTTGATGGGTAAAAGCCAACCTTGAAGTATTGTCACACACTTCTGTTACACCCTGTATAAGGATAAGGAGGAATAATGGCAAGGTTCTATTCTATTCTATTCTATTTTTCTATTTGGCATTCCACATCTCATTTAAGGAGTGATGTTGCCAATGTCAAGTGAAAAATGGGAGAATCTTCAATGAAAAAAGTCTTTTTTTCCGTGGGAGAGCCATGCTTCGGCACGAATGGGCCGGCTCGACCGGAGTGATACCACGGCCTCACAGAAAACCGGCGTGAAGCAACGCTTGCGTTGTGTTTCGCCGAGAGAGTGAGGGTACCGGAGGCCGAAACTCCCCCCCCCCCCCCCCCAATGATAGCGCAGTTACCAAATATGTTACCCCAGGAGGGTACCAGCTGCGCTAGCGCTGGAGAATCCCTCTCTGGACGTCCATGCTCAGGATACAATGTGCCTGAGCCTGGACGTCCAGGCCGCCCCTCGTCGTACTCTGGGGGGGGCATAACAGCGCTCCATCATCTAGTTGCACAAGGGAAGGGCAAAAACACCTTGGCACCCCCTGCCACGCTGGCCGTGGACTTCTGCAACATCAGGGGCTTACACTCAAACATTAATGCTGTTCACTACCACCTAGAGACAGCAAAGCCGGCCTTGCTCTTCCTGACCGAGACACAGATATCGTCCCCAGCAGACACATCATACCTCTCCTACCCTGGGTATGGACTGGAACACTCCTTCATGCCTAGGGCTGGAGTGTGCGTGTACGTCAGAGACGATATCAGTTCTCGCCGTCTCAGCAACCTTGAAGGTAGGGACCTCTCCACCATATGGCTACGTGTAGACGGCGATGACCATCCCCGCGTCTATTCGTGCCTATATAGGTCCCATACCGGCGATGGCGAAACTGACCGACTCATTGAGCACATCCAAATGGCTGCAGATACTGTGCAGCAGCAGATCCCATCCGCTGAGATCGTGGTACTCGGCGATTTTAACGCCCACCACGCCGAATGGCTCGGTTCTAGCAAGACCGATCATGCGGGGATATCTGTTCACGACTTCGCCCTGGCATATGGTTTGACACAACTGGTTACCACGCCCACGCGAATCCCAGATGTGGAGAACCATGAACCTTCACTGTTGGACCTTCTGCTGACTTCTCATCCGGACGGCTACCAAGTATCCGTTGACGCCTCACTCGGCTCTTCGGATCACTGCCTTATCCGGAGTACGGTGCCACTCACGTGCCCGCCGCGACCGCGAGTCGCCTGTCGCCGTCGTGTGTGGCATTACAAGTCAGCAGATTGGGATGGGATGCGGTCTTTCTTTGCGTCCTACCCTTGGGGGCAGGTTTGCTTCACGCCGGATGATCCCAACTTCGCTGCCGATTCTGTCGCTGATGTGGTGCTGCAGGATATGGAGCTTTTTATCCCATCCTCAGTGGTCCCCATTGGCGGCAAATCCCAGCCTTGGTTTGGTCGGTCCTGCAAAAAGGCTTCTCGCCGAAAGCAGGAATGTTACCAAGCCTGGGCAAATGCGGCGAAGGTACGGGATGAAAAGACCAGCGTATTAAAAAAGGAGTTTAACTTTGCCTCCAGGTCCTTTAAAAGAGACATTGCCAGGGCAAAGTCAGCGCACATAGGCAGAATTGGCGAGAGACTAGAGCGTCTTCCTTCGGGAACTCGTGCGTTCTGGTCTCTGGCCAAAGCTGTCCAGGGGAATTTTTGCACGCCATCATTTCCACCACTGCACATGGGAAATGATTCATTGGCCCACGACGCAAAGGAGAAAGCCGATCTTCTAGGCAAACTCTTTGCGTCCAACTCAACGTTGGATGACGGGGGAAACGAGCCGCCGACCATACCGCGGTGCACGAGCTGTATGCCGGATATCCGGTTCCACCAACGCTCAGTGCGTAAAGCACTTTTTTCCCTCGACATTCATAAGTCGAGTGGGCCCGACGGAATCCCTCCTATCGTGTTGAAGGTGTGTGCTCCAGAGTTGGCTCCAGTTTTAACGCGCCTTTTTCGGCTCTCATACTCCACTGGCGTAGTCCCGAAGTCATGGAAGACAGCTTTGGTGCACCCGATCCCTAAAAAAGGTGACCGCTCGAATCCGTGCAACTACCGGCCGATAGCCATAACCTCCTTATTCTCAAAGATAATGGAGTCCATTATCAACAGCCAGCTCCTTCGGTACCTAGAGGACCGCCAGCTGCTTAGTGACCGACATTACGGTTTCCGTAAGGGCCGGTCCGCTGGTGATCTTCTTGTCTACCTGACACATCGTTGGGCACAGGCGATCGAGACTAAGGGGGAAGCTTTGGCCGTTAGTTTGGACATAGCGAAGGCCTTCGATCGGGTCTGGCACAAAGCACTTCTTGCGAAGCTTCCTTCTTATGGGCTTCCCGAGGAATTATGCAAATGGGTCACTAGTTTTCTTGCAGACAGAAGCATAAAGGTCGTAGTCGACGGTGCATGCTCAGATTCTATGTCTGTGAATGCTGGTGTCCCTCAAGGCTGTGTGCTTTCGCCTACACTGTTCCTTCTGCATATCAATGATATGCTGCAAATCAGCAGCACTCATTGTTATGCGGATGACAGCACAGGTGATGCCTTCTATACCGGCCGTGCCAACATTTCTCGGGAAAACGTCATCGAGAGCCGAAACAAACTTGTGTCGGAAATTGAGGCCTCTTTAAAGAAAGTCTCAGAATGGGGTTGACTTAATTTGGTCCAATTTAACCCCACTAAGACACAAGTTTGCGCGTTCACTGCCAAGAAAATGCCATTTGTCGTATCACCTCGTTTTGAGGACACTCCCCTAAATGCCTCAGCTAGTATCGGAATTCTTGGTGTCGAGTGTCGACATATCGAGTGAAGTCCAGTTCCGTGGCCATCTAGAGGGTAAGGCTAAATTAGCCTCGAAGAAGCTTGGTGTGCTCAATAGATCGAGACGGTATTTCACTGCGGCGCATCGCCTGCAACTTTATAAGGCGCAGGTTCGGCCTCATATGGAATACTGTTCTCATCTCTGGGCAGGGGCACCCCAGTACCAGCTTCTCCCTCTGGACCGCATTCAACGAAGGGCAACTCGAATCGTCGACTGCCAGGATATTTCAGAGATATTTGCCACCTCTGCCATAAAAAAAAATACTTGCGGTGTATCTATGCCTTGAGTTAGGAGAGATAAATCGGTGTACAAAGCCGACTCATCTCTGTGATCGCTAAAATTGTTAACTAGTGCGGTGCGAATGCCATTCCAATCGTTTGTTCCCCTAGGCTCAACTGCGAGGCTCAACTGGTTGAGCCGTTCGGACTTTTTTTCCCATAGGCTCAACTGGTTGAGCCGTTCGTATTTTTTTTCTCATAGGCTCAACTAGTGCACATAAGAAAAAAAATCTTGACGGCTCAACTCTGACGAGTCGAACTGATAACCTCATTTTTTTGAAGTCGATTAAAAGTCCATTTTTTTTTGAGTTTTCATCTAAGTCGTAGAACAAAAGTTGTTCAGTATGATGAGTAGGGTCAGCCTCAGTTAATTAACGGGTCTGTCACCTATTTTGTTACATCCTGTATAGGTAAAATCCCGTCGTGATCGTGAGGCGAGGGGAATCACCTACAGAAATTGGGTTATTCCCATAAAATATCAGGAAATCCCCTCATAGAGGCGTATCTGATTGAACTCCATATGTGACTTATAAAACATTCCGTAGGTAATTTGTTTTTTAAACAGTTTAAAACGTGTTCAAAATAGACGAAAAAAATAATTGTTTTTAAACATTTTAAACATGTTTTAAACATTTTGAACTGTTTGTTTTACAAATTACAATACGGAGTTTTCGTATACTTTGCGGCCTTCTTCATTATGAGGACATGATTGTAATTTTTTTTTAATTTGTAATCCCCAGTTTTATGAGTGTTTTATGGAGAAAATGCAATAATTATTAAACACCCGTAACCGTTATTTTTTAAACAATTACGTAAGTCTCGAGAAAATAATAAAAAAACCAATAAATAAAAATAAATAAAAAAATTATTATTAATTATTTTTCGTCTCGTCTCTTTTTTGTTGTGTTATTTTGTCGTACAATAAAGAGTATAATAATAATAATAATAATAATAATATCTGGGACAAATCACACACGGTCATCTGGCCCCAAACTAGGAATTCCTGTATCTTGGGAACCAGATACATACACATATACTTTTAAATACATACATATATAGATATAATACACCCAGACTCAGAGCAAACAATTCTGCTCATCACAGAAAAGTTTGCCCTGTGTGGGGATCGAACCCACGACTCTCGGATCAGAGGTCAGGATCGCTAACCACTTAGCCACCGAGTCAGTCTATACAAACAAACAAACAAACAAAATTCATTTAGGGGTAAATAGGCTGTATGCTTATAGGTATTTGCTGGGTGGCAAAAAAATATAAAAAAAAACTCGACCTAACTGAAAAGCTGGTTGGTCACCATATAGAGCCTAACAAATAAAAAAGTAAAACTCTCAAGAATTATGTCACTATAAAAAGGAGAATGCCACGGAAGTATGAAACGCTCGTACCATATTGCGTCTTGAAAAAACCTTCTGAATTGGATAGGGGATAACATATTTAATTATTATACGAAAAATTACTATCATAGCTACTGTAACTCCAGAGCTTTTTCACTTTCATTTTATGTTTTGAGGTTATTTTTAAGTACTTTATCTACGCTCAGGCGTACGCGAAATTCTTAGTTTTAACCAATCATTTGATAGCTAGTTTTAGTTAATTATGGTATGGTTCAGTGATGCTAACGAGTAATATAAAGGAGCACCACAAACCGAACGCGGCACTGTATGTATATTGTAATGATGAAGTGCAGTCGACGAATAAAACGAAGTGCTTTAATATAGAAGAACGCTCACGCAAAAGCATCACTCACGCCTCGCACTCGTGCATGCAATTCCTAACGCATGCTTGGGCCTCCACACGTACGCCTCAAGCACACACGTAGGCGCCTGTATCCAGCAGTGGACAGAGCAGGGCTAGCAACCGCTGGCATATTTCAGTAGAAGACTTAAGCCCAGCCAAACCACCTGGCCCGCCTACTACAGGGAGTTGTTGGCCGTGTACATTTTCGGCATATATTGGAGGCGCAACACTTCATCATATATACCGACCACAAACCACTACTGTACGCGTTCTCACAACGTCGCTAAAAGTTGCCTCCCGCACAGCTGAACCAACTGACGATCATCTCGCAGTTTACTACGGAGATCGAGTACGTCAAAGGCGATTTCGTTTCTTCTCTCAAATTGGAACCGACGCTAATTCCAGGCACGAATATTACCATCGCGTGCAACGTGTCGACGGGGCGGCTGCTGCCGAACCTGCCGGCGGCGCTGCTGCGCGCCGCGCACGCGCGCCTGCACGCGCTGAGCGACCCCGGCGGCCGCGCCTCCGCGCACTTCGTCGCTGACCGTTATGTGCGCTCCGGCGTGGCGCGCGACTGTCGAACCTGGGCTGTCACTGCCTTCACTGCCAGCGACGCAAGGTGACCGCACCGCTCGGTGAATTTTCCCTCCCATCTGGGAGATTCAGCCATGTCCACCTCGAAATCGTCAGCCCCCTGCTGCACTCTGAGGGCTACACCTATTGTCTCCCGGCAATAAACCGGTTCTCGAGATGGCCCGAAGCGTGGCTCACGTCATCCATCACCGCCGAGGATGTTGGCGATACCTTCGTACGCGGCTGGATCGCGCGATTCGTCGTGCCCATCACGGTCACCGTCGATCAAGGCCGCCAGTTTGAGTCAGCGCTATTCAACTGATTCCTCGACCTAGGCGCTACCAAATGCGTACGAACTACCAGCTACCACCCGCAAGCGAATGGCATGGTGGAGCGCTTCGACCGCCATCTGAAGGCTGCACCCATGTGCCATCGAGAAACCTGCCACAGAGCCCAACCTCTTGTGCTTCTTGGTATCAGATTGGCTCTCAATGAGGACCTCAAATGCTCTGCTGCAGACCTCCTGTATGCTTACAGGGGAGCTCCTGGTACCTAGCGCTTTCACACAAAATGTAACTGAGGACTTCGTGGCACACCTGGCCATGACCGACATGCGTCCCGAAGTCGTTCGCTTTTAAGGACCTGGCAGACGCATCTCACGTTTTCCTTCGCGACGAACGCTGTACACCGGCCCCTATAAAGTCCTCAGTCATTCTCTGAAGACTTTTACCTTAGATGTTTCACGTAATAAGGTACAGGTGAGCGTCGATTGGATCGAATGGAAGCCTGCACACATCGCTGCAGACCCCGAGCGAGGCGCGGTCTCACCGAGCGCACAGGCGCCCGCGACGCCCCCGGCCTCGCAATGCAACCACATGTCCAGGTCCTACGTCTGCCCCACCAACAGCTCACTCTGCACCAAATCCTCCCACCGTCACACGATCAGGTCAGGGTTAGATTTAAGGATATTTTAGATTTGTGACCTAGTTTTAATATATTCTTTTAAATTATTATTTCGTGTTCTCTAGTTTGTAGTGTCTTGTATTTTATTCTATCATACAGCTACACTGTATTCCTTTCCGTGAGGGTGGGGAGGAGGGAGGATGTGGCGGCATACACTATTTGTATGAAAAAAATGTCAGATTTGCGACAAAAGCTGTCCTGTCAATGTCATCCACCTACCAAAAGATCGTAGTCAGACTGTAATTTGTGATTAACACTGCTTGAAACTTGACAAAACAGTGAAACTATACTATACTAGGTATACTTTTTTAAATATCGTAAAGTGCAGCGGCGTAACATGACGTAACGGGGCGTGTGTGCGATGCCGATTTGCAACGTACTGTGTGGCATATGTGGATTTAAAAAAATGCCGCTCCGCAACGTGACTATGGCCCTACGTTACGTCCAAACAAAAATTCTTGTACGACGTGGCAACCCTGGGACGCACCAATGTGATCAAGAATCAAATCTATAAAACATCGTCTGATAGTCAATCTTACCAGGAGTTGAAGAAGAGGGCGCGGGTATAGGAAAATGGTGGTGTAATGCGAAGACATCTCTTAGATTAAGAAGAAGAAATATGTGGGTGAAGCATAAAAATCTCGATACAACCATAATGTAGTTTCGGAACACATTTTATGAATCCAGGGCCGCGTTCCGAGGGTGCACTTGACAGCAACCGCTTTGTACCCTCTCTTTCACACTTAGGCAATTTATATTATGCTATCCTGTTGTCTGAGTGAACGTTTGCTGTCAGAGTGTACAAAATGTAGGGGATATATCAAATTAAAATCTTTTTTCATGCATTTCTTTCCTGCAGTTCGAATAGGTCTAGAAAAAATTAAGTGTGCTTAATAAATTTAATTACGATTTTTGACAAATGTCTGGTTAAGACGCAACATGGTACGAAATCGGGCAATCTCCTTTCGGGTATTTTACTTATGTATTTTTTACATAAAACTCTCATAAAACTCGAGGTAAAAAATTTGAAATTTCATCAGTTAGACAAGTACCTACCTGTTTATCTTATTTTTTTAATCATATCATAATCATTTATCCGTTTTATTTTGTGACTGAGTCGTGTTTTAAGCAGATTAACCGAATTCTATAATTTTTTAAGACGGATGTCTGTACTTACAAAACTTAATTGGATATTTATACAGGTGTAACAGAAAGGTGTGACAATACTTCAAGGTTGGCTTTTCATACAAATCGATCAGCTGGCGAACCAAGTTTGTATGAAAAGTCCAAAAAAATGTTTGCGATTTCAACAAAGTTGTAGAACAAAAGTTGTTCAGTTTGATGGGTAAAAGCCAACCTTGAAGTATTGTCACACCTTTCTGTTACACCCTGTATATCACTCTTTTTACCCTCAGTTGGTAAGCCCTTGGCATCTTCTCACCTGGTGGTAAGTGACGATGATGCCGAAGATGGTAGCGGGCTTACCAAGATTCCCCAACGCAATGGGGAACTGGCTATCTTATCTTCACGCCGGAACACATCAATGCTGTTAACATTGATGTTTAGCGGCAAGACTTAGATAAGATGGTGGTAGCTAGCCAGACGAGCTCAGAAAATGCCCTACCACCAACCAAACCGAATCCTACAAAGTTGGACCCCGCCGGGAATCGAACCCGCGACCTCCTGAAGCGAGCGGACAAGCCACTAGACCACGGAGGCAGTTATTCTCGTACTATGTGCTAAATAAATAGATTTCAGTTCTATTTTAACTGGATTTTGTTGGGCATTTGTGCAATTGTGTAATTGCTCAAAATTTATAAAGCCTCTTTAACGTTATTCACCCGCTTTCTGAGGCTTAGGTATAAAAACCTTTTAAATTTATGCAAAAAAAAAACTGATAATTTAATACTCCGTTTCCAACAAAACACGGCTTTTCATACAATGTTGACAAATCGGGCTGATAGATTAGAAATAAATTTCCAAAAAAAAATGACCTTTATCGGCCAAAAAGCACAACAGTCCTTTAACAAAGAAATCAGCGTCTAATAAAAATTTCAGCCATGCCTGAAAAATTCCATTGTTTTGCTCACACACGTACATACATAAGTACACCGTTGTGTATACACACACAAGTATAGTATAACTATACCATTAATTACACCTTATTCAAATAAAAAACTTATTTTTTTTCTTTTAGACAAAAGGCTGCGTATATAATTATTATCTATACTATAATAAAACAGTAGAAACCGCGTGTCTGTACATTGAATATTATTACCAAAAATAGTAAGGAGGTGATAAAATAAGAGTAATAGAACACAAATAAACAAAGATAGGGTCTTATTTTCGCCTCAAAATAACGAAAAAAAAAGATGTATATGATTTGATGTTTTCTTTATAAATCCAGAAATTAGACTGTATACCTGATATGAAAATATGTATATTAAATAAAAAATCCTACAATTAATATTAGCTGGGGGATGCTAAACTTCGGTCTAACTGTGATTTTCGTTCAAAATGATACTTTTTCAATAACATTTCATTTTTTTTAATATAGAGCGCATGTGAGAAGCACTTTCTTTTTTATATTATTTTAATGCTCTTATGTTACTGTACAATATATTTAAAAATTACATTGCTTCCACCCTGCGCTCATAGATAAATACAAATAAAACCATTTTACAATTTAAAAAGATACAATAATATTCAATTTTTTTAATACAGAGCGCATGTAAGAAGCACTTTCTTTTTATAGTACATTATGGTACTAGTGTGTAACATTGGTGATTACCGTCGAGGCGCCATTGAGACCCGAGCCGTAGGCGAGGGTCTTAAGAGAGCCAAGGACGGTAATCATCAATACACACGAGTATCATACGACGTTTTTCAACACACTTGTGAATAAAATAACAATAAAAACTCTTTTATTTCAACAGTGAAAACGAGTTGTGAAAAATGTTTCGCTATGGCGGGAAAAATTAATCAGTTTTCCTATGCGCGCGCATTGCGATCGGCCACAGACTAAAGGGATGAGGTTTTTTTTTTATTTTCGGCGCATAGGATTTGCGCCTATTCTGCCACGTACAAAATGGGGAATTTAAAGTTTTCTTTTATTACAGAGAAAACAAAAGTTATATTTGAGTGAAAGTTTTATTTATTAAACACGTACGAGTTAAAATTATCTATTTAAATAAGAAGTTGCATGAAATGAGCAAGCAATAGGAACATTAATTTATTTGTTCTATTGAACACGATCTTTTTTTTGAATAAAAACTTTTTTAAGAACAAAGCAACTCAACCAATAAAATTTAAAAAAAATCTATAACTCACTAGTGAGTTATAGCAATGAAAAAGTCACAGTTTGATTATGGGTGTCATTCTGTGCCTAATAGCGGTGACCATAGAGCCACTTTATGAGCAAGTGTGTTGAAAATATTATTGTAATGCTCTTATGTTACTGTACAATATATTTAAAAATTATATTGCTTCCACCCTGCGCTCATAAATAAATACAAATGAAACGATTTTACAAATGAAAAAAAATCAATAACCTTTTTTCTATATAGAGCCATGTAAGAAGCACTTTCTTTTTTATGTTATTTTAATGTTCTTATGTTACTGTACAATATATTAAAAAAATACATTGCTTCTACCCTGCGCTCATAGATAAATGAAAATGAAACGATTTCAAAGTGAAAAAATTATCGTCTTATAAATACATAAAATAAAATTGAAGTGCCAACACAGCACAAGCTTAATGACGTTTCGTTGTTTTGACGGTGACGTGCAGGAGTGACAGAGAAAATATTTTTACAAGAATCGAGTGATATTTTGAGAATATAAATTCAATCTAGCATACAGCTTCTAAAATATACTCTCTTTGGATACAATACAGTTCCACCACTGTAATACTCTAGTACTGTCAATGCAAAGTAAGGGCAAGATTTATTGGTTTTTGCGCTCATATTGGCTCCGTAATCTGGTATTTAAGTAACTGCAGATATCAAGATCATAGTACCCAAAAGTCCCGTGCGACTACAATTTATTATTTGATGGATGCAGATGTTGAAGGACGTGGGAGTGATGAGAATGAAGACTGAATGAGGAGTGTAGGATTAAAAATGTTGAAAAGTTTCGAAATTACCCAAATAAAGTTGATTAAATTCATGATTTCACCTTTTCATAAAACCTTCCTATAATTATAATATGATCTGCAAAATATATGTTAAATGAAAATATTCTGGCATATTATTCATTCCATATTACTATTCGCTTTCATGTAAACCTAATGCACATATAAGAATTCATGTCGGGGATGGGGCGAAAATAAGGCCTTATTGATACCCCTCCTTTAAATTTTTTTGTCTGTCTGTCTATCTTTCTGTTTGTTCACGCTAATCACTGAAACTACTGGATGGATTTTCATGCGGTTTTCTCGAGTAGATTAAGCTTAGTTTGAAGCATTATATGTATAGTCTTTGTTTCATCGAAATCCAATGTCAAGAAAAAACGTTGTCGTCCTTTAAAGATAATTTTAAGTTCGTCTCTTGTCTGCCAAAAATTACATAGCAAATGAGTCGAAACAAGGGTCCGAAGCTTAATTAAGCTTAATTACGTAGGCAAGTCAATCTATTATAATTTTAGTTTTTATATAAACAATAAAACATCTACTTATTACTCAAAAACTACGAAGCCGATTTTATTGTAATTTGGGACAATGATACTTTATAATTTCTACTAAACATCCAAACTTTTTCATCTCGGTTTCATGAAGGGTTCCCACAGGAAAACAACAACACCTCATGTCATCTCCACAATAACTCAGTTTATTAAGATAAAACCTGAACTTTTTGAAAATGCAGCGGTACTTTCGTATCATTCGATACATACTATTGGTCCTGGAAATTCAAAGGGATCCCGAGGGAAAAGCTGGAAACTGTATCTAAGTATTAAGGTGAAACCTTCAGTCTTAGATTAGACGAATCAAAGGTATATTCAGTTAACATTCTTGGCCCGGAATTGACAAGGGTGTCCCGTGGGAACTGACGGGATCCTCTTTTTCGATGAGATATGTCTATATTGTTTTACGGTGTAGGTAGCTGTAGAATATCGAAAACATACGTAAAACGTAGTGAAATAAGCAAAGCAAACTACATTTGTAAATGGTATTTTTATTTCGTACCCAACTATTCAAGTGTGGGGCAATATTTATCAAGTGGTGGTATACAGGTGTTATAAAGGCGTAGGCATTCTACTGGACCTGTTCTTCAATTTTTTCACAGGGTGGTAAAAAAAAGTGCGTTTGAGATTTTAAGGCGTTGCTCAGAATCAAAATATACAGGAAAAATATTGAAAAAATCCGATCTGCCATTTTTTTACCCTTTACCATACAAATTCTTAATTCACTATTCCGATTTAAAAAGTTGTAGACACGTTTTTTTTTATTTTTCCTGTATTCTATATTTGATTCTGAATAACCCCTTAAAATCTCAAATGCACTTTTTAACACCCTGTATAGGCGGCTGGAAAACTTCTTAAATTGACCATTAGCCTCACATCTTACCACTATCCAAACTTGGACCCTGTGTGTGGAGAATGACTCAACATTCCCTTACCTTACCAGAGATCCATGCCCCAGTAGTGTTACAGTAATACCCCGCTTTACGCGACCTCGTTATGCGCGGTTTCGATTTTACGCGAATTTCAAATTTCGCGCTATAATGCCTCTCTTTACGCGGATTGGTTACATATACCTACATATTTAGTAATGTAAGTAATTGCCTAACTTGTCTTTGGTCGCGGGAATTCCCACTTTCTCTGACCATTCTCGTAAATAAAAGAATGGGGAATCCCTTCAGAGTAGGACTTTTTGGGGATTCCCTTTTTTGTTTCGTTCATCTTACGTAAGTACATTACATATTTTAATCTCAGCTGGCAGTCGTGTTCTAACCTTTGGTGAAAATAATTCAAAGCTACGTTAAAAATGCCGCCGAAGAAAAAGGAGCGTAAAAGCTTAACTTTGGAATTGAAATTAAAAGTCTTAAGAAGAATGGAAAATGGAGGCAAAGCAACAATAGTTGGCAGAGATTTTGGACTCTCAGAATCGACTGTACGATCGATTTTTAAAAATCGGGAAATAATTAAACTTTCCAGTGAAAGTTCGACACCTATAAGTGCAACGATATTGACTCGTTCGAGGCCCGCTATCCTAGAAAAAATGGAAAAGTTGCTAGCAGTCTGGATCGACGATTTAAATAAAAAGAACACGCCGCTGAGTCAAGCTCTCATATGTACAAAAGCAAACTCTTTGTTTGAGATGCTAAAGTCACAAGAAGGTGAAGGGAGTTCCACCCCGACTTTTAATGCCAGTAAGGGCTGGTTTCACCGGTTTAAACGGCGTTCAAATCTTCACAATATCCGCATAACGGGTGAAGCCGCCAGCGCAGACACTCAAGCTGCAACAGAGTTTCCAGACGAGTTTCAAGAGTTTGTAGCACGAAAAAAAATTCCTGCCTGTGTCATTTTCAACGTTGATGAGACCGGGCTTTACTGGAAAAAAATGCCTTCTAACACTTTCATATCTAAAGAAGAACGTCAAGCTAGCGGTTTCAAAGTCGCGAAAGATAGATTGACTTTACTGCTGGGTGGTAATGCCACTGGTGATTTTAAGCTTAAACCTTTACTGGTGTATCAATCAGAAACACCCCGAGCAATGCGAGGTACTAATAAAGCAAGCCTACCAGTTGTGTGGCGATCCAACCGAAAGGCGTGGGTTACACGAGAAGTTTTTCAAGATTGGTATTCTAACAGTTTTTGCCCCTCAGTCAAATCCTACTGTGACAGAAACGGACTTGAACGTAGAGTTATACTACTCTTAGACAATGCCCCAGGACATCCAACCGTTTTAGATACGCCCAGAGACTTAAAAGTGTACGTAAAGTTCCTTCCACCAAACACTACGTCAATATTACAACCTATGGACCAGGGAGCAATAGCAAACTTCAAAGCTTATTACCATCGCCGCACATTTAGCCAGCTGATTCATGAAACTGACGGCGAAGGAAGACAGTCTATGCGAGAGTGGTGGAAATCATACAACATCATGAAGGCAATACACAACATAGACCAGGCCTGGAATGAAGTTAAAAAAAGTTGCATGAATGGTGTGTGGCGTAATCTTTGGCCTGATGTAGTGGAAGCACCTAGGAGAAGTGTTCAGATGCAGAGACAAGTGCTTGAAGACATTGCTACAATGATTGAAGGCTCTGAACTGGAAGGTGTCACAGTAGAAGATCTCGAAAATCTTTTAGCGATGGATGACGAACCTCTCAGCAACGAAGATTTAATCGAGTTACAGAATAATCCTTTCAATAGTGAGGAGGAACAAGTAGAAGAGAGAGTTTTATCTTCAAGTGCAATATAAAATGCTCTTTCAAAGATTTATTCAGGTTTGGACATATTGCAGAGCATAGACAGTGATGATGACCGTGTTTTAACAGTGTGTCAACCAGTAAAAAGCAGTGTCGCGTGTTATGAAAATATTTTACAAGATCGTAAACGAAACGCAACCCAGAAGACAATAGATACATTTTTCCGTAAAAAAAATGTATAATGTAACGCTACACAATGTGGTTTTAGAATTAAAGTATTGATTTGCATTTTGTTATGACTTTTGGTTATGATTAGACGTGACCCCCTTATACGCGAATTTCACTTAACGCGAATTTTTGCGGAACGTATCCCTCGCGTAAAGCGGGGTATTACTGTAATTGTGAATATGAATACTATGTAATTGTATTTTCATTTTCTTTCTCCTTTTCTTCTTATTTTTTATTTTGTTTTTCTTTTTTATTTTTTCTTTAATATTTTTTTTTATTATTTTTCTTTGATTCGTTTTATTGTTTACTTAATTTTGTTATTTTCTTATTTCTAAAGAATAATTTAGCAAAACATATGAACTATTGGAAAACCCCCAACACTAACGCGTACGAAGTCGCGGGCACCAGCTAGAGTATCATACGCCATCGCCAGCATCAGCGAGCAAATAAGATTAAGCAATTTTATCTGATAGTAAGGTGATTGGCGACAATAAGGTTTTGCGGTTTCATTATAAAATCAGACAGCTTATTATTTATTATATAAATCCAAAAATACGAAGAATCTAATGACATCTAGCTCATCAAAATCCATTAAACCGTGTAGGCTCACCCATACGTACATACATCCGAAGAACATTACTCTCCCTTCATCTGGGATAGTCGGGTCATCTGGAGTAGAACGACAGCGCTAGACCTCGACGTGGCATAGCTGCTATCACTCAAGGTACGTCTGGGTAAACATCCATTCTAAAACAGCCTAATATCTACTTACTTAAAACCCCAGCTTTCTAGGTCCCGTTGGACAGTCTACATGCTGCGTTTGAAGAGTTAGTTAACATCTGCAACTGTTTAACGTTTATGGTGAGTTCTATTCTTTTGATGCTCAGTACCACAAGTTTTGAAAGACTTATGTGATGACCATGGAAAGTGACCACCACCTAATCTAATTGGTACCTGGCATTTGAGGGCAGGATGGAATACTCACTTTATCTGCTGATTTTTGGCCCTATTTTATAGGTTCCAGGGAACATCTACCATTTGTCGCTTGTTCATGAATAAGTCCCGCTATAGAGCGAGAAGTGAGAAAGTCTTGCACAATAATATAAAGTATTTATGAGCTTCTTCCATTCGCGTTTTTATCGAATTCAAAGCCAGCCTGTTTAGTTGAGGATTTCATTTTGCTATCCCAGATGCCAATGGCTCGTCCCATTGCACTGCTGGCGCTTATATGCGTGCACGCAACGGCAGCCGGCATCCTCGGGTCCATCGCCGAAGAGGTTTGTACTTTACAAACTGTACTGTACCTCTACCTTATTGGTGACTTCGTTCACCTGAAGATTAATAGTTCATTTTTTCTTTTTCGTTTAATTTCTTTTTTATTTACTTCTCATCTGATGGTAATTGTGATGATGATACCGTGAGTAGAATGGAAGCTGCAATCGGTAAACTGAGTTATTTTCGCGTCAGGATATTGATGCTTATTTGAAAGACTTAGCTAAATGTTGGACTGATGTTAACTAAATCTAATAAATCTTGTATTTTACAAGCTGGACAGAAAATACGTTCTAGTTTTGGGACGAGATAACCGCGAGTGATTTATATTTATTTATTTATTTTAGGTGGGCAAAGATATTCAGCAGGGCATTGTCGATGTAAAAGAGCCTATTGAGGAAGGTGTCGTGGGCGTTTTATCAAGTCAATGTGAGTACGTCAAAAGTTGTGGGAACTGTGTATTTCTATTTTTTGAAATATATTTGATAAACGCGGCAGGCCTCCGACTCGGTGGACCGACGACCTGGTAAAGGTTGCAGGAAGCCGCTGGATGAGAGCCGCACAGGACCGGTCGGTGTGGAAATCCTTGGGGGAGGCCTTTGTCCAGCAGTGGACGTATTTCGGCTGATAGATAGATAGACAAAAGACAAAAAAAGGTGAGCGTCCACTAATCCGTACCGGCCGCAACGCACGCACGGCACGCAACGTATTGAACGGATTTGCCGATGGCATGCGTCCACTGTGTGCTGATTTTTAATTTCGTCTGACTGTTTTTGTTGTAGTAGTATCTCGTGAATTCTTTCAGGTCAGACCGTGAAGAAGATACTGGGGGTGTCAGTAGACTCGTATCAAGGAAAGGAGCCGAACATGAATGAGCTGACGCTTGAGTACCGGAACAGGTGACTGCATCAGCACCGTGATCATTTTTGTCATCACTAAAGCCACAAAATACAAAGATACCGAAGGTCCGCTCAATACGCTCAGTAAAATCCTAACCATATACATGCTTATAGACGTATACGGTCGTTGTAGGCAAGGTCACGATACTGTTGTGATACTTTGCCGCGTGACCTTGCCTTGAACGACCGTATATTTCTATAAGCATGTATATGCTTACGATTTTAGTGGTTTGTATTAAGGCGGGAAGTACACTCAATCTGAGCAGGTTGATGCATGATAATTCAATATCGACCGTAACGCCAATCATTTTAAGTTCAGATCAGTGTGGGTACCGTCGCGGCGGTTACGTCAAGGCCGAACGCAAAATTCTCGAGATTTCGATGTTTTTATTACCTTTCTTGGCTTTCAAATAAGTTATAAAAAATCCGTTCAATACAAATTGAAGGTATTAAATTGGCCGATTTTTGTGTGTTGGTTTCAACATAAACAAATATTGTGTTTCCGAGAGAATTTGCAATTAATGCAAAATACAGGGTTTACAGGATATTTTTTTTCATCAAAGTTTCTGTGATTTTAATGATTCTGTTCAATACAATTTGTTTTTTATTGTTTTAAGTATGTTATATATTTTTTCCATGGTGATAGCTTTAACCATTATTTCAAGAATTTGAATTGAATATTGCGATTTGGCTATACTTAGCGCCTATTTTGTGCTAAAGCTATCAAAATCGACGTTGTCATCCTCGGTCTCACTATACGTTCGTTCGGTAACAACCCATATTGTCGGCACGGGTCTCTTTACCTCGGGAAGGTTAGGCCATACCATACTCCACACGCGGGGGCCAAGTCCGGATTGGTGGAGGTTGTGGGGCTACCGACCAACCCGTGTCAGAAGTTTTCGAATCGCCTATAAGGCCTCCGACATAGCTTAATGACTGACATCTTATAATAGCCGCCGCGCCGGCACCAACGGCTTAGCGGTCAAGATAAATGCCACTAACAGGCCAACCCATAAAAGTTCTTAGTATAGCGATAGGCACCATTTTTTTCTATTGTAAATCATATAAACCTTTGTAATGCATGAGAACACCGAAAATATAATAGTAGGGAGATGCGTTCTTTAGCGGAATTAACTAAGATCCTTTCTTAGTAAGTACCTATAATAAGTTTCATTCCGATTGCTTTACCAGTTAAGGTTTAACGTTAGTGCTCCCTGGTTGAAAATAATGATAATGATAATAATGTTTATTTTCCGTAGAGGTAATCACAATTAATAGAAAAATAAGTAATTACAAAAGAAATAAATCATATTTTGCCGGCAAAGACGCTTTGCTATGCTATTATATCAGGAATAAATAGGTAGGAGTTAAAAGAAAAAAGGAAAAAAATTAAAGGAAAAAATCCGTTAGTTGGCGTTAATTTGACTATAACTTGGTTTCTCGATTTAAAAATAGTATAAATAACCCTAAACCATACTGCGTAAAACAGAGAGCAACTACA
This sequence comes from Coleophora deauratella, assembly GCA_958295455.1. Lineage (NCBI taxonomy): Eukaryota > Metazoa > Arthropoda > Insecta > Lepidoptera > Coleophoridae > Coleophora > Coleophora deauratella. The sequence goes on along the minus strand of OY282401.1, from coordinate 941,505 downwards.
AAATCAATGTACGCTAATAAACCAAAATAATGTTAATTAAATAAGGATATTTATGACATATTTGTCCCCTTACAATTATAGTTTTGCGTTTATCTCGTATGAATAAGAGTTCAAGTTAAGCACACATACATACAATTTTCACATAGTCATGTGGATTTCTACCCGCATGCGTGGGGTGTTTCTAAAGCGACCCGCGTGCGTGTGCCACGCATGACAATAAAAGGGCCCTAAAAACATGTAATAAAACGATAGGTTGCTGCCCGTATGTACAAATTAGTACCGTCCGTCGTCAGGTAGGAAAGAGTTAATGGAGAATATTTCATTCAGTTTAACCGTTTTCACAAAAATATTGAAAAACTGCGATTTGGGACCCAAAAGAAGGGGGGAGGGGGGAAATCACTATAAGATTTGATCCCCTTTCTATTTTTATTGTGCCTGCAAAAGCTACCTTCATGTATCTTGTCATTATGTTGTTTATATTTTCCTGTTTTTGTTGTGCAATAAAGAGTTTTCATTCATTCATTCAATATCTGAAGTTAATTGAGCATTCTTGCTTCCACAGCGAGGTGACTGTGTCCTACAACCTTTCAACAGCCGCGGAACTGATCCCCAATGCAACCGGGTACGACCCCCACCAGAACCTGTACATCTTCGTGCACGGGTTCACTCAGGACCCGTCAGGTGCTGCCTTCGGTAACATCAGCACTGCTCTCTTTAGTCGAGGTTGGTTGTACTTTATTGACATTACATTTAATTTTAGCTGTCGTAGGATAAAAGGTGTGGTGGGTAGGTCTATGACATATGACGTTGTTCGTGGTTTCTCTAAACCTGCCGCCTAAAAGCTCGCTGGACTGACAACTATCACAAAATAGACACAGAAGGTCCGCTCAATACAAACCACTAAAATCGTAAGCATATACATGCTTATAAAAATATACGGTCCTTCGAGGCAAGGTCACGATCGCACAGTACGTGATCCTGCCTTAAAACGACCGTATACGTCTATAAGCATGTATATGCTTAGGATTTTTGTGAGAGTATTGAGCGGACCTTCTGTATCTGTGTGTTTTGTGCAGCTATCTACAGATAGTAATCGACCGTAACGATTTAACATTTCTTGCGAAACTCGGAAACGATCGAAGCAAACGCTATTTCTTGAGGAAAGCAGTGTTTAAATTCTCAGCATCTACCATTTGCCCATTATCACAGAATAAATAGTCACCCTGTAGGTCGATGATATTAAATTTTGTTATTTTGATGAATTGGCCAGATCCTGAAATGGCTGGCCATGTCGTTGACGAGGTCCGAAATATCTCTAGGTCATGTTAAATATTCTATCAATGTGTTACCGTATACGTTTATAGGAGTATTTCATCTCTTTCCCCCTGCAGGCAAGGTCAACGTGCTGGCGCTAGACGCGAGCCCATACATCGCCAGCATGTATCTCCGCTCGTCCACCTACGTCGTCTTCATCGGGGAGAAGCTGGGCCTGGTACTCGCGAGGATGGTCAAAGGTGAGGTTTAGTGAATCTTTATTTGACAGACTCGGTGGCTCAGTGGTTAACGTTCCTGGCTATAGATCCAAGAATGTTGGTTCAATTTCCATCAAGGGCAATAATTTCTGTCATGAGCAGATTTGTTTGCTCTTTTTCTGGGTGTCTTAAATCTATATGTATACGTATGTATGTATTAATGAAACATAAATATGCAAATCAGTTTTTTGAAGTTTGAAGACCTAAAATGATCTGTAATCATGAGACCTATGTATTTTTACAGATGGTTTAGACCCCGGCCAGATACACATGATCGGCCACAGCCTCGGTGCTCACATCTGCGGCTTCACCGGGAAGCAGTTCTACAACGCGACCGGCAGCCGGATGGGCCGCATCTCCGCGCTGGACCCCGCCGGCCCCTGCTACACCAGCCTCCGCGACGACCACAGGTTGAACGCGACAGATGCTGCCTTCGTGGACGTTATTCACACGGATGCTGGATTGTTTGGTCTCGATGATAGTGTTGGTGAGTCAAGCGATGGGATTTTTGGTCTCGATGATAGTGTTGGTGAGTCAGGCGATGGGGTTTTTGGTTCAGACTGTTATTAAAATGAATGTTATTAATGGCCAACCTCGCTCTTACTATCTTCCCTCCCTTTTCTGGTAACCCAGCGATTTTGGTTCACACTGGGGGCTAATTGGAATTCTGGTAACGCTACTACTTCCCTACCTTTTCTGTTAACCCAGCGAAAAGTGTGTCAGCATACTATCTATGACAAATTGTCATAAAATTACTTATTTCAAAATACCTTAATAGGAGTTATTGGCTTAACTGCTAGCGGAAAGCGTGAAGATCTGGTGAAGGTTACGGTAAGCCATTGGATGCGGGCAGCGCAAAACCGGTCGGTGTGGAAATCCTTGCGGGAGGCCGTTGTCCAGCAGTAGACGTCTTTTGGCTGATGATGGATGATGGCTACTGATATAAAACACATTTTGGGTGAAATGATGTACTTACTGATAATGTTTCACGACGACAATATTTTCTTACTCGCTCACTGAACTGAGTCATACGTTGGAAGTTGTACTCTAAGATTGTAACTGTCCCCAGGTCACGCAGACTACTGGCCCAACGGTGGGTCCAAGCAGCCGGGCTGCACGGACTGCTCGCACGGCCGCTCCTGGCAGTACTATGCGGAGTCCGTGCTCACCCCGCAGGCCTTCCCCGCCGTCAAGTGCGGCAGCTGGAAAGACTTTAAAAAGGGGAACTGCGGCCATGAAATCAGGTAGGTCGAAGGTAAAAGAAAAAGGAAATGGCTGAAGGATTTAATATATGGACTAAGGAGCCACACTAGCTTTTGAAAGGAAAGTCATACCATTTAGTAGTAGCACCTAAATTAGCTGATTTTGTAGAACGAAATCTGGAATATATGTATATTTTTTTCTTTTGCTCGTAAGACTAAGTACATAAAATAATAACCTACTTATACTACCTATATAAACTGTGGGAGAGCCATGCTTCGGCACGAATGGGCCGGCTCGACCGGAGTGACACCACGGCCTCACAGAAAACCGGCGTGAAGCAACGCTTGCGTTGTGTTTCGCCGAGTGAGTGAGGGTACTGGAGTGGAGGCCCAACCCCCCCCCCCATTCCCCCTATCCCCCCATCAATTTCAAAGGTCGGCAACGCACCTTGTAACTCTGCTGTTGCGGGTGTCTATGGGCGGCGGTAACCACCATAAGGAGATCCAACTGCTCGTTTGCCGCCTATCACATAAAAAAAATATACTTAAATCGATATCCTTGGCCAGAGTTTTGGATGTACGGATGTAGTGTGAGTAGATTAGGTAGGATGCATTTTTCATTTCTCCATTAAAGACACCGACAAGGTCCACCTCTCATCTATTGTTCTATCCCAACTGAAACCATGATGCACTTGTTAGCAACTATGTAAAAACTCACGCAATGCAACAAGCGACTGAGTTATAAGTAGTGATCGTCATCAGCCTGTATTAGTCTACTGCTGGACATAATTAAGCCTCCCCCAAAGCACGCCACTTATACCTATCTTCGGCCACGCGCATCCGGTTACCGGCAACCTTGCGCAGATCATCGTTCCACCTAGACGGGGGGCGTCCCACGCTTAGTTTGCCCAAATGCAGTCTCCACTGTAGAATAAGTAGTCACTAACAAAAATACTTCCAGTTTCATGGGTTTCGCGTCCAACTCCTCGGCATCAGGCGACTATTACCTGCGCACGGGCGGCGAGTCGCCATTCGGGATGGGTGTCAACGGAACTGTCTACCCTAAGTCACAGAGCATTGTCAACAAGATCTCGTCAACTCACTAGCATTTCAAAAGGAGGATGGCACGCAAAATTTGATCTCTTCGGTGGTTTTATCTTTTCTTTTCCCGGTTTTGATAAATGTTATCGAAAATATATCGACGAAAAAAGCATAAGGGTGTCCGCTGCGTTAAGCGGGTGCACGGCGCGGGCGTCCGCTCCGGGTGCTGTGTCACGGGCGCCCGCGACGGGTTAAATTTGTCGGCGACGGTGCACGGCGCGGGTCCCTGCGGCGGACGCCCGCGCCGTGCACCCGCTTAACGCAGCGGACGCCCTAAACGCTGTAAACCACACATAATATGGCAAAACAATTTTTTGCACATTCTTAATGAGGAGGGCCTGAGGAGATTTTTTTTTAATCCGTAGATCGGATTTTTTCAATATTTTTCCTGTATTCTACTTATACTTGATTCTGAGTAACCGCTTTTAATTTCAAAGGCACTTCTTTAACAGCCTGTATACGTATGCTTTTTAATGTAAGGAAATAACTTTTTTAAATGGTCATTAATTTTAAGTTACAATTGTTCTTACCAAAAAACAAATACGCGACGCACGACAAACATACCACAAATATCTTTTGTGCACATTTTCGGCTTTAATTGGTAAAAGTACAAACGGTTTACTCGACGCGAACTCCACTTTACTGACTAAAAAGTTAAATTTTTAACTTTTTTTTTGTTTTATTCTTTTATTTTCGTTATGTTGTAATTTGAGTGTATTTGTTGCAAATAAACATTTACTTACTTACTTCTTAATTATATTTTATGCAATAATTTCGTTACTCCAACTCAAAATAGTTTTTATTTAAGTAGATGCTTGCCACGTGCATTTAAATCGTCTATTTTTTTTTCTACCTAGTAAAAAGTCCCTACCACGCGAGACTTGTACACTCAACGTTGCGCCTGTCTGTTACCCCTTGCCACAGACATGCACCGCGCTCTCTCCCCCCCCCCCCCCCCCAGAGCGACGATATAAAACTTCTTTGCACCTTGCTTACCAGTGAAAAGTTTAAAGACTAGGCATTTAATTGAAACAGTTATTTATTTTTTAAAACAAAGCATTTTATTGTAATTTCTATCATTCTGATAACTTCATTTCGTTAAATACAAAATAATACGGAGCGGGTCGCTTACAAAAATAAACATCTTCAATAATAATAATAAATATTCGACAAAACACAAGACGGACAGGTGTACTGCCGAAGAAAAAAATTACATGAAAAATGGCTTAGCAGTTTTTTGCAGCCGGAACCGTATGTTGTACTTGTATGGAAAATAAGGCATGCGTTTATAGTATTTTTTTCTTCCGACAGTACTTTAACATCGAAATACGATATTTTATTACAGCAATATCCTCTAATATGCCATAAAAATGTTTTTATTTTAACTTTAAAAAAAACAACTATATTTTGTGAGCTGTCAATATGTCATATCCAAGGATATTGCCACTCGATAAAATGTCAAAATTATAAAGAATGTCAAACATACAAACTGATTCTCAACCAGAGCTTATAAACTTATGCACTAATTAGAAACTTGTAATCTAGCGCGTAAGAAATATTTTAATTAATTATATGTAAATTATACAATTACCCGGTTTGGTAGAGTAAAAAATACGTCACTCCGAGAGAAAGTATTATATTTATTATCATAACTTTCACTCCAAAACTAATGGTATTTAAATCTATTTCAAATCCAAAAAATGCAAGTTCAAAATATGAAAAATGTTCGATACACAAACTAAAGTACCATACAAAACTCTCGGAGTGAAGTCGTTTTTACAGAAAAAAAAACTTAAAACTTTGAAAAAACATGTCACTGAACGGGTACTTCTAGATGATTCTAGAACTTGTGAACTTTACCAGTTATTGGAATGTCCTGAATTCAGTTTCGTAATTTTACGAAAAATGTACACATGCAATCAGTATAAAAATGATACCTATACGTAGTTTTTTCATGAATATACGAAAACTACAATAATATTACGTTATTGTTTTTTTTTTAATAATTGCTTGCACACAATTAATATTTTTGGAAACTCTTTTAAAAGCATTACTGGACTTTTTATTGTTATTTATTTTAGATAATAAAATCTTTTTAATGCTACCAACCAGTGTAACTTTTTTTCAAAGCTACATGCGTACAGAATAAGGGCACTAACACACAGTGATACACCACACTTAACGCTAAGTAGCACCTAACTGGTGAAATATATTAGAAACACATAGATACAGCAACGTGTCATATATTTTTGTAACATAATTATTCGTAATTTTTTATTAGATTTTGTTTTAGAGATCGGCCATAATGTGTCTTTGAAGATTTGGATAATTTAAAGATAGAAAGATTTAAAACCTAACTAGAAGAAAGACTATTTTTATTTAGAATGGAAATCTATTATAAAGAAAAAAAGAATACGTCGATCTCTTTACAAAGTGAATTTTGCTAACGGAATATGCAATTTCAATGATAAAAATATTCAATTAGTCCCTTTCTACATTGTATAGTTTGTCATCCACGTATAGGGGGAATAAAATAACATTTATTCTAAAAAAAAACGGTGGTCTAATTCGTGTGACATTTTTAAAGCTATTACACATTGAAAGAGTAATGAAGATTTTACATTTAGCGTAAATTTTAGTAGATTTGATTTTTTTACTATGGCAACATTCATCGTACTATAAGCCGGAAGGTTGACTCTATTGCCTTATCACTAAGCTTACGTTACAATAAAAAAACTTTGAAAAATGCTGTAATGTCAACTTACAAATATATTTTTACATTTATTTTATATAAAAAAAAACACTTGCATTTTATATTTAAAAAAAGTAAACTGTAGGGTGCGTATCGACGTCACAACATCAAATATAATTAACTGTAATTAATATATAAAAAGTTTAATTAAATAACTTAATAATTAATATTCGCAGTGATGTCGCTTACAACTAAATATATTCTGTATGTACCAATATACATACACGTTTTTACATGACTTTAGCCGCCATTTTGTAAATCTTCCATTTTACCACACAACATGGTAAATAAAATAATTCTACAGAATTGTAATTAATAATTATGCAGATTGCTCAACAGTCATAATTTTTAAAATAATCACATTAATTTTTGCTTACTTACATTGAAAGCAACAACTGCGTATTTCTGTATACCTTTTCACTTCCTGCTTACCATTACGTTACATTGCTTACCATTGCGTGACATTGCTAACCTTTTGATTACATTGCGTTTTTCGTTTTACGTTTTACATTGCGTTCTTTAATTAAAATTACAAAGTGTAACGTTCACCGTAACAAGATGGCGGCGTCCGCGCAAGCGCGTTACGGCTGCGTGCTCTGCTGTTGGATCTCGATCTTCTCGACCGTCATGTCGGGGTTCATCGCTGTGGCCTCCTGCATCAATTAAATAAGTATTCAGTTACTGAATATGAACCAGATTATTTTCAGAATGAACGAAATAATAAGTAGATCATTTAGCTCGCAGAACTGACAACCGATGGGGAAGAGATGTTCTCGAGTGGTGAACGCGGGTAGGAAGGCGTATGTAGCACAACTCCAAAGGTTTCATGACAATTTTACACCTACAAAATACGAAAATAATTTCTCCCCGACCTATTATTTCTCCCCGATATAACCAGAGATCGGAATTAAGTAATGCTATTTATGTACTTGCTACGTAGTAATGTTAATGTAAATCTATCTATTTAGCGATTAAAACCACTCTCTAGATTAGGTCTTATTTTTTATATTTGAAGGAAAACCAGTAATATCTGTATAAGGTAATCAATCAAAACACAAGGTAGGTATTAAACGTTCGGCGCCGAAATTAGCAAAATCACACACCCCGTTCCAAACTCTCTTTATCCTCAAGTGGTAAGCCCTCGGCATCATCTCACCTAATGGTAAGTGATGATGATATCGAAGATGGAAGCGGGCTTACCAAGATTCCCCAACGCAATGGGGAAACTCTGATTATAACGCTTCATTTAATTACGACACAACAGCCCACAAACCTGAATGGCCTCGGCGAGCGCCCGGTCGTGGTCGATGGGGTCGCCGTCCGACTGGATCGTGATCTTCTGTTCCACGCGTGTCTCCACCACGCCGTTACGCTCCGTCTTGTACTGGAACAGCGTACGGATGTTACTCGTCATGTAAACGGTTCTCATTTTAGAATTACCGTTGAATGCCGATGCCGCTCATCTAGCAGAATCGAACGTACACTATAAAGAGAACCTTAACAACTTCATAATTTTATATAAGGCGTTCAAAAATTAGCTGGTACTATTTGAACTGGGGCTTCTACTCATGAAACTGAACAACTTTCAACAACCCATAGTGAATTCGCAAAAAAAAATACTTCCCATACTAAATGGGCCGATCAGGTGACCGACTTGTTAGAAAAGTACAACAAATTTTTTCGCGAATGTTCCTTGGGAAAAGTTGTTCAGTTTCACTAGTAAACTGAACAACTAATAATAACAGCAGCAGCTAATTTGTTAACACCTTGTACAGTAGAAATAAAGTCGTTGCAAGACTACCCCTTCTTGCAATAATCATGCTGAGTCTAGATCTTTTATCACTGGCTTAAACATGGCATGTTATAAAAACACTGTTTTTCTTTAGTTTCCATATTGAATGCTTTAATTGTGCTCGGTTTAATTAAACAAAGTATTTATGAATCTATCCAATAGTAAATAGGCAATTAAAACACATTTTTGAAGCCAACCAAAGGCTAGATTTTGGTCTACGTTTGCTAAGTTCGCCATTTTGTCATTGACAAAAGAAAAAGAAAAAATATAATGCGAAAGTTTTTTAAGACTCCGGGGATACAACTCGGCTGAGACGTCATGTATTTGCGCGTACGTACGGCCTTTATGAATGGTTCTCCATGTGTAACTGCTTTCTGGTGGACATGCCTAAAAAAGACAACACTCACAGTAATGGTCTCCACAGTCCTGGTCTTCGAGCTGATGGTCTGCGAGGACACCACCTCGCCCGCGGGCGCCTCCGCCTCGCCCTCGCCCGGTTCCGTCACTATAGGCTCCGAGCTTGTGCTCGTCTGAAGAGACATCATAATGAGTTTATTCACCATAAATATTTTTTTATTTAGTTAAGACTACCAAAAGAGAAAAATTACACCGCGTATGGTAAAGCAACATACAAATATTGTGGGTCAAAGTCTTACTTTCTAAAGTAGGGAAGAACCCTGTATTTAAGGATAAGCAAGCGCCCATAATTTTGAACTTTATGTACTCTTGAAGGATAAAAGGAGTAATGGTTGTTTGAGTGAAAAAATAATTGAACCATTTGATAAAGTGTAACAGGCTATGAAACTTTACTCTTGAAGGCTAAAGCTAATGGTCGTTTCAGTGGGGCACGAGTATCCTTTTAAACCTCGGGAGTTTAGGCCTTACTCCATACAAAGAACTAACAATGACAGACTAAGTTTTCAATCCGCCTAAAAGGCATCTGAAGTGGCATAACTGCTGTAATCTAGTGATAACAGCCGGCACAAACGGCTTTACTATGGGAAACACGGAAAACGGTCAAGATAAATGCCACTAACAGTCAAAGTGATCCAGGATATGACAGTTAACCTGCGTGATCGACGCGTCCATGCGAGACACTACGATGAGATAGATGAAATGAAAATATTTCATTCGAAGTAGGTAGCAGTGTACACTTTTCGAAAGTCATTTTTTGTCTACCTAATACGAAGTTCCTACCACTCGGAACTAACACCCGCCGTTTCGGAAAGTGTTTGTTGAGTGAGAAGAAACGACGGGTCCAAAGAAACTCCTGCCAACCCATTTTTTAAAAACTGCTAGTAAAGCTCGCTTGATTCTGCCACACGATGAAAGAGAGCTGTCACCACCTGATCTAATTGGAATGACCTGATAGCAACTTACCACGGTGTTGGCGCCGCTGACCATGCTGCCGAAGGGCGCGTTGCCCGACACGGTCGTCGTCGTCGTGGTGCGGTACGAGCCCGGTTCCTGTGTCCACGGAATAAGGTTCAAATTGTAGTGAGTGACGTGTTTAGGAATTTTTAGGTTTTTTTAATCGAATTACCTTTGGTTAACAGATCTTTATGCAGGGGTGAAATAAGTTGTGTAGAAATATTTTATGATGGGAATATATTATGTCATTCCGTTCAAACTTGCGCGTACTTATTCTTTTCATGTCGTGAAATGTTGAGCGCGTGGTCAATTATTGTGGTACCTAATTATTTAGTATACTGTAGCGCGTTTAGCCGTTAACAATGTTTTCAGCTATCTATAAAAATTAATCGAAAAGATCTCATAAATTCAGTTAATGAGTTTGGCCAACGCAATTTTATTACATTTGGCATTCTTTTGGGAAAACCTGCACCCGAAATTGATAAAGATCTTGTGAAAGCATTAGTTGGCTCTGCGTACTCTTTGCGGACAGTGCAGTTTTGGGTGAAAGCTTTCCACGATGGCAGAATTTCGATTGAAGAAGGTCGAGGGCCTCGCAATCTGGCACCAAAAACAATAGGAGCGGGTCGCTGCTGTGAAGGCCAAGCTAGACCACAGAAAAGATTGGACTGTGGAGGATATTTCCCGTGAACCTTCAGATTCCAGAGACAGGCGTACACCGCAAATTGACAAAATGTTTGAACAAACATAAGGTGCTTGGCAAATTGATACCTCACGTTCCTACAGAAAATATTATTGAAGAGCGATGTAACGCAGCTTCTCGAAATCTACTTCTGCTGAGACAACATCCACACTATCTGCTGACCACATTGGCGGTTGATGTAAGTGGGGTGTCTCTTTACCGGGCACTTGAACGAGACCAATATTGATTTTAGATTTTATTCGGTGAGGAACCCCCAAAGGTGCCACGTCAACAAAAAGCTAAACATAAGCACATGCTGACAGTAACCATGGAATGAAATGGTATTGCATTTTGGCATTTTTACGAAAAAGAGTAGTCTGTGAAAGCAGATCGTTATATCACCTTCCTAGCAAATGTGGTAAAGGAGGTTAGGTAAGAAAACAATATCAAATTTTTGTACATACTATTGTACGATAATGCAAGACCCCATAAAACATTTATTGTATCAAAGTTTTTGTTGGAGAACCTACTATTGACATGGAACCAACCACCATACTCCCCAGATCTGATACCTCCAGATTATGATTGTTTCCACAGTTTAAAGCATTTCTTAAGCAACCGTCACTTCAGCAAGTGGTTAGACATGTATGGGGCACTACAAGTGGAAATTCATGAGGGTAACCAAAAAGGCAAATTTCAACGTGTTCCAAGGTCAGAAGAGAGGTGGATTGCTGTCATTCAAAACCATGGACTATACTTATAATTATTAATGTCTAATATCATAAATTAGTTAATTCTAAGAAATAAAACTTAACAAAATACACGCGCAAGTTTGAATGGAATGACCTAATGACACATGAATGTGAATATATTTTGATATTATTTATACAAATCTATGAGTTCATAAACCAGTTTTGTAGCCTTGATTTTTGATTTTTTTAAATCCATAATTTGGTAAGCCCTTTTGTGTCACCTGATGGTTAGTGAAAGCAGTTTTTATTTGCTTTATGAATCGTAAGGTAGTTAAACATAAGTTTACATGTAGAGACGTCGCTACACCTTTGTCGTACATCCGCAAAGGAAATTATTATTTTGTAATTTTAACTTTTTGGGCTTACCGTCGTAAGCCAACGGCTATGGCCAGATAAAGATTTAAAATATTTTTCACTTTGGCGCTTTAAAAGTCACATACCTACCTTCATTTCTTTATATTTTACTAAACAAAGCAATATACTAAAACAAAACGAACCAATTTTTTTAAGTAAAAAAAATCATGCGAAACATACAAAATGCAAAATTCATGCATACTGAAATTCGACAAATCACGCATAACCTAAAATTAACATTTACTTACATCTCTGTGCGTTGTTCAAATTATATTTTCTACTCAAATATTTCAATGGTGAAGGTTGTAAATGTGTATTAATAATAAATAATATTTAAATAGACTCACAGTGTATCTTATAATCATAAATATAAGAAAACAGCAGAAGTTTTCAATTAACCAAATTACAACTATAAAACATCGTAACATTTTTTAATACAACCTTAAAAAAACATTTTTACTTTGAGGACACTGTGATCTAAAGCATAAATTTCACCTGCTGTTCTCTTATACGATGATCTTCCAACAAACACTTACCGTAGTGTAGTAGTGTCCCTCCCCAGCCCCTTCATCAAAGTCGATTGGCGTGCCAGAGTCTCCGCTGCTCAGCGAACTCTCTGAGCCGCGTCTGGCCAGCTGATCACCGGTGATGATGATTATGCGTGATGATCACATCGGTTATCACCAATGAGATGGGTATTTGTCCAGTGCGGATTATCCAGATTTTTCAGATTATGATAAGAGTGATCGATGGCAATCATGAAAAATATCATCGACGTACATCAAATATTTTAGTTACAAAGTAATGTAATTTTGGCCGTGTATTACGACATGGGATGTTGTGTTATGAAAATGTGGCCAAAATTAGGGTAAAATAGAGATGTTTAGCGAAGCCCAGACACAAAGGGGCATTTTAACACATGAGGTTGAGTAATAATGATTTGTTAGAAACCGCAGATCAGATCCAAGTCCAGGTTTCGTTCCGATGCCATTCATTTAGTGTCACACCATGCCATTTGCCAGTTATCATAATGGTTGCATCCAGGTCCAGTTTGGTAGTTGATATTCGATGGAAAAAAAGAAAATAAAAACGAGAAATTAGAACAAGTTCATGCAAGGTATGATAGCTTTTTCACATTTATTTGCTCTTTCATTATTGAATAATTAATGGTATCCTATAATCCTTGTTTATCTTGTAATAAAGTGTGAAATAGCTACCAACTGAAAATAAAATCAAAGAATAAGTAAACTGATATATTATTTAAGAAAAAACTGAACTGAGTAATGATTTTATTTCCATGCCAATGATTTTATGAATCTTCCCGTTTTTGTAACTAATTGTAAACCTTCTTTCAATACATATCACAAATCGAAAATCACACTTGCAAACTGCTCGCAAAAAATCATACATACATTAGCGATAATCCACTTCTTTCGAGTGTTTGCCAGTACCTAACAAAATCGCGCCTTTTAACCTGAAAATGGGACAATCTCTTACCTTATCGCCTGTAGTGACCATTGTTTTCACTTGTTGCGTGACAACTCTTTGCTCTTGTCGCGTCGCAGATGAGGTCAGCGTATGTGCTACCGTCTTCTCCTCCATCTGCTGAGTCTTCGCCTTCGTGTCGAGATCGTGGTGTGTCGTGGCTGTGCGAGTGGTGACTGCTCTGGCCGTCACGTAAGGACTTTTTCCTTCCGTCGGCTCAAGAGTTTCCGCCTAACGGGTTAGAACAACTAGCATGCTTAAAACACTATTTACAATTCTACAATACTAACGTCTAGAAGCTTGAGCTTTAAAGGAAAATTAAATTAAATTCAAGCCACACTTGACGATGAAATTAAAGGGGAATGAAAATAATGAAAAATAAGGGTGGCGTCTCATTTGCCTGTTAATATGATTATTTAAAATTTATATAGAGAATCAAACGAACCTTATTCGTGTGTGTTGAAAAGGTCACTTCACCGGTGCCAAGATTCTCGACTTCTTGTTCGACATTATGCGTAACACCTTCGTCGTTTTTCGTCAACAGCTGCTTGGTGGTCGTCTTCACGACTACGGGAGGGGTCGGCGTTTTCTTACTTCGGGCTGAGATAGGAATCTTTGAGGAGAGAGGAGTTGTCGATACGAAGCCTTGATGCCTAATGTGTTCACTTGTCGTGTATTCTGTGAATGACTTTGGTTCGTCGCCTCGGGCTGGACTTTCATCTTTGCCAAACGTCGAGAACTTGTGCGTGTTCACTGTTTGAATATCAATGTTCGCCGGTAAATCTTGTGTTTCTTTTTCAATTGTGTAGTTTCCACTTTTGTCTGCGAAATGAGACGGATCAATCTGCGAGTAGTGGAGGATCAGTTGACCTGTGACAGGGTCTCTAACTGCCGTGCTAGGATCAATATCTCCTGTATCTGGATCAATGTCACCGTATTCCGTTTTGATTCTGCCTGTGACTGGGTCAATTTTCCCTGATAATGTCATGGTTTGTGTAACAGTCGTTCTAGCGCCTTTAAGTCGTGGGTCATCTGGGTCTACATCAATGGTTTCTCCAGTAATCGGATCAATAATTTGGTACAAGTATACGGTCTTTGTGGTGATTATCCTACCTGTCGTTTCATCAATAGTGCACTCTTTAGGATCAACCTCTTTTACGCGTCCCTTGTCATCTTTCTGTGTGATAATGTAGATTTTGATGATAACTAGCCTACCGGTCTTAGGGTCAACCTTGCCAACTTTGGTATAGATTTCTCCAGTTCCAGGGTCAACCTGAGAAGCTGAGTACAAAGGCTGGTTATTTTCATCAATTTCACCGGTAGCTGTGTAGATCTGTCCGTTAACCGGGTCAACTTTGATAAGAGACTTGTGCACATCATTGGTTCGAACAATAGTACCCGTCTTAGGGTCAAGGCGTCCATAAATTGTAATGATGTATCCTGTTTTCGGATCAATTTGTCCAGCGGTATATAAAGTTTCTCCTGTGTGTGGGTCTTTTGGTCCTGCAATCCAAATTTGGTTGGTTTTGGGATCGACTTTCACGTTCTTGGGATCATTGGATACAATTTGCTTGCCAGATACGGGATCGACTTTGTTTTGGATTATTCTCAGACAGATCAGTCTGCCAATGTCCTTGTCCGGTTTACCAGATTTCGGATTTACCTGTCCACTGCGCAGCAAAAACTGTCCAGTTACCGGATCAACTTTAAGGTCTTTGCTTTCAAATTTGCCTGTCTTGGGATCGTTGTACGTAACTGTACCCTTGACTAGGTCAATCTGTCCATACTTTGTATCGATAATGTTCGTATCTGGGTGAAGTTGACCAGTCGTACTTTCGATCACTGAATGTTTAGGCTCAATAACGCCTTTCTTTGTATCGACCTTTCCAACAAATGTGGTGACTTCAACGACGGGATCGATATGTGTTCCTACAACTAAAACTTGGGAAAGTTTTGGATCAGGTTTACCTGTCTTCGGGTCGATTGCACCAGTGATCGTGATCTGTCCAGTGTTTTCGTCAATATGAACTGGCTTAGTATCCTGCGCTCCTGATGTATCAGTTACAAAGATAACTCCATTAGATGGATCAATCACACCGTATTTGGTTGAAATATGACCAGTTTCCGCGTCAACTTTACCCTTAGTGTGTTCGAACACGCCATCGTCTATGTTCACTTTGCCTGTTCTCGGATCAACAGGTCCAGTGATAGCAGTAATATCAACTAAAGGATCATCCTGCTTAGCAACGCTCAACAACATACCAAGGTTAGGGTCAACTTTACCAGTTTTAGGATCAATTGCACCAGAGTTTATGAATATTTGTCCAGTTTCGGGTAACACTGTACCGCTCTTAGTTTGCTTTTGGCCTGACGGATCGGTTATAATAATGGTTCCCTTATTAGAATCGATAACGCCATATTTAGTTTCAATTTGACCGTTGGGATCTAGGATTCCAGTAAGATGTTCAACCTCAGCTGTATGCATGTCTGGTTTCTTAGTTTTCGGGTCAAGTCTTGTAAAAACAACCATGATTTTAACGATTTTGCGTTTTGGTGGCTCAGGTGGAGCTGTTGTTGGTTTAACAGGCGACGCTCTTTGAATAGCAGAAACAGGAGCAGTTCTTTGAATCTGGCTTACAAGAGGAGACGAAGTGCGCACAGGAGATTGTAAAGGGCTTTGCGTTGGGGTAGGCGGCGGCTTAATCGGCGATGGGGTCTGCCTAGCTGGAGAAATACTAGCTCTCTGTGTAATGGGAGTTTTAACTAGCACGTTGTTCTTATCTACGATAGTCAACTGAGTAGCGTACGAAGGATCAACTTTGCCAGTTTTCGGGTCTACAACACCAGTAGTGACAGTAATGTTTCTAGTCTTCGGATCGACTTCAGCCTGTTTCAGTTCCTGTTTGCCTGTTATCGGGTCTTTGTAAAGAATTTGGCCAGATTTCGGATCAATGATACCAAAGTCTGTATGTATTTTGCCATCTTCGGCACTAACGTAGCCTTTAGAAGCGTCAACAGTTCCAGATCCAGCATCAACTGATTTAGTCTTAGGATCATATTTGCTGGTGACAATGACAAGACGAACTTCTCCCTTAGTGACCGGCTTAGCGATAGGAGTGACAGTTTTGTTGACAATGCTGTATTGTTGAGCCAAAGTGGGATCGACTTTTCCAGTCTTAGGATCAACCACTTGGCTAGTGATCAACATGTGACCGGTAGCGGGATCAACATGAGCCTTCTTGACCTCTTGTTTGCCGGTTGTCGGATTGGTGACAACAATTTCTCCTGTAGCGGGATCAATAGTGCCGATAGCAGTACGGATTTTACCATCCGGTCCAATAGTTCCAGTGACAGTATCCACGTGACCGTGGCTTGGATCGATCTTTTTCGTCCTTGGATCATATTTCGTAGTAATAATAACGAGATGTATCTCTCTTTCAACTGGTTTCGCATCCTTATCAACAATACTAAACTGCTGAGCTAAAGAAGAATCAGGTTTGCCTGATTTCGGGTCGACTACACCGGTTGTAACAATTAAATGCCCAGTCTTAGGGTCAGCAACAGCATGTTTGATCTCTAGTTTGCCGGTCTTAGGGTCAACGTATTCAATTTTTCCGGTTTTAGGATCTATGACACCGAAGTTGGTGTGTACTCTTCCATCTGAAGCAATGACACCCCGTGAAGTCTCAACGTGACCGTTAGGATTGTCCAATCTCTTGTATTTCGGATCGTACTTGTTGGTAATAACAACAAGTTGAACTTCTTTACCAGGTACAGCTGAGAACTTGTCTTTGGGTTTGTCGACAACACTGATTTGTTGTCCTAGTGTTGGGTCTATTTGTCCTGTGTGAGGGTCAACCACTCCTGAAGTAAGCAAAAGATTGCCAGTCTTAGGATCAACCGAAGCTTTCTTAGTCTCCTGTTTACCTGTCACAGGATCTGTGATTATTATCTGTCCAGTAGTTGGGTCTACAATACCAAAATCTGTGTGTACTTTATCATCAGCTCCAATCTTTCCAGGAATAGTGTCCACATGAGCATTGGTAAGATCTAATTTCTTAGCTTTGGGGTCGTATTTCGTGGTCACAATGACGAGATTGACGTATCTTTCAGGAATTCCTTTAGGAGCGTCCTTATCGACTACTGTTAATTGTTGGGCTAGAGATGAATCACTTTTGCCTGTCTTTGGATCAATAACTCCTGATGTAAGAATGAAACTACCAGTTTTAGCATCAATGACAGCTTGTTTTGAATCTCTTTTGCCGGTTTTAGGGTCTGTAAAGTAAACTTTACCCGTGTTCGGGTCGAGGATACCGAAGTTTGTGTGCACAGTGCCATCTTTGTCACTGATGATGGCTTGAGAGGTCTCAATGAAGCCATTAGGATTATCAAGTTTCTTATTCTTGGAATCGTATTTAGCTGTAATAGCAACCAACTGTACTTCCTTTCCTGGTAGTGATGCGAATGTGTTTGTTGGTTTGTCAACGACACTGTATTGTTGACCTAATGTCGTATCCAACTGTCCTGTTCTAGGATCAACCACTCCCGACAAAAGCAGGATATTTCCAGTCTTTGGATCAACTGTCGCATGTTTGACCTCTTGCTGCCCAGTCTTGGGGTCAGTGACCTGAATGTCACCTGTCCTGGGGTCAATGATACCGTACTCGGTGTAGATCTTTCCATCGGTACCACTGAGAACACCTTTCACGGAGTCTACGTGTGCGAATGATGGGTCCAGTTTCTTCGTTTTCAGATCATATTTGCTTGTGACAACTACCAACCTTACTTCTCTGTTTGCTTTAGTTGCGTCTTTTTCGACTATGCTGAATTGTTGTCCCAATGACGAATCGACTTTTCCAGACTTTGGATCAGTAACTCCAGTGGTAATGAGGATGTTGCCAGTTTTTTGATCAACATATGCTTGTTTCGGCTCTTGTTTTCCTGTCTTGGGATCTATATAATCAATCTTTCCATTTCTTGGGTCAATAGTCCCGTAGTTCGATAGCACTGTACCATCTGGGCTTACTACCGCTCTAGAAACATCGACATGACCATGAGATGCGTCGAGTTTCTTGTGTTTTCCATCGTATTTGCCAGTAATGACTACCAAGTCTACTTCTCTTCCAGGCTTGGCTCCTATTTTGTCGTTAGCTCGCTCAACAATGCAATATTGCTGAGCTAACGTGGGATCCATTTTACCGGTTTTTGGATCAATCACACCAGAAGTAAATAGTATATGACCAGTTTTAGAATCAACGTGACCATTCTTAGTTTCATCTTTACCTGTTGCCGGGTTGGTGTAGTTTATCTGTCCTGATTTAGTGTTAATTAGTTCCTTTTCTGTCTGAACTTTACCATTATTCAAAGCTCCTTTTGTTACCAAGATCGTACCGTTAGCATCGTCGAGTTTTTTCGACTTGGGATTGTATTTTCCAGTGATTATAACGACTTGTACTTCGTTCTCAGGTTTCGCTGCAGCTACAGGAGCAGCGACTGCTGCAATAGGGGTTTCGTGCATAGCTCTCTCTGCGTTAAGCAAAGCTACAGTTGGATCTATTAGATTAGCTTTAGCTTGTTCCTTCAAAGCGGCTGACTGCACGTAATCTAAGCCCGGGGTCTTAAGCTTGCTTGGATCTTCAGGGGTTTTGCGTTTCTCAGCACTTTCAGCGAGTCTTTTGTCTTCGCCTGGGGCATAATTAAAGGCCAATCCAGCCTTTCTTGTAGATGGACTTTGACTCTCATCTGCATGGCGCTGCTTTTCTCCTGAAAGAGGTTCTTTCTCATAGCTAAACGCACCGTGTAAGGCTGGTTTTGTACGAGTGGGACTCTTTTCTGTATCAGTATATTCGTAAGGCTTAGTAAAGCTCGGTTTCTCCTCCTTGATAGGGCTCTTCTCTCGAGAACTGTCGAGGTTAGAACTCTCATTGGATGTGTCAAGTACGGCGACTTTCGTTTTGGGTTCTTTCGATTTTTTATCTTTATCTTTTGGCGATTTAGGTGCTTTGTCTTTCGATTTAGGCGACTTCGGCGATTTCTCCTCTCTTGGTGACTTTTCTCTTTTGCTACCGAACAGTCCGAAACCTCCAGCCTTTTGGGTAGGGATAGGGAGAGAAAAAATAAATTAAAAATTTGCCTTAAAAAAATATTTGCGACTTAAAATTTTATTGCCACTTGGAAGCTTTATAAAGCATTCAATTTAAAATTTCAACAACAGGGCCAATTCTTTTATCGAATTTTCGCTTTAAACGGGACAAAACATACAAACTTAATCACACTGCGAAAATAATAAAAATTGTAAAATGCTTCGCATGCGTAGCATCTACGAGCATTTCACTAACGAATATAATATTTACATAATACTTAAACTTTGTATAATACAAACAAAATCTACTATTGAATTGCGGATCAATTGCAAATCTGCACTACCATTCTTACAGTTGCAGAGTACTGAGATAAATTCCGTATGGACAATAATGTTTAATGGATACTTTTTACAGATGACAGTGTGACTTACCTTGGATCTTTTTGGTGTTGTGTCGACGTTGTTGGTGACGCCTGGTTCGCTTGATGTATCAGTACCTACAAATAATAAATTATTCCATATAAGTACTTACTCTTTTTTAGGCTTTGCACGTCTATAATAAATCAGATGGTCCACTCATCTATCTTCAGATACTGTGACACAAAATATGTCTATTTTTAATTTTTATCAAAGACCGACTGAATTAAAACTGTTTGCAGCGGCAATTTGAATCTAAGCACAGACTAAAGCAATAAACTTCAAAAGATCGAATTCCTTGTGTTGACGGGATACAATAAGTCCCATTATTGAAAAAACTAGAAGCAAAAAAAAACGCTCACCATTCTCAGCAGGCTTCTTCTGCTCCTCGATCTTCTCCTCTTTCTTCTTTTCAGGAGTCGGCATCACCTTCACGGCACCAGGTGGCGGTTTCTGTAACATTAATAGTAGCTCGATAAATCTTCGGTGATTTATTTTTAAGACTAGTGGTAAAGAGACAGATCTTTAAAATCATCTCTTTTACACTGTTCAGTCATAAACGGACGAGGTTTAGCGAATAAAATTTAAGCGTAAGCCGAAAACGGTGGCGTTGGAGACTGAATTTGCTGAGAACAGATCTTGCAAGGCAGAACAGTACAGAAGAATCTATAAAGCATTAGTCACACAGAAGAGACGTAGGACGAGAAGGCGTGGACAAGGCACAGCCCATTATAGCCCGCGTCGCTTATATGGAGTGTTTTAAAAGGTAGCGAACTAATTAAACTAGAGCTTCTACTCATGAATCTGAACAAACGTTCGCAAGGTTTCTAGAGAAATCCCATAGCCAATAAGCGAACGGAATTATTGATCCTCTCAAAAATTTTATCAGTTGACCAACCAACTTACTATGTTAAGTCCAAAAATGTATCGCGAACTGACTATATGTTTCTTAGGGCTAGTCGTTTAGTTTCACGAATTGAAGCCCTAGTTTTAATGCATATAATATTTTGTGTCGCACAGTTTCTATACGTTTTGCATGGAAGTACTTATTAGAGGCATCGCGAGGAGTCGTCGCACCTCATACGTCTCTTCTGTGTAACCTTATTTATGAAAAACGTATCTTTATCATTGCTGTGATGTAACCACAGTACTGTTAGGCACAGACAACCGTCTACTTCTGCTATGCCCTGTCTCTTCTTTGAAAACTGTTATCATGTTAACCGGGAAAGAGACAACGAATCAGCGCAGTACTGACTACTTTCTCTTTCCTATGCGCTTTTGATGAAGTTAAGATGAATATACTGAAGTGCCACGTCTACCTACGTGCATTTATATTAAGCTACACCATAACTACCATACAAATGAACGTGAAGAAAAATGAGCGACGTGTAAAAGAAAATGAATGAAAACATCGATACAAAATAATAAAATATTAAAAGACTAGCTAATGTGATGAGACATTCAGTCTAAAATTCCAAATGATCATTTCTTGAATTCTGCACTGAAAAATAAATACACAAGACTGAGGGAACTGGACGCTACGGCAGACTGTTTGTCAGCTATAGTCACTCCTTGTAGCTCCTCAGCATACTTCTGTTCTCTGTTCCTTAACCAAACTTAAATAAACTCAATGCACAATATATACTGACGATAAAAGCGCAATTAGGGTTAGCTTCAAACTTCTTGGCGCATCAAATATGAGTAGTGTATTCGCTAGCGCACCAATAAGATGAGCTGAATAAATAGGAAGCTCTCTTTGTGTTGTCGGGAGAGGTCTTTTAGACCGTGCATCCTTTTTTCTTCTATACCTCGTAACCTCCTAGGCATGTTACCTTTTCAAGAGGCGGCGCGTGGTATTCTCCCTCAAGGGACGACGCTGAAGATGCACTAGCCGTCCCGCCAGAGCGGCGACGCAGCTATCCGGGCGGCGTGCGAGCAATGTTAAGTTATGTATGTGTTTGGAGATACATGATATTGACTGTGATGTTGTTTTGATGAGACAAGGATCAGAATCAGGCTTGAGCATAGACGTGTACTTAACAAAAAACAATCATTCATTCCTTTAACAAATCATTCATTTATTCATCATGCGTTTTTTACGCTGAATAGCGATCGTATCTCGGTCGCATTTTGGACCCGTCTTGGTCCCATTTCCACTATACTATAGGTACTATAAAGCTTTGTAATATATGATATGGAATAAGACCAGTGCCATGTAAAGTGTGTGATGTCAAAATTACGTAACCGTAGAACCCGTAGAACCTAATTTATTAACTTATCTGTTAGACTAAAAAGGCATGTAACACTTGCGAAAATCAGCACGTCAAGCAGTAAACAATTTTTTTTATCCACTATTGGTAAGCCCTTGGCATGAATTCACCTGGTGATAAGTGACGATGATGCCGAAGATCAAAGCGGTCTTTTTTTAAATCAACTGATGATGATCCTTAATTTGTAATTTTAAGTGTCAGTTGTAGTAGAAACTTCAATATAAGATTTATCAATTATTTCTACTATCTATCACTTAAACAGCATCCAAAAGTAAAATCAGCAAGCAGCAGTAAAATAGGTGCTTACCTATGAAATTGCAATTTCAGTTTTTAAAGTTCAACAGAATAATATTACCCCAAAAATAATTTAGCTCCATTAAATTATATATCATATTCTGACTACAATTCTAAATTGGTAGTGTCATGACTCATGTAAAAATTGACTAAGTAAGGTTCCATTAAATACTGTATTGGCGTTTTCTTAGAGGCCAAATGGGTCAATTTTTTCTTCCAAAAAAATTTCTGAAATTATCTAAAAATCATGAAATATTATGCAAAATATGTTCAAAAATCATGTGGTAACGAAGAACGCGCTGGGGCAAGTGTAGCCTAAAAAAATATGAATTATTTACCTGAAAAAAATTGTGATTTTCTGTGACGAAAAAATCCATTTTCATAACATCTACACCACTGTACTTTCAAAATATGCAGACAACGCGCATTTAGCAAGCATTATTTAATTTCTACATGTCCAATAGTACTTTGGAAATAGTTAATTGTTTTGAAACCTTAATTGTTTTATATTAATTTTCTCTTTGAACTTTTTTAACTAATCGGCAATTTCATAGGTAAGCACCTAATATAAAATAGGAAAGGAGGTATGATAAATCATAAACTCAAGAACTAAATAGTTTTTATATATCATCCATATAACGTTTAGGATGCCTAACATAAACTTTTCATCCATACTAACAGATTCTAATTTCTTTAAAATGTATACTATGATTTTAATGAATACGCACATCAGCAACATGAAATCACACAGAGTTTTCGTAATATTATTTAAAATAAAAATAGCCTATTCTAAAATTAATTTGTATAAAAATATTAAAATCACAATAGTGACATTATTATTTTTCAAAAAAGATATGAATACAATACTGCATGTCTATAACTTTGCGTCTTACATGCTCAAGTTACAATATTTCATTAGAATTGTTCATTACAACTAATATAGGCTTCATAAAACTATCCTCGTTTACGAGAATTTTCTAATAAATTAGTATGGGTGTCGAGTAGGGCCTGCAATCGAATATTCGAATATTCGAATAATTCGAATATTCGCCTCATTTTAATATTCGAATAATGTTTACGAATATTCGAATATTCGATTATTTTTAAAGACATTTGAACTGACTAGTAAACGAATTTTATACAATATTTGATCCATAGTGGTAACGAGTTTATTTATTTCATCACATTAAATATTAAAAGACAGTATTACAATTATTTTTAAAAAAATCAAAAAAAAAATTTTTAACATATTTCTTCAAACGCATCTTGCGTGAACACACCCAAAAGAAGGATCGTACGATTCCTGCGTGAGCGCTCGCCGTTATTCGGGAAGAAGAATGGCAAACTGCCATATATTAATTTACCTGGATTAAATTTGTTAAAGTATTTTCATTTGTTATATTTTCCAATAAGGACTATTTTTATGCACGTGATCTCAGAGAGTGATTGTTTCTATTTAGGTTACTGCCAAGTTAGCAGAAATTGTTTAATTTTGTTTTCATTACTTTATTTTAGATAATCAATGATAATTGACGATCACATTTATGATAGGTTTATTATCTATCTATTAGCCGAAAGACGTCCACTGCTGGACAAAGGCCTTCCCCAATCCTCGCATCCAGCGGCTTCCCGCAACCTTCACCAGGTCGTCGGTCCACCGAGTCTAAGTCAGTTGGCTTTGACCAGCAGACAGATCCCTTGCGAATACTTTTGACCCTTTATTACGCTCGATAGCCTCTTTAATACGATTTCTATTAAATTGACGTATATCGCGGGTCAAGGACTTGGGGATCTGTCTGTTTAGTCGCCGATACTGACAAGCATCTTCAGAGGATTTTAGAATCAGGCTTCGTCTTTCCTCCATGAGCTTGCTGGTGGGGTTTGAGATACGAGATGTTCTTTTTGAACGTCTGGTTTTGAAAGCTTTATTCCCAGCCGTTTGGACAATTTCCACGAACTTGTCGTTGTATTTGTTTACACTTTCGCATTCTCCTAGGCATTCGAAGCGGTT
The DNA here is from genome assembly GCA_958295455.1 of Coleophora deauratella. NCBI lineage: Eukaryota > Metazoa > Arthropoda > Insecta > Lepidoptera > Coleophoridae > Coleophora > Coleophora deauratella. The sequence goes on along the minus strand of OY282401.1, from coordinate 917,408 downwards.
GTGCAACTCGAGCTGAAAGCTTTCGGGGTTTTGGAATTGGATAGGCACTGGTCGGAGCGTGGACTTCATCAATCGACATTTTTCCAGCTTTGTTTTTAGGTTCAATGTGCCTCTTACCATTCGGTGATCGCTTCCTGTCTTCAGCGAGTTGATAACAGAGACATCATTTAATATTTGCCTTTTTGTCTACAAGATGAAGTCAATCTCATTTTTTACTACACCATTGGGATGCAGCCATGTCCACTTGGCCTGTTTTGGCTTTTCAAAGAAAGAGTTCATCATAAAGAGGCCCTCCTTCTCCATAAAGCTGGTCAGCAGCTGACCCCGCGCATTCCTTTCTCCGTATCCAAATTTCCCCACTCTCAGCTCGTTGTCACTTCGTTTGCCTAGTTTCGCGTTGAAGTCCCCCATCACAACGGTGTAATGGGTCCTGGAGCTATGTATGGCTCTGGAGATATCCTCATACATAGCCTCCACCTCGTCGTCGGGGTGTTCCGCGGTCGGTGCATATACCTGTATGACCTTCAGCGAATACCGTTTGGTGATTCTGAGTATAAGGTAAGCTACCCTCGTCGAAACACTCTCGACCTGGACCACGTTGTTAACGAGGGACTTGTGGACAATAAACCCGACACCACCCTGGTCGCCCTCCCGGAAATAGAGCAGGTTTCCGGACTTAAGGATCATGGTGTCCTCTCCCTCTATTCGGACTTCACATAATCCTACAATGTCCCACCGTAGCCTGCTCAATTCCTCCTCCAGTTCAGCGAGTTTCTCGTCTGTTCGCAGTGTGCGCGTGTTGTATGTTGCCAGGGCCAAAGGACTTCGTTTTTGGTAGCCTGGCCTCTGCCGGAGATTCTTCGCACCCCATGCCCCGCCGTTACCGTGACCGCTACCGGAGTCAGGAATAGCGGGGCTGCCGGGGACTAGGGGCCGTTTTTTAGGGTTTATATCCATGGGGGGGAGTTGCCGTAATCGCTATGCTTGGCATGCGGGTTGGCGATCGCAGTGTGGCGTGAGCCGAGATGGTATGCGGAAAAGACGCTGCTGCCCCATCTTCCGGTTTATGGATCCCTTAGTCGCCTTTTACGACACCCACGGGAAGAGATGGGGTTTATTAAGTTAAAACTAATTACCTTGTTTCTTTTATTTGAAGTAGGTAGTTGTTTGATTTTATAATTTTTTAACATGTTGTCGCAAATAAATATGATTGATTTTAGAAATTTTAATGAGTCTATTTTATCTAATTGCAAAATAGTGTCCTACCACGTAAAACCCTATTTTATTTGACTTTATAACTTTTCGAATAATATTCGAATATTCGAATATCTCAGGCAAAAATATTCGAATATTCGAATACCAAAATTTTCGAATATTTGCATGCCCTAGTGTCGAGTTACTATAATACCTCTTAATTGCAATTAAGTACCCAATTATATAGGACGACTTTAAATTAGTTCTTGATACTTAAGACTATGCATGTACTCATGATAAAAAAACAACTTTTCGTAAAGAACCCATAGTGAAACCGCAAAAAAATGTTGGACTCTCCATACAAATCGATGAACTGACCGGCCAAATTAGTATGAAGAGTCCACATTTTTTTTACGATTTGACTATATGTTCCTTAGGGAAAGTTGTTTGTTATCACGGGTACATGCATAAACATTCGTATCAAGAACAAATTTAAAGTCACACTATATAAGCGAAAAAAAAACAACTAAAATTAATAACTTCATTAGGAAGATACTTACTACAACAAAAATTATAAAAATATTGCAAATAAATTGGCTAATATTGTTTTTCTATAAATCGAATTGAAAATCTACAAGAAAAAAGAATACAAACCATTCCCCATGCCAGCTACGGGTGCGAATGAATAAACAATACTATTTAGTTAGGTATCTCGCTCATACATACTAGACAAAAATATGAAATAAGTAAATAAAGTCAGAGAATCACTACGTACCACCGACCGGCAGATTCAGCTGAGTACATTAAAATATTTTATTTATTTATGGGTATTTTACTCTATACAAGAAAAAATCTAAAACTGCTTATTTACTGTGGTATTTGTAATATATAATCGGTTTAATATGATTTCTATACAATAAAATGAGAAAAAACATTTTATTTTTGATTTACAAAAATCTTGTTTTTTAATCTGTTATTCAAATATCTGAAACGACAGCCGCCATGCTGGTTGTCAGGTGACGTCACAATAGTGGTAAACAATGACATTTTGTTCGCGATATGTGTCAAAATTTTAGTAGAGCTGTTTTGTTTACTCCTGAAATGACGTCACGACCTAAGCATCATGGCGGCTATCGTTTTCGCGCGCTAATTGGCAATGGTAATTTAAAATGTATATTTGGGGTACTTATAGGTTTCAAAAAAAAATTTAAAAAATATTTTTGACTTTTTCCCACCTAATGATCAATTAGAGATAGATACTTTTCAAAAAATGGTGAAAACCCCTATTGCACATATATTTGAAGTAGCTCTAAAGCCTTCGTCAGTGTCCAGAGCGACTGGTATACATACCTGCAACCCTCGTAACTGGTGCTTCTACTCATGAAATTGAACAACTTTAGAACTACAACTCTGCTGAAATCCCAAATAGAAATTGGGTCTTTCCATACAAATTGATCAGCTGTTTCACCAATTTTGTATGGAGAGGCCTGTTGCTATTTCAGCAAAGTCGCAGAACGAAAGTTGTTCAGTTTCATGAGTAGAAGACTCAGTTTACCAGTTAAGTGGTCCTAAACCTATTTTATTATATGTATAATGACTACGCTGAATACGTTAAAAACAACCGACTTCAATCGCAACAACTCCAATTTTGCTATGTTTTTGTTGATTTTCTCAAAAACCGCTGAATCGATTTCGATAAAATTAATATGGGACCACCTGTGAAGTATATCCTTTTAAACAAAAAAAGAATTTTCCAAATCGGTTCAGGCGTCTTCGAGTAATAATCGGTGAACATACATAAAAAAAAAAGATTCCGACGAATTGAGAACCTCCTCCTTTTCTTGAAGTCGGTTTAAAATATTGTGTTTCGCCACTGAATCTGCCGGTGTGTACATAATTATCATTTATCACATGCTATGACAATTAGAAGAAAGGGGAATGTATGTATAATGAAAAGTATTACAAGATTGTTTCGAAACAGATATGAATATTAAACTTAATGGTAGACACTCTATTGACAAAAGTCGCCACCAATGTCGGTTACGCTCATAGTAAAGTTCGGCTTTGCGAGTCACGTCAAGACGATGATGATGTTGATGCTGATGAAACCAGAGTGTCCAAGTTGTGTGTCTATGTTTTTTGTGTCATAACACGAAGTCCAGCGTAGTTTTGCAATTTAGTTTCTAATTTCAAACGCGGTTATGGAACTACTGTGCAACCGAGGCACTCTTAAGAAATCGTTCCAGCCAGAACACTATTATGAGAGTAATTATGACCCTGACAGCAAGATAGCCTATTGTAAATCTTTTAAGTGTGAAAGAGACAGATTCTCATGAAATATTTCCTCAGATCAGGACCGAAACCTTAGCTTGTGTATAAGAAGTATCATAACTGTATGACTTACCTTATCCTTGATGGTGGGTCTCGGCGCCGGCTGAGGCGGCATGGTGTGACGTTTGGCCGCCTCCGGGTGCAACTCATCCTTCTCACCGGCTGCTAGCGCTGGAATGGACAGACAGACACTTAGATTAGATAAATATATTGATTCAACAAATGTCAAAATCGCAACACAAAAAGAAATAAACCTAATCAAGGCTGCGTTCCTTGGCTACTCTCTGACGTCAACCGTTTTGTGCGTCCCCTTTCGCGCTTATGGGATTTACATTAGGCTATCTTGTTATCAGTGTGAACGATTGCTCTCAAGGCGTACCTTCGGAACACTACAATTTAACACACAAAAATACAGTTTTCTTTCTTTCTTTCTCTTCTTTTTTTAACATATCCTGTCAATCTAGGGTCCAAGACTTATATAACGACAGCCTACACTCGAAAGTCCATCAGGGCATTTTAACTACAGACGGTGACATTGAAAAGGATATCCATACATACATCCGAAAACACTAACGTCCACTAGGACAGTCAGTCAGGTAAACAGGATAAAAATCGGAAAATATCAAACAAACAAACAAAAATAAACAAACAAAGAGTTGTTATCGTTTATCTGTCATGTGTATGTAGTCGAATGACAGCTGTAATGGTCGCGTAGAACAAAACCTATGTTCAGCCACAAAACAGATATAACAGAAGGTCCGCTCAATATAAACCACTAAAATCCTAAGCATATACATGCTTATAGAAATATACGGTCGTTCGAGGCAAGGTCACAATCGCACAGTATCGTGACCTTGCCTAGAACGACAGCATACGTCTATAAACATGTATATGCTTAGGATTTTAGTGAGCGTATAGAGTGGACCTTCTGATCATATCTATTTTGTGGTTCAGCGTTCTCTGGGCTGGATGCACCATTATGGATGCCCTCAGGGAAAGTTTAAGAAGGGTCATCAATATCTTATCTAAAGAAGTAGACTGTTGACCACACAATAAGTATTTAGCCAGTTTATTTTTAGTGTCGACCGCTTTGAGCAAATGCGACTGGAACATCTCGAAATTAAGCGCCAGGTACGGAAGACTAAACCGAAGTCCTGCTACACGTACACCTGCAACTCTTCTGGCCAACTTTACTGCGCGCCTTGTGATCGTGTATTCGGAACAAAGTTTGGTTTTGCGAGTCACATCAGAGCACGACGTAACCACTGATTAGTTGCAGTCAAATAATGAAAATGAAGGAGTCGCCGTTGCCGCTCACGGCATGATGATTTAACCAATAGATCTCATCAGTAAGCAGTCTCGCTGAGACTTTCTGCTAACCTCAACAAATCGTCAGGTTGTGTAAATAAATGGTAAATGAATAATTCCTTTGGAAAAATGGTACAGATTCAGGAATATATTCAGATTTAGAAACTGTCTTAAACGTTGATCAAAAACAGATATACATATTACAGGTCCGGTAAACAAATATTAGTTATATCGATGATCTTACTTACGTATGAATCACATCATTTACTTCTTATTTATAGTCATACATTCATGAATATCGTATGAATATCGTACTACATTATTGGATTTAGCAATGCCGCGATCGAGCTATATGGATGCGTTCATACTTAAAATAATAGAACATTTCATATTCTGTTGGCATCCCTTTGCCAAATTAGCCTTGGGTTTTATGCTGTCACCATCCAACGATGGCTTGATTGCTATACAGGGTGTAACAGAAGTGTGTGACAATACTTCAAGGTTGGCTTTTACTCATCAAACTGAACAACTTTTGTTCTACAACTTTGTTGAAATCGCAATTTTTTTTTTACTTTTCATACAAATCGATCAACTGGCGAACCAAGTTTGTATGAACAGTCCAAAAATTTTTTGTGATTTCAACAAAGTTGTAGAACAAAAGTTGTTCAGTTTGATGGGTAAAAGCCAACCTTGAAGTATTGTCACACACTTCTGTTACATCCTGTATAAGGTATAGATGCTGTTTATTAAAATTTATGGTATGTTTTGGAGCGTTACCGCAAATTATCGATCGACAATAACATTTTTCTTGCCCGGCGCTATCGAAATTTAAATTTAAAAAATTGGATTTCACCAGTGGCATACAATATCTTAGTTTTATCACTCGTCAAACTAAGTATCTATATATCGATAATTCAAATATTTCACTAACTGAACGATCTTTCGTCTTCAAATAATTATAGGGAGGAATTAAACAAAAATTACCTGACTCGAAACAAAGAAGTATACGATAATATACATCTTTATACGACACTAAAAGTTACAAAACTAAAAGCTATTATTAACTTTCAAATACCAAATACTTATAAAATGTGAAAAATATATTTTATTTCGCCGTTTGTTATTTCAGGTTAAAAATAAATAAATTGTAATTGTATTGGAAAACAAAATTCGAATAATAAGTTTATGAATTATGAATTTTAGCTATATTCAACTATCGCTAGCAGATGAATTCTCACGCATAAGGGTTTATTCTTACCTATTTTAGTCAGTTCCGTACATACTATTGTTACTTTACGCCACAATAACCACAAGTTGACCGCAAAACTCGACAGACAAGCGTCTTACTACTTGGTGAGTTAAGATTTTCAATATATCATATTTATAAAAAACTGATATAATTCCAATAGTAAGAGATGGAAAACTGTCTACATCTATGGAGCTAAGCATTAAAATCTTTTACAACTTACTATACTAATAAATAACAATAATTTTAACGAATTATGTTTATCCGACTAGCTAGCCCCTAGCCAAAGGAGGGTTATGATTGTACCAAGCTTTGTATGGTTTAAAAAGGTAAATATTCATTCGAAATAGTAAATAACGCTGTACACTTTTCGAATGACCTATTAAGAAAATCTTATCCTACCACTGAAACTCGTATACCCGCCGTTCCGCAAGTGTTCGCTTTGTTTCGGAATAGTTTTAAATTGTTATCTTAAATAACAGGTATTAGGTATCAGGCAGTCGGTGACTTAGCGGTATTGACTTCGACCTCCTAACCAGAGGTCGTGGGTTCAAATCCTGGCCAGTGCATCAATGAGTTTTTCGAAACTTACGTGCATTTTCATACCGACTGCTTTAAAGGTGAAGGAAAACATCGTGAGGAAACCTGCACATCTGATTTCTAGATGTGTGTATGATGGTTGCGTTGCACACGTCCATAGGTGTAAATCTAAATGCCCTACACGTGACCCCGGATGATGCTAAGTGCAACACTAGGCAACCGCCGTCTATACCTTGTGGAAAGAACGGTTAAATGTGCCACACGATAAGAAGAAGGTATTAGGTATACAAACTATTATCTTTGTGCGACTTGTGACCCCAGCAATCGTTGAAAACCATATTTGTTTCTCTGCACTAAAACACCACTACACTAACGAAATTTTCACAAATTAACAAAACCCTGGCCACTTATTTTCTCTTCTTTCCTATCTAAACTTTTTACTGCTTGAAAAATTTAAAAACCATTTAACGAAACTGGCCACTCCTATCAAAACTATTTGCTGTTTAAAAAGTTAAGTAAAACCACCAAAGAGATCAAACAGCCCGCGTTAAAAATAGACTTTATCACGGGAGATTCGCGCGCCGACTGATCAGTTTCGGCCTCTTCACTGCTATTATGACGATATGTTATTCTTCTATATGTATTCTATGAATGCTAATGTACAGGATGTAAACAAATTAGTGCACACACATTAGGCGCACCGTACTACGGTGCCAGTCATAAAAATAGATAACGTAAACAATTTAATTAAAATTTAAAAACCCAGCTTCTTTAAAATGGCAAATCTATCCCATGGCATTAAGGGGATTACGACGAATACATTACACACTGTACTGCAAAATCCGTTAAGCCGATTTGGCTGCAGGCTTCACATATATATGTAAATCTGATAAACATTACTCTCATTCTGAGCGTTCGGGTAAAAAGGGAATTTAAGGTAAAGAACCTTTTAAAGAACAGTATACAGAATCCTAAAGAAACGAGTTAAATCCAACGACTCTACAAGACAGTATCACATATCGACGACGGAAACAAGTTTACAAGTTCCAAGTGGTGGAAACTTTGTATTAGGTAGAAAAAAAGAAGATTTTGAAGTATGTGTACAGCATCTACTTAAATAAAAAAAAAATTGACTTTTGACTTTTTTGAAATATTAATTGGCGTAAGGGACAAAGTTCTACTTTACCCTAACGCCAGTTGAAATTTCCGTCATCGATATAGTAATTTTAATCTATGACAATTTAGTAGCACCCTGTATAAAATGGCGGCGTCTGCCTGTTACTAGCCCGTGGGTTTGTGAGTAAACATCGTATTTATATCGGCTACTTCACTGCTGGACGCTGATCGGCTCGAGCCAGCGCTAAGGCCTGCACATCTGGGGGATGCTATTATCCAGTATACATTAATTGATTTTTTGAATCATTGCTTTTAGACATAACACGAAAATCTGTTCAAAATTTTCCATACAAAAGTCAAAATATGTTTATTCGAAGTAGGTAGCATTGTACACTTTTCGCAGGTCTTTTTTTAATCTACCTAATACGAAGTTCCTACCACTCGGAACTCGTATACCCAACTTTCCGGGAAGTGTTTGCGGAGAGAGAAGAAACGTCGGGCCCTAAAGAAACTCCCTCCAACACATATTTTAAAATGAAATTCTTACATGTTATTACAAAATTCGGGTAAACGACAAAGTTATAGTTAGTTTAGTTGCATACTATTACAAAATAATGTGAAAGGATCAACAAAAACATACAGGTACAGTGTGCAAACAAGTAATTATTACAAACTTTATACAAATTACCTTTAAATATACAAATTAAGACCCTATTTTAACCACTAAAGACCTAATTTAGGGATTGATTCTACTAATATACAGAGTGTAACAGAAGTGTGTGACAATACTTCAAGGTTGGCTTTTACCCATCAAACTGAACAACTTTTGTTCTACAACTTTGTTGAAATCGCAAAAAATTTTTTGGACTTTTCATACAAATCGATCAGCTGGCGAACTAAGTTTGTATGAAAAGTCCAACAAATTTTTTGCGATTTCAGCAAAATTGTAGAACAAAAGTTGTTCAGTTTGATGGGTAAAAGCCAACCTTGAAGTATTGTCACACACTTCTGTTACACCCTGTATATAGCCGATAATATATGTGTCAAATTATGTCATTCTATCGTCACCAAACTGCAAACTCGCTGGCAAGGTGAAAATTACCTGGTGAGTCAGGCTGGGTCGTATGTATTCACTTTTACGTCCTACTCCGTGACCGAGCAGTCATATCATCACGTGTTTATGAGTACTTTGTGTCGTGTGTATGACAATATTGGGTGATGCTAATAACGCTAATTGCTCCGAAAATAATGCTCCAAAAACAGTGCTATAAATATAGTATAATGAAAACAAAACCAGTGACAGACTCGGCTACAAGAAGGTTTGTTTTCATCCTTATCGTATACGCCGGAAGACATCCAATCTGGAATATAAGCTTCCCTCATAGTAATCCTCACAGCTGCACAGTACGATTATGAGCCGCCTCTATCCACAGGCTTTTTACAAGCTTCATCTAATCAATATATCTGGCGGGGTAATTCCAGCACAACATTTTCCAGCCCAGGATCGCCACTAGAAAACGCCCATTTTCGAACTACACACATTATATTTCTAATAGCAACCCCAAAATTCTCAATCCTCATTAGTTGAATATGCCAATGTTGCCATTTAAGAACGAACAGCGCCTTATACTTTCTTGACTTTTTAACCGACTTCAAAAAAGGAGGAGGTTATTAATTCGACTGTATGTTGTGTTTTTTGTATGTTTGTTAATTCTTTCTTTGTTTGGTAGGTAATACTTCAGAGGTGGTCCCATATAAATTTTATCGAAATTGATTCAGCGGTTTCGAAAAAATCAACAAAAACAAAAAAATAAGTAAAACTGTAGCTCTTACGATTGAAGTCGGTTTTTAGCGTGTTCAGCGTTGTTGATTATTCTTCAAAAGCACTTCTGTTCTTAATAAATACATTATGTAAACTTATCCTTATTTCGATGAAATCGGGAGAATATTTGCAGGTAAACAAAATATTACTGATGTGAGGAAACGCTTCTAATTCGCAGCTGTGTTAGATGATTTTCAGACGGAATGTTTCGGTCAATTTATGGTTGAACAGAATTATTCGCGTGAATCAGGCATACGTTTGCATGAATCAAAGATATGCAGGTATCTTCTAGGTCCATAAGTGAAATGAATCAGTAACTTTTCCTCAAAGTATGTTATCCATATAATATTCGTGTTTGAGTATATCAAAAACTATGCAAAACGATGCGATATCAAATCAAAATTCTTTGAACACTCTTGTATACGTATTTAGTAAACAGTTCCGTGCTCAAAGCACCATCGTTTACAACACCGACAAGACAAATTGTACGTATTTTTATGTTATTATTACTTTAAGGTGGCAAATATCTTACGAACCATGTGACGGAAAATGGTTACCTAAACAAGTTGTTGGCTATAGATATTATTTGATAAAATTTTCTTACTAACAGAGGATGTGAAGTCGCCAATAGACAGGTGCAGGGAGTGTGCTTCCTACCCCTCTCTATCACATTAGTGCTGTCACCAGGCAACCGCCGTTTATACCTAGTGGATAGGACGGTTAAATTGTGCCACACGATAAGAGAGAGAGAGAGTGCTGTCATACGAGTGTCACATTAAGACTGTGATCTGTTGTGTGGAGTGTCTGGGGGTAATCTGTGGTGTGGAGTGTCCAAAGTGAACTGTGGAGTGTCTGGGGTGTGGTGCTGTGGAGAGTCCGGGGTGTGTCTGTGGTGTTGAGTGCCCAGGATGATCTGTGGTGTGGATTGTCCGGGGTGTGTCTGTGGTGTTGAGTGCCCAGAATGATCTGTGGTGTGGATTGTCCGGGGTATGTCTGTGGTGTTGAGTGCCCAGGATGATCTGTGGTGTGGAGTGTCCGAGGTGGCCTGTCATGTGGAGTTTTCGGACAGATCTGGAGTGTGGAGTCTCCGATGTGATCTGTCATGTGGAGTTTTCGGACAGATCTGTGGTGTTGCGTGTCTGGACAGATCTGTGGTGTGGAGTGTCTGGAATGATCTGTGGTATGATGTGTATGAGAGAATTTCTGGTGGGTCTGTGTTTATGGTGTGGAGTATCCAATATAATCTGTGCTGTGAAGTGCTGGGGTGTGTCTGTTGTGTGTACGGGGTGTGTTCAAGGTGTACGTCACTGACCGTCCATGCTGCGCGAGGAGAGCTTGCGGTGCGACAGCGTGCGCGCGAAGTGCGGCTGCGAGCGCTGCGGCGGCGCGGCGCGGGACTCGTAGTGCGTGCGACCGCTGTAGCGGAAGCGTGATCCTAGGCGCGGGAATAGGGTGCTCTTCTGCGGCGGCTCCGGCGTCGTCAGCCTAAGGGGGGAACAACATATTAAAGGGGATGTTAAACGATACGTGCAAGCGCGAACTAAACCTAGTCATGGATAACAATGAAAGTGGAAGATCTGTATAGAAAAACACAAAAAAATAAGGCGTGTACTGACACGTTCTTTCGCCCAGACAAGGACAAACTATCGACGGAACAGTTGAAAGAACCACACCTCGCCCTACCGCCCCTTTTATCAAGAAAAATAAATATTAATCTATGGTTTATTCCATAATGTGAAATGGAAACTTAATATAATAGTAAAAAATCACTACTCGTCAAAACAGGGTTTTTAAATCCTCAATTGGTAAGCCCTTGGCATCAGGCTGGATCATCCTTCGCTATTTTCGTTTAATTAAAAGTAAATATGGGGTGCTTTATCCACACAGTTTTTTGCCATCCTGTGGTTGGCTATTTTAAACCTTACCATCTTCTGATATTGCTATCTATATCGACCCTAAAAGAACACATATATTCACGAGATCTACTAGTACCAGCACTGCACTGTTTGCCACAGACGGCAGCATTTGATGTCTCAATATATTTAAATTGTATATGTTTGTTATTATTAGTAGTTAGTAATTTAGGGTGTCAAAATTAAAGATGTCTACCTGAAGAAGGTATGATGTTCCACGCAGGTCTTCCAGAGCTTCTTCGCCGCACGGTGGTTTGCCAACTTAAAGCCGACGGTGGACTCGAACTGCTCGAATTCCCCGGGACGCAGCTTCACGTAGAAGTTGTGCCGCTTGTAGCTGATTTTGAGGATCTTGGGCCACGCGAACCGGTTGATGCGCAGCCTAAGGGAAAAGAGAGGAAACGTCAACAAAGCGGGAAACACTGACGTTTCGATGGGTTAGATACATAGATTCTCATACTAAGATCAATAAACCAATTACATATCACATATTGGAATCTTTGTACAAACTGAAAAGTTGTTTGGACAATTTTGTATGGTTCAAAAAACAATGCAATATAGATAAGTTGTTTATTATGAAATGTAGCACATTATTACTACTTTACTACCTCCCCCTCCAGCCCACCACTAAGCAAAACATAAACTTAGATATAAACCGATCATTTAGTAAGGGTACTTTTTCCATAGACCTAGTATTTTTGAAACATTTTCCAATCTATCGCGCTCCAGCACGCTCACCTCTCAATATGCACGAGCGAGACAGAAGGATCAAATTCAATTAAAATAATAATATTTTCTGAATGCTTAGGACGATAAAGGTCATCTCGGTACAAGAGCAGCTTACAGTCTATCTCACTCCGACCGACTCACCTCTCCCTATGCACGAGCAGACCAGACGAACACACTCCAAAGGTTATGTCAGAGTTCTTATATCATGTCATATCTTCAGAGTTTTTAGCTAAACTAATATCTTCTCTATATAACAACAGCTCACAGTCTATCTCACTGTAACCCACTCACCTCTCCCTATGCACGAGCAGACCAGACGAACACACTCCGAGAGTGATGTCCACATTTTCGGAATCCTTAGCCGGGTGAAGGTCCACGCCATACATGGCCAACTTTTTGGCGTTTTCGAGGTAATTCAGCTCAGCTTCTGCTGGTGTTTGGCCCCTGGAAAGGAGGAAAATAGTTTTTATTTCAAAGGACTGGTCAAAAGTTCACACAGTACGGTCGGTTAACTAACAATATCTATCAATTCTGATTTAGGCCATGCAGAAAATTGGAGTTGATAATGTTTCAGATGATTCAATTAAGAACAGAATATGCTTTTACCTGATAAGATCTTATTCAAGGCAAAGTTCGTGGATAAGCTACTGCACTCGAGGCATTTCATTTTTACCCTTTCGAGATCGGCAAAACACTGATAATGATAATTTTTCTAGTATTACAGATGCCGCGTTAGCCATTTTTCATCAGGTGGCTCCTTATCCTTTGCCACCTTTCACATCTTATATGGCATCAGCGCTTTTTACAGCCGATTCACTACAGTACACCGGGGTTACTATCAATGCTTTGCCAAACCTTCAAGGACTTTTACAACCTATTTTAGAAGAGTCCTATACTGCAGACCTCGGAATATACTCGGGTGGAAGCTCATTCCAAAGCTTGAGGATTCTAGGTAAGAAGCACCTCTGAAAGCTTACGGTTCGAGAAATTTCGTCTTACACAATATAACACCTGATTACCGTCATATCATCAGAACTTGCCTGTGAGTTTTGTGCAGCTCAAGAACCTTCTCCTCCAGCTCCGGGGTGCAGGCTGCTGGCGGCACCAGTCGCAGCTGCTTGCAGAGCCCAGCTCCAACTTCGGAGTCCTCGTAGTCACCAAGTTCTGACTGGAGGAGGTAGCTAGCTAGGAGAGCGTGGGTCACCGTCGAGCAGGGGAGGCGGCCTGGAAGCAAGATTGAGGGCTGATGAGTGTGATGGAATGGTGCACGGTGCAAAGTAATTTTCTTGCTAAGGCAAACTTGGTATTTGGGAATTCCTTACTAAATGAGATACGGTTTGTTTGAGAAGACTGCAAGTTTCCTATATTTTTACTGTATTTTGGAGTCAACTTTAATAACTACTTTTGATTTTAAAAAAGAAACTTTGTTACTCAGCGGCATTGTCTTATGATCTGACTGGTAAGCTGATGGCGTTCGAGACTCGTTTCAAGCCTCCAAAAGTGTGTTCAGCATTGGAGATCTGTCAGCTCATACTCGTATGATGATCATAATGGACTTATCCAGTTCTTTTCTTAGACATCTTTAAATTTTTACAGTAGTAAAAGTGACTTTTCCCCACTGCGTTGCGGAATCGTATTACGCCCGCTGCGATCTTCGGTATCATCATCACTCACCATTAAGTGAGATATTCAAGGTCAACCGACAGTAGATAAAACAACTATATCTCTTATAGTGTGGCACGATTTAATCGTGCTATCCACAAGGTATAGAGGGTGGTAGCCTGGTGTTGCACCTAGCATCACCCGCATATCATCAGTAAAAGAACTGACCTTCAAGTAAATCCTTCCTGACAGCCAGCACCAACTGGTACCTGGTGAGCTCCTCTTGCAGCTGAGCGGGCTCCGGCGGGTAGAATTTCACTACGAACTTCACTTCCCAGGGCTCGTCTGTAAGCAAACATAACAACCATGATTTGTGAGCGTAAGTATGTTAATATTTGTTAAACCTAGTTATAAGATGGCGAGCTTAGGTTAAATCTAAAGTATTTAACTTTGAAACTCTAAGCGCGACGAACTAAGTAATCGCTTACCATCAGGTGATCCGTCTGCTCGTTTGCCACCTATCACATAAAAAAAAAATATGGTAATCTCAGGTGCCCACAATGCGCAAGGACCTTTGTCAATTAAATAGGCTTCTCTAGTCATATGCGAGCACAAGAGCGATAAAACCGGAGTGGAAGCAGTCACCGTGGCCGAAATCGGTCAGGAACTTAACAGCACCCTTGAATGGTCATGATGTGTAATTTAATAACTTAGGGTAATAACACCTTTACTCATGAAAGCAATAGAGAATTTAAATTTCTTAAATTAGGGCAAATTCACGGAGTCATGTTGGTCATTCACTGTGTATGTCGTAGTCAGATTAAAGAATTACTAAAAATTGTGTTCAAAAATTCAGAATTTAATTATTATATGACTGTTACAGCAAAACCTCGATCTCTTGGTACAAAATGGTTTATTGTCTTCTCTTACGAAGTCGGTGAAAATGGACGAGACATTGGTTATGATTTCACTTATATACTTTTGGACAGCGCCCTCTAGAAGAACTAATTACTTCGGTGTAAGACTATCTTACTAATTGATAGACAGATTAACTATATGTTAATTCTAGTTACATTGTTACTAGGCGGACAAAATAGATGACGCCACTTAGTTTTATCTTAAGAGCACAGATGGCTCTGAACAATGACCGTTCAATTAGACAGCAAAAGGTTTAAAAATTCAATAAATATAAAAACTTCTTCATCTTATCGTTTGGTTCGATTCGAGCGATTGCCTGGTGTTGCACCTAGAATCACCCATGGTCACTTGTAGGGCATTACAGATTTAACGATTAACTTAAAATTGACTTTGAGCAGAAATTCTTTCAGACTGCAGTTAAACAAATCTAAGGACTTACGTTTGATCATCTTGGAGACGCGTTTTTCGAGGTCGACCCAGGCGCGGGGATCGCCCCTCTCCTCGTACAGAAGCCCGAAGTAGTCCTTCTCGACCAGATTCAGACTGTCGCACACTTTGTTCAGTAGCTCGTGGCCGCGGATTTTTCTCTGAAGTCAATGATAAAGTGGACTTTAGTTTTTTTTATTACTAATAGCTTAGGAACGGAGCCGGAAAGAGAGCCCTCTGCGCCCTTTCTAAGCCATGACGGTCACGATCCTCAGCATTGAGGGCACGACGGATTGGACAGGAGCTTAAGAACAGAAACGTGATCATTTAACAGAGGGTGTTCAGTACGAGAATATTTTCATCAAATGCTAAATTCATGCTATCCACATTAAATTCATCTGTCATCAGTAGATGTGATGACCAGCTAGATCAATTACCCTTGCAGGGCTCACAATGAGATTATTAAGGGACAATACTCACTTCACTTCACTGACAAGACATTTACAATATTCAAGTGAATTTTAATCTCCACGCTGGAACCGACGAGTAGCATCTTAATCTAAGACATCTATTATAGAAGACCTAAGCTTAGTTGGCAGACCGCCACCATTGATACTCCTTGCTTTTGAAACTTTTGCGGCAGCTTCCAGCTCCATGGAGAGCCATCCAGCAGCTCCACTTTGATCTTGACTTACTCGACAAACCGCCCGCCCCTTGTTCTTCAAACTCTTTATAGACTTATAGAATGTAAACCAAGAAGATCATGCAGCAAAGAGATGGCGATACTTACGGCAGCTTCCAGCCCCATGGTGCCATCCAGCAGCTCCACCTTGATCTTAACTTAGTTGACAAACCGCCGCCTTGGTTATCGAAACTCTTTAGAGACCTAAAAAAGGTAAACCAAGAAGATCATGCAGCAACGAGATGTCGATACTTACGGCAGCTTCCAGCTCCATGGTGGAGCCATCCAGCAGCTCCACCTTGATCTTGACGAGGTTGTTTGGCCGCCGTCGTGGCGACTCCTTGTCTTTCGGGCTCTTCGGCCGCTCATCCTTGGCCTCTTTTGCCACGCCCTCCGGCATCTTGCCGCGCTGCCGTCACAAACTGTAAACAATACAAAAATAAATTTTATAAGATATCGAAGGAAATTACGTACGGTTAGACTAGAATTCCCTATAGAATAAGAACAACGACAAAGTTAGACTAAAATATAAAATGGATTACGATATAATATCCGTTCTTCTTCTTATCGTGTAGCACAATTTATCACAAAGGATAGACGACAGTTGTCTAGTGTTGCACTTAGTATCAATATCGGTTAAATGTGCAAAATAATGTAAAAGCACGAGCAGAGAGAGTTCGCGATAACTCTGAAAAGAGTGACGCTCTTCCTAAGCCCCAATATTCAATTACAAATAATCATCGTACGAAACTCAAACATCTGACCTTCGCCAATAGACAAATGTCAGACTTAATGGCTGCAAATGGCGCTCAAAGGCTACCAACGATAAACTACACAGATTATAAAGCCTTAGATCAAACACAAGTGACAGTAGATGGAGTTCAAGACAATGGACCCATAAATCAGTCATTGTGAAGGCTGCCCGCGGTATACGTCGCTGATGTGGGAACGGATCTGTTATTGTCAAATAAAACTTAAGTCCATTGTTGTAATTTTGACGGAATTATGTAGCTACTTATGGGGGCTACTTAGCTACTTAAGACTAAAATGTCTCCCACACAAAAAAAAACTGTCGGAAGACAACATCCTCTTTGGGTCGCAGAGTCAGCACAGTAAGTAAATAATTATGTAAGAGAAAAGCTTTTTTGTTTTTATTAATATTTTATTAAAGAATATTAATTACTTATTGTCTACGTCTTTGTTCGCCGTGAAAATGTAAACAAAGAATGGTTTCCCATTCATTATGATTCATTATTTTGAATAATGGATACAGTGAACATTTGAACAAGGTACACTCATAAATCATTTGATAGAAGAACGAGAAAATCTTCTAAATCTGCGAATGGAAATTCGCCGGTCTTATGTTGAGATGTTTGTAGATTAATACGCGTTTATTAATTGAATTCCCTCTATTGTTTGCCGTCAATGCAGGAGAAAAATGAATTAAATTCCCAAGCAAAATAGCGGCAAAATTCTCTATTATAGATATCTATTAAACATCCATCATTTGTGGTCCCGCCAGACATAATGCGACTTATATAGCTCATCTAATTGTCTATTACATTTTGAACCCCCGACACAACTGCTACTAGGTAGAAAAAGCAATTAAGAACAAAAACATATAATTAATTAAAAAAATATGACTGACATTCATGAATCTTCGAATCACTGACGCTGTTATGTCTCGACAGTTTTTTTTTAAGTAGTTAGCATTGTACAGTTTTCGAATGTCATTTTTAGCCTACCTGATACGAAGTTCCTCTTGGAACTCGGACTCAGACGTTTGCTTATAACAAGCAATTTGTCATCAGGTGTACCAAAACTTTTGGGGAAAAAACCTGACCAACAAAAAACGAAATCTATATCACGACTATTTTATGAAACTGAATTATAAAACTTATGTAGGCATCTGTTTTTAGGCATCATTAATCTTTGCAGTCCAAACAACAGCGTAATTCAAACGCAAGTACCTAGTCTTCTGTTACTCATCTGAGTAATCTTGAAGCTGACTTTTGACTTTCAAGCGAGCCACGAGGTGAATCGCGTATGACTCACAAAGCTGAAGCTGTATCCTATACGATAAGTTATCGGCAGCACAATGAGGCAACTGATCGACGTTTCGATCAGGACCGCAGACATCTGGCCGCCAGCCAGCATACAAAGAGCATTCAGATTGTAGTTCTGACATCTTATAACATTATAAGATCTGTAATATCTTCTCTTTTATCCTGTGACACAAATAACCGAGCTATCCTCAAGGGCATTTATACAATACATACTTATATTAGTTATGCCTATGTTTGTGAAAATTTTAATTATCCTGTACCGAACCTGTTCCGGCCTTGATGCGGAAAGGCACAAAATATTTTCCTCATCAACACATTTTTATGATTAACCAAAAGGATAAGCATGGATATGATATGAATATAAAATATATCATAATATCATATCCATGCTTATCCTTTTGGTTAAATAAAAGCTAGCTTACTGCTCGCAGCTTTGCTTGCAAGCAGTGGTATTGACGCTGTTATTAAGCTATCCGACAGGAGTAGGGAATAGTGATAAAAGATAGCCTATGTCCTTCTCCATATCGCAAGCTATGTACATTCCAAATTTCGACAAGATTGGCTGACGCGTCAAATCGGAGTAAACAAACATCTTCAAATGTATAATATAGGATGGAAATATCCTCGACGAGTGTGATCAGTGATCACTCATCAGCCAGACACAAACTCTGCCCTGATAATAATGGAAACTCCGTATACATTGCGGCCTTCTTTTTTATGGGGGCAGAACTACCAACGCCACCCATTGCTAACTCACGAGGCGTCGTTAGGCACCAATTGAACGAATTAGGGCCACGTCACGCGATGTCCATCGGCCGGCGAGGTCTCAATCTACTCCAATTACATAGTTGTGGTCTTGAAAGCAGAGTATACTCATAGATTACCTAAATGGTGTATTTACTGACACTGTTGTGTCTTAATAACCTATCGATCAGAGCGCCTTTAAAGAGTAAGCTATGCCTATGTCTATACTCCATTTTTTCTTACTTGTCTTATTTTTGAAAATATATTTAACCGTATAATAGCTTACCTGCTCATTACCATTGACATTTCATAGTATAGGGAAATCTTGTTATGAAGTTCGTTATATAAACTTAATAAATAGCTTTTCCAACTCTATGAAATATCAGTAATTATGAGTAGGTACGCTATTATGTTTTCAAAAATAACACAAGTAAGAAAAAACGAAGTATAATTGTTTACCTGAGCATGGGCTCAAGCTAAGCGGCCTGATCAATTTTGGAATACAAAATGTCATTTGATTAGTCCTAATCTCTCTGAGATTTACAAATCAAATCAAACAGACGTTACGGAAACAAAACCCCTGTAAAATACATTTGGTTCTATGGTTCATTCCAATCAAAAAAAAGCAAAACGTAAACAAACTTACTATGGAACTGACACATGTCAATGTCATCTGCATACTACGATTGTTTACCTTTTGCTTTTTTTTTGATTGGAATGAACTATATTTACATGAGAGACAATAACACATTCCCATTCGCTTAAACCTTCGAAACGACCTAGTACTCAGCAGTGGAACGAGTGAAGTGGCTGTTTACGGTCTGGGCGATGCGGTGATGTCATCGCATCATTGCGAGTGGTCAGGGTTACGGGTGATGTAATTATTACTACCTAGGTATGTGCAGACGCAGAGTACAGTCATGTGTACGTGATAGAACGTAAAAGAAGGAGAGTGCAAAAATGCATGGTGGGGGAGAGCCCTCAACAGCTTTCAGGTCGATTTTGGATGTAAACAGCGCTTGCAATTGCATCCTTTTTAGAGAGCCCTCAACAGCTTTCAGGTCGATTTTGGATGTAAACAGCGCTGCTTTCAATTGCATCCATTTTAGTTTTTGTTAAGAACTAATCTTATCTTTCAGAACCATAGACGAAACCCCAATCAAGCGGGTCGTATTCTTTATTTCTGAAGGTCGGTCGTTGCCATCTTGAAGACGAAACCTACCTAAGATTATTTTGCTAGTTAGTAGCCTTATACCAAAAATAAGTTTCATCCCTGTAGTTTCCGAGAATATTCGCTGAAATACATACATAATTTACAGCGAAAAATGGAGTCCTTTTTTAGAGTAGCTTAAAAACCATTCTCATTGCTGGACCAACGAGAACAGATATGCACTTTCGCACCTGACTGTACCTATCTGTGTGTGACACTCTAAGGCGATTCTTGTGTAGTTATGGGAATTGTGCTATTGTTTACTTTTTTTAAATAGTTTTGACGAGATTAATTGCATACTCTCAACCAAATTACACGTAGTCAGCTGGCGCCAAATAAGAGCCATAACGGGAACAAAATATCTAAATAAACTTCCACCCTTCTATAACTTTGGTGTGGTCTATTATCTAAACTCCATTTCTTTAGATATGTAATTAAAAGTAAACAATATTGATATGTCTTTTTACTGTTATCTGTTTGCTAAAATCCTCAAACGAGAAGAATGTATTAAGTGTTTAATATAAATGCAAAAGAAACTTAGTATGTACCTACGTTTGCAAGAAATATCATAATTTAAATTAGGGATGCATCGATACGCCTTTTTGCCGATACGATACCGATACCGATATTGTTATAAAAATATCGGCGATACCGATGCCGATACCGATACGCTTGTTGAATATAAATTAAGGTTAAATATTATAAATAAAATACAAGTTGGGTTGTTTTTTAATAAATGTGAAAAAATACAGATTTCGAATGAGATTATTAGTTACTGAAATTAATAATAGTTAAATAAACACGAATAAGATTTTTGTTTAAAAAACAAAGTATTCTCAAGTATTTTGGAGACAGTTGATTTCGCAGGTCTGTTTGAATAAGAACCACTGGCGCCGACTCCATAGGCCGACGCCGAGCCCCCCTAATGACATTATCAACGGGGCTGAGCCGCCCCAATATATTATAACTGGTGTTTTCTCTTTTTTCTCCAATACTTTTATTCCAAAAAGCTCATTTCCATGCACGCTCAACAATAATTTCAAAACTGTACCCACACGGCGAAGCTGTGGGAAAAGCTAGTTATAAATTTTAGGAAAATAAACAACATTTTTTTTTCCGCCTAGCCCCCCCAATATTTTTAAGAAGTCGACGCCCCTAATAAAACCTGCAGTGAAAATAGTCTTTCAGCTGATGCGATAGAACTGATTTGGAAACTAAAATACTTCTGCACTATTTTTTTCAAGTTTGGATTAAAAGTCGTCATTGCGCCAGAAAACAAGTAGATCTGCGTCTCTCAATATATATGAGGCCCTAGGTACCTTTCGACTTCTTCTTTAAAGAGAATTACAGCTCAGAGTGGACAGCGGCTCATCTTCATCGGACTCTTTAAAAGTATCGTTGTATCGGGAATAAAAATATCGCCGATGCCGATATATCGGCAACTCCGAAGTATCGCCGATATATCGGTATCGGTATCGGTATCGGATGCATCCCTAATTTAAATATGCTAATTTCGATAAAAAGACATGTCAAGTTTGTTTACGTTTTGATAAGTACCTAAACAAATGAAGTATAGAAATATCTACATCATTCAAATCCCCTATAGATGGTTCAATTCAGTAGCACACCAAATAGAACTGCCTATTGTCCGTCCATTCCGTACAGAGATACCACATCCATGACTCACTGTGTCTAATTGTACTACTTATCGAGTGGTTAATTGATTCAGCAAGTGTTCAGCAATTGTTCTCTAATGAGACATCAGCCTGCTAACTGCGGGATCGATATTGTTAAGTCAAGTTCAGCTTAGGCAGGCGCGGATCCAGGGGGGGCAATGGGTGCAATTGCCCCCGCTGAAGCCTGACTGAAGTACTAAAACTTTTATAAAATGCAAATCAGTAGAGGCATTTCTCAGCTAGATATTTTTAAAAAATCGCGCTCACTACGCTCGCGACTTTTTATAGTAACGTTCTAATACCATCGATCGATTATGATTTTTATTGTTCTGGTGTTGGCCACTAGCCCCACACACAACCTCCACCAATTCGGACTTGGTCCCCGTGTGTGGAGTATGGCCTAACCTCCCCGAGTTAAAGACTATAGACTAGTTATGTACTTCCCCAAGTTTCATATGATGACAATAGTTATTTTATTTACTATTTAAATTAATTGGTTAGGTAATGTCCTAACCTTCCCGACGATCGATGTATCGGTACACTCTTAGACTCGTGCCCGAGCAATGGGGAAGATATAGGTAGGAATAGCTGAATTGAATCACCGGTTGGATGTGCTCTTCAAACACATTAATCAAAACAGATAGATATGCGTCAGAATCGATTGATTTACGGTTTCCGAGTGCAACATTTACCAATCGGCTATCAATTCATATTTGCGGCTTTGATGATTCATATATGCGTACAACTTCGAAAACTGAAACATCAGATTTTAACGTACATTATTGTACATTTACTAAATCGGTAATAAAACCATTAAGGGCGTCACACACTAGGGCGATTTCATCTTGCGATATCCGCCACACTCATGGACAGATATTCAAGCTTGAAGCTTAAGTTTCACGGTCACCCCACTTCGTCCATGAGTGTGGCGGATATCGTAAGATGAAATCGCCCTAGTGTATGACGCCCTTTCAGCTTTTCTTAAACATTCACAGATAAGAGACGCTATTCACGCTCGGTTACTTATGTATTACTCTTTGTAGAAATACAATAAATAAGTGACACAGAGTAAAAATAAAACTTTATTTGAGCAACTGCTCGTTATAAGAACGTTTTATCTGTGTGGAAATTGAAAAAAAACTCGATCCTCGGCTCTTTTCTAGGGTTACCAGATGAAAAAATTAAAAGACCGGAGAAAAGGCCTGATTTCTATGGAAAAGTCCTGAGATTTTATACAGTTTGAGAATTTTCTCTCAAAAACGTATTATTATCGTTTTATACACTGCGAATCTAGCTTACGCGTTGTAACTTGCTCATCGCACTTAAAGCGGCGGCGGCGGGGCGGGGGGTGGCAATATAATTTGAAGAGTTTAACTTGTGAGGCATTTCATGAATCAATAATCAAAGATAAAAACTTACTTAAAAAAGTTTCTTCAAATATTAAATACGATAAAACTGATTAAGTAGATAAATAAGTATAAATTTTAACTGCAATTGTTACCAAAAGAAGATTATTTTTAGTATGTTTTACTTGGATAAATAAGTATTGATTTGAACTGTTCAATTGTTACCAAAAGAAGATTATTTTTAGTTTGTTTTTCTTGGATAAACAAGTATAGATTTTAACTAGAATTGTTACCAAAAGAACATTATTTTTAGTTGGTTTAACTTTTAATTAAAAAGATCTTTAAAATGTAACCTGTGTTTTATTGAAAATCCTGAGATATCACGAGATTTGCAAAATCCGGCCGCAATCCTGAGAAAAGTCGAAAAATCCTGAAATCTCAGGACAAATCCTGATATATGGTAACCCTACTCTTACCACGAGATCACAGAGTCAAAACACAACAGCCCTACTTCATTCATAGATCTTAGGCTCGTACTAATATGTACAGCGACCCAAAAAGGGAAGGTTTACGCCTGGAATTTCACTTCACTGGGTCAGTCTTGTTCTGCAATCAGCGACCTTCGTCGCTTGACTGGACTACGCAAGGGTCAGGTTCATTGAGCAAGGTTTAATTAACCAAATATTAATCTTATATCTATAACTAGCGACCCGCCCCGGCTTCGCAAGGGTTTAATGTGTTATACATATACATATAAACCTTCCTCTTGAATCACTCTATCTATTAACAAAAAAACGCATCAAAATCTGTTGCGTAGTTTTAAAGATTTAAGCATACATAGGGACAGACAGACAGCGGGAAGCGACTTTGTTTTAAACTATGTAGTGATGGGTATAATCAGTAGGTAGACCAGCTGCCCGATTGTCGGATGGAATAGTGTTACTGGACGTTGCTAGGCGAGACTGGCGGGGGACCTTGTGACTCCTCTGGTGTTGAGGGTGTCTTTGGGCGGCGGTAATCGCGTACCATCAGGTGATCCGTCTGCTCGTTTGCCACCTATCACATAAAAAAAAACCTACACAAATGGTGTGCACAAGATAATAAGAGGCCTATACCCAGGACTGATTTGGAGTCATTAAATATAAAGATAGAATGGATAGGATAAGAAGAAAGATTCTCGAATGTCGACTGCCGGCCGGAACACGTAGTTAGCGGGTTAGAGCCCTGACGCCCATGGTTCTAAGTTCATGTATTTATTAGGGAGCTTTAAAATATTTTTTGGGAATATACTATGGGTTTTTTGAGAAAGGGTTCCTTTTCAGCCCTAAATTCGATACCTTTAGAAACCCCTCACATTCAAAATTCCAACGAACTTTTAAATACGACAGTAACTATAGTTCATTCCAATAAAAAAAGCAAAAGGTAAACAAATATATGTATGCAACTGACGTTGACATGTGTCAGTTCCATAGTAAGTTTGTTTACCTTTTGCTTTTTTTTGATTGGAATGAACTATAGTAACTACTATACAAAAGTTTTTTGCAAAATACATCATTTACCTCGTAACACAAAATACAAAAATAATAATTAAACAAATTAACTTGGACATTAATCTTCCTATTCCTCCCTCCACTCCCACCGGCCTCCACCGCCACTCCTTGTTAGTCACGCAGCTCACAACGCAACGGCTGGAGTATTTTAATTTGCTTGATTTGATAATTTCATAAAAAATAGCCTAACATTTCTCTTATTTACAACGAATGTACAAATAAAGTGGGTCAACATTCCAGTTTACAAGCAAAATTAAATACTAGAACAC
The DNA here is from genome assembly GCA_958295455.1 of Coleophora deauratella. Lineage (NCBI taxonomy): Eukaryota > Metazoa > Arthropoda > Insecta > Lepidoptera > Coleophoridae > Coleophora > Coleophora deauratella. The sequence goes on along the minus strand of OY282401.1, from coordinate 892,720 downwards.
TTTTTCCACTCTTTTTTTGCACTTTGGGCAGTCGTGTAAAAACAATTATATATATATTTTTTTACAAACGGCTCTTGATTTTAATGAAATTTCGTAGAGTTATAGTACTGTGTGGTTTTATACACACTCTCACTAAATAGGTTGCTTTTACTAGAAAAATAAGATTGCAGGATCTCCCATAAAAAGCAAGACCACACCCAAGTAACACACAAGCGATAGGGGAGGCTTTGTAACGCCCAATAGCTGTACAACAGGCATATAAGAGATATAATAAACTCTTTAGTCTTTATAGAAGAGTTAATGAACTCCCTTGCACAGTAAGGTAGTATAGTGACCGTTTAAGTGAGTTGGTTAACTTTATAGCCTGTACAGGAGAGATATATGATTATAGATCTTACACAAACCGAGATTACTGTTTAATAATTCTCAAACGTCTCTCTCTTCTTTTTTATTTGGCATTCAAAAAGAAGAGAGACTAGACCTTTTCTTTGCTACTGACTAGAAACAAATGTGATTACCGTATATGTCATTTAGTAATTTGTAAATTACATGTCATTTAAAGGTAATAAATACATAATAATTTTACATTGGAATTTAAATCGAAATTAGGTACTTACATTAACAATAATTAATTATTTTGAAGAAATGTAGTATTACATACAGTAAAATATATTAAATATATTATTAGTATGGCGAAGCTATAAAGCTTTCAGTTCATTAAAACTATAGAAGAACTGCTCAATTAGCCAGCGCTTTAGGTTATGTTTAAACGCTCGCATACTCACTGATGCCTTTATATTTTCTGGCAGACTATTATACACTCCCGGTCCCATGATGTGTGTCAGTTTCTCTGATTTGCTAAGTGAGTGGGGCAGAGGAATAAGTTTGTCTGCATTACGAGTTTCGCGACCGTGCATATCTTTATGCACAGTATAGTTGTACAGTTTACTTTCAAAGACCATTGCCACCATTTCCGAACCCTTTCCCAAACGAGTATTTGGGTTTCGCATGTCATCACGCGACTGAATTCCCCAAGCTAGCAGCTAGCAATAACGGAGTCAGGGAACGAGAAACGTTTATGAAAACTCAGGATTGGCTCAACTAATATATCACAGTGTAGTAGTTAGAAAATAACTGGCATAATACATAAGCTCTTGTTACCATACTCCCTTGTATTGTAGTAGAGTTTTTTGTATGTTTATGCAAGGCGCTTTTTCTTATCAGCTGAAAAATGGCAAATGGTAGATACTATCGCCATGAAATAGAGACCTTTTTAGGGTTCCGTAGCCAAATGGCAAAAAACGGAACCCTTATGGATTCGTCATGTCTGTCTGTCTGTCTGTCTGTCCGTATGTCACAGACACTTTTTTTCCGAAACTATAAGAACTATACTGTTGAAACTTGGTAAGTAGATGTATTTCGTGAACCGCATTAAGATTTTCACACAAAAATAGAAAAAAAACAATAAATTTTGGGGGCTCCCCATACTTAGAACTGAAACTCAAAAATTTTTTTTTCATCAAACCCATACGTGTGGGGTATCTATGGATAGGTCTTCAAAAATGATATTGAGGTTTCTAATATCATTTTCTTCTAAACTGAATAGTTTGCGCGAGAGACACTTCCAAATTTGTAAAATGTGTGTGTCCCCCCCCCGTAACTTCTAAAATAAGAGAATGATAAAACTAAAAAAAATATATGATGTACATTACCATGCAAACTTCCACCGAAAATTGGTTTGAACGATATCTAGTAAGTAGTTTTTTTTAATACGTCATAAATCGTAAACCGCAATTTACCTTTCATTCAAGTTACAACGAACTACAAAAACTTTTATATTATGTTACTTGCTGCTACGGAACCCTTCATGGGCGAGTCCGACTCGTACTTGGCCGCTTTTTTTACATACTAGTTTGCATGCATAAACAGCAGAAATGAAAGAAAGGTATTCAGTACACAAAAAATTGCAGTACATTTGGGGCCGTCCATTAATCATGTGAACTTTTTAGACCCCCCCCTCCCCCCTGGTGATACGTGGTGAGGACTATCCCCCCACCCCCTACCCAAAATCACGCGTTGTTTTTTGGTGTTTTTTTTTGTACAAAATATTATCTTTAAATACAGGTATAATGTAATTGAATTCTGGAAAATTAAGCACCGTGATAAAAGAATCCATACAGACATTAAGGTTGCAGGTTGTTTCTGACTGCCTGAAGCCGTTTCGAACCTTGGGAAGTGTTAAAAACAACATAACAACAGTCCGACGTTAAATTACTCTAGAAATCGCGCGTTCAACGAACAAATAAATATACGTGATATCTCAGTACACCCCCCCTCCCCCCTTGTGATGTTTTGTGATTTTTTCTGAACCCCCTCCCCCCCTTTTGAGCCTCACGTGATTAATGGACGACCCCTTTACAAATCGCATGTTAACATGTCGTTAAGACTCAATTTTTTGTCACAAGAGAGGGAGTGTTCTCGGAACAGGAGCAGGTAGGCTCAAAGACCTCATTATGGAGGCAAAATCGCAATAGCAGGAACTTTATATGTACTAGGAGATCAAAAGTACCTATCCCCACCTCTACAGGGTGTAACAGAAGTGTGTGACAATACTTTAAGGTTGGCTTTTACCCATCAAACTGAACAACTTTTGTTCTACAACTTTGTTGAAATCGCAAAAATTTTTTTGGAAATTTCATACAAACTTGGTTCACCAGCTGATCGATTTGTATGAAAAGTCCAAAAAAATTTTTGCGATTTCAACAAAGTTGTAGAACAAAAGTTGTTCAGTTTGATGGGTAAAAGCCAACCTTGAAGTATTGTCACACACTTCTGTTACACCCTGTATATGTAATCGATCTCTCTCTTATCGCGTGGCATAGTTTTTGCTATCCCAATGGGTGGAATGCGATTGCCTGGGGTTGCAGTTAGCATCTCACGGTCACGTGTAGGACAATAAAACATTCAACATCATCTTCACTTGGGATATCACGATTAAATGAGATAGAATCATTGGCAATTGACATGTGACGTCTATGGCAGATGATTTAGACAGTTATTCTTCTTATCGTGTGGCACATTTAACCGTTCTATCCACAAGGTATAGACGGCGGTTGCTTAGTGTTGCACTTAGCATCACCCGGGGTCACGTGTAGGGCATTTAGATTTACAGCTACGGACGTGTGCAACGCGACCATCATACACATCTAGAAATCAGATGTGCAGGTTTTCCTGACGATGTTTTCCTTCACCGTTAAAGCAGTCGGTATGAAAATTGCACGTAAGTTTCGAAAACCTCATTGGTGCACTGGCCAGGATTTGAACCCACGACCTCTGATTAGGAGGACGGAGTTACTACCCGGTGCGCCACTGACGCTTTTTTTTCACTTAGTCGGTGTCGCGATGCACTGTTTTTGGTGACCATTCAGCCCGCCGATCACAGTCACTGCGTCGCCTGGGACACTATTATGGGAGCGCCAGGTTGCGCAGGACCTGCGCGTCCCTCTCGGCCTCACAGGCTGAACTCGCGAAAAGTCGATAAGTGCGGATACGGAGTCAGGTCGACTACAGGAGATCGCCGCTTTTTCGACCCTACTCGCGCCTAACGGAGACTCCGGGTTTGATTTCGGAGGTTTCTTTCTCCTTGCAGAGCGATGCAGATCAATGCTCACGACGGGTTGCAGACCAATCCTAAGGTAAGGACACCCATCCCCTGCTATAGAAATAAATAGAGTCACGCCATATTTTTTTTTATTGGACATTTATTGGACTGGATATTTTTTTTATTGAATACATCTCTTTCATTAAAAAAACAGACTAACAAAAAAGAATCAACAAAATATGGAGGTGTCGCATCCATAGATATTCGGTTTTCGGTAGTAGGTATTCGGTTTGGTCGTTGAAATATGTTGACTGAACGATTTTCAGCTTACTGCGCGAAGGGCTGAAACCTCGCATACTGATACGATCTTAATTATCGGGAACCCTTTGTCTACACAAAAGGTCTGCTTTTTATTACATTTTGCCACCCTTCATTTGTTGTTGTTTAGATAACATGGAACATTGTGATTTTTATCCACAATTTACGTACATAAGCTCTTTAATACTTTTGCATAGCATAGCAATTTAATCTTTTTTTTTAATAACTTTTTTGGATAATGTTTTTTAGTTTCGTATGTAAATTATTATTTTATGTACTTACACAGTAATAAAAACGTTGCAAGTTTTTTTTTAAAACCTTGTGACGAACGGATTCGACGCTTTTACAATAATTGTCTCTTAGTTAGTCAATCTTAATCAAATAAATAATAATAATCAAATACTACACACATACACACACACACACGCATATAATTGACCACGCTGAATACGTTAAAAACAACCGACTTCAATCGCAACAACTCCAATTTTGCTATGTTTTTGTTGATTTTCTCAAAAACGGCTGAATCGATTTCGATAAAATTTATATGGGACCACCTGTAAAGTATACCCCTTTAAACAAAAAAAGAACTTTCCAAATCGGTTCAGGCGTCTTCGAGTAATCCGTCACAAACAAAAAAAAAAAAGATTCCGACGAATTGAGAACCTCTTTTTTTGAAGTCGGTTAAAAACTAAAAAAAAAATTCACTATTTCCTCAGCGATTCCAGCAAATCTCACTAGGGTAACAATATGGTTACATACAATGTTATATGCCAGCCAATAGGTTTAAATCGCTGGTAGCGTAGAACACAGCCATCTATCACAATAAACCTAATGTATGGTCAGGTGCAGCCATAGTGTGGGGAAAGAGGTCAGAGGCCACACGAACACCCTACACTACACCAACATGTGTTCATGGTACCTATTACGAATTTACGACATTCTGAAGTAGGAAGGGAAAAAATTGCTACCTAGCAATAAGGCCGCCTATTGTATCTCTTTTCCAATTGTAAGCACACTTTTGTATAAGTATGTAATTATTACAATAAAGTATATTGAATTGAAGGGCTTCCTGATCCGCCAACAAGTATCTCCGCCACGATAAATAATTATATACATAGAATAGAATGTAAATACAAATGTAATTATTAAAAAATATGTATGTCTGACTGCTAGTTCGATGAGTAACTAGAACTTTTAAAGGGTACGTATAAAAATGAATCGTTTAATTCTTTATATTTTATAACAGTAAATGTTTACCCGTAAATCATGACTGGTGGTGACTTACGCAAGAAAGTCCAGCCAGTTTTACAAAAGAGGGTTCCATTATATTAAAAAGTTGATCAAACAAAATAAATATTTATGAATAAAAGCCAGTTTTAATCCCCTTTAAGATGCACCATTCGTGGTGAGAAACTGGAGACGAATTTCTTGAATTAGCATTCTATGCTATACACATAGACGTTTACTTTCGGCACCACTATATAAGATATAAAATACTAATAAAACTAGAGAACATAAGAAACTAAGAAAAATAAAGTAGGAGTAGTTTTTTTTCCTTTTTTTTTATGGCAGACAGAGGTAGCAAACGAGCAGACGAATCACCTGATTAAGCGATTACCGCCGCCCAATATCCCGCAACACCAGAGAGGAGTCACAAGTGCGTTGGCGGCCTTTGATATGGGAGTACGCTCTTTTCTTGAAGGTTTGAATGTCGTATCGGTTATAAGTAGTAAAAAATTAAAGCTTTTAGAAGGATTCAAAACTCAAAATGTTTTTTATTTAAGTAGATGCTTTACACATGCTTTTAAATCGTCAATATTTTTTTCTACCTAGTACAAAGTCCCTACCACGCGGGACTTGTACACTCAAAGTTTCGGGAAGTGTTTGCGAAGCGAGAAGATCGTCGAGCCCAAAAGAAACTCGCTTCAACACATTTTTTAAATAAAATCTTAAATTCTATTACAATTCATGTCAACAATAAAATTGTGAGCTGGAGGATCTATACATGTCCATATATCATTGTCATTTACATAATTAAAAGGTTTGTGGAGGATCGGCAAAGCATTGATAGTACCTCTGTTGTTGCAAATGCTAACAGGCGGCAGTAACCACTCTCCATTAGGTGGGCCGACAGCCTTTTTGGGATCTTTTACAATAAAATAAAAAAAGAAGCGCTGTAGTAGTAGAAAATGGACCCTGACTCAGGATATCTGGTGTCAGCGCTTATTTTCAACGAAAATAGGAAATTGAAAATAGAACTTTTTCAACTTGCTATTTTTAAATAATCAAATACTATCAGAACAGTTTCGAAATGCGTAAAAACTATAGACATTTGGGCAACTGGCCGATAAACTGGAGGGTACAAAACTTAACTTTCACCTCATTGAAACCTCATTTACCTTGTCATCGTAATGACAGCCTGCAGCAAAAAGTTTGCATTCAACCTCGCGTAGACCAGCAAAAAGTATTTACTCGATGAACGTGGAGACGTGACCCGATCTAACGAGAGTTATGCAAAGGAGTTGTGTCGTGAAAAACCGCACAACAGAGCTGGCATCAATAGCTTTATAAAGAGAAAAGAAAATACGGTAAATAAACTTTTTTAATGGTGGAGTTCTTTCCAATTTTAAGGTAAACTAACTTTAATAAGTAGAATAAAAAAAAGGAAATAAATAAAACGAAGGTCGATTAACGGTAACCTTTCAAAAAGTGCAAAATGGTTAGGAAGTGGCTACTGTCACCTAGTGGGCATGAGCTTTGGAGGTGGTACATCACGTGTAGGAACGTCTTCTCCCTCAACACCTTTACAGGACTTTCTGACAACCTAATGTGGTTTAACATCACAGATGAGAACTTATGCCTGGAATTTTAATTCGAATTATTGATCAGATGTTGCTCCACATAAATTACCCTTACAAATTTACTAGAAGCTTCGAGTGACATTGTATGGGTAATTTATCTCCGCGAAATATTGTAGTTGCTCTCCGTGATTATTAAAATCCAGTTTCATATACTTATGTTTTCATAATTAATACCAGTGGTCGTGACTCAGTCAGTACTCATAACATAACCTAGATGCGTTTAAATGTTAGTGGCACTTCGCGGCACTAGCACATCAGCGGCAAACTTCCTGCCAGGCTTGCGGAAGAGTGCCGCTCTCGCATCGGTTTGTTTAGCCACGTAAAATGTTCCCTCGGGAGCACTGCCATAAATCGTCTGCAACAGACGCAAGGGTCATCGATGACTGGATGGCAGTTGTAAAACATTGTCATCTGCCTTTTTGGCGGCTTGAAAACTTCTGACACTGTAGCTGGCAACTAGTACAACTACACCACTTGCTTGCGGACTTGGCCAACATGTAGAGTACGGCCTAATCATCTTGACCTATGGGAAGAGACCCGTGCCCCTGCAATAGGAACGTTATAGGTTGTTAACGATTTCATTTAGAGATCTTATAGGTGGCTTGAAAAACAGTATGGCCATGGAGTTGCCACTGTTTCTGCAACCTCTAGCAATCTGGACTTGGGTCATCTGTATGGAGTATGAGGCTAACGTTTGGTGATTATAAGGGGAGTGAAGCGTGCCCTAACAATGCACAGTGATTCACGTTCCATACTACGGCGGCCAAAAATACGTAACTCAGTAATTTTATTTTTTATTTTTTTTACACGTTGAAATATGTTTAAGTAAATGTATATTATTAAAGTTATAACATATTATATTCTTTTATTAAAAAATATTATATTATTTAAGTGTAAAAATATCTCGCAGTATTTTTGTTTTAGACGATAAACCTAAAACATGTTACACTGTGACTTTTAATGGAAAAGCTGTATAAATAATAGTTATTTATATTAACAATAACCATAAAGGAGTGAAATAAAATAACCAAAGTACACGAGAAAACGTTTTTTTTTTACAAATACTAACAAAACACAAAATATACCAGAATACTATGCACATGTATACTTTGACACTGCTTTTATCTAAGAAGAGGCAGCAAGAAGCAGATGAAACTTATATGCTCTTTATAAGGACACCATCTTTATTTAAAAAACATTTGCCTCAAGCGCAGCAAGGAGCAGCTAAAAGTTGTAGGTCCAAATGAAATAAAAGTATACCAAAAAATCTACCAAAAAATTACCTTCAATAAAAATAAAAAAAAATGTTGCGCATTCAAAAAAATACAAAAATGATTGATAATAGAAGTACATAACTTGTTTTTGGCCCCCCATATTATAACCACACATAGACACTTGATTTGGAATAGTGACACTCAAAACCAAAGTGATTAAGTTTTGATGAATCACACGTTACGATAATTAGACTCGAGATGCGCTCATTTCTGATGCACAAAAGTGCATGATAAGTTGACCTTATTACGTGGGTATTTATAGTTTTCGGAAGCTTGTTAACTAGTTAATCACTTAGTGAGTAGAACTAATGGGGGTGAGCCAATGAAATTTTTCGATTTATGGCCTATGCGTGAATCACTGTGCAATGGGGAGACACTATACGAGTAATATGGGTTATAAGTTAAAATACTTTGAATTCCGTAATTCACTTTTATGAGACTAACTTTGTTGCGCACACGATAACATTTTGTGGTAAGCTAAGCAACATTGTATACAATCGCTATTAAAACGTTTAAGCGTCGTAAACATATTCTGGTCCCCGAAGTTTCACTTCACCTCGTTGAACACATTAATGACAAAGTTAATGTGTTTTGAGTGCGATCTTTAAAATTTTGGGTAACATCTGAAAATACTTGTCATCAAAGAAATCCACCAAAAGTGATTAATACAAGTAAGAAAACCCCTTTAACAGAGTGGAGTGGAGAATTCGCCTATATCTGTCAGCTTTTCAGCAATTAACGTTATTGTTACAAATATGAGAGTTATTTCGTGTTTTGGAAAATAAGAAACATTTCATTATAAAAGAGTTGACCTGATGATGCTGTAAGCATTTCAACAATATTGACTTTAACTTAATGAAAAATCCAATACTAACTGAAAATCGAATACTATCTATTACTTCCTTACGTTCATCCTAGTATGCAAAGGCAGCACATCAATTTTTACTTTTTTTTTGAAATCTACGTGCATTATATTTTACCTTTATATTATATTACCTACCTTTTGCAAATGAATAAATATTCTTACCGTCGACACGATTACAACTGACTATAAAAACCGTACACAGTGGCGGAGCAATATAAGTACATAAAGCTCACTCAAGCAACCCCATATAAAACTATAAAACAAATTCCATTTTAACTGTCCATTTGCATCGTTAAATCGCACAAGGTCCACTAAAGGACCTATCTTCCCATTGAGTACCCGGCATCTACGGCACCGCGGGCCCCATTCTACAGTTAGGTGACGTCACCTGGCGGGTCATTGACCCGACCATAGAGTAAAGAGGCGGAGCGCTGCGCAGTTCTTTAATACGGCTGGCGATTTTATTATTCATACTATCGAAGAATTGTAGATAATCGCCGCGCATATTTAGCAAATGCGACTGACTAGCGAGTTTTGGTAAGCCCTAAACAAAAATAAAAACCTAAATAAATAAATACGCAATGTGTCTGTTTGTATGTGATCTGGATTAACCTGAATCAGCATGTGTCCATACGAAAATGTTTACGTTCAGTAATTGAGGCAACTGAATAACAAAGTTCAAAATGAAACATATTTGACTGACTCGGTGGCTAAGTGCCGATCCTGACATCTGATCCGAGAGTCGTGGGTTCGATCCCCACACAGGGCAAACTTTTCTGTGATGAGCAGAATTGTTTGCTCTGAGTCTGGGTGTATTATATCTATAGGTATATGTATATCAGTCTCTGGTTCCCAAGATACAGGGAATCCTAGTTTGGGGCCAGATGCCCGTGTGTAATTTGTCCCAGATATTATTATTATTATTATTTAAGCTTGAAAAATAAAAATATGACTAGGTTGACAATATCTTGTAGGTTTGAGTGAAGTAATAAACTAACGAAATTAAATAAAAATTAAAGAACATCCTGTTACATTACAAATACATTGTTATAATAATATTCAGAGCTTGGATCAAATCCAATAAATGGATGAACAAATCTATCAACACCTCAACAACAAAAACCACCAAGTCGTTTAAGCAACGAGCTTACCCGAAGTAGTTATACATATTATATACTTGTTTGTACAAATATCAGTATGTGGTTACAAACAATAACACAAATTAATTACTTTTATAATATAATAATAATATCCAGGACAAATCACACACGGTCATCTGACCCCAAACTAGGATTCCCTGTGATATGGAAACCAGACTGATATACATACATATATACATTTAAATACATACATATACAGATATAATACACCCAGACTCAGAGCAAACAAATCTGCTCATCACAGAAATGTTTGCCCTGTGTAGGGATCGAACCCACGACTCTCGGATCAGTGGTCAGGAGCGCTTAACCACTTAGCCACCGAGCCATAATGAAACATACCTACATAAACTTACAAACAAAAGGCCAAACCTCAGTCACCTGTTCGAAATTGTGGTTTCTTACGAATAGTAGTATGATGTTGTGATGTGACCAATAAAATTAACATTATTAGTAAACATTGAAATACTAAATAGGTAATAAATATTTCTGATCAATACCTCTCGTCTGTAAATCAACACTTTTGGAAAAAATCAACACGCGACGGCGGATATTTTTCGCGGCCGCGTAACCATCAAAATCTGACGAAGGACATCTGATGGCTATAGATTGTTTAACCAGTCCAGAAGTTGCTGGTTCTTGGGCAATGGTCTTCTAGCGTTTAGCTAGTAATACATTTTTAGAGCTGGAATTGACTCCAAATATCTCAAGATTCCGGGGCAGATTTTGATAGGACTACCACAAGTCTATCAAATCAAATATACTTTATTTCAAAACATAAAATACACATCATTCTACAATGAAATGCCCTTATTTTTTGCCTGCAATTACCAAACACTACCAAAAACAACTCAGCTCAACAGACAACAGTATCTCAGTAAAACAGCGAAAGTCTTAAGAGTGTGTAAGAATAATAATTTTCACTTGAGTTGTGGAGTTCACTCAAGAAGACATCGACAGTGGTACGTTCCCCTTCCTCCAGGAGTTATCAGACCGCAACGACCTTTCCTGCCCCAACAAAGGAAGCCACTTGTCGAGCGTCTTACCGAGATACACTACTTACTTGTTTGAAGGTGCTTGCTAATGCAAATTTTGAGGATGCTCCGCGAATAAATAACTTATTCAACTAAAAATATTTCGTCACGTTTTAAAACTGCACTGTAGAAAGAAATAATGCGTTAATTCTGACTTGTAGCCAGATAACCGCATGTAATTTGTTAGGGATATTTATTTTATTTATTGGCTTTCATGTCCGCTTTCACCACGTCCTGCCTTCACCTTCACAGTAGAATGTATAGGTGTAAGTAACACTTTAGTGTCAGATAAATATGGAAGAATTTTCACAGCTTAAGAAATCGCTTTTTTTTTTAACAAATGGGTATTTCATAGCCGTACAAAATCGTGCAAGTCGAAAAGCACAAGACTTGTCCAGTACAATAACCAATTTGCTACGCGTGTTGTGACGCGTAAACTGACGGTGATATGCTTTCGACATTTCACACAATAACAGCGATGATGCATTTACGCTTTGTGTATTTACTGTCTTGTCAATCAATCAAAATAATATTTATTCGTAGTAGGTATCACTGTACATTTTTCGAAGGTCATATTTTTTTTACCTAAAACAAAGTTCCTACCACTCGTATACCCAAAATTTCGGAGTGTTTGCGGAGAAAGAAGAAAGTTGGACTCTAAGAAACTCCCTCCAACACATATTTTCAACAGCTAAAGCTGACCGATCCGACCATTCGCGGGCCTCATCGGCGTTTGGACACCATAATTAAGTAAAAGCCATTGACCACCAAACGTGACTGACAGACAATTTGTTATGGTCCACGAGGTGGGGACCATAGACCATAGAGTACCATTGAATAACGATTCATAAATGCATTAAAGTGAAATATAGATCTGTATTTTTTATTATACATAAAAAATTGCCTACTTACTTAGTTATTTTTTATGCAGAAATAATAATTTCATAGCGACATCTGTTGTAATCGTCCTGGAACTATCTAGATATCTAGTTTCAAAACAATATCTGCAAAAACGATTTCCAGTATGAAGGTTATATACAGGGAATCCTAGTTTGGGGCCAGATGACCGTGTGTGATTTGCTGTGAATGTTGCCTAACAAAGCTCAGTCTATTTCTATGGACATTTTATTTAAGCAAAATGTGTTGGAGGGAGTTTCTTTGGGCCTGTTTTTCTTCTCTCTCCGCGAACACTCCCCGATACGTTGGGTTACCGAGTTTCAAGTGGTAGGAATTTCGTATTATACTATTATACCTATGTAGACGAAAAAAATACCCTTCGAAAAGTGTTAGTGCTACCTACTTCCAATAATTATTTTTGATTTGATTTGAAAAATGAAATAATTGAATGAGATAAAAATAAAATAATCATTAATTGTTTCTCATATTTGTAAACTGCAGTTTTAAGAAAACAGGTGTCAATTTTATATCGCAGATCAATTTTATTATTATTTGTTCGCAGATTTAAGCCATTTAAGATCCAAAACCAGCCTATTACAATAATGACAGCCTCTCAAATAACTTATCTCAAACAACGCGACAGCTGCACTGGCAGAAATCGCTTTAAGCTTAATTCATTAGCACACAATGAAGCGAGACAATGGTTGCGCTAATATAGCTATTGTATTAGGACCCCGTGACTTTCTGTCTTTTTTGTTCGGAGCTTTCTTCATCGAAGAGAAATTGAACTTTGGCGCGAGGAGATTGTAACTACGGCGAAGTGGAGGATCAGGAAAGAGAACTCAGTAAGGCCGCCTAAATTTTACAGTAATATAATATAACATTCTTTTAATTTGAATATTACCGATATGTATTATGTGCAAGACGAGAAAAACAATTATACGAAACTTTTTGAACTTCACGGAAAATGGAAGAAATAAATGGAATACATATTGACCAAATAAGGCAATGTCTCATTCTAAAACCACCTTCATGGAATACAATATACTTTGAAATTAAAACCATCCTTTTTCGTGTGGGGTTTCAAGATTTAGGACTTGTACACAAAACTGCGATACGAGACGTCGCATCGCAGTTTTGTGTACAAGCTCTTATTCAAAAAGTAAACAGTTAATCTGATCAGTTCCGTGCTGTTTGATCAGAAAAAGCAAACCACCCAGACTGTAGGGTTATTAATTAATGAAAGCGTTTTAATGCAACTGTCGGGAATCGGTCGCTGAAAGCTAACACGCTCACGTTTCAGTGTAAGTCCATTAATAGATCCCCTACTATGGAAATACCATTTACTCGTATATTTATAATTATAGAAACTATACGGACCCAATTCAATAACATCCAACCATCCATTTAAAAAAGAGCAAATTTTAAAGATTATTTTCATTCCTATTCCTATAAAAGACTGTCACTGGAAAAGTAAAACTACTAAAGCGCCAAGCGCTACACTGGCGCTTTAGAATCTTTACTTTTCCAGTGACGTATCATTGAAAAATTACAATATTATAGTTATATATCTACCTATACGCGTCGACAACGTACTAGAATATACAGGCGGCTAATTAAAACTTAATTACGAAGCCCAAATTAAACCACACAAAAAAAATAACATTATACACAAAAAAACTGTAATTTTACAACACAGCAGTGTCAAAACAATCGCTAGAAACGGTTGATTATTGCTTTTGGCTCGCACAAGACATAATAGTTAGTCCGTGTTAAATATTACATGTGAAGCAGTGCTGGAATAAAACTCACTTTTTGCTGAGACCCAGTGCGAGAAGTGACAGCTACAGTGACAGTTGTGTTGTGACAGCTCCAGAGACATGACCAACACGTGCGACAAAATATCTAATAAAAAACCAAGTGTAATTTCTCGCCATATTGTGAGAATACTAACAATAAAAAATAGTTTCCGCATTGTAAAATATAAAAAATGCAGAACAAAATCAAATTTTATCAACCTCTACACTAATAGTGGAATAACTTGTAAACTAATGAACAGATTCTCGTGAAACATAGCACTGGACTGCTAATTGAAACCCGCTTTAGTGTACCGGTCATACTAAAACTCACTTACTTTTCGCCTATGACACCTAACTTACCTGAACAACTCGATGACCGGCATACACAACTACTTGTACGATAGTAGGGGCACTGGCCCGCCGCCAACTCGGATTGAATAACCGCGGGTTCACTGCCACTTTATCATATCTATTTTTTACCTGTTACGTAGACTGTATTGAGTAATGGTCTCGTAGCATTTGCTATTTGTAGACGAGTTCAAGATCTATTACAACTTGTTTATAAAAGAGCTCGAACGATATTTGGCGAAGTTTTTCGCTTGTTTTCACCATCACACTAGTTCTATACAACTACAAGAAATCGAAAAGGTATTAAAGGATCAACAAAGCATTGACAACGACCCTGTCGTTGCAAATGCCCACACTAGCGAAAACTACTTGCCATCAAAAGATGGACCTTTAGCCCTTTTGCCATTTTCTTCAATAAAATTAAAAACAACGTTGATACTCGTGACATAACCAACCCCTAAGCTCTATATAGATAAGTAAGACCCAATGCTTATTTGATCGATCACTTTCCTTGCCTCAACGGTAGCTCATTTGCACAACAGTTTGATCGATAGGAGCCTCAAGTTCCTACTTCCCGTCTTGCAGAGCCCTTTGTGGGTAGTTAAGGACGTGATCATTAGAAAGAAGGACGACACTATAACGTTTGGGAACGTTTTACTTTGTTTTTAAGGGCTTACCAAATGAGGTTGAAAAGAAACTCGCATCATGTTGAGTGACGAAGAACAAGCAATTACAAATAATGCACACTTCTCGTATGCTGGCTAGAGATGGGTTTTTGCCCGGGCAGTTTTGAGTAAATGCCCAATAAACGTCCATTTATGCCCAATAAATGCCCAATTTGTATGGCGCAAATGGACGTTTATTGGGCATTTATTCAAAATGCCCAAAAATGCCCGGGCAAAAACCCATCTATAATGCTGGCAAGAAAAGATTTTCTTAGCTGTTCGCATAATGAATGAAGAGGACTCGCACTCTTTCAAGAACATAAAATTACAATGAAAATCTTATTGTTTTGTATTACGATACAACAAAAACAACGTTTTTTACCACTGACAAAGAATCAACAAGGTGAAGAAATTGATCCAATTTTTAAGCTGGAACAGTTTAGCCAATCCCTGTCAGGTTTCTTAAACGTATGGATCCTGACATTGACTCAATCATCTGTCATAGACACGTTAGGCCAATAATTGACTGACTCGGTGGCTCAGTGGTTAGCGATCCTGGCTACTGATCCGAGAGTCGTGGGTTCGATCCCCACCCAGGGCAAACATTTCTATGATGAGCAGATTTGTTTGCTCTGTGTCTGGGTGTATTATATCTATACATATATTTATGTATTTAAATGTATATGTGTATGTATTATACATCAGTCTCTAGTTCCCAAGATACAGGTAATCCTAGTTTAGGGCCAGGTGACCATGTGTGATTTGTCCCGCAATTTTATTATTATTATTATTATAATGATAAAGATGATGGATCCTAGATTAACATATACGACCGATAAAGATATGTTTATAGTACAGCGACCTTTTGGCACAACACCAAGTAGGCGAAATCAAAAATAACCCAAGCAAAAAAACCGACTGCGATTAAAGTGTCTCTATGTTAATCTAGTAACCAAGAAAAACCTACAAACATCGCATTTAAAAGTTATGAACCCGTTTAGGATACAGGACACTAAGAAATGGACATACACATACACTCAAAAATTACCCTCCGCTCGCTTGGACATACGTATATGATAAAATTAAAATAAAACACGTATGGGACAGGTTTCCGAAAACTTTAAGGGCTTGCTCATTAGACGAAACTGAACAAATTTCTACAAGATTTTTTTCAGGACACGAAGAAAAATCGGCTTCCCCATACAAACTGTCCAATCAAGTTTATAATTTTGTATGGAGGAGCCGATTTTCTTTACGTTTCCTGAAAAAAATCTTGTGGAAAGTTGTTCAGTTTCGTCTAACGAGCAAGCCCTTAAAGTTTTCGGAGACCTGTCCCTTACACCCTGTATATACTCTACTCTTACTAAGCCCACACCGACTCTAGCTGTTTCGGGAACTATCGATCGCCGCCGTCCAAATTAGATTACCGCCACAGGCTGTAAGCTCGCAGGTCAAACCATATACTCGTGTAGGTCAGAGAAACATCTGCACTGGACAACATTTCATGGAATTGGCAACGATGTTTTTTCATTTTAATGGTAACATATTTCTCGAGTTTTCTTTCCCTATTAGTGTTTTAAGGCTAGCCTAGACAGAGTTCACAACTTTTTATTTATTCGCTTTTAAGTCGTACGCAAAGCATGTTACTTTCATACGCCACAGTTTTAAGATCCAAATAAAGCTAGAAATCATTTTCTCGGGAAATGTATGATTGTTACCAATTCAAAAGTGAACAAATGTGTGTGTGCATTATGCTCAATACTGCAGTCACGTGGTTATGAGCTCAGCTCACAATGAAATTTTAACGGGCGCGCCTTTTGTGAGTCAATTGCTATGGGTCAGACCGCCTGTGAACTCATCCTGTGCACCTGTACAATGAACATGAATGGATTAAGGTCATTTGATGGGCCTGGACTTTGCAGTATCACCAAGTGAACAGCCGTCTTTCCTTGTGCTAGCACGGTTACACAATACGAACAGATACTTGTGTCACACGATAAGAAAAAGAAGTTTTTATTAAGTATGCGGGACTTAGTAACAAAACAGGGACTCGCATGTTAACTGGAGCTTCTTTCATCATACTGAACAAATGTGTGAACAAATCTTCCCTGAGCCCCTTAGTACACTGGCCCACAGAGATATCTGAACGCCTACTAAAGCTATTCGTGATACATGGTGTATTACGGAGAGGTTCAGATATCTTTGTGGCTGTCTGTACTTGTGAAAATTGCGCTCTATACATAATTGATCTGTCATATGAGTCATATGAAAGTTAAGAACTTTCCCCACAGGAACCCATGGTCACAAGGAAAGTAACCCATGAGTAGTGAAAGTGAGTTCCCGAAAACAATTTAAACTTCAAAATCAAAGTCGTCGAAGGTAATCCTCTTTTCGGTTTAAATCGTATGTAAATTCCATTCATTATTTAGTGTCAACTTTTTCAGTTTCGTCTCCTTACTCTTTCCTTCGTGACTGAATATCCTTGTATAGTTAAAAACAGAAAAAATAATCGTCAAATCTTTTTACATCAAATCTCCTTATTCTTGTTTGAACAACACTAACAAAGCCAGTTCGGTTTCAGGTCACGCCACAGGATCCAGTCATCCGGCAAAATTGGGTCGCCACCTCGTCCGTCTATTTCCGACGTGGCTTCCTACCTCTTTGATTTGGTCGGGTTACCGGTGTGGGGATAGTTAGCTACCATGCCAGTTTGTTGGAACTGCCTTCAAATATGTATAATCACACACAAAGAAAGAGTCGTATTAGAGCTTATAGTGACAATTGACAGAGGCAGGAATCTAAGTACTCTTGGTTGGAGAACAAGATAATTTTTGGTGGCTGAGACGGCATTCTTATGTACTATGAAAATGGTTTGTTTACCTATTTCCTGCTACCGTATAAACAGATTCTAAGAAATCACTAGTAAAGAATTTCTAGAAAAGTTGGGTATTTAGGAACTTCGTATTAGGTAGACTAAAACAATACTTTCGAAAAGTACACAGTACATACTACGAATAAATATTTAATAATAACAATATCTGGGACAAATCACACACGGACACCTGGCCCCAAACTAGGATTCCCTGTATCTTGGGAACCAGAGACTGATATACATACACATATACTTTTAAATACATACATATATAGATATAATACACTATACCCAGACTCATAGCAAACAATTCTGCTCATCACAGAAAAGTTTGCTCTGTGGTGGGATCGAACCCACGACTCTCGGACCAGAGGTCAGGATCGCTGACCACTCCACTTAGCCACCGAGTCAGTCAAAAAAGTAACCTAACACTTTATTTTTTTAAATTAACCCGACTGCATTGAAATGTATCTTATGTGACTCTCGGAATCAAGACGAATCAAACGACACGTCCCAAGCTAAAATCCTTCAAGCCGTTTATGCTACAGATCGTGCCAAAGAAATATACATACATAAATACACTCGATAAAACATAAACCTCCTTCTGACGCAGTCGAGTAAAAACACTTTTTTATTCTACCTAAATATACATATAAACAACCACAACAATAATATTCGGTCTCTTTGTAAGACATTGAAACCAACCCTTAATGTTTACTTCCTCGTTCCTCAGACAAGGGGAAGACCCCATAGAGTTATAGGGGTACAATTACACGGGACGATATATGTTCTTAGTGCTGTCCTATTGTGTAGGCGGGAGGGTTCAGATTGCTACTGCATCGTACGTGATTGTCTGACTGATTTCATAGCAGTTTTATAGAGCTGGGAGGAGTTTTTGGTAGAAAATTGTTTGGTAGAAAAGGCATTAAAGCCTATTTTTTGCCGAAGATGTTCAGGAAATCAGGATTTATTCAAAGTGAAAATTCTGATTCTTTTGTGCTTTTTGGAGTGCTTTTTGGACGTCATATTATATTTATGTCTGTCTTTAGATAATTTGGGAACACATTTCTAAAACTAATAGTTCCCCGCAAAAACATATCGATTCATGACTTTAACGAAAAATTTAAAAAGAACCAATAAATAAACACAATTGCATTTATAATATTAAAGTTATAGATGTTAATTGAGTATCCTGGAGGTAATTCAGTCAAACAAAAAACTGTATGACAAATAAAACAAAATAATCAGAAAAACAAAAATTTTAATCGAACAAACAAACATCGACAAAATAAAAATCTATCTAACGAATCCGACCATACAACACTGTAACCGAGTGATATCTATACAGACAGAGTGAAACTATGGCAGAACTATATTTAACGAGGGAAAAGTTTGCGTATAACCATTGTTATTGTTATGTTTTTGGTTACGTCGTTTTGTGTCTGGCGTCTGGCCTGGCACGGATACACTTTACGTTCTACGTCTACGTTTAAAGTAGGAGGCGTACAGTTTTAGTAACTAGTACTCGGTAGTAAATCACACTTCAAAAGTAACAATGAATAGATTTTTATTAACTACTAGTGGCAGGATCTTACGAGTATACAAACAAGGTCGGACTTGGTACCCACCCACGAAGTTAGTACCCACTACCCACTAATGCTAGCTGTAAACCTGCCTCGGAGCAGCGAGCTGAGTTCTGGCGGCATCGATATGTATGAATACGTTAAAAACAACAGACTTCAATCGCAACAACTCCAATTTTGCTATGTTTTTGTTGATTTTCTCAAAAACTGCTGAATCGATTTCGATAAAATTTATATGGGACCACCTATGAAGTATACCCTTTTAAACAAAAAAAGAATTTCCCAAATCGATTCAGGCGTTTTCGAGTAATCGGTGAACATACCTACATAATAAAAAAAATAAAAAAGATTCCGACGAATTGAGAACCTCTTCCTTTTTTTAAATACATACATATATATTATAGATATAATACACCCCGACCCAGAGCAAACAATTCTGTTCATCACAGAAAAGTTTGCCCTGTGTGGGGATCGAACCCACGACTCTCGGATCAGAGGTCAGGATCGCTAACCACTTAGCCACCGAGTCAGTCATCAGCCAATTAAAATATCCGCCAAGAATTAGTATTAGCATAGAGATATAACTGAATTCTTCATGGTGGAGCAAACCACTATGGGGAAGAAAACTGACAAAGCTCGCCGATAGAGGCGCTGATATCGCTTGACTCATACTAACTGTCAAAACGTATAGAAAAAATTGTTTACGTGAAGTAAACATAAGATTATTAAAAAAATGCCGCGTTGTGTGGCGATTGGTTGCAATAATAATGGAAATCATTAGTTTCCTAAAGATTCTCGGATGAAGAAGACGTGGGAAAAGTTACGTTTTCAATTATGTACTTTTCAACTTCGCCTTTAATTGAGGAACAGTCCAAGCCGCATACATTTTCCATTTAACAATTTTACAGAAAAATAACTAATTTATAACACCTCGATAATAAAAAACGCGGAACTAATTGAAAGTTGTTATGAGTCAAGCGTCCGTAGCGCCATCTGCAAATAGCTTTGCGTTTTCTTCCCCATTAGCGACTAGGTTGTCATGCAATGTTAACCGCATCTACTGTTTTCCCATATCGATGTCTGGCGGGTATTTTTCTGTTGGTTAGATTTCATCAGAAGAATAACATTTCTAGGGTTACAGATGCCCATAGGCAGCAGAAACCCAACTAAGTACTCCTTATCAATTCATTTAAAAGCTATGCCACTTAGAGAACTAAGACGGATTTAGCAAACATACAACTTAAAATAAACCCAAAAATTTACAACCATTGTTTTTGAGGCAGGCGGGTAAATGACAGACACACAGGGAAACAGAAACCCGAAAAAGTGGGTGTAAGTTCAAAGTGATACGAACCACCTAAACAAAGATAGACAAAAAATTACCTTCGAAAAGTACACTGACACTGCTACCTACTTCGAATAATAATAATAATAATATCTGGGACAAATCACACACGGTCATCTGGCCCCAAACTAGGATAATATACAATATTTTCATTTTACAAACATCTGGTATTACTTATTCGGAGAAAACCGCGAAAAATCTCACTTTTTAATCCGGGCACTTACCGAAACGAGAAATAATTTCCTTTCATTTCTCTCTCACAGACAAAACAACTGTTGTTTACCTGTAACCAAAAATAAAAACAGAATTAGTCTTGTAAAATAAAATAAACTATGATTTCATTTATACTGTCAGCCGCTAATAGGACGGGAAAACAAAGTTTACGTCAAAAATCATAACGTTTTTAATTTTAATTCAATGCTATGTTGTTCTATTTACGGTTTTTAGGGCGCACGTTTAATATTGAGAAACATGGGTTAATTTTTTTGTACTCTTATCTGAAAAATCTTGGAAAATCTTAATCTATCACACACAGTTATCTGGCCCCAAACTAGGATTCCCTGTTTTATGGGAACAAGAGACTGATATACATACATATAATATAGATATAATAAACACCCAGACACAGCAAACAAATCTACTAATCACAGAAATGTTTGTCCTAGGTGGGAATCGAATCCACAACTCTCGGATCAGTAGTCAGGAGCACTCACCACTGAGCCACCGAGTCAGTCAAATATCAGTCAGTATATAAAATCCTGTTACCACAAATCAATTGCGACAAAAGCCGCCGTCTAGTCCTACGTGAACCGGCGCGGGCGTAACCGCGTAACGGTACAACCAGCAAGCCTGAGGAACGTTCTATTTCGAGCTCAGCCCGAGCCGCGCCGGGGCGCGGGGAAACATTGCGAAACGTCGCTTACAACATTTCTGTTTACCACCGAAGACCCGTGTTTACGTCTGTTTTGTGAATTTTTGCCGCATTGTGTGTTGTGGGATGGTTTTATTTAGTCTGTGTTGTATTGTTGTTTTACTCTTTATAGCTGTGAAAGTAGCCGTTCATTATTGTATTGGCTGGTAACAAAGATACTGGTACTTACTAAAGTAATTATAGTTTTTTTTATTGTTGTTAAAGGTGGCAAAAAGGCTGACGGCCAGTCTTCTTCTCATGGAAAGTGGTTACCGCCTCTTTTGCATTTGCAACACCAGGCCACCACACCTTCACCACCTTCAAAACCTAGGAGTCTCTGTAGCCCTCAGGGAAAGCCTCGGGTGGAAGCTTATACCACAGCCTGAGAATTCTAAATACAGAGGACAATTTTGAATGGTTTTTTCTTCTTCAGAAATTACGTGATTGTGGTAATTCTTTCTATGCTTGATGAAAATCGAATGGATTTCAAATTCTTGAACGCATTACCCTGTCGTCCTTGTTACACATTACACTGTTATGCCATGGTTATATCACAAGACCTAGGCCAGACAACATACAGAAAAGTTTATGAAAACCTACACGTGTAAATTGGTCTCTCTTCGTGTAACGTATCTTTATTGTATAGCGGTAATTTATCTGTGTCAAACAGTTCACATAGGTACATTAATTTTTAATCGACATCAAAAAAGGAGGAGGTTCTCAATTCGACTATATGTTGTTTTTTTTAATATGTTTGTTACGCGATTACTCCGCCAATTATGAATCGATTTTGATGATTCTTTTTTGTTTGGTAGGTAATACTTCAGAGGTAGTCTCATATAAATTTTATCTAGATTCAGCGGTTTTTGAAAAAAATCATGAAAAACAAAAAAAAAATGCAAAATTGTAGCTGTTACGATTGAAGACGGTTTTTTCGCGTGTTCAGCCTTGTTTGATTATAATAACCCAACTTTTTCATACTTTCATAAGGCCGGTCTAGAGGTAAACGTCAGTCAACCTGTCCAAGACGACCTGCTTCCAATCACGCGCACATCCACCATATACGGTCTCCGCAGTTGCGGTCTCCATGTTTGGAACTACTAAATTGGTGAACGATAATCTATGGATAGGCGCTAACCAAGGCTAATGGAATTAAAAACTCGAACTATCGTATTAATGTGATAATTACATTATTGGATTGAGTTACAAAATAGGAAATCAATCAAGAATGCGTATTTCAACACGAATTCCGTATGAAAAGAAAAATATAAAGTATTTGTTTACAACTATACCTTGTTTTAAAGAAATTTGCCAGCTATGCCATAAAAAAAATTATTAATCAATATCGATATCATTGTCAATCTGGAGATCAAGACGATACTAAAGCCATCGTGAACTCCAACATCTAACAGCTGTTTTGGCTACAACGAGATTTTCAAACATCAAAACGATCAAAAGAATGTCAAAATATACGTACTATATATATATCACTTATATTTTTGTTTATGAATGACGACTATTTCAACACCTTAAAGAAGAACAGTGGTAATTAAAACCAAATGGAACATCCAACAATGTAAGTCACATCTAAAGACAACAAAGCTGCAAATCTTTAACATCAGGCGCTTTTACAGCACCAGGTCGTCCATAAATCTGGAGTTTGAACTCGTTTATAGACGAGCAAATAACGTCTATGAGACAAACACAAGTGTCTGAATACTGGCACGAGAAAATCTAAAGCCGAAGGAGAAACTCGACAAGGAGAAGTTATTTTATTATTGTGGAAAGTGGCAAAGAGGACCCACCTGATGAAAAGTGGCTACCACCGCCCGCCGGCTATCGGCATCTGTAACACCACAAGAATTATTTGGGCCTTGCCCATATTAGAGGACTGAGATGGATTTCCCCTATGAAGAAAATTACGCTGGCTCTCCTGCGCTTCCCGCCGAAACACAGCACGTCTTCTTCTAAGTGCAACACTAGGCAACCGCCGTCTATACCTTGTGGATAGAATGGTTAAAAATGCCACACGATAAGAAGAGAAGACAGCATGCTGTTTGGTAGCAAGTATAGAGCGAGCAGTGGTGCTATCACTACAAAAAATCCACTCCAACAAATAACGCTCCAAAAAAAATAAGACATAACATCAGCAATTCCCATTAAGTGCCTAAGAAGTAACTTAGTCTTAAAGCAATCTTATTTTAAACTAGTCGAGATAAAATCCTAGACTGGACACTAAAGGACATCCTCGAAGAGACAGCTAAAGTCACAAATCAGCTCAATGACAGCCTCCGTGACAGGAGGTGAGGTCACCCGTGACCTAATGCAAATAAACCTAATGATCTAATAAACCTACTTATTGCTGTTATTAAGCTTTATGCCACTGCCGTTGCTATACTGCTAGTATTGTAAGTGCTGCTATTATAATTTCGCTGTTAAACGTGCGAAAAGCTTTTTCAGATTGTGACCAGGTGCACTGGTGATTTGGTGAGTTTTGCAGGCTAATTTTGCATGGAACAGAAGTCAAAATATTTTGACTTGGACGATGGATATGGAGAAAGTTCTATATTTTCATCACTATACGACATCACTAAAAATAGAAGCGGGGCATTTTTTTATTGTACCTGCAAAAGCTACATGCATGTGAAATTTCATGATTTCTGCCGGTTGAGACCGGATTTTGAGCTAATGAGCCGTACTATAGGTAAATCTGATATTTCTGCTGAAGAAAATAAGTAAATATATTTAAATACTTATTTTCTTTGGTGAGTCATAAAATATATTTGAGTATGCGTTAGTTGGGAAAAGTTGGTTTCAGCGGGAAAATTGATCAGTTTCATGAGTAGAAGAACCCACCCATTGTTTCAGATTCCGGAAGTAGTCACATTACGCCCAATATAAAATTCCAAAGACATGTCACTGCACAGCACACAGCTAATAGTACAGTCAGTGTGACATCACCCTATTCTGTTATTAAGCAATAAAGCTCAATTCCAGTGGAATATGTACGACTTATACGAGCTAATAAAAGTGGTCTCCGCACGCCCGGGGGCAAATTGGCACTTCTCGTGAAAACAGCCGAGAATGCGAGCAAAATATAAAATAGCATGCTAATTTTAATGACTTCTTGAGGCTGGCATATTTAGTTTATTAAAATGTTAATTGGAATATCCAAAAAGTGGGGTAGGAGGTTTAGCGAACGGTATATATGATGCTTTACCGTGCTTTAGTGACAATATCAACACTAATGTATTGTAGGAGTTATGAGGGAACGATTCGCTTCACAGATTTCCAACACTTGGCTTGCAAGCGACAAAAGGAATAGCCACTCTAGTTTTCAGATATTTCAGAACCCTATAAATTCTTATCCATATAACCACATAAATAAATTAATACCGGAAATGCGAAATGCTAAAACAAGACTTTCAATTCTAGTACCAGAACTACCAGACTAGCCACAGAACATAAAATTCCAGAGACCAGCCCTAGCAACAGACCAGTCAGTGATCACTGATCAGCCCACCACATGGCGCCACATTCCGCGGAACTCGCAGGGCGTGATATAAATACCGCTAAACAGTCAGGGATATGATGTCAGAATATTTATTTAATAGTTCATTATTTATAGTAGGACCGGGATAGAAAGGAATGTCGGGATTTGACGAGATATTATTATCTTAACAGTGTTAGTTCATTCGCTCCACTGGCGAGCCAATAATGCATAGGGCTTAATGGACCTACACGTTATCGCGAGTGATGCTAAGTGCAACACCATCACAGTATCACCACAGTATATAAAATAATATTGCGTACAGTACAGTAATACACATTTAATAAGGCTTGCCGATGTACCTGCGCAGTAGACAATATTTTAATTACGCGGGAAACTGATGGACCAATCAAGTAGCTTCATTGTCACCCGCCATTACACGTTCCGAAAATCTCTGCCGCCATTGGTTGATTGATTTCGCGCCTGATTCAATGAAATTGTCAGCTGTCAGATCCTATGGGGTCTGGTGATGGCCCATACAGTCGTTCCTCAGTTTAAGGAAGCTCGTGGTAGACAAGTCACCCGGACGACTTGTATGGTGTCTGCGGTAAATCGCAATAGTCGCCCATTCATTGGAAAAGCATAGTTAATAGTTTAATAGCGAGGAGAGAGAATATTTTAACTAACATTATAACCGCCACTACGCACTCCTTGGTATGCTAGAAAGCACGTTCGTAAACGTGCTTGAGAGAGTTGATAGGACACGATATCACGGGTGTGTATGTTCCTTCGCAGAAAATTATTTTCGCAAGAAGTCCTCTGCTAGCAAAATGTATATTTCTAAGAATATCTCCTTCGCTATAAAAATCACATTTTTTCAGATATAAAAGAACACGACATACGCCAGCTACGCTACACTTACATATCTACGCCAGCTATTTGAGGTTTCCAAAGAAAGATTTACCAATACGATAGTAGTACGATCTTACCAATCCAGACTTGAATTCCCCGTGTGTGATGTACGGCCTAACCTTACCGAGCTATGAGAAGACTCGTGATGCGAGCCCGAGCAGTGGAGACAATATGGATTGATATTATGATACTGTTAAAGAAAACAAAAACATAAAATGATTTCATTCTCGCATAAAAAAAATACATACTTGCTAAAATGAAGATATTGATTTAATGTTCAGTCACAGGGCAACGTGATCTGACGGATGAGTCAATCTTTTACTATTTATTAGTGTAACTCCTGATGGTGCTGCACAGCAGGGTGATATCATCGTCATGTCAATTCCACGTGTTTTAACCAGCTTCAAAAAGTACAGTTGTCAGTTGAACTGGAATTTGGACTGTCCGTGATATTTTAGAGAACCACTGAACGGATTTCGATGCGGTTTTCAATTGGATGATGTAAAATTAATGAGGACTGTTTTCCAATTAATAGCTTGTAATCTTCGTATTAATAAGTGAGGCGTCAAATTAACAAAACTTTGAAACTTCGATCTGGGTCGCTTTTTTTACTTGCTTAATAAACGTATAACCAGAATGTTTACCCCTATATGGGTTCAAATAATTTTATCTGAATAACTAAGTAGTTAGTGGTTCTTTAAGGAGTTTCAAGTCACCTTAAATTTCTATGACCATCAGTAAAATTACATCATGATTGCATAACTCTGCTTAGCAATCATAGAAATATTTCATCAAACTCAAAAATTTTGTGAAGTTGTACGGCTAGAAAAGTTGCTTCTAGTTGCCCACATGAAGCGGTCGTGGCTCAGTGCGGCTTGCGTGGTCGCATCGATCACGCAGGTTAACTGACTACAGACACGGTCATAACCTGGATGGGTTTGACTGTTAGTGGCATTTATCTCGACCGTTTCCGTGCTTCGCAAGGCACGTTAAGCCGTTGGTGCCGGCTGCTATCGCTAGCAGTCGTTAAGCCACGTCAGAGGCCTTATAGGCGGCTTGAAAACTTCTGACACTGGGGTTGGCTACTAACCCCACAACGTCCACCAATCCGGACTTGGCCCCCGTGTGTGGAGTATGGCCTAAACCTTCCTGAGTTATGGGAAAAGACCCGTGCCCCTGCAGTGGGGACGTAATGGGTTGTTAACAGTTGCCCACATCAATGTCAGAAGTTTTCAAGTCACCTATTAAGCCCTCCGAAATGGCTTGACGACTGGATAATATGAATACATCAGAATGCTTTTTTTTTTAATGGCAGAGGTGGCAAACGAGCAAACGGATCACCTGATGGTAAGCGAATACCGCCGCCCATAGACACACGTAACACCAGAGGAGTCACAAGTGCGTTGCCGAAAAAATTTATATCAAAATGCGTTTAAACCGATGAACAGATAAAACCAATTCTCCATTCCTACTTTTCCTACCTTTCAGTTTCGTCACGCAACCTAACGTGACTCGCTTTGAATTGATTTTTTGACGAAATGTTTTAAGGGAGGGGAGGATATTTAAAACTGGGGTGCAGTTACCACAGTATCAATTGACTGACTCGGTGGCTAAGTGGTTAGCGATCCTAACCTCTGATACGAGAGTCGTGGGTTCGATCCCCACACAGGTCAAGCTTTTCTGTGATGAGCAAAAATTTGTCCGGGTGTATTATATCTATATATGTATGTATTTAAAAGTATATGTGTATGTATATCAGTCTCTGGTACCCAAGATACAGGGAATCCTAGTTTGGGGCCAGATGACAGTGTGTGATTTAAAAAAAAAACTTCCAATAAATAAATGTTATAATTCTCTCTTGGACTGATTACTAAGGTCTATTAAATAACCGTCTGTTGTTTGATAGATTTTGAAGTGTGATATGATGTTAGATTTGTCTTGAACCCCTGTTACTTTTGAGTTGGGTTATATTTATTTAATTAAATTGGATAGCCCGGAAGACATATTGTTGGACGGCCCCACACCAGATGCACTTATGATCTCTCAGAACCGTCTAAATGGAAGTATAAGGGTGCGTTTCCACTGAGGCGGAGCGGAGCGGAGACGTGCCGAATTGACCAATCAGATTTCGCAAAATCTCCGCATTTCGAGCAGTTTGATTGGTCAATTCGGCACGTCTCCGCTCCGCTCCGCCTCAGTGGACACGCACCCTAAGCGTGTGGCCTTTGTCTAGCAGTGAAGCTCTTTCGGCTAAAATAATGATCGTACATAATTAAGATGAATTAATTTTATCAGATAATGATTTTTTATTAGTTTTAAGTTAAAGCTTATGTCACGGCACGTGGGTTAACACTTTTAATCCACGCGGCACAAGATTTAAGTCACTGAAGATGTCAGACAGCTAAGTACATGTAATGACAGCTATAACTGAAGGCAAAAACATTATAGCTTCCATGAAATAGAAACTAAACATGTCAACCACTCATACACCGCAATAAGTACCCATACCTGTGCACACACACCATCGCGCATCAAGTGTAGTAAGCACTGAATATAAAGCGCTTCGAACAATAGCCGATGAATTCATAAGCGGGGCAGGTGCATAGACATCTAACTAAAAACTAGAGCTTCAGAATGTCGCTTCAAATAACGTATTTTTCTATAAGCATTGTTGATTTAGAGACTTGGAGTCTTGGTGTTGTAACTCCGCCCATAATCCCTTAGCCCTGACCTCAGCGTCCCTGTAGAAGAACTTCTGGTCAGCGAGCCACCGGAAAAAGTCTGGGGCTTAAAAGTTTGAAGTTGCCTATAAAGCCCCTTATAGGGGACTTAAGGGGACAAAGCGAAGTGGGCAGTTGGGAACAATATCCTTGGTACCCGTGTGTGGAGTACGGCTCTACCTTCCTTATAGCTAAGGGAAGAGAACGGTGCCTCTGCAGTAGGGACGCTTTTGGGTTGTCAACGTTCTCTATAAACTATTATCGGTATTTTTGTTTGTCAATTTCATAAAATCGTAGTTTTAAACTGATACCGGTTAAAGATTTTAACAGATCTTGGATAGTCCTGTCCTTGTGAATTATTGTTATTATGTGAAGGTCTTTTGCGCAGGCGCATTGCTATCGCATCTTCACGGTGTGCGCGCACATTGCATAGCGTTACAGCAAGTTACCTACTATGGTAGCCATTCATGTAATATTGTATAGCCGCATTCGTTTTAAACTTCAAATAATCACTGTCATAGAATTAATTTAGTGTCTTTGTAAAAACAGTTATTAACTCCCGACGCAAAAAGGGGGTATTGCAAGTTTGCAAGCATTTGTGTGTTTGTGTCTTTTTGAGGTACTTAGGTATATTAACTCCCAAACGGATGGACCGATTTGAATGTTTAATTATGGTGGTTTTTAGCTATGTTTGATGAAAATCTGTTCAGATGGTTTCCAAGTTATTAATTTTGTTAGAGATAGCCAGGAGAACTGATAACGTGGGATCATTATCGCCTAAGGGCGGGCGACAGGAAACTTGCACAATATTTTACTGGACCCTGAGGCACATTTACAAACTATTGAGCAACATGCTTTATAAAAATAATCCGAACATGGAAATCCAAAAACAAGCCAACCGACTAACCCTTGGGATAAAAACAAGGAATTTATTGCAGACACTGTGACGTCACATCCATCCCTGCAATATGGAGGATAGTTAACAACCCATATCGTCCCCACTGCTGGGGCTGGTCTCTTCCCATACGTGGAACGTTAGGCTTTACTCGACACATGGGAGCCAAGTCCAGATTGGTGGAGCTTACGGGGCTAATGGCCAACCCCAGTGTAAAAAGTTTTCAAGCCGCCTGACATAGCTTAAAGACTACCATCTGGTGGTAGCAACCCGCACCAACATGGAGGATATCAAGACTAAATAATAGAAAGTAATCTCAGGAACTCTTATTTAACTCCATTAAAGGTATGCGTAGGAAGAAACGAACGTTCAAACCCTACAGGATGGACGCAGCCGGTAAAAACAATCTCGATTCTGGAGAGACATAAAAACAAGAAATTCAAGTCCGTGTTTTGCTTACGAATTACATTATTATAATGCGAGATCGCACGCGCAGGGACCTGGGTATACCACAAATGGTAATTTAAGTAAAAGCTTCACGTAAATTTTTCCAAGGAAGGTAACATTTTACGTATACGATATAAATTTGGATTAACAAAAGAACGGTAAAACCCCACTTAGTTAAATAAGTAAGCTAATGATAAAACAGATATGACTGACTCGGTGGCTAAGTGGTTAGCGATCCTGACCTGTGATCCGAGAGTCGTGGGTTCGATCCCCACACAGGGCAAACTTTTCTGTGACGAGCAGAATTGTTTGCTCTGAGTCTGGGTGTATTATATCTATATATGTATGTATTTAAAAGTATATGTGTATATACGTATATCAGTCTCTGGTTCCCAAGATACAGGGAATCCTAGTTTGGGGCCAGATGACCGTGTGTGATTTGTCCCGGATATTATTATTATTATTTTGAAATATGAATTTGGGCTACTCTGACCACTTCGCGCTCGGCGAAGTGGCAGGAGCTACTCCAGCAGAAGCACAGTCGGCTGGAGGTCAGTGCGACGAGGAGAGAAAGCGTCGGACAATCCGGGCATTGTCGAGGAGGACTGCCTTTTGCATAGCCGCTATTATCGGTCTGCCTCGAAGTCCCAACCGCCTAAGGTTACGATCCAGGTCAGTGGGGATCAAACCATTAACGGACAGGACTACAGGAATGATTTCAGTGGATTGCACTTGCCACACATCCGTAACTTCGTGCGCCAGGTTAAGGTACCGTAACCTCTTGTCGGCATCGGCTTGCACGAGGTTTTCGTCGTGTGGAATAGTGATATCCACCAAAAACACCCTTGACTGCGCCCGATCCATCAACACGATATCAGGTCTGTTATGATCAACAGACCTATCCGTGATGATGTCTCGGTCCCAGTAGAGCTTGGCGCGGTCGTTTTCGAGAACCGACTCCGGTGTATACTTGTAATATGGCAACCGCCGAGCTATGAAGCCATACTTTAGAGCGATCTCTTGATGCAGGATCCTGGCTGCTTGGTTATGTCTGTGCAGATACTCAGTGTTACAAAGAATCGAACAACCGGAGGTTATATGGCGCAGGGTTTCACCTGGCTCACGGCACAACCGACATACGTCCAAGGTACCGTCTTTCATTATGAACTTCCTGTAGTTGTTCGTCTTTATAACCTGATCCTGTATTGCACAGACAAAACCCTCGGTCTCCGCAAAGAGGTCTCCGAAACGCAACCAGTGCACGGAAGCCTTCTGATCTACGAAGGACTTGTAGAAAGCCTTAAAGAACCTTCCGTGCAGCTCTTTCTCTTTCCAAATGGCTTCTCGCTCAACAGTGCTAAGTACAGCCGGCGCTTGCCAGTTCTCTTGGGCCATGGATAAAGAACCGAATCGGCAGGTGTTTTAATAATTTTATATTTAGAGTTCTGTTTTTATATCTGTAATTAATTACCGTACCGCTTTCATTGTTGCGCTAAAACCAAGAGATAATAAGGGCTTTAAAGAGAATAAGAGAATGAGAAATAAGAGCTAAGGGCTTTTCAATTATGGATAAAAATGTTATTTTTGTATATGAATGAAATTGATTCAACGAAAATACTTTAGCAGAGAAGACCTGAATAGATTAGATACCAAAAAAAAGAGACATATTTTGTAACTTGATAATATGTGAAGTACCTACGTAGTGTATCAAAATTAAAAATTAACAAGCCTACGTAACGACTTTTTGATGTTGTCAAGATGCATAAGTAAGTGCAAGACACTTATTTTACAGGCTGTGTTCAACTGTTACGGGACTCGGGAGCGACACATTTTACTTTTCACAGGCAGGAAAATGTTGCCAGCATTCAACACCGCTCATCGTCCAAGAAGATTACAAATCTCCTTTAACCCTTTTGTATTTCACAGCGAAACGTAACCATTCACTTAAAAGCCTACAAAACCATGTCTGTGTAAAACCGTGACCGTGCAAAAAAAAAGAAAAAAAACACCAACGGTTTCGCAATTCAAATCGCGAACGGGCTCGACCGTGACACTGCGGCCATTGAATATCACCACAAGCCAGATAAGGCTGAAGAAGGGAGTAGCATGTCATATTGGCAAGGTTACACCTCTAGTGGTGACATCACTTCGTATAATAAGAACATTGATAATACCGGTCCGGTCATGGAGACGGTTTTTTGTGGTTATTAAATATCCAAAGTTGTATAAACTATGAATTGACTCCAGGATAGCCTAATAAATCTGTTAAATGTAACTATTATATAGGGTGACTTTAAATTAGTTCTTGATACGAAAGGGTATGCATGTGCTCATGATAACAAACAACTTTCCCTAAGAAACCCATAGTCAAATCGCAAAAAAAATTTTGGACTCTTCATACAAATTTGCCCGGTCAGTTGCTCGATTTGTATGGAGACTCCAAAATATTTTTTGCGATTTGACTATGGGTTCCTTAGGGAAAGTTGTTTGTTATCATGAGCACATGCATCTCCTTTCGTATCAAGAACTAATTTAAAGTCACCCTGTATTTACATTATTTTTACACGGTTCAGTGAAGTGTGATTACTTTCAGGAGTATGTAAATGATTGTTGCGTTGCTTCTGATGAAACGCTTAATGGATTTTGTGTGGAGGTCATAAAGAATCATTTTTTTTATATAAAGTCATAACATAATCCTATAAGAGTTACATACAATAAGATCCTTTTAACCTCGCAAGGCCCAAGCTAAATTTAAGCATGTAGTCATTGCGGCCCAAAGACCTAAAAAATCTACTCTAATGTGGTTCATTCAGAAATGGAGCCAATATTCAAATCATAATACGATTTCGAAAATCAGTTCAAATTTTAGGTAGATAAGTCTGAACTAGACAATCTTTATTTCTAGCATCATAAATAGATGTAAAACAACAAAAAAAAATGCAACTAAAAATACAAATAAAAATATAAACTACTACTAAACCTACGTCCTAAAAATATGACGTTGGGTCTTACGAGGCTAAAATACATACCTGAAAAAAAAACAACTGGGGCTTAAAATTAAAACTGAATAACTTTTCCCAATACGCCGATACTTCTCATACAAGGTTAAATATTAATACCTATGTATGTCAATGATATTTTTTGCGTAATGAGAATCTAACTCGATTGTAATTACATACAAAAAAAAGATGAATCTAAATTTAAACTGGGTTTATTTTCATCCGAGAGAGTAATTAATTATCATCCAGGATTGCCTACTGTAAATCTGTTGTTTCACAACAATCTGTTGTTTCACAACAATCTGTTGTTTCACAACAGATTTACAGTAAGTTCTGTAAGTTACAAATGTATAATGTGAAACTCTTATTCACTAATTTTGGAAAGCACAGAAAACAATTTATAACAGACAAAACAAATAAAAAATAACCGACTTTAATCGTAATAATATACATACTTGTTACGATTAAAGTCGGTTATTTTGTTGATTGTTATATATAAAAAAGATTAAAATCAAGTCACAATCGACTAAGATATATCTCTCACACGCATACAAAAAAAAACATCCAGGATTGAGAACCTCCTTTTTTTGAAGTCGATTAAAAAGATCAGCTACGCCCGGTCAGTCGTTCATTACCAAGATAATCTCATAAGCGATAGTTCTAGGAACGATCATAATGGCATCGCTTCTAAGCCTATAACAAGTTTAGAACTATCTATCACCGCGACTAGGCCATTAGGGGCCGTCCATTAATCACGTGAGGCTCAAAAGGGGGGGAGGGGGTTCAGAAAAAATCACGAAATATCACAACGGGGGAGGGGGGTGTACTGAGATATCACGTGTATTTATTTTTTCGTTGAACGCGCGATTTCTAGAGTACTTTCCAAACGTCCGACTTTTGTTGTTATGTTGTTTTTAGCTTCAGGACTGCCTGAAACAACATGCAACCTTAATGTCTGTCTGGAATTTTTTTATCACGGCGCTTAATTTTCCAGAATTAAATTACATTATACCTGTACCAAAAAAATACACGTGATTTTGGGTAGGGGGTGGGGGGTAGTCTAAAACCTCACCACGTATCACCAGTGGGGAGGGGGGGTCTAAAAGTTGCTAAAAACATCACGTGATTAATGGACGACCCCTTACTAATAGACTCGATAGACTACGCCGCTCATCTACGGGCTATTGAAGTTATTAACGGGAATACAATTAAGTTAGTATTTTCCCCGACTTTCCAAAAAGGATGGTCATGTTTT
This sequence comes from Coleophora deauratella, assembly GCA_958295455.1. Classification (NCBI taxonomy): domain Eukaryota; kingdom Metazoa; phylum Arthropoda; class Insecta; order Lepidoptera; family Coleophoridae; genus Coleophora; species Coleophora deauratella. Next base: position 858,470 of record OY282401.1, on the reverse strand, counting down.
TCAGGTGTATGAAAGTATGGATGTAATTTTTTTTTTGTAAAATTGATAGGTTACCAGTCTGCCTCAAAAGGAGGTTCAGGTTTTTGCGTGTATGTCTGTTCTTTAGCTGAACGGCTACGGTTTAATGTTTAACGAAGTTACTCTTACATTAGTTCTCTGTACAAAGACAAACGTTGAGTGTACAAGTTCCGCGTGGCAGGAACTTTGTACTAGGAAGAAAAAATGTTTCCAACGAATGTCTTTCTTTACACATAAACCTATAGAAATAAAACAAAACACGTTTGAGATTTAGTCTCTTATCTTGAACTGTGATACTGATACTCTTATACCTTACTTGGGGCCCAAAACACCTTTGTTTACATCACAAGAACCATCACCATACATATAACTTAAGTGACCTACATATATAAGAGGACAACTCGAAGCAAATAAGGTCGAACAGTTCGTCGACCCCAATACTCGCGCGACGCGCGGTATACCACACCGCAATGTCACAAAACACATAGATACAGAAGGTCCGCTCAATACGCTCACAAAAATCCTAAGCATATACATGCTTATAGACGTACACGGTCGTTGTAGGCAAGATCACGTACTGTGCGATCGTGACCTTGCCTCGAACGACCGTATATTTCTATAAGCATGTACATGCTTACGATTTTAGTGGTTTGTATTGAGCGGACCTTCTGTGTCTATTTTGTGGCAATATCCACCACGTCGCCGATAACCCAGCTACAGTCGGTTAGTCTACCTGTACTGCCCTCAAAACAAAGAAGGCCGCTAAGTACATACACGGAAACTCCATAATATACTTTGCTGCTTTATTTCTAACGAGGGCAGTTGTAATAAGTAAGAACGACACACTTTAGCAATCGTGATATGTAAAACTTTGTTCTTATAAGCATATCGTATTCGATAAGAATAACTATAAATTCAAATCTGACTCGATAACATGTATCGTATGACAAACTGTGGAACCTATTATAGACAAATCTAAGGAAAGCACCTGCTTTAAAATCCATCAAGTTTATTTATGCTACAGTAGGTAACAATAAAATAGATTCATACTAATGTACACTCGAAAAATATCGGAGATCAGTACTCTGATAGACATAATTATGACTGAACAGAAGTTGCCGGTTTTGAGTAGTTCCGATGAAGAAATTACTCTTTTCACTTCGTCCGTGTATTCGTTTGAAAGAACGTCATTCATTAGTCAAAAAACATAAACCTCCCTTTGTTGTGAGCAGTTTGAAAAAACGACACCTCGGGAAAAAAAAATATTAAACAGTTTTTGCTACAGATAGTAAAATGTTAAAAACATATAGTGTTTTCAAATACAAATAACTTATTTATAGTTTTACATGGATCCCAAACTAGGCACAGCCTGTATCTTAGGCACCAGAATATGCGTATTAAAACTTAGTAGCTTAGTAGTTTCAAAGGTATACTGACAATAATAAGAGCTTTTATTCATGGAATGGAATGGAACTTATCAACTTTCCCCAAGAAACCCATAGTCCGTCCCGAATTTAATTGTTTAGTTTCATTAGTAGAATCCTCAAGTTTGAATAATTTCACCCTAAATATACAAACGCCCGAAAAACGTTATTATCCACCAGGGTAAGCAATCGGGTATTTCGATAGATAAAATAAAGATGAACTTATAATTAAAAAAAAACTATGTTTAGAAACTACGCCTCAATAGAGTTATCGAGACGAGACCCAACATTATCTCATCCTTCGTCGCGGTAGCCCGACCGGCACAATCGATGGAGCTTTCGAATCAACAACTAGATTTTAGCCAGTCTGGACCTTCCACTTTCTAATAATGACTGGGTGTTTATCTGAAAGTCTTAGTGCTTTCTATTGGTCATGATCGCGTTCAAAATTTCGAGTTGATTTTTTAAACACTTAAAAAATGACACTCCGCATCTTTAGTTTTTTGGTTGCGTTCGGAGATAAAAAATATATGGTGCTACTTTATTAGTGCCCGATATTTTAGTCAGTGCTTCTACTCCTGATTCTGATCAACTTTCCCCAAGGAACCCATACCCTATTGTAAATCCTTTAAAAGTGTGAAAGAGAGATACTTTTGTCAAGTAAATGATTTTTACTTAATGAAGAGAACTCTTCCGATCTACAAAAATATATAACAATAAAATCTGCACCAAAAAAGACATTAAAAGGTGCGTTAAGACTGGTTCATCGATGAATTGTTTTTTTTTACAAGAAGAGTATTTTTTTTTACAAGAAGAAGAGTATTTTTTTTACAAGAAGAAGAGTATTTTTTTTACAAGAAGAAGAGTATTATTTTTTACAAGAAGAAGAGTATTTTTTTACAAGAAGAGTATTTTTTTACAAAAAGAAGAGTATTTTTTTACAAGAAGAAGAGTATTTTTTTTTTACAAGAAGAAGAGTATTTTTTTACAAGAAGAAGAGTATTTTTTTAAAAGAAGAAGAGTTTATTTTTTTACAAAAAGAAGAGTATTTTTTTACAAGAAGAAGAGTATTTTATTACAAGAAGTAGAGTATTTTTTTACAAGAAGAAGAGTATTTTTTTTACAAGAAGAGTTTTTTTTTATTAATGTTAATCTCAACATTTATATGTAAGCTTGTTATGTGTACAACTTTATTTACTTTACTCAGTTTTGAAAATAAATGATATCATTTAGAAGCTATCCCAACCGATAAATAAATAAAAACTAAAAACAATCACAAATCATGATTAAAGGAAAACAAGATAAATGTAAGATCGTATACCTACGATTTTCGAAGGAAAAACACTCCAGCTTTTTCGGACTAAACCTCCTTGGACGCACTCCTGAATACAGATTGAGGAATAAATAGAAAAAAAAAACAACACAGGATTTTCGTCCTTGACCGGAGTTGGCACAAGTTTCGGCGTATCTCTAACTATACAAACTCCTCGGTATTGGCAGTATACATCCAGCCAGCGAGCGAGGAAAAATAAAAGATAAAAATATTGTTTATGGGAAGGTCAATGTGAAGCTTGGTAAATAATGTAGTGGTGTGTCGCAGCAAGTTTGGTAAATTATATTATACAGGGTGTAACAAAAGTGTGTGACAATACTTTAAGGTTGGCTTTTACCCATCAAACTGAACAACTTTTGTTCTACAACTTTGTTGAAATCGTAAAAAAATTTTTGGACTTTTCATACAAACTTGGTTCGCCAGCTGATCGATTTGTATGAAAAGTCCAAAAAAAAGTTTGCGATTTCAACAAAGTTGTAGAACAAAAGTTGTTCAGTTTGATGGGTAAAAGCCAACCTTGAAGTATTATCACCACTTCTGTTACACCCTGTATAATATTTATAGAAGGGAAGGTTGCATAGGACACTGCGTATTACGTAAATCGTTTGAAATGACGTACGTACAAGACACATGAAAAATAGTTTTTGTTAAGTTTTTGTGATGCGATTACATATAATCCGAAAGTAAAGATAAAACATATTTCGACATAACTATAGAACTGAAAAGTATTGTATTTTGACAGTGGTGTCGATTCGGTTTTCACGATTGAACTTATATGACAGAACTAAACTTAATTTAAGTATTTTTCCTTTGCTCTCTGTATAAAAAAGACAAGTATAGGATTATTAAATTAAGTTTAGGCCTATCAAATAAGTTTAATCGTAAATACCGAATCGTCACCAATAAAAAAAAGTTTTTTAAATCGAATTATTAATACTCATGAAGTTGGTAAATTAATACTGCGCGAGCGAAATAGGAGGAAGATATATCGTCCCTCGCATGACTAACTCTCCTATCTCATAACCTTGATTATTTAAGTTTGGACTTTGTATAATTGAAATAGGGTTGTTTTTAAAAACTTACAAAAAATGAGATAGGAGAGTTAGTCGCGCGACGATCGGGACGTTCGCACGACGTCGAAGGGCGATATTTACAGCTGCAGGTGCAACGACAAGCCATTCTAAACCACCTAATAACATCTTGCACGTAGTGTGAACTCATCAAGCTCACTACATACATACCTTAACCTTAAAGTATACACGACATAGGTATGTAAATTATGCAACAACACCAATTAATGTGGGTGGCCTAAATTCAAGAAGATCGCCTCTTCCTCAGACAAAAGTCGTATATTTCAATTATCTAGACACCACTACAACTAAGCTACATGTACTAGCTATTTGAAGATGAGTAAGATATTTTTATGCGACTCGAGGTATTATTTCCGTTTCAATGTTACATAAACCGTTTGATGTATTTTTAAGTGAAATTCGTCCATAACAGTGTTTTTCAACCTGTGGGTTCCAAACCCCCCCAGGGGGGTAGCAAACCGTTTCTCAAGGGGTCGCGGGTAAAAGAAAAAGGGAAATGTTTCTAGGTCCTACACTAAAACAAAAATTACAGTGTCGTCAGAGTGGACTTGTTTTTTTTAATCAATATAGATCCTACCTATAAGCAAGAAAATTATAAACGTAGTCTTTCAAATCACTATATTTTTAAGTTTATGTTTATACGCGTTTGTTTGCTTGTTGTTGCCGATGAGTAGCAGTAGCATGATGATGGGGGTCGCAAGATTGTTTTTACTTGTAAAGGGGTCGGGTATTCAAAAAGGTTGAATAACACTGCTGGTCTAGAATCTAGACTCTAGATCCTCAGATTGGCATGAGATACATTTTATGCAGTTTGGTGTACTTTTTATTCAATTATTTACTGGATGGAGCGATCCATTGGGCTAACTAAATAATTGTCAGCCTGTATGTTTATGTTTATATTTGTTTTTGTATACTAACATAGCTTTAAGAATTTTGTTTCTACTAACAATTTGATGGGTCACTGACCTGAAATAAATGGTTATTTATTTATTTATTTTTATTCAATTGATTAGGTTATTTAAATATTCTTTGGAATTTTGGGTTAGTCGTACAAACAAAACTTTTTGTGAATAGTTCACGGATGATAATTGTACAAATTTACATTTTCATGCATAGGATCTTTCTGGAATACCCAAAAAAAATACCGTGGTTTATACTTATGCAACTGAAAAACATTGCCCATAGGACAAATACTTCATCATCGTCAGCCGAACGAGACCCACTGGTGGAAGAATGCCTCCCCTAAGGACCAATACTTAATTCTAAAAAAAATATTGGTCACCCTAAAAAGTTCACTAAATCAAGTGCTGACCAAGTTAGTATGAGACGCCAAAAATTTTGTATGTCTGTATTTTACATGAAATGACTTGAAATATCACTACAGACCACCACCAGACCACAAACTAACAGTCGTTGAGAAGGAAACGTCTCTCAACATCGACAAGACCGTAGACAGGGCAAGCTATAGTTGTATTAATTGAATTAATCAATGAACCAGCTGTAGTGTTGTCCAAATATTAGTATCGATACATCGATAGTCTTCGTTTTTTTTTTTAATAATACGGGTTCCGCCCGAGTAAATTTAATAAAGAAGCTATAATTGTATTAATTGAATTAATCAATGAACCAGCTGTAGTGTTGTCCGAAAATTGGTATCGATACATCGATAGTCTTTACTTCGATTTTTTTATACAGGGTGTAACAGAAGTGTGTGACAATACTTCAAGGTTGGCTTTTACCCATCAAACTGAACAACTTTTGTTCTACAACTTTGTTGAAATCGCAAAAAAATTTTTGGACTTTTCATACAAACTTGGTTCGCCAGCTGATCGATTTGTATGAAGTCCAAAAAAAAATTTGCGATTTCAACAAAGTTGTAAAACAAAAGTTGTTCAGTTTGATGGGTAAAAGCCAACCTTGAAGTATTGTCACACACTTCGTTTACATCCTGTATATATACGGGTTCCGTCCGGAGAGTTATAGTAAGGACTTGATAGTACAATAAACCACCTATGAATTAGTTAGTTACAGGTGGTCCTAACCTAATGGTAATGATGAATTGGCCGATTTCAGCCACGGCGGGTGCTCTAACTCCGATTTTAGCGATCGTGTGCTCGAATGGTACTTGTGAAACCTATCTTATTAGTAAAGCTAATAAAAGTGTGTTTAAAAATGCAATAATGTTTTACACTATGTAGTTAATTTCCAAAAGAAAAAGATACACTTTTTTGCTATTTTATAACCTTATGTTACCAGATAATTCTACCATTTCAGACATACAAACTCACAAGGAACTAGAATATGTAGGTATTAGAATTTGAATTGCTAATATCGGCCCAGTTTCGTGAAGTCTACATTGGTAATTCAACGTATCTTGGTTTTACGAGCGCGTTTATCTACTTATTCCACTGACGGTCGATTACGATGCATCGTTAAACTTAAGTAGCCCTAGTTGTCGATCAGTGCTTTTATAGTAATCTTAATAGTTGTTTATAAAATCAATATCCAAGGTATGAGGCCCTGTATTACAGGACCCAGAGACTGATAAACATTAATATATACATACACCCAGATACAGACCAAACAAATCCGCACATTACAGAAATGTTAACGCTGGGTAGAAATCGAACTGACGACTCTCGGATCAGAAGTCAGATGCGAATGCTCACCACAGAAAAAAATAATTAATCGATACTATTTTATTGAGAAAATATTGATATATTGACAAAAATATGAGCAGCTAGATCACATCGCTTATTTTAAACTCTCCTACGCACTGTAATGGTATTTTTTTGTTTCCTATATTTATTTCACACTCAATCGAAAAATTATCGATAGCCATCAACATCACTAATGCATCTTATAAAAGGTAGTACTGCTGAGAACTCTTCAGATTGATCGTAGGCGAGTCCATTCGACAATCACCGATGTTGTTTGATAATAAATTGCTATTTTCTAATTTAATGAACTGGCAACCCCGGTAGATAGAATGGAATATAAATAGCATACCATTAAAAGCAACAAGAAAATTGTTTTAATAAATTAGCGATGAGATGGCATTTAATCTTCGTCACACTGTGTGATATATGGCTAGTTGTATACTTATGAAGACAAAATTAAATATTTAGAAAACTCTTGTCTCTCTCTTAGCCCTCAGTAGAACAAAAAATATGCACGCTAGACAGTAATTTGCCAAAAAAGGAAGTCACTATACGTACGAAAGTCCGTCTAACCATTAAGAACTTCACAAAATAACAAATGAAAAAAAGATAAATCTAGAAAACATTAAAGTTTTTTTGTAATGGCATTTTAACAACAAAAGCATCACCAAATCTTTCTTCCTAAAACAAAACGCGATAAAACTACGTGTTATCAGTAATCACAAAAGAAATTATACCATTTTCTATATTTGGAGTATTACATTATAACACGACAAATGTTGATAACCTCGCGCCATCTCGCGATACGAGGAGCCTTGTGACCCTCACAGAAACAGTCGATTGCCTCATTCGGTGAGTCACAGCCGTAACCGCTCAAGTGCCGCGATTGATGTCAATTTATTACTTGCTATTGCCTCTAACGTAAAATCTTAACAGTTGTTATTGTCGACTATCGCTTCGTAAAACACTAATAAAATGATGTTGGCTACGCCAGACGAGTAGTGGGGGAGCTACGAGCGGCGAGGCTATAAAACCAATGAAGACCAGCGCGCCTCCTCTTTCTGCTCTTCGGCGTGCGCTCGAACACTACAAACTAGGGATCCGTGTCGCGACGATTTATTTTTGCGAAAGTGTTTTCTGTTTAATTCATTCTGTAAATATTTAATTAAAATTTTAAGTTAGATTTCGTTGTTCACATATTGTTTTTTTTTTTTTAAATAAATCATCTAGACATTTCTAAGATCAGAAGTGGGATTCAGAAGCCTTAGTGGCCGCTTAATGCCATTCCTGGTTTCACCATGTCTAGCAGGAAACGTGCAGCACCGCGAGAGCGCGCGCCTCCGCCCGTTTCTCATCCTAATATAGGTAGCCTAGCAGCAACGATGGACGCGATCCTCAACCGTCTGGCGACGCTGGAGCAGCGCGCCACCACCCACTCCAGAGAAGCCTCGCTGCCAGCGATCGCCAACGTTGCGGACGCGGGTAGCGTAAACGTGGCGTCACTTGCATCGCCGCCACCGCTGCTCGCCCCTAGCGCACCAGCGCTTACCGTCGCGACGAGCGAACCACGTGGCGAGGGTGCATTCGGCGCTCCGAGTGCTGTGAGCCCCGTGTCATCGGTCACAGCGTCGACGGACGTCACAGAGCGGCTCATCGACGCGCTCAAGGCCATTAATCCGGTGAGATCCAACCACTACTATGTCTCAGATTTTGATCCAAGTATTCACGACGTCAATGCGTGGTGTGATGAGGTAGATAGTGCCCGCACGCGAAACCAGTGGGATGAAAAAGAATGCCTAGCCCGGATTGGATTATCATTGAGGGGTGACGCACGTTCCTGGTTGCGCGAGTGGACTAGTGATAATCGCACTTGGTCTAATTTTAAATTAGAACTCAAAGCATTGTGTCCACGTCGCGTTGACGTCGCGAACATCCTTTTTGAAGTAATGTGTACGGAATCTGATAAGTACTCCACTTACGCCGACTACGCGCGTAAATCTTTACTACGATTACGCATTGTGAAAGGATTAAGTGACGAATTGTTATGTGCAATAATTGTACGCGGTATAAAAGATCCACAAATACGAGCTGCCGCTACAAACGCAAAATTAACGCCGGAAACAATAGTGGAGTTCTTATCAATTTACGTAAAACCAAATCGTTCGAACGCAAGCTCCTTTTTGTCCTCATCTAAAAGTGCAAGTGTACCTATTGCCTCGCAGTCACGTGAGTACCGGTTCGCTAAAAACTCATCCGTTAATAGGGACCGCAAACGACCCGCCCTTGACACGGACTTACGACAGCGGTGTTATAATTGCAATTTGACTGGCCATAAACACAGGTTCTGTCCCAAGCGTTTCAAGTCCGAATCTAACAACGATAACACCAACAAAAATAATTCTGCGTCTACCCCCGAGTCTAATAAATCTGCACCGAAACTCGTGTGTACATTTTGTAAGAAACTAGGCCACACCGAAGAAAAGTGTTTCGCAAAGGAGCGTTCGGAATCAAGGAATAAAGCCAATGTAAATTTTTGCCGTGAAACAATTTGTGAGCGTACAAAACGCGATGTAACTACAGCAGTGATTAGCGGCATACCTACTGATGTACTTATCGATAGTGGTTCAAGTATTTCTTTGATTTCGGGCGATCTTGTAAAGCATTTTTCGTGTCGAATGAATAAGAGTGTACAAATATTACGCGGTCTGGGTGGTGTCGAGATGCGTTCAGAGTCTTTTGTGACGTTGCCCGTCGAATTCAAGGACGTTACATTAGAAGTAGATTTTTATGTTGTGCCTCACGATTACCTCAGCGTGCCTGTACTTGTGGGTACGGATGTGTTAAATAGGGAAGGTATTGCGTACATCCGAACCGGTAATAGCCAACACATAGTTAGGAATGCTTCAATAGTAAATAATGTGACAAATAGTGACCCAAGTGTGCAACTCGGCTCAGTTAATACACCGCTGTGTGGTGATGAGAGGGAACGATTAACGTCGGTACTTATCAAATATTCTGAGTACTTTCTTAGCGGAACCGCGACAACTACAGTGAAAACTGGCGAGATGCACATTCGAGTTACTAGTGAGGAACCTGTACATTATAGACCGTACAAATTAGCACACGACGAAAAACTGCGCGTCCGTAAGATAGTTAACGATTTAAAGGAGAAGGGCATAATTCGTGAATCAGAGTCCTCTTATGCGAGTCCAGTTCTGTTGGTGAAAAAGAAGGACGGTTCGGATAGGATGGTTGTCGACTATCGTGCTCTCAACAGTGTTACCGTAAAAGACCGATACCCGCTCCCTTTGATCGAAGATCACATCGACAGACTTGGAAAATGTAAATACTTTTCTGCGCTTGATATGGTAACCGGTTTCCACCAAATTAGAGTTTCAGAGGATTCTGTGCACCGAACTGCATTCGTAACGCCCGAGGGGCATTATGAATATGTCAAGATGCCCTACGGCCTTGCGAATGCGCCCGTCGTATATCAGCGGATTATGTCGGATACGTTAAGGTCCTTTATAGATGCGGGTCAGGTACTGTGTTATATCGATGACGTGTTGTTGCTTAGTAACTCCGTAGAGGAAGGCTTGTCTTTGCTTGATTCTGTTCTGGAAACTTTAACACAAGCAGGGTTTTCAATTAACTTGCGAAAATGCTCTTTTCTTACAACCAAGGTGGAGTATCTCGGGAGAACGATCAGTAACGGTCAGGTTCGGCCGAGCGAGCATAAAATTAATGCACTAACCAAGTCTCCGACTCCAACAAACGTGAAGCAAGTTAGGCAGCTCCTCGGTCTGGCCGGTTACTTCAGGAGGTACATCCCGGGATATGCCACTTTGGTTTCTCCTATAGCTTCTCTGACGCGGAAAGATGTTAAATTCCATTGGGGAGAAGAGCAGGAGCGAGCGAGACAAGCAGTCATCTCATATTTAACTAGCGAACCTGCGTTGTTAATTTTTGATCCGTCGCTTGAGACCGAAGTACACTGCGACGCGAGTTCGCTTGGTTATGGTGCAGTATTAATGCAAATAACAAAGGACGGACGCAGACATGCGGTAGCATACTTTAGTAAGGTCACTGTAGGTGCAGAACCCAAGTACCATTCCTACGAACTAGAGACTCTAGCTGTAGTCAAGGCCTTGCAGCACTTTCGTCAATATCTGGTTGGAAAACAATTTAAAGTGGTCACAGACTGCAACGCCTTGAAAATGACACAACGTAAAAAAGATCTCCTACCTAGGGTGGCACGTTGGTGGATGTACCTTCAGGACTATAATTTTACGATCGAATATCGGAAAGGACAATTTATGCCACATGCTGACTACCTCAGCCGTAACCCGGTCAACCTATGCGCAGCTAAGAAGCCGCTCAACTGGGCTCAAGTAGCACAAACTGCTGATGACGAAATCGTCACTATGATCGAAAAACTTAATCGCGGGGAGTTAGATAGCTTGCGATACGTGATACGAAACAACCTTTTGTACTATAAGTACAACCCAATCGGAGAGGAGTCGCGATTACTCTGTTACGTACCAAAAGGCTTTAGGTTAAGCCTGTTGCGTGTGTTTCATGACGAACACGGACATGTTGGCAATGAAAAGGTCCTCGATCTCATATTAAAACATTTCTGGTTCCCCAACATGCGCCAGTTCGTCAAGAAATACATAGCGCACTGCGTTGTGTGTTTAGCATACAAAAAGGTGCCTCGCGCTCCGCTACAGCCTATAGTGTCGTGGACCAAACCCACGGCTCCCTTCGATACAGTGCATGCGGATGTACTTGGACCCCTGCCAGAGTCAAATGGGTACAAGTACATTCTCATATTAATCGATGCGTTTACGAAGTACTGTTTCCTGTACCCAATGTACAGACAGGAAAGTGCGGAGCTTAAACGCGCGTTTACTAACGCTATCTCGATTTTTGGCACGCCTCGATTGATAGTGTGCGACAGGGGTAGAATGTTCGACAGTAACGATTTTGGTGCATGGTCAGCTAATTTCGGTATTCAAATACATTATATAACGCCCGAAATGCACCAAGAGAATGTTCAAGTAGAACGGTACTGTCGGACAGTTCTAAATATGGTAAGAATAGAAGTAAATCATAAGAATGAGTCATGGTCTAATGTACTTTGGAAATTACAGTTAGTTTTGAATGTTAATAAACAGAAAACCACGCAGTGCTCAGCACTCAACTTACTTATCGGTTGCGACACGACCACCCCTACTATTAACGCTCTCGTGAGAGACATCACCGTTGAGGGCAATACGCCGAATCGCGAGGCCTGGCGTGAACTGCGGAGGCAAAGGGCTGAGGAACGGTTGGCTCAAAATCAAGCGAACCAGGATGCTTATGTCAATAAAAGCAGAAAAGCACCTAGAGTTTTCGCTGTGAACGATATGGTTTTTGTTAAAAAATCTTCACAAAGTACTGATAAGCTTGACAGCGGCATACGGGGTCCATACCGCATCATCAACGCTCTCCCCAACGGCCGCTATGAACTGCGCCTGGTGGCCGGCTCGTACGGCAAGAGTACGCAAGCAGCTGCGGAGTATATGCTGCCCTGGAGTGGCGAGTGGACCCCGGATACATGTGCAGTCTTCTTTGAATGTAATTGTCTCTTAAATGTTTATTTTATGCCCCTAGGTGTGGTCGGCGGCACATGTATTGCGTTTACATGTGTTGTGCTGTCGACTGTACATTAGTATGAAAGGTGTTCGCTATGCGTTTTCAATAAATATTTTTGAGTCTTATTTAGCTTATGGGGTGAAAGGTTGACCTGGAACAAACCCTTGTAAGGCCTTGTGTGGCATAGTGGTGACTGGGAATAGACCTATGTCCGTGTGTGTCGACATGTACGCCTGGATGGCTTTGACATAAGGACACTGCGTTGTGTACTCGTGTAAGGCTTTGTGTAGCATCGAGTGCAACGTATATGCTCGTGTAAGGCTTTGTGTAGCATCGAGTGGGTTGGGTATCATCATTTTTAACGGACATGGCCTAGGTCTTAAGAAAATCTTTGTGCAGCATTGATTTTTGTAAATTGAACACGTGTAAGGCCTTGTGTGGCATCGTGAGCTAATTGTTTCCTCCGTAACTTACGTGCTGATACGTTACTTATTGAAGCGCATAGTAACTCTTTTCTCATTGAAGTACCTGCGCAACTAAAAGTAGATGTGTAGTTTGTGTTAAGTCTAATATCGTGCATTTTGCTTCTCAGGTGCCGAGGAACCGACCCTTGATACAGCCTCAGAACCACAGCCAGGGCCAAGCCGTGAGATGCAAGAGCCCTGTTTACGCGAGATGCAGCCACAGCCAGGGCCACCTTCAGCGAGCATCGGGGACGCTGCTCCGTCAGGAGAGGCCGTGTTGGCTACGCCAGACGAGTAGTGGGGGAGCTACGAGCGGCGAGGCTATAAAACCAATGAAGACCAGCGCGCCTCCTCTTTCTGCTCTTCGGCGTGCGCTCGAACACTACAAACTAGGGATCCGTGTCGCGACGATTTATTTTTGCGAAAGTGTTTTCTGTTTAATTCATTCTGTAAATATTTAATTAAAATTTTAAGTTAGATTTCGTTGTTCACATATTGTTTTTTTTTTTTTAAATAAATCATCTAGACATTTCTAAGAATGATTTATTTCTTTATTTACTTGCACGTCTCGTCACTTTACGTCGCACGACCGTGGCATTAGATGCCGCTTTTCTGGAGAAAAGCTGGCCATGACTGTCGCTGTTTCCGCCGATCGGAAGCAGTGGAAAGCTGTCGTTGAGGCCTTGTGTTCGAGGAGTTAGAGAACCTAAGAAGACAAAGTCTGATATGTAGAATTTGTCAGTCTGGGGAATAGAGACGAATCTAAAAACACCTCACATTACTTCCGACAGATTTACGATACATGTTAAAATATAACACTTTGTGTAAGCATCCTACTAACTTACAACTAACTCCCAACACATCTGTAGGTGTAGTTTACAGAGAACCTTTAAGGCCTTAAGTATCGCCAAATCGCAATATTCAATTCAAATTCTTGAAATAATGCTTAAGCATTAGCTTTAAAGCTATCACCATGGAAAAAATATATATATAAAAATATATATTCAATTCAAATTCTTGAAATAATGCTTAAGCATTAGCTTTAAAGCTATCACCATGGAAAAATATATAACATACTTGAAACAATATAAAACAAATTGTCTTGAACAGAATCATACAAATCACAAAAACTATAATGAAAAAAAATATCCTGTAAACCCTGTTTTTTGTATTAATTGCAAATTCGCTCGGAAACAAAATATTTGTTTATGTTTAATTAAACCAACACCCAAAAATCGGCCATTTTAATACCTTCAGTTTAACTTGAACGCATTTTTTTTTAACTTATTTGAAATCCAAGAAAAGTAATAAAAACACCGAAATCTCGAGAATTTTGCGTTCGGCCTTGACGTAACCGCCGCGATGGTACTCGCACTGATCTGAACTTAAAAAAAAAGTGGCGTTACGGTCGATTTTATATTATCATGCATCAACCTGCTCAGATTGAGTGTACGTCGCGCCTTAACAGCAAGCAAAAGCCCCTACTCAGAATGACCAAACGGTTCGTTACATAACCGATAGGTACTACGAGTGGTGAATAGAAACATAGCGGTGTATTATTGTTTTATTTGCCTCCATAATTCACCTGTGTTTTCATATTTCACACCTTTGTTTTGAAACAATGACGGCGTTCATCTCGAGAGCTCAATGTTGAGAATAAAGATACGTCGAAAGAAGCTCAGTAATTACAGCTACTGGTATCGCTCGCTGGTAAAAGGCAAAGATGACCCCAGAAAAGAAGCATTTTTTGTTTTTCAGCTCATTTTTCAAGTAGCTCGCAGACTTACCAGATTATCAGTACACATAACAGAACACAGCACGTCTTATTCTAAGTGTAACACTAGGCAACCACCGTCTATACCTTGTGGATAGAACGGTTAAATGTGCCACACGATAAGAAGAAGAAACAGTACACATAACGATATATCGGCGGTCGCCACTTGTATTTTCTGTTCCATCGTTTAGCGAGCTATATATCCCGCCTATGGCAATTTTTTTATTATTATTATTTTATAGGCTACCTTTGTTTCTTTTTATTTCTTCATCGCTTTGTCATGACTTTTCTCTATAGCGGACTGGTAATTGTTATTTATAACGTGCGATCGCACGTAAGTGACCAAAAACGTAACTGCCAATATTCGATAGCCGCAAAAACAAATTTTGCTTTAGCCTCCCCGCGCAAACATTCCGAAAAACTGGTTTGGATGTATTGGGAGTCAGTCTGACTACGCCTTCATCTGAGCTTTGGGTTTTAATAGGTATTTAATTTAAAGGTAAAGTTAACCTTTCATGGTTAATTTTAAAGAAAACAAAGTGGTATTTCTGATTAGCTCGACATGTACCTGTCGCAGAATAATAAAAAAAAAGCGTCATTTAAAAACAGGATGATAAGAAAATATTGTGTAAAGCTAGAATTAGAACAGAGTCAAACGGCTCCTTTTTACGATAGCACCAGATGTTTAATACAACAGATGTAAGTGTATCCAAACACAATTTTTAACTTATAAAATAAGGAATGCTCCTTCACTCTCTTGACCGCTACCCTTGTACCGCGTGTGCACCTTTACACAATTAAATTCATTTAAAATAGTTAAAAAGGACTTTCTTTACTTTCACCGCAATAACGGACCAGAAAACCAAACATAGTCCATATACGGGTCCCGCGCCCTAGCAGTAGGGAGAGGGACGATATGGGGATGTTAAATCTGATAGACCCTACAGTAATCCTATTTAAGCAATATCTCTCAGCATTTTCTCAATTACTTTTAAAACAAGAAATGGCTCTCGATCTTTCTGTAAGTTTAATGGATTTTGTCCAGTACGTGTTACATGAAGGAATATGTAAGTACTTTATATCGAACGTGAGGCCGCTCCGTGAAATCTATCACAGAATAAATGATAAAGGACAAAAGGTGAGAAACTACATATAAAAACGTAAAGGAGAAGGTCATTGTAGTGTCCCATCAGAAGTTCCAGGGTGGCTGAGGACAGAAGTTGGATATTGGCTCCACTGACAAGAACTTTGCTCAAAATTTAAGAAGAATATATGTATCGCATTAACTTTTGTTTGCTTACAACTGCGATACAATGAAGCTAAAGCTTCAAATTGAAGTATGTATTCTGTTTGGTCTCAAGACCAAGGGAATAACTTTTCGATCTCGAACTTTTAAACCAAAACTCAGCCGGTTTGCCAGCCATTATAATATAATATGTAATTTGAAAAGAGACTATACATGCGTGCTTTGCTATATGCTCGCGACATACAATCTCTTTTTGGCGTCTACCCAAATGCATTTCATGCGCTATTAGTGCGCAAATATTTGCAAAAACTGCCGTTAACTATAGGTTGTTAAGTACAGTTTGACGATTAGCGAAACTATCAACCTACTTGCTTGGCGTAATTGTTTATTTTTTGGTTCGGGGCCCATAAGTTGAATGTATAATGTATACGTGTGTTTTTTTATTTTCAGCTATTGCATAACACATTTTTTTATAATCGTATAATTAATTGTAGCTTTTTGGGTCCTCTGAAATAATCGATGACACATTCTTTACTATTTTCTTTATAACAAGCAATGATTAGTGAGTGACTCAGCCAACGATAAAAATCTAGACCGTCATTGCGATTTATCGACAATACATAGGGTACCTTACCTAGAAACATAGCAATTGTTCCATTTTATGGCAGTATTGTTCTATATTAAATCGTATAAAGATTGTATGAAAACTCCAAAAGTCGTAGGAGGCAATATAATTTGCTTGTAAGCCAAGTACCCAAGATTGTATGAAAACTCAAAAAGTCGTAGAACAGGTTGTTCCGAATTAAGAGTAGAGTCATCACAAGAGACAGAAGAACTTAATCAGACATTAAGAAAAGGACTTTTTTAGAAAAGAACATTTTGAGAAAAACACATTTCGAGAAAAGGACATTTTGAGAAAGTACATTTCGAGAAAAGAACATAATGCGATGAGACGGATATTTTCAACCTAAGCACCCGTATATGTAATACGTCACACCCCGAACACTTCATACAAATTTCGCGCCATTGTTTACTACAAAGACATTCATGTTTGTACACTGTTGGCGATACAAACACTGGCAGCTAAGGTTTTTGAATATTTTTATATTCCATTTTACTTTGATATTTTTTGTCTTTTTTACATTTTTAGTTGTCAATAAAAAGCTGAATCGAACGGTTTTGGTTTCTATTATTGGTGTCAGAAGTGTGTGAAATCTTAAGAAAAGCGTTAAAAAGTGTTCAGATTTATGCAGTTGTGTGCAGTGTGACGTGTGGTAGTTTTGATTTAAGCAGTGTGTGAAAATTTTATAATGCTAACCAGGAGCAAGGCCAAAGCAAAAATAGGAAATAAAGCAACAAGGCCGACTCGATCGGCGGAGTCGTCGATGTCCTCCACGTCGACGGTGGCGGCCCGCTTGCAAGTTGAGGCGCAGCACGCTCAGCACATCGCTGCGACAGAGCGCCGCGCAGCCGACGCAGAGCGCCGCGTAGCCGACGCCGAGCTTGCCGCTGCTGACGCTAAGCGCCTGGCCCAGCTGGCAGAGTTGGGGTCACAGTCCAGCCGTACCGGAAGTCGTGTGAGTCGTAGAAGCCGCGAGAGCCGCACGCAGGTCTGGGTCGATGCCCACAATGTCGAGTCTGGCCTACCCTCCCCTCACGTCGCCTCTGGTACATTAGAAACGCGGTCAGAGTCGCCTTCCGGGAGCGCCTACCCTCCGCCTTCGGCGTTCGTGGTGCTTCCGGGCTCTGATTCTGAAGCCACGCTCCATGACAACTCGCTGAGCCTCGATTTATCAGGTGTGGTGCCTGCGGCCCCTCCCGCGCCTTTGGCGCACCCAGCCTACGCGGCGCCCTCCGCGCCCGAGGCTCACACAGCGTACGTGGCCCCTCCCGCGCCTTTGGCGCACCCAGCCTGCGCGGCGCCCCCCGCGCCCGAGGCTCACACAGCGTACGTGGCCCCTCCCGCGCCTTTGGCGCACCCAGCCTGCGCGGCGCCCCCCGCGCCCGAGGCTCACACAGCGTACGCGGCCCCCCCCGCGCCTTTGGCGTACCCAGCGGACGCGGCGCCCCCCGCGCCCTTAATGCACTTAGCGCTCGCGGCATCCCCCGCGCCTGAGCCGCACTTAGCGCACGCGGTGCCCCCGGCGCCCCCCGCGCCCTTGGCGCACCTAGCGCACGCGGCGCCCCCCGCGCCCGAGCCGCACACAATGCACGCGGCGCGCCCCGCGCCTGTCTTGCACCCAGCGCCTTTGGCGCATGCCGCCCCCTGGACACACCCTGACTCCTTGATGCGCCCGGCACCTACAGCGCGCCCCACACCCTGGGCACGCGCTGAGCCTGTGGGAGCATTTCCCAACGGTCGAGTGATCGATCGAAGCCAGTTCGAGTCGACGCCGTGCGGCGCGCCCACAGAGCGGGCCGCGCCCACAGCGTGGGCCGCGCCCACAGCATGGGCCGCGCCCCATGTGACCCACGAGTCGGCGGCAAGGGCGCCCGTGCCCCATGTGACCCACGAGTCGGCGGCGAGGGCGCACGTGCCCCATGCGACCCACGAGTCGGCGGCGAGGCCACCCGCGCCCCATGCGACCCACGTGTCGTATGGGTCGCCATTGGCGCGCCCCACGTCTTCTTCTGCGTTCTACGACCCATGCTACGCCGATCACACACCATATTACTTCACATTAGGTACACATGAGAACGAATGTACCACAAATAAAAAGATAGAAGTGTCATACACTACACAAATTCAGCAGTTAGCCCGCAGTATCGCAGATATTGCTACTTCTTCGAAACGGGTAAGCACGCCGCTTCCGGTTTTTGGTGGCCTTCCCACGGACTGGTTAGTTTTCAAAAGGTTGTATGATGCGACCAGTCCGTCGTTTTCGGCCTCCGAAAACCTAGCGAGACTTAGTGCTGCACTTCGCGGGGCCGCGCGCGACTCAGTTGCAGTTTTGCTAGCAGTCGCTCGCGACCCCTCTGAGGTCATTCGTGCCTTGGAGGCCACTTTCGCTCGGCCGGAACATATAATTCTTACTGAGCTTGCCATTATCCGTGCCTTACCGAAATTGTCGAACCTCGAAAACGCGAATGAACTCAATAATTTTGCTTGCAAAGTTAGAAATTGTGTTGCTGTCGTTCAACTCCTAGAGAGACCGGAGTATCTCGCTTCCCCTGAGCTTTCCAACGAGATCCTTGGCAAATTCACTCCGCTACTCAGGACTCGTTGGGGTGACTTTGCCTTTCGTCACGAGCATTCAGGTGAGTTTAGGTTGTCGCTGTTGTCAAAATTTTTGATCAGCGAGGCCGACGTGCGTTCTCGCTACGAGTATGTGGAGCCCTTCAAGCGTGATGGCCGAGATTTCAAGTACGTGGAGCCTGCAAAGCGTGATGGTCGAGACGTCAGATGTAAGCTGGTGACAGATTCCTGTCACACCACAGATGTTAATAATTTATCTTCACATGGTACTAAAGAGGTTAGTTGCTCTTATTGTGAAGTTCTGGGCCATAGAGTTTTAGACTGTAAAAGGTTTAAATCTCTTTCCGTCGAGAAAAGATGGGAATGGGTTTTGTCGAAAAAGGTTTGTTACAAATGTTTTAAAAAGGGGGGTCACACATATCGGCGATGTAATAAGTTTGTATGTAAAGAGAAGCCCTGTCGAAACATGAAGACTCATCACTCTCTGTTGCATCGTCATGTAAGTGAACCTTCTGCAACAGTGGCCTTAGTTCAACCCGAACCCGAACTTGAACCCGGGAGTTCTTCGAGTGGTAGCTCTTTTCCTGAGCTCGTAACCCACAGTCATACTGCACCTCCGCATCAACGCCCTCTACTTAAAGTAATTGCGGTCTCGGTATCCGGCCCCAAAGGTACGGTGGACACGTATGCCCTTCTTGATGATGGCTCCACCGCAACCTTGGTCGACTCGTCGCTAGCGGTAACCATCGGTGCTGAGGGTCGACGCGGCCACATGAGTATGGAAGGTGTGGGTGGAATGCGAAGGGATATGCCAGTGAGTTACGTGGACTTACAGGTTAGGGGTCGTCACAGTTCAGAGTCGTTTTTGTTAAAGGATGTTCGGTCCTTAGAAAGTTTGGGAATCTCCAAGCAATCTGTGGAATTAAACGACATAAAGTCCTTTGATTACCTGGCCGATATTTCTGAGACTCTTTCCTATGATGACGCCAAGCCCTTGATTTTGATTGGCGTAGATAATTGGCACCTTCTTTTACCCCATGCTACGCGCCGCGGTGCGCGATCACAGCCTGTCGCTGCCCTAACTGCACTTGGATGGGTCCTTTACGGAAAAGTTAAGTGTAGTTCTCTGCTATCTTCCCCAACCGAGTCTTTGAATCATTTTGTATTGAGGGATGTTTTCGTGGAAGAATCTCTCGATAATCAACTTAAAGATTACTTTCATTTAGACTCGATCGGAGTGGAGAAAAAAGATTACCTCGGGGAAAACGACAAGCGAGCGGTAGAAATTTTAGAGAAAACCACTCGGCGTCTTCCCTCAGGTCGTTTTGAAAGCGGCCTTCTGTGGCGCTCTGGGATTGATAAGCTTCCCGACAGCCGCCCCTTGGCGCTTGCTAGGTTTAATAGTTTGGAAAGAAAAATGCTACAGGACCCTACCTATGCGACTCTATACCAAAAATATATTCAAGAAACCTTGGAAAAGGGCTATGCTGAACAGTGCAATACTCCTCCTAGTGGGAAAGTGATCTGGTACCTTCCCCACTTTGGCGTGGTGCATCCACAGAAGAGGAAATTGAGGGTGGTGCATGATGCAGCGGCCCAGGTCCGAGGGCTGAGCCTGAACTCTCTCTTACTTCCCGGGCCTGACCTCCTTCAACCCTTGTTGGCGATCCTCATGCGCTTCCGAGAGGGGAAAATAGCGTTGAATGCCGACATTCGGGAAATGTTCCCACAGACCAAGATTAGAGATGAAGATCGCGACGCTCAAAGATTCCTTTGGCGCAGCGATCCTTCACAGCCTGTCAAAGAGTACCGAATGTCGTCTATGATTTTCGGCGCTTGTTCCAGCCCCTTCATGGCTTTATATCTCAAAAATAAAAACGCGGAGGAGCACAAGCAACAGTACCCTGTTGCGGCAGACGCTATTATTAGGAATGTTTACATGGATGACTACCTGGGTAGTGTTGATTCAGTGGAGGAAGCGGCAGAATTAGCAAAGGATATCGTCCATATTCACTCACAAGCCTGCTTGGAGATGCGTTCTTGGGTCTCCAATGTCCCAGAAGCTCTTTCACGTTTGCCGTGTGATTTACGCAACCCCAATATTTCCTCAGTGGCTGTCCGTATCCTCGGTGTGAATTGGAATGTTCTTGACGATTCTTTAGGCTTCGCAAGAGATTCCTTGGGTGATTTACCTTCGAAGCTGACGAAGCGTTCGGTTCTCTCATATTTAATGAGAGTCTACGATCCTTTGGGATTACTGACACCCATTGTCATCCGTGGTCGTATTATTTTCCAAGAGACTTGGAGGTTAGGCGTTGACTGGGATCAAAAATTACCCCAAAAGTTAGCAGAAAGGTGGACGCGATGGTTCAATGATTTATCAACCTTATTTTCCGGTTCTGTTTCCCGCCAGTACCTCCAAAATCAGTATACACGGTGCGAGCTTCATGTTTTTGCCGACGCAAGCGAACTAGCATATGGCTGCGTTGTCTATTGGCGTTTCGAGTGCGGCGGTGAGGAGGTGAAGCTTAGCTTAATAGGTGGAAAAGCTCGACTTGCGCCTTTGAAGCCTGTGTCCATTCCTAGATTGGAGCTTCAAGCTGCCCTATTGGCTGCGCGCTTCGCTAACTACATCACAGAAGCTCATAGACGAAAGCCGTCTAAATTATTTTTCTGGTCAGACAGTTTGACGGTCCTCAAGTGGTTACGTAGTGACGCACGTACATTCAAGTCTTTCGTAGCCCATCGGGTTGGTGAAATTTCAGAAATTACTCAAATTTCATGTTGGCATTACGTTCCCACCACTTTGAATATAGCGGACGACGCGACCCGTATAGACCATGATTTCAACGTCAATTCTCGTTGGTTTTCGGGACCCCCATTTTTACTGCAACCACATTCAGAATGGCCCAAGGAACCATGCAACCGCTCTCCTGCGGCCCTGAATGAGGTTAGACGTCGAACTCCTTTGGAGTTGATAGACTTAACGGTAGAAGCGACTGTCTTGCCTTCGCCAGTGGTTGCGGACCCCACTCGATTTAGTAAGTGGCTTCGCTTGCTCCGAGCAACAGCTCGGATTATATTTTGCGCGAAAACCTTTAAAGCGCTTTTGGCGAACCGACTTCCAAATTCTAAATTTTCTTTAACGTTGGATGATATTGAACAAGCTGAGGTTAATTTACTACTTAAGTCTCAATTAGACTCCTTTAAGAAAGAATACACGTGCGTTCAGCGAGGAAAGACCCTTCCAAAAAGCAGCCGTTTACGAAACTTAGCTCTGCACATAGATGAGTCCAAACTTCTACGCCTAACGGGTAGAATTACAGTGGTTGAAGATGTCCCAATTACGAAGAACCCAATTGTCCTCGATGGGAAAAACAGGATTGTAAGACTACTGATCGCCTCCGTTCATCACCAGATGGCCCATGCCATGAACGAATTAGTTGTGAACGAGCTTCGCCAACGGTTTCACGTTATCGGCCTTCGGCCAACGGTAAAGAGAATAGCCGCCGAGTGCCTCAAGTGCAAAATACTGAAAGCAAACCCAATCACACCGCCACTGGGTGATTTACCTCTGGAACGGTTAGCCCACCATCAAAGGCCCTTCACAAATGTCGGACTGGACTACTTTGGGCCGCTTCAGGTCGCAGTCGGTCGACGAAAGGAGAAGCGCTATGTGGCATTGTTCACCTGCCTGACTGTGCGTGCTGTTCACCTTGAAGTTGCCCATAGCCTAAGCACAGATTCTGCAATCATGGCCCTTCGTCGTTTTATGGCTAGACGCGGAACTCCTAAGATAATTTATTCTGACAATGGAACAGCCTTCGTGGGAGCCAGTCGAGAACTTGTAAAACTCTTTGGAGAGCCTGTGGAGGAATTTGCTTCAAACCTACGCATCGATTGGAAGTTTATTCCCCCATCCGCTCCTTTTATGGGCGGGTGTTGGGAGCGCTTAGTCCGAAGCGTCAAAACGGCAATGACCGCCACTTTAAAGGACCGGACCGTGTCTGATGAGGTCTTGAACACGATCCTCTTAGAAGCTGAAGCCATAATAAATTCGAGGCCACTAACCCACGTCTCGGTTGACCCGAGTGAGGAAGAAGCGATCACTCCTTTTCACTTCATTGGAGGGACGTCGTCGCCATATTCCATCTTGGCTCGAACTGAAGAGGCGGATCTCACCCGGCGTGTCAAGTGGAGGAAGGGTCTGCGTCTGGCAGATCATTTTTGGACTCGCTGGACGCGCGAGTATTTACCAAGCTTAATTCCACGGTCAGTGGTCAGCCCCCGGAGCCAGAACATTAAGGTTGACGATGCTGTCCTCATAGTTGACGGCAACTTGCCACGAGGAGTCTGGCCCCGAGGGAGGGTTTCAAAGGTGTTCCCGGGTAGGGACGGCGTAGTGCGCGTTGCGGAAGTTGCGACCAAAGGTGGAATTCTGCGTCGTCCCACCCGCAAACTTGTGTTGCTGGGTTAGTATCGCCACCCTAAACTGTTGTGTTGCCACACCGGGGTGACCATGTTGGCGATACAAACACTGGCAGCTAAGGTTTTTGAATATTTTTATATTCCATTTTACTTTGATATTTTTTTGTCTTTTTTACATTTTTAGTTGTCAATAAAAAGCTGAATCGAACGGTTTTGGTTTCTATTATACACAATGTAAATGTGTTCGTGATGTACTAGGGTTGAATCGAGGTTCAATTAGCCCTCATTGTTCTTTATTGTTAGTTAGACTTTTACAAATAAAATGAAGGCTGTATATACCAGACAAGGCTGTTTAGCTTTAGAAGCCTTTAGCTCTTTCCTTAAAAAAATAAAATTGTCTTTGGTTAATAACCTGTGCTTTGGTTTGCCAACCCCTTGACAAATGGTCACAGATCGGTCACACAAGGGGGGGTGAGGTAGCCTGGTAGCCTTCAGAGAGCGGCAGGGAGTGTTCATACTGTATAATTTCCTTATACTGTACATATACGTATAATACAGAGAGGTCAAATATCTACGTTGCACCAGTTTACGTGCCCTATCATTGAGGACCTTACGGGTTGTTAATATAACATGTGAACCGAAATGTACCGTTTGACAATTGGTTCTACTTTCAAGCCTCCACAGAGGAATGCGTGCAAGCAATTTGGCACTTTCACCTCACCTCATTCCCTTTAAGGTTCTTCAAGTTTAATGCCTGTTATTGCGCCACTGTAGTTGTCGGCTCACGCATTTCACTCGTGTGGGATGTTATTGTACTGCTGTGTTGTAATGTATGTGTCCATATTGTATATATGTATTTATCTACAGTAGCTATAATAAGTTTTTTTTATGTGATAGGTGGCAAACGAGCAGACGGATCACCTCATGGTAAGCGATTACCGCCGCCCATAGACAAGTGCGTTGCCGACCTTTGTAATGGGATGGGGTGATGGGGGAAACAAGGGGGAGGGGCTCCGGTACCCTCACTCACTCGGCGAAACACAACGCAAGCGTTGCTTTACGCCGGTTTCCTGTGAGGCCGTGGTTATCACTCCGGTCGAGCCGGCCCATTCGTGCCGAAACATGGCTCTCCCACAGTAAAAAAAAAGATATAAAAGTCACATAAGAAGGGTTACTGCATTGAGGAGTATGTGGTAGGTGTGAAATATTCCCAGAAAAGTGTAGTAAATAGGGATTGGGAATTTGGGACTGCTGTCCAAACTTCTACCCCATCGTCATTTTTCAAGTGAGAATGATGTTACAATAATAATAATAATTACGGATACGGATGTGTGGCAAGTGCAATCTACTGAAATCATCCCTGTAGTCCTGTCCGTTAATGGTTTGATCCCCGCTGACCTGGATCATAACCTTAGGCGGCTGGGACTTCGAGGCAGCGGCTATGCAAAAGGCAGTCCTCCTCGACAATGCCCAGATAGTCCGACGCTTTCTCACCTCGTCGCACTGACCTCCAGCCGACTGTGCTTCTGCTGGAGCAGCTCCTGCCACTTCGCCTAGCGCGAAGTGGTCAGAGTAGCCCAAATGTATACTTTCAAATAATAATAATAATATATGGGACAAATCACACACGGTCATCTGGCGCCAAACTAGGATTCCCTGTATCTTGGGAACCAGAAACTGATATACATACATAATACACCCAGACTCAGAGCAAACAATTCTGATAAAACGCTCTGAAATGAAAAAAGTTATACTGATTACCAATTCAATTAATTATTTATTAATGTAACAATGTTTCTAGTGTTTTTTCTGTGATCAGACACAGTAAACACAAACATCACAAAATCTCTTATTTCCATTCATTCATAAAAGAGAGAAACATATTTCGGATGATCTGTGCTCTGGTGCTCATCGGGATATCATTCTTTAATTTATTTTGTTATGTCAGACTACCGAAATCTATAAATAACGCTAGGCCAACAAAAATACTGTTTCTAAAGAACTATAAAAAAAAACAGAAATATTGTAAACAGTCTATTGGAGAATGATCGCAGACCGCCTAACAATGCCTCTTGCTTCTGTTCTGATTCTCCAAAATGCCCTTCTAATAAAGTCAAATTACGTAACCAGTAACCACAGACCAACTCAAGGCCTACAATAGTCCCCAACCCACCTGAGACAGTAAATCGTTGTTTTTTTCTGCCATGATCTCATAAGGGCCTTGACATGACACACGAGTGGAATGAACCTCTAATAATATCGGCCCACATAGCCGCATACGTTTGCCAATATACGTAATAGCGTCTAGTAGTAACGTACTATATTGTCTTGACTTAGAATTTACTAGTAGAGTCTCAATATACAAGTCTTGATTAGGTCGGTACTCGGTACTACTACTCGCTCAACACCTGCCGCCAAGTACAGTCTGTCTACGATCTTTTGACAGATGGATGACATTGACAGGGCGGCGCTTTAGTCGCAAATCTGACATTTCTTTCATACAACAGTGTAATTTTTCAAGATGGCGGCGTTAGTTCCGGCCTTTCACCACTTGCCAAAAGATCGTAGACAGACTGTAGCGTGCATTTGGACGGGTGGGGCAGGGTGGCCAACAGGTAGACAGTCTACCTAGACTTAGAGTCTACGGTACCTAGAGTCTACCGTAGACTCTCAAGGTTTGAAGTCACTGAAGTGATAACACATTTGCGTGAACTGAAACCATTTTAAGAATAGACGGCGACAAAAATCCTTTGCTAAGGTTTTTCATTGAGAGTTCACTTTAGGTACATAAAAAAATATCAATATTTTCTCTTTATATTTAACGAGCTTCATCATATTATGGAACGAAAATTACGAAAAGGCTTTTTTCTACGGAAAAAATCGAATCGTGTTCAGTCAAATCATCATATCAAATTAGAGTTGTGTTTGTTTATAAATAAAACCTAAGACAACATTTTTCCGATCTTCATGACACATTTTTAATATGTTTACTCTCTTATCTCTGTTATCGCGATATCTTAGAGTAAATCTCGGAGGAAACTGTGCCACAGATAGGGGACAGCTGATACAAGCGTTTGAGCATGACCTGGCCCTATAAACGTTTAATGGTGTACTATACGGTCATAAACAAGTTGTTTTATAGCTAAGATAGAGCCCTAGATCTTGACAAACCTTAACTGTTATTTACATGTAACCTGCTGCCGGACATGTTTTGACTAGTATCGGTAAATGGAAGGGCTTCGGACACATTTGACGGTTATTATTACAAACATTATAACAACACTAAGAAATCGCATGGTACTAATGACTCACATAGTCAAGACGAAACTCGTAATTTTTCCACTGTCATACTTTGCGGACCCACAAAACGGGAAAAGCAATGCACTAGAGTACCAACTAACGTATATTACAATATTATGTGGCTGTTTTACGCTATGCCCAAACACTGGTCAGCGGAAATAAACAGTTATTTCCCCCGACCGCCTTTGTGGCAAGCGTTTATGGTGACATTAGCGGGACGACAAAAGTTTTTAAAAGAGAGAAAGAAATGTGCAACTAACGACGCATCAAAACATGTATTTTCTTATTTAAGTTTAGAAAAAAAGCTATGGGTCTGTGACTTCTCTCGCGAAATGTGAGTGTGAATTCGTCTTCTTTTAAGTTGTGGAATGCCTAGGGGTGCGGAGGTATTCCATGACGGAGACTTTATTTATGCTCTAGGACCTATTCGCAACTGTAGATTCCACGTGTTCAACTATATTCTTTGGTTTAATACTCGTAGATATAAAGATAATAAAAGGTAAACTAATAACGCTAATACGAATAGCATAGTACGAAAAGCATTTACACCACCGGAGCTGGATGTTAAATCATTGTTTTCACGTGGAAAACATAGTAAACATTTTAAATAACGATTTGCTCTCACTACTTATATTCGATAACCGAGGCATTTGTTCGGTGTAGGCCGGGATTCTGAATGAATTGAACAGATTCGGGAGTGATTTTGGCGTCATACAGACCTTGCATGCCATCTCTGCTTTCATGTCCTACCAGCCGCCGTCTCAGCATGATCCAGGATTGACGGAGTCACCAAAGAGCCTTCAATGTGGCAGCATATTGTACCAAATTCATTTCATATTGGCACGTCGATGCGACTAGAAAAAAACTAATAAATCAATTCCACTCACAGCGATGCATTAAAAGTACGCCACTGCACAGTTAATATCCTGCGACATTCCTTTGCGACCATTCCTAGCAATCGTTAATGGCATAACTAGCTGTGTCACCCGTCTTCTGTCGCGACAGACCGACGCCGGCGCCGACGGGTCTCCATTAAATTAAGTAGTCCGACGTTAATTGAAAGATATTACGCTTGCAGTCCTGGCAGGTCGCTTATACACTTTTCAAGTGTAATTTTGAATTAAAGCTGGTTATAGCACAAATGCTATAAAATATCGTAGGTCTAAATTAGTCTAGCTTGAAATGACCAACTATTTGTGGTATTTCCTTGCTCTATCGAAATATGTTAGAAATTAGTATTAACGTCGATTAAAGAAATATAACATATATACTTAAATAAATTTTGATTTTGAAATGATTTACTTGCATATCGAGCCTTTTTAGAAAAACATCGTACCCAAGTGCACATTTCGGATTTTTAAAGCTATTTACAGTTGGTATAAAAAGTCTTCGCGCAAATTATAACCAGACAAATTGGAAATTACGTAGAGTTCAAGTCACTTCTAATTAAACAATTATCTCGATCTTATATTTGGACTGTTGTGTCATCACGCACCAAACATATTATCATACCAGAAGATGTCCACTATTAAAAGAACTCCATCGCGGACGACTGACCCAGCGGCTTCTTGCAAGTCTCATAAGATGATCAGTCCTCAATGTGAAGGGACATCTTCTAGGCCGCAGTTGCCAGACTGTGATGATGAACCGTAAATATGGCGTGGAATCCGTTTGATGGTTTTTTTAGTTGATTCTTTTGTATTTTCAACGTTTAGACACCGGGTTTTGTTGACTACCTAGCTTTACTTTAGACAACCTCACTTTAATTGTAGCTTTTCACATGTTTTAATCTAGGTTAAGTATCTGACATAATGCCGATGGCAATTGACATAACATTCCTTTTACTTCCTTGCGTGCGTTTATTTATAAATATTTCAGTTTTGTAATTTGCAGCACCTCACTTGATGGCTAGAGATGATGTTGTGTTGCCAAGGATGTTTCAAACATTGTAGCAACAGAAAACAGAGAAATACAAATAATGCATTGGACTCCTCTACAAAACCTTCAATAAAAGATTCAATATGGTTTGAGCTCCGCGCTCGGCCTAACTAAACCGAGAGTGCGATCGGTAGGCAAAAGTTATTCATGTATTCGCGTCGAATCGGATTTTTCTTGGAACCAGAAATTAGGTCGGAAACAACACGCCGCATTGGAAAATTACGCATGTTTTCTCAAGATTATAATTAAAGTAAATTTGTTGCATTTATAGATTTAACTAGTAAAAAGAAGCAAAGTGACGTCGACGGCAAGAATGAGATTTGAAATGAATGATGGCGATTATCTATTTCGTATCTTTCGCAATGAATCATCGAACATCGATTTTCATTCATGAAAATTATTGGACAAACCTTCAAAGGCCGGCAACGCACTTGTGACTCCTCTGGTGTTGCGGGTGTCTATGGGCGGCGGTAGTCGCTTACCATCAGGTGATCCGTCTGCTCGTGTGCTACCTATGCCATAAAAAAAAGAAGAACACCGTGGACCTTCAGCATATACTAAGGAAGCACAAAAAGGATAAATGATTAGCCTCGTTATTTAGCTACGTTGTGAGTAAGGATCTTTTTTTAACCGACTTCAAAAAAAAAGGAGGAGGTTCTCAATTCGTCGGATTTTTTTTTTTTTTTATGTATGTTCACCGATTACTCGAAGACGCCTGAACCGATTTGGAAAATTCTTTTTTTGTTTAAAAGGGTATACTTCACAGGTGGTCCCATATAAATTTTATCGAAATCGATTCAGCGGTTTTTGAGAAAATCAACAAAAACATACCAAAATTGGAGTTGTTGCGATTGAAGTCGGTTGTTTTTAACGTATTCAGCGTGGTCAATTATATTATCATCATCTCTCACTGCGTTGACACGGTACATCTCCACTACATTAGGGTTCGAACAGAGTAAACTTTTGATGACTTTTTTATCCACAACTTGTAATCCCTTGGCATAGTCTTACTTGATGGTAAGTAATAATGATGCCGAAGATGGAAGCGGACTTAGCAAGATTCTCCCACGCAATGGGGAGCTGGCTATCTTATCTCTATGCCGGAACATACCAATGCTATTAACTTTGACGTTTGGCGGCAAGACTTATAGCAGGGGGTGGACTTCAATGTGTCAGAGGGTGTAAAAAGTCGAATCAAATTGAGGTGTCGCCTTGTACGCAATCTATACATAATAATAATATTTGCTAGTACATTTCGTTCCCTCCCTCTCGAAACCCCACCGTTCTAACAGGATAAACACCAGACAAATCGATAAATCTGGAGCCAGGATGTCTGTTGACCCCACAACGCGTTTTTATCATCCCACTTAGATATATTATATGCCAGTTACAGCCGTTTCGAAAAGAGGTTATTACGTCTTGCCAGATCACGAAATACCTAGCCATATCGTTGCATAACTCCCAAAAAAGCTTAGGTTACTTAGTTAATTGTCTATTGCGAAGTTTTTTAAAATTTTGCGAAGTTTAAGAAAACTTGTTTACTAAGTCGTTTTTGTTGCTTAATTTAACAGCACTTCTTAAATACTATCGACTGCTTTAGAGAAAGGTTTACTGGAAGCTTAACAAAATCAAGTTTACACAAAAACACGGAAAAGTTATTTTCTACTACTTAATTTTCTAAATTGCAATGTGCACCTTAACTCTTACCTGAAGTGTTAAATAAAAAACAGACAGACTGCTACGTCTTCAATAGAATATTTGCTTTCATTCAAGCTTAACATTAATGAATGGAGCAGCTACAGCTTTCTACGAATAGCTAAACAGCTTATATTAATGAGTCATTGTGTAGTATATTTTGCTTGTATGTATTTATATTGTAGACTTTTTTCATAGTAAAATGAAAACAATGATAAGATATCGCTTTATTACCTGTTCACTGATAAGAAAATGATTGAATGGAGTAGTTAAACGCTTTATCTAGTTCAAAATGGCGTGGGTGCTGTTTATTTGTATATTCAATATGTATTAAATATAAATAAAATCCAAACTTGCACAACATTTCATATATGTATTTCTTACAAGGATTGACGGCAGTAGGTTAGGTATAGAAGCCAGAGGCTTCCAATGTTTCAAATTTAAATGTTTTTCGAGCTATTCTAATAATTTTTTTACATAGCAATTAACGAAGTTGCCAAATGCTTAACATCGCAAGGAAATCTAACGTCCAATTATTCAGATGCATACAAATGATAAATGCGCAGCTTGTGACCGTGACTGATGCTAAGTGCAACACCAAGTAAACAACTTCTATATCACTTATATAGACGATAGTAAAAGAAGATTGGGTCACAGAGTAGCCTTAGGAGGAGTTATTAATTCTTAAGCTTACGGCACAATAAGTGTATATGCATGCTTGCTTTAGCTGTTTGCTGTAATGTTTGTTGTTAAAAGTCAATAAATTGCTGTTAAAAGTTGTTTGCTTCAGACATTTACACTTTGGACTAAAATTTGACAAACTTATTACTATCTAGTCGAAATTTTTGACATCTACGTAGGTATTAATAGTCCACAACTCTCTTACTAAGTAACTCAGACTTCATAGCAACCAAACAAGATCATAACCACAAAACTACTATATAATTTGGGCAAAGCAATAAAATCATAAAAAGCCAGACGACTAAAATAGTCTCCTTGCCGTGACAATGTATCCTATGCGACCATGATGTCACGTCGCCAGGAAGCCTCGAATTGAGGCGCCGAATTCAATGGTCTGTCTGCGCTGTGATCTAGATTTAGTGCTAGTGGTGATGTCATAGGCTGTTTAGATTTGTGTGTGAATTCTAGTAGATTTGTAGTATTTTATTTTAATGAAAGGATAATGTAGGTAAAGGAATAGGAGGCGTTCTTAGACTTCTAGGATGTTACAGCCACTTTCCATCAGGTGAACTGTCAGCTTTAATAAACATCACACTATGTATTTCTGGCTTTACATTTACTTAACTTTATTTGAAAATTACTTTCAGAAGTAAATTATCTTTGCTCTAGTATAAAGGTGCAGTTTGCATTGTGAGAAAGCACTGAAACTCAAATTCAAACTCAAAATGTTTTTTTTATTTAAGTAGATGCTTTACACTGCTTTACAATGAAACATGGAAACTGAGAAAGGCCGATCGCACCCGCATAGATGCCTTCGAAATGTGGTGCTGGAGAAGATTGCTGGGGATACCGTGGACAGCACGACGCACCAACGTGTCAATCCTGCGTGTACTCAAGATCACGAAGAGGCTATCATCCATCTGCCTTCAGAGAATTCTTGAGTACTTGGGACATATTGCTAGGAAGAGCGGAGATAACCTCGAGAAAGTAATGGTTACTGGCAAAATAGAAGGAAAGAGACCGCGGGGCCGCAGCCCGATAATTTGGACTTATCAAATACGTGCCACTCTCGTTACCAACCTCCACGATGCTCTGCACATTGCTGAAGACAGAACGAAATGGCGAAAGATCATCACCGAAAAGTGTTGCTAAAGGGAGGTCACGACCCTCATCACTGAGGAATACGACGCCAGGAGGAGGAGGAGATGCTTTACACATGCTTTTAAATCCTCAATTTTTTTTCTACTTTTAATACTATTTTCAATATTTTTTTACTGTGACCAATTTTTATCCAATCCACTATTGGCATCATTCATCTGATGATTTGTTGATAATTAGATGATGGCAGCTTACCAAGGCTCAGAAAATACTCTAAAAACCACCAATCAAATCCCTCAACCTATTTAATACATAATCTTTTAATAAAAATTACCTGAACAACATTTATTCCCATGGATGGGCTCAAAGCAAATTTTAAAATAAGTCTCACGCAACCAATTTGTGAATATAACTATACATATAATATTCAAAGATAAAAATGACAAGCCTAGCTATCTACTTAAATAAATTGACTGGACAAACCTGTTTCCACGCGCAGACTGAGCGTTAACTTTTGCTAACAGATTAGTTATTTTATAGATAGATGTAGAGATAGATTCAAGTTAACCATTGCATGTGGTAGTAAATTGCTTTAAGGCCAAGCTATTCTCAACTCCACATAGAGTTTAATTGAATATTAAGACCTCAAGCACTGCTCAAGCGCTGCCTCAAGCAATACTTAATATTTTTTTGCCTTAATTTTATATTGAGACTAATTAATGTGATGAATAGATCTCAAATAAATAAAATAACTGACCATGTGCGAGACGGACTCATGCACCAAGGGTTCTATACAAACTGGGGATTAAAGGATTGGCAGACAGAAAGATGGACAACGAAGTGATCCTGTAATTCCTTTTTCCTTTTGAGGTACGGAACCCTAACAACAACAAAATAAATACATTTACCAAATACAACTGAAAATAACAACTAAAAACGTGTCTGCTATGACATTTGAGGAAAATAAAATGAATCTAATGTCACCTTGCACTCCAAAGTTTATCAAATTAGGGAAGTTAAAATGTTAATTGTTGCTTGAAGAGTGATTCAGTTACATCACTTCCATTTATAAATAATATTACCTTATGATGAGCACATCTCTAAATGTAAGCCATTTGAGGCATTTAAATGAATTATAATTAATTATTGCAAGAGTGAGTCAAACTGCTATTTTAGCCCGATCAAGGGCACGGTCAGGTTTTAACTTCCTTTTCACGGTTCATCTGAATTAGAAATAAGAAATTTATATTAGTTAAAAATTATATAGTTATAAGTTTGGAAAGCAAATATAATAAAATGTGAACAATTTTTTTTCTGAAGTATAAACAGATATGTATTTCTGAATTACTATTACTGTTATCACTAAATACATTAAAGTAGTAATTTAAGTAGAGTTAAAGCTATTGCGGAGACGAGGTGGGATTTCAAGTCATCAGGTGTAATTCATCATACCCTACTCCCGGTTTTTGGTACGACAGCAAGGTTTTTGTGTCACTGTTGGTGCTTCAGTCCTATTCCTAAAAACCTTCAGGTTCTCCTTCAGTTACGCTGTTATGTCTTTAAAATAAAAATATTTTATTCAAAGTAGGTAACAGTGTACGCTTTTCAAACTTCATTCTTTTATCTACCTAATACGAGGTTCCTACCATTCGGAACTCGTATACCCGCCATTTCGGGAAGTGTTTGCGGAGTGAGAAGAAACGACCGCCCTAAAGAAACTTCCTCCTACACATTTCTTTAAAAAGTCTTAAATTCTATTACATCTTAATGCTAGGTCAAGACATGATTTATATAATGTCATGTCTTGTATGGTATTGTAGATAAGTACATGCTCAAGTCAGTAAGTAAAATTATATTCATTGCAGTGTTGACTCCGGATTGTACAACACAATATATTAAACCAAAGCACTTGGTAAATCTACAAGGATTATTTGTATGTAAAAACCAAACTCAAATTATGGTCATATACACCGCTAACATTTATTATCCCAATAAAGACATGAACCCTACAGACATCTGTTAATGCTACAAAAATCTGTATCTTCAATACCTACAAAAAATATTTTTTTAATTTGATAGAATATTAAAGAACTTCATTTCATCAGGATAATTCGCAGCATTAGATCTTAGTGTGGACTTAGCCATAGCACAACCATGGCACTGCGCGCCAACTCGCCACTAGCGGCTACTTATCAGAATTGGGCCGAGCGGCCGGCGCCGCACCCAAGGAGCCCCTCCCCGCTTCGCTGCACATTCCAATAAGACGATGTTTTTTCGAATGATGCCTCAAATTTCAACACGTTTGCGATCTTTCATCACGACTGTTGAGGTAAAAATGATTTGTTGTGTGCTTCAGAACAACCAGAACAACGCAAAGACGTAATATGACGCCGGTGGAGAAATCGAAATTAATATTTATACAATGTAACCGAAATTCGCTGAGCTAATTTTATAAAACGCCACTGACCTGTTGATCAACAAGATCCCATTAAACGTCGAATGTAGAAAGCTGGGGACACGAATTTTCTCACGAACACACACCTCTGATCACGTAAACACTGTACCTGTCCACAATATAAAGGGAGACTTGGTAAACACTATTTTTCACCACAAATCCACCTTTACAAAACAATGTTGCACAGAACACCTCCTTGGTGGTGTAGTTGAGTTTCTCGTGTGAATAATTCGTGTAGAGGACTATCCACCGCGGTTTTCATTCATCGCAAACTGAAATAATTCGGGACGAGCGACTGTCGACTCGTACAACCGACGGACGAACTACGTAGTAGGACGACGGGTGCGCGGGTGGCAGGGAGCGCGCGTCATCCGCCATATTTGTCGATTACGTCATTGCAATGACATCATGTCATTTTTGTTACGTTCGGATACATTTAAAAAAACAACGAAAACGTTAAAAATAACAGCTTTTTTTGCAAAAATTGAGCGCAACACTAGTATTCAATCATTCAATCGTTCGTTCATTGATTTGAGGTGTGCTCGTTTTATTATAAAATGAATATACCCAGCATATAGCTAATTTCAAACAAGAGATTTCATCAAAATACATAAATTTAAATAAACTCCTTTCTTGCGTATTAATTTTGTATACATTTTGTTCAAGATTATAATTTTTATCCATATTGTAGGATAAAAATTAAAATCTTAAACATTTGCATTCAATCTGCTTTTATCAAAATTACTGCGAACGGAACGATCTTCTTCAGAAAATCAGATGACTGATGGATACAGGTTTGTCTGTTTTCGTCAATCGTTATTATCAATTTTTTGTACAATAGTTCATCCATAATTTCTGTCTACTAAATTATCTTTAGTTTACGTGTACAAAACATCACATCTGCAATGCAGGGTAAGTTCAACCATTTTGACGTACTTTATATGTTCGATACGCTCTCCTACAAAAAAGAATTGTTTTGTATAATTTCCTTGATTTCAGACAATAGACCAGAGTTATTGGAGGAGGTGAAGCTCTACAGAAATGCTAGGGAACGTGAAAAGTACGTATAAGCTCCTACTGATTACTACCGACCAATTCTTTAGAGCTAGTCTCTCTCTTGTTTGTGGAGCATCCAGTATTCTCTCCTACTGACCGCATCTAGATATTACTCAGTCTATAGAGCCGTGGATATCAAATAAAGAGGCTACTCTTGGGTTTTCTTACTGGACAGGCTTTTTACCCAACTACAAAATAGTAACTTTTGTTTGGGTCAGCCTATAGTCTGAATATTCTTAATAGATTTTTAATTGGAATTCTGGTGTTACTTAGGAAAATGCTAAATATTCGCAAAGTGAAAGTGATTAGCTCAGAAATTAGACCCTGACTTGGACCAGGGTATGCTGGCTTGTATTATTAATTTTAAACTTAATTCTTATTATTCACTGGATTTTGCTGTATTGGATGAGCTAAAAGTAATGTTATATTGTTACTTGGCAAATATATAATTGAATTGAAGATGTTTAGAAAAGAAGAAGAAATTTTTCAGTATTCTAGCATAAACTGTGCTGCATGCTTAGCCTCTTCTTTTATTAGTCCACCAAGATGTAATATTAATTTAATATCTTTCTAAACAGACATGATAACATGGCAGAGCTCTATGCGGTAGTCTCAACGCTGCAACACCTGGAAAAAGCATACATGAGGGACGTGGTTCGCGCCCAGGAATACACTGCAGCCTGCAGTCGGCTGCTCGTGCAGTACAGAGTGGCGTTCAAACAAGTGCAAGGGGATGAGTTTCCGACGATCGAGTCGTTTGTCACTAAGTTTAGAGTGAGTATTGCACTTTTGACTATTTAGGTAGTAATATCTTGATTAATAATAACCAGTGATCGGAATAGGTAGACTGTATTTACCTAAACTTTGCCAGAGAACAGAGATGTCTGTCGGAGACTTCCTTATACAACATTTTTTTCCGGGACAATTATCCCGGTCTTTGCAAAATCTACTGCGTGAAATTGTATGCCGTTTTTACAGTGTATTGCTGTAAATATACTTAAAATCTGGCGCATTTTTCATCTTGACATGTCGCCTAGAAACCGGGTTATAATTAAATTTTATATTTTATGAAACGCAATATAATCTAATTCCACGCAGACAAAGTCGCAGGTAAAAGCTATTTTCAAATAACATTAATTCGTAATGTACTTATGTCATGTCCGGGAACCCAGGACAATTGACACGGAAAAAATGTTGTCGTAAGCGAGTCTCCGCTCTGTTCCTCGAAGTTTAGGTAAATACAGTCTACCTATTCCAATCACTGATAATAACTGCCTGCCTGCTAACCTATAATAATAATAATATCTCCTCCACAATGCCCGAATTGTCCGATGCTTTTTCTCTTCGTTGCACTGACCTCCAGAAGACTGTGCTTCTGCTGGAGTAGTTCCTGCTGCTTCGCCAAGTGGGCCGAGTAGCGAAATGTATATGGAAAATATTAATAATAATAATAAATATTATGGCACATACTGTAGCATATTAGTTGTCTGGTCTGGAGGGGATAAATAAAACACTGTAAGTAAAATCAAATCAAACAAAAAGAATAAGTAGGAAGCATACATACATATACACTTTTTGAAGGTATTTATTTAGTCTTAATTTCCTGTCCTTCCTGAAGTGTTTGCAAAGAGAGAAAAAACTTCAGGTCCAATAAGATTAATATTTCTAAACACCCATGTGTTATTTCTCAAATAGTTGTCATCTCAGTGTGAAACAAAGGGGTTTTATCTATACCAAACTCATTAAAAAAAATTCAATGTTGTAATATTTAAATTCACATAACATCTTTGTTTCCAGCTGGACTGCCCCGCCGCCCTGGAAAGGATACGGGAGAACAAACCGAACCTGATCAAGGACGACAAGGGAAACACCAACAAGTACATCGCTGAGATTGTTTCTGTAAGTTAAGCAGTTTTTTTTTCATGTCATATTTATTTTATTCAACTTTAGTAATGTATTAATAAGTAAAAGACGAATTATATTTTAGAGCAAGAGTAATAATTTACATACTATTTGCTCATATGTCTGAATATCTTTCCCAACGATCCCTAGGGAACCCATAGTCAGTTTGCAAGGAAGAAATATTGATTTGCCCACACTAAGTATTTTTGGCCATTCCCCAGCTATTCATAACAGTGATGGACAAGCTTCGGCTAGAATTCCGCTCGATGGACGTCATCCAGCCGGAGTTGCGAGACCTGCGCGACACCATGGACAAGCTGGCCATGGTGCCCGACGACTTCGAGGGCAAGATCAAGGTAAGTCACACACAGACACAAGCACACACGCACGCAAGCATACACAAACAAACTCATGAATACACGCGCGCTAGCACACCCATACACATACACATTCATGCACACCCGCACGCACACACGCACGCACGCACGCACAAACGCACACGCACACACGCACACGCACACACGTACATACACACATGCAGGCACACATCCGCACACACGCACGCACATACACACACAACCATGCACGCACACACGCACACGCACACACTGTTTATAACGGTGACGGACAAGCTCCGGCTGGAGTTCCGCTCGATAAACACGAAAACGCCTTTTCATTGGCAGCACTGTAGCAATCTTTACCCCCAGGTGACTCAAAATAACAA
Organism: Coleophora deauratella; assembly: GCA_958295455.1. Lineage (NCBI taxonomy): Eukaryota > Metazoa > Arthropoda > Insecta > Lepidoptera > Coleophoridae > Coleophora > Coleophora deauratella. Next base: position 820,350 of record OY282401.1, on the reverse strand, counting down.
AAAATCCAAACTCCTTCAGCTTGCTTGCTTACATGAATGTGTATGGGGACGAGGTCCAAACAGACACTTGTTACAGTATTCGAAAACGAAACATCTAATTTGTATTTTTTATTCGTAAAAAGACTTACTTAGTTCTAGCCTAATCCAGTCTAGCTCCATATTGTGTGTGCATCAATGAAATAAATGTACGAAAAATGTACTATACATATTTAGTACCTTTACTTATTTATTTATTTATTTATTTATTTATTTATCTTCTTATAGCTATCTTTACAGGTTATATCCTAATGCGATAGATATGGAATAAGTATTACATACATTACACAAAAGCAAAGCAAAATATAGAAAAAAATAAGATCACATGGCATAACAAATAATATAAAAGGCCCATCTTGCGAATTCACATCTCGAACACACGAATATATCAGTTAACTCTGCCACCGCGTTGAGAGTCTGAATAGCTCTCGTGAGCGGCCCTTTGGCCACCAGATTGGTGCGCGCGGCGGGCACGGCCAGCAGGCGCGGCCGCCGGCGCCGGCGCACGTACCCGTCGGGCACGCACAGCCGTATCTGACTCAGTACCCCTGGGTTATACGTCATCCCCCTCAATACTCTCACCAAATATTCGACGAGAGTGAAATCCCTTCGTACTTCCAATTTGTTGTATCCGACCATTCCCAGTACGAATAGAGTGGGATACTGTTACGGACAGACGAGCGGCCTGATGTATTTAAGCATAGAGTTGATTTTAGTTTTGTTAAAATTGTATATGTGTGTTAGAATAGGACGGAGAACTACTGTTCCGTTCCCTCATCTGTTGGAGAGAGACAGAGAGATTTGCTATTTCTCTCTGGCCAATAAGGAAAACTTTGAAAATAATTAATAGCTCTTAAAGTCGAATAGTAAGCTTTGTTTGGTAATTATATTTGTATAGAACATGTTAGAATCAACAATAATTAAGTTTTAAATATAATGTAACTTTGACAGTTTAGCGAGAATTAGCTCGGACGTTGAAAGGGGTTTTTTATCATTATTAGTTAAAGTAATAGCGTCCGGCTATAATTAGCGAGTATTATCTCTTAAGAATGTAACACTCTTGGGGAATATGTAAAGGGAATAAAGATATATAAATAAATAATCGTAATTTCGTTATGTAAAGTGTATAAATGTTTTAGGTCATTTTATGACTAGAGTTTTATATGTATAACGTTTTTAATATGCTTGTATAATGTGTTTTTATGGTATAAAAGTAATTAGAGTGTTTTGAATTGTGAATTACAATGTTTGGGAAAAACCGTAAATTCATTAAGTAAATAAGGAAATTGGCGCATTAGCATTGGCCGATGTGTCACTTGAATTGTAACTAGTTGCGATAGGTAACTTTTACCATAAATATAACCGGCCTGCGAGCCGAACGTGGTTTCGATAATTTTGGTTTCGTCAGTTTTAAGTTCCTATTACTTTGAGTATTGTATGTTTTCGATCTCAATAAAGTTCATGGTAGCGATCCTACCACTTTGTCACCTCAAATCAGCGTTTTCATTCAAATACAGTCCACTTGACCAATACATTTGGTCCTTCGAGCCGGATCTGAAGTGGCGAAGAAGTTGGACTTCGAAGATTTGTTGCCGTCTGCCGCTGTACGGGACCTGCTAGCCTGCTGGGTTGAAGCCGTCCTGCAAGTGGAAGCTGTCGGTCCAATCTTCGAGATCGAAAAGCGGATAATTGGAACGGAGAAGACTGGAGCCGTCTATCGCTGTACGAGGCCTGCTAGCCAGTTCGGGTTGAAGCTGCCTACAAGTGGAAGCCGCCGGTCCAGTCATCGAAATGCCAACGACGAGGAGCCAGTCGGGTCAGAAACCGAAGGCCAACGAGGCACTCGTCATCGATATGCGGGCGCCGCGTGTATTCCGGACGCCGCCCGCATCCCCATCCGCGTCGCGTTCGATGCCGCCCGCGAGCGTGCAGGTCACCGAAGACCTTGGCTTTGCGTCGGGTTCCGCGTTAGCCACCGCGACGCCGCGAACGGAAGCGCCGCATTCTCGCCTTGCGCCGCTTGCTTCCGAGACCACCGCGAAGCCGCCGACGCGAACGGGAGCGCCGCACTTTCGTGGTGCGCCGCTCGCTCCCGAGGCCGCCGCGACGGCGCACCGGGACACCGTGTCCACGCGCTCAGCGCCGACGGTCCGCGGCGTACCCCCCGCCCCCGCGCCCGCGCTGCGCGGCTCGCGTTCGGTCCGCGAGGCGGGTACGCGCTATGACTACGCGTGCGAGCGAGAGCGCGCGGTCCGCGACGACGCGTGCGAGCGAGAAGGCGCTATCGGTGGCGCTCCGCGAGAGCGCACGGCTGACGTAGCAGCTACGCGCTACGACGACGCGTGCGAGCGAGAACGCGCGGCCGGCGGTGACGCGCTTACGCCCTACGCGTGGGAGCGAGAGCGCGCTATCGGTGACGTGCTTGCGCGGTACGGCGGTGCTCCGCGAGAGTCCGCGGCCGGCGTAGCGACTACGGGCTACGCGTGCGAACGAGAGCGCGCGATCGGAGACGCGACGGCGCGATATGACGCTCCGCGAGAGCGGACGGCCGGCGTAGCGACTACGGGCTACGACTCGCTACGAGCTGCTGACGTAGCGGCTACGCGCTTCGATATAGCGCCCGCGCTCGGTAACCGCGATGCGCATTCGCGCGATGGAATGCTGCCGCCGCCGCTGCTACGTTCCCGCGCCGGTTCGGTTCGGTCGAGGCGTACTACCGTTAGTATCGTGGCGCGTAGACGGTTGGCTGAGTACGAGGCTGAGCAGAAGCTAGTGGAAATAAAACGAAAGGAGCTAGAAATGGAAGCTTCTCTAGTTCGTCGAAAGCTTGCTGCAGAAATGGCTATGATGGATGAAGAATGCAACGCCAGCTTAGTGAGTGTTAGGCAACGGGAGACAGACCAGTTGCGAGCTAACAATCAGCTGCGAGATGAAACCCCTGCTGCTGCATATCCTGCACACCTGGATGGGCCGCGAAGGAGTATGCCTGCGGTGCGATCAAGGTCACCTGATGGAGAGCTGCTAGGGGGGGAGGATGGCAGGCAATTGGAGAGAGAGAAGGCGCATCGTGTTGAAGCATGGCTGGACAAAAGCGTCGATCAGCTGCGAGATGGCCACCAGTTGCGAGGCGTACCCCAGACCGCCCCTGCACTGCCTCAAGAACCTGCACAAAGAAAGGAGAGTGAACGTGGCGTCGATCGACTGGCAGACGCACTTGAGAATATTTTGACGCGAAGACCACCGCCACGTCAAGCCCAGGAGTTGCCTCTGTTTTATGGTGAGGTTGAAGGGTGGATGCTTTTCAAGGCCGCCATGGAGGACTCCACGAAACTATTCAGGTACACAGCAGCTGAAAACCTGACCCGATTACGGAGCTGTTTACGAGGGGAAGCGCGTAATGCTGTATCTGCGCTACTGTACACAGCTGCCGATCCGAACGTGATTATGAAGACGTTAGAACAGCGTTTCGGTCGTCCGGAAATGATTATGGACAGAACTCTCGGAGAGATTAGGAGGTTGCCACGTGTTGGAGCTACCGCCGAGGAACTCAACGACTTTGCGGTGAAACTTCAGAATGCGGTATGTGTCCTTGCTAATATTGATCATAAGAATTATTTGTTCAACCCGATGCTGACCAGAGAGGTCATCGAAAAGCTGAGCCCGCACTTGAAAGCCCGATGGTGCGATTACGCCGAGGAATACGAGGCTGCTAGCTCGAACGCAGTGAACAAGGAGCCGGGGATTGTAGTTTTGTCACGGTTCCTCATGCGAGAAGCGGGCAGATCGTTGCGTCACGCCTACTCTTATTCGTTAGCGCCGAAGATGAAGGAGATGCCGGCTCAGAAGTCGAGGCCAACTCCACCGCTGTTTAAGAGGAAAGAAGTCCTGGAGAGGAAAGGCGGCGCAGTTTTCACCACCACAGAGGAGAAACCAGAAAAGCGGTGCTCGTGCTGCGAGGGTGAGCATGAAATTGAGAAATGTCGGAAGTTCCTCGCGATGAATGGAGACGACCGTTGGACTTGGGTTAGAGGGCAGAAGATATGCTTTAACTGCCTGCACAAAGGGCATCGACGGTTCTTCTGCAAGAGTAAGCGATGCGGTGTGGATAGTTGCAGCTTACGGCACCACGCACTGTTGCATGCTAAGACTAAATCTGAGCAGAAGTCGGAGCCAGTGAAGACAGCAGAACCCAAGGAGGAACGTGTAATGTCAGCGTCGATATCGACAGCCATGCAGAAGAAGGGACCGGTGCTGCTAAAGGTATGTCCGATAATGATAACAGGCCCTGGTGGAGTTCAAATTCCAACTCATGCGCTACTGGATGAAGGGTCCACAATCTCGTTGGTAGATGAAGAGTTCGCGCGTATGCTGCAAGCTGAAGGACCTGAGCAGTCGCTTAATATTCACGCCATAACTTCTTCACAGCGAGCGGTTAGTAAACGCGTGAAGCTGAATATACGCGGCCGAGCAAGCGATGATGAGTTTACGATAGAGGCCTTCACGTTAAAGGATTTTCACGCCGGCACGCAGACGATAGACCGAGCCTGCCTTTCTTTCGACCATCTGAAAGGGCTGCCGGTGGAAGATTTAACATACGAAAGGGCAAGACCGCGGCTATTGATAGGCGCCGATAACTGGCCCCTCATCGTATCGAGGGAATTAAGAGTTGGAAAGAGGAACGAGCCGGTAGCCTCCCTGACTCTATTGGGATGGACGCTACACGGAACCTTACCCCGGGGACGAGCGGAACAGGAAGGAAGGGTTCTGCATCTGCGCATGACAAACGAAAATGATATACGGTGCGGTAATCCAGATCAGAGACTTGAGGATCTTCTTGAGAAGCATTTCGACATGGATTCCCTTGGAATATGCATAACTTCACGGCCGAAGAAATCTGACGAGCGGGCCATGAGAAGTTTCGAGGACACGGTGAGGCACACCAATGGAAGGTACGAGGTGGGGCTACCATGGGTCCACGATGATGTTAAGATGCCTCCGAGTTTCGAAATGGCCAGGAAAAGATTAAGTTCGTTGGAAAAGAAGATGGAGAAATCTAAAGACTTCAAGGAGGCGTACACAAAGCAGGTTAAAAACCTCTTAGACAAAGGTTACGCAGAGTTGGGAAACGGTGCCGAAAAGAACAGCAGTCTTTGCTGGTATTTGCCGCATTTCGGCGTTTCCAACCCGAACAAGCCTGGAAAGTTAAGATTGGTTTTTGATGCGGCTGCAGAGGCTAATGGTGTAAGCCTTAATGACCATCTTTTGGAAGGACCTGATTTGCTGAAGTCGCTGCCGGGAATTCTTTTCCGATTCAGGGAGCAGAGCGTGGCTATCACGGCGGACATCAGAGAGATGTTCTTACAGATAAAAATAAGAGCAGAAGACCGGCCAGCTCAAATGTTTCTATGGCGGGAGAATCCAGCGGAAGACATTAAAGAATATGTAATGACCTCGATGATATTTGGTGCAAGGAGCTCACCATTCCTGGCGCACAGTGTGAGGAGTTACAATGCGCGGAAACATGCCGCAGAGTGTCCGCTGGCGCTGAGAGCCATAACAGAAAACCATTATATGGATGATTACGTTGACAGCTTCGCGACGGAGGACGAGGCTCGAGCGACAATGGCGGAGGTTCGTCGAGTACACAAACAAGCGGGATTTGTTATCGCTGGCTGGGACTCCAACTCCGCGAAAGTCTTAAGCGATGTACCGGAAGACCTGCGGGCTAGGACGCCGAAGGAAATGGGCCAAGCTGCACAGAATGGTAGAACACTGGGCCTTATCTGGGCAGCCGATACAGATGAGCTCTTATTCAATACCAACATGCCGCGGGTTCCGGCCGAAGTGAGGTCTTCGGAGCGGTCACCTACCAAGCGCGAAGCACTCAGCGCGGTGATGTCGGTGTTTGACCCATTGGGCCTGCTGAGCTGCATCACTATATCCGCGAAAATCCTTATACAAGATCTGTGGAGGAAGAAAATGCTGAAATGGGACGACCAGCTTCCGGAGGGTGCGGCCGGTGAGTTTGCAGCATGGATGGCAGCTATTACAGACACAGCGAGCCTGCGCCTCCGGAGATGTTACCTGCACACGGGGGGAGTCCGAGAACGCCAACTGCACGTATTTTGTGACGCAAGCGAGCAGGCCTACGCAGCCGCAGCCTACTGGCGGCTCCAGTACGAGGATGGCTCGATCAGCGTTGTACTAGCGGCGGCGAAGGCGAAGGTGGCCCCTATTAAGACACAGAGTATTCCCCGCCTGGAATTGCAAGCGGCTCTTATAGGGACTAGATTGTCCGATTCGGTTATCAGAGAACACCGTGGTAAGCCGGACCGGACAATTTATTGGACAGACTCCACCACGGTGTTACAGTGGATTAGAAATGATGAGAAACGATTCACTCCATATGTAGCGAACAGGCTGGGGGAAATTGCAGAGAAAACGACGAGCAGTCAATGGCGCTGGACACCGACGGCGGAGAATGTCGCCGATGAGGCAACGAGAGCCAACGTCATTTCGAGAACCGCTACAGATCGATGGTTCATTGGACCTGCATTTTTATATGACCAAGAGGAAGTTTGGCCGAAAGAAGAAAGGCCTATTCAAGAGATTCTATCTTTCGTCAGAGAAGAGAAGAGCCAGGACGAATGGCTACCCGAGGTAAAACGCTTTTCTTCATTTGAGCGACTTATAAGGGCGACGGCTCGGGTACTGGCATTCCTTGACATATGTCGCCGGCGAGCTCGTCAGTTGGAGTTGCGACACGTCGAGGAGGCCGAACGACTTTGGATCGCGAAATCACAAAGAGATAGTTTCAACGAAGAAATCACCAGATTAGGGAGACATCAGCCTGTAAGTTCCGCCAGCCGAATAGTAAAGCTTGACCCCATCCTGGTCGACGGAGTGTTGCGCGTGCGAGGTCGTATTGATGCCGCCAACGCGGGAGGACACATAAAGCGGCCCGTCATCCTCGATGGGAAACACCCGTTCGTAAGGCTGCTGGTGGAAAATCACCATAGAAAGGCGCTACACTTGAATCGAGAACAAGTAGTAAATGACTTAAGACAAAAGTACTGGATTACCTCCCTAAGACCGACGGTGAGAGCCGTGGAAAAAAGTTGCAAGCTGTGCCAGGTGAAACGAGCAAAGCCGAAGACGCCAGTGATAGGAGACTTGCCAGTGGAGCGGCTGGGAGCATACGCGAGGCCATTCAGTCACTGCGGCGTGGATTACTTCGGCCCTATCGTGGTTACCGTGGGAAGACGGCACGAAAAAAGGTGGTGCGCGTTGTTTACATGCCTGACGGTACGCGCCGTCCACCTAGAACTCGTACACAGTTTGTCGACGGACAGCGCAATAATGGCATTGAGGCGGATGGCAGCAAGACGGGGATGGCCGAAGACCATTTTTAGCGATAATGGGACCAACTTTCGGGGAGCCGACGTGGAGCTGCGGTCTGCCGTGGAGGAGTGGGCGCCGGCGCTGAAGGACTATGCAATGCTGCACAGAACAATATGGAAGTTCATCGCACCGGGAGCACCTAACCAGGGTGGTGCGTGGGAACGAATGGTCCGGTCAGTGAAGACAGCACTCACCACAATCCTGCACGAGAAAAACCCGAAGGAGGAAGTTCTACTGACGTTGCTGGCTGAGGTGGAGAATTGCGTCAATTCCCGACCTCTCACACATGTGTCGGTGGATAAGAACGACCCAGAAGCCCTGACGCCGAATCACTTACTACTGGGCAGCTCAGCTGGATTGCCGACTACTGGACCGTGCACGCCAGCGGATAAGAGGATGTGGAGAGCTTCCCAAGGGTTAGCCGACGAATTTTGGCGCCGTTGGGTACGGGAGTACCTGCCGACGCTGCTGCCACGAGGGGAGAGCCGTGGCAGCCAGATCGAGTACAAGGAAGGCGAGCTGGTGATCATCGCAGATGAGACTCTGCCACGCAACGTGTGGCCGCGCGGCGTGATAACACGCATCTTCCGCGGCCCGGACGGGATAGTGCGGAATGTGGAAGTCCGCACTAAAGGAGGCATTCTGCGACGGCCAGTGAGAAAACTCGTCGTCCTCCGAGTAGAAGATTAGTCTGCGAAGATCTGCGACGGGGGGAGGATGTTACGGACAGACGAGCGGCCTGATGTATTTAAGCATAGAGTTGATTTTAGTTTTGTTAAAATTGTATATGTGTGTTAGAATAGGACGGAGAACTACTGTTCCGTTCCCTCATCTGTTGGAGAGAGACAGAGAGATTTGCTATTTCTCTCTGGCCAATAAGGAAAACTTTGAAAATAATTAATAGCTCTTAAAGTCGAATAGTAAGCTTTGTTTGGTAATTATATTTGTATAGAACATGTTAGAATCAACAATAATTAAGTTTTAAATATAATGTAACTTTGACAGTTTAGCGAGAATTAGCTCGGACGTTGAAAGGGGTTTTTTATCATTATTAGTTAAAGTAATAGCGTCCGGCTATAATTAGCGAGTATTATCTCTTAAGAATGTAACACTCTTGGGGAATATGTAAAGGGAATAAAGATATATAAATAAATAATCGTAATTTCGTTATGTAAAGTGTATAAATGTTTTAGGTCATTTTATGACTAGAGTTTTATATGTATAACGTTTTTAATATGCTTGTATAATGTGTTTTTATGGTATAAAAGTAATTAGAGTGTTTTGAATTGTGAATTACAATGTTTGGGAAAAACCGTAAATTCATTAAGTAAATAAGGAAATTGGCGCATTAGCATTGGCCGATGTGTCACTTGAATTGTAACTAGTTGCGATAGGTAACTTTTACCATAAATATAACCGGCCTGCGAGCCGAACGTGGTTTCGATAATTTTGGTTTCGTCAGTTTTAAGTTCCTATTACTTTGAGTATTGTATGTTTTCGATCTCAATAAAGTTCATGGTAGCGATCCTACCACTTTGTCACCTCAAATCAGCGTTTTCATTCAAATACAGTCCACTTGACCAATACAGATACATCAATGGATAGAATGGATAAACCCCGTACAGCCGCAAATACAAATGTCGCGTGAATTTGTTTTGAATTCGCTCCATCATGGTGCTATATTTGGCTTCATGTGGAGCCCATACGATTGCACCATACTCCAAGTGACTTCTGACCAAAGCGTCATATAAAGCCTTTATTGCCAATAAGTTTGTGAAGCCACTGGTCTGTCTAAGAATAAAGCCAAGGTTCCTATAAGCCTTTTTACAGATTTTGACTATATGCTCCCTAAAGCTCAATTCTGTATTAAGGTGAACTCCCAGGTCGCGCACTTGGCCTACTCGCTGCATCACCACCTCGTCCACCTTGTACTCGTGTTGTAAAGGACGCCGAGAGCGACTGAATGTGACAATCGAGCACTTGGACAAGTTGAAGTAGAGTTTATTAACTTTGCTCCATTCCACCACTCTGTCAATGTCACTTTGGAGGCGTGCGCAGTCTGAGTCATCCCCAACCGCTAGCAACAACTTGAGATCATCAGCAAATAACAAGCAGGTTGCATGCTTGACTACTTCTGGCAAGTCATTGACCATGAAGTTAAATTCGAGTGGTCCCAAGTTGCTGCCCTGGCTTACCCCAGACCTCGTCAAGTACGGCTCAGACTCGCAACTATCATAGTCAACAAACTGCCGCCTATCTCTCATATAACTAGCAAAAAATTCCAGGAGATGCGGGGTGCAACCGACGTCTGCGAGTTTTTTAAGTAAGATGTCGTTATCGACAGAGTCGAACGCTTTTTTGAAGTCGAAATAAGCAGCGTCAACTTGCACACCCGCATCTACGGCTGGCGCCACATAGCTCATGAAATCCAGCAGGTTTGTGGTGGTGCTGCGCGCCGGCCGAAACCCGTGCTGCGCCTCCGACAGCGCCCCCTTCACCTGCTCATAAACGCTGCGCTGGACAGCGGATTCCAGCACCTTCGCCGCTGTCGACAGCACCGCCACTGGCCGATACCCACTGACGTCTGACCCAGCTCTGCCCTTCGGAACTGGAATTACTCGAGTAATTTTCCAGCGAGCGGGAAAGTATGCAGATTTTATGCATACATTAAAAATGTGGTGCAACGGCTGAACCAGTACCCTGTGACAATCCCTAAACAAGAACGGAGGTATCCCATCCGGACCCGTCGAGTGTTTCGGCTTCAGGCGTGAGAGCGCAGCACTTACTTCATCCACCGTCAAGCCGGCGAGACTCACTCGCGCGCTGCTCGCGCTGGCGCTCGCCTGTGCTGCCGCGACGTCCAGCTTCGCCGGTTTCTTACTGTATACAGACTGGAAGAAAGCCGCAAACTCTGTAGCACACTCCTGTTCATTTAGCGTTTTCCCGTCCTTCTCAATACTATGTTTGCTCTTAAAGCTTTTCCTAGAACTAATATATTGCCAAAATGATTTGGGATCCTTTGCAAATCTAGTCTGTATTTTACTAAGATGTTGTTCATGCGCTTGTTGTATTTCTCGTTTTACGCTCGCCCTACACCTAGCAAATCTCTCGTAATCACACTGAAGGTTAGATATTTTGTATTGCTTATGTAGATCCGCTTTTAATTTTATAGCTTGAATAACATCCCTCGTATACCATTCCGGATATTGATATTTTGATTCATAGCCTTTTTGAATTCTTCTCGGAACGCATTCATCTAAAATAGTATTAACAGTGACATAAAAATAGTCTAAAACTTCTTCGGGCTCATGCATTTCGTACATGAGGCTCCAATCCACTGACGCAATCATTTCATACAACGACGGATAATCCGCTTTAAAAAAATTCCATTGAGGTCCGATTCGTGTCCTATGCTGCGCTGGCCGGCGCGCAGGGCTTGCACTGTCACGGGACGCAATGGGCATCCGCACGGCGAGCGGTGGATGCAGCGGATCTGCCTTTACGAGAGCCTCGTCTGCCGCCGCCGTTACTAACACCTCCCCTCGGGACCCCTCACTCAACACTAGATCCAACTGACGGCCCATGCTATTCGGTGTTTTATTATACTGTGTGAATTCGCAAAATGAGATAAAGTATTCATAATAATTATTTACTGCTGCTGGACTAGAATATAAATTAAAATCTCCTAATACCAAAACTTCCTTGTACATCGTGCACAATTGTTCTATTATTCTAAATAAAACCATATACTCATTTTCACTACTACCTGGTGGAATGTACAAGCAACAGCATAAAAACAAAAATCTACTTTTTAAATGTTCTTCACTTCATTTGTTTAGGTAATTAAAAAAGTTAAACAATCTTGATGTCTTTTTTTCTTGAAAATTCTCAAACGAATAGAATGTATTATGTATTTAATAGAAATGCAAACGAAACTTAGTATCTACGTTTGCAAGAAATATCAGAATTTAAACATGTACATATGAATAAAAAGGACATGTCAAGTCCACTTTTATTTTGCATATACTGCTGAATAGATATTTACGGCATATTTACTATATAGGGTGACTTTAAATTAGTTCTTGATACGAAAGGGTATGCATGTGCTCATGATAACAAACAACTTTCCCTATGAAACCCATAGTCAAATCGCAAAAAAAATTTTGGACTCTTCATACAAATTTGCCCGGTCAGTTGCTCGATTTGTATGGAGACTCCAAAATATTTTTTGCGATTTGACTATGGGTTCCTTAGGGAAAGTTGTTTGTTATCATGAGCACATGCATACCCTTTCGTATCAAGAACTAATTTAAAGTCATCCTGTATAAATATTAAATATACCTAAAATGGGCTTGAATGAATACTCAAAAATACAATTTTGCGGACTATAATTTAGTATATACATAATTACACTAACAGTTGAATACCCTATTGGTATGTTGACAATGGATGACATTCCAGGTGCAAGAGTGGCTTGACAAGCTGTCAGAAATGTCTGCATCGGACGAGCTGTCGGAGGCCCAGGTCCGCCAACTGGTGTTCGACCTGGAAACCTCATACGGGGCCTTCAACAAACTGTTGCATAGGGACTGATGCAGGTGTCAGGTGCTGTACTGATCAATGTATTTTTTTTAATCTACAATTTGTAAGCCCTTGGCATCATCTCACCTGGTGCTGAGCAATGATGATGCCAAAGAAGCGGGTTACAAAGATTCCTAATGCAATGGGGAACTGGCTATCTCCATGCTGGAACGCATCAATGCCGTTAATATTGATGTTTGGTGGCAAGACTTAGATAAGGTGGTAACTAGCCAGGTGGGCTCAGAAAATGCCATACATTAGTAATGTTACATTACATCACAGAAAGTAAAAAAAAAGTTTTAAGCATACATAGCTCTGTACTAAGTAATGGAAACAAACAATAGGATAGTTTGTATCAACAATTAATAATGGAACATTTTTCACTAAATAGGTCTTGTATGCGGGCAGCGCAGGTCTGGTTGGGGGGGGCCTTTTTCCAGCAGTGGACGACTTTCGGCTGATGATTATGTGAGGTCTTGATGAGTATGGAAATTATTATAAAAAATCGTGACGTCATAGTTTTATATTATATTTCAAATTTTTTTTAACAAATTGAAGTTTTTAACATTTTATAAAAAAAACAGATGACTAGCAGTCAATGAGCCTATATTTATGAGGTGCTGCTATAACTACAGGGCCATAACTCAGCTTATGCTAGGCTCGGGAGCGAAGTAGAATTCTGTTGGTACCCTCAATTGTCAGTTAGGCGCGGACACTACAGTTTACATCAACTATACATATTACAAAACAAAAGATGTACATAATTACAGATTTAACAAAAAATACATTTTTTTTTTGTTTCAGGTACATAAAGGAGCTCAAAGAATGGCGTTGTTCTACACAGAGTCGCATGTTATCTTACTATTACATATTATACACTATTTTTCAATATGAGTGACATTGGAAACTCGATTAATAAAATTGTATGTTACAGTAATACATATTTAGTAAGGCTTAGAGGTCGTCCATTCATCACGTCATGTTTTTTAGCAACTTGAGACTCCCCCCCTCCCCCCCTCTCGCCTGGTGATACGTGGTGAGGTTTTAGACTGGACCAATCAAGTAGCTTCATTCTCACCCACCATTAAACGTTTCATAAAATCTCTGCCGCTATTGGTTGATTGATTTCGCGCCTGATTCAGTGAAATCGTCAGCTGTCACAAAGCTGTCACTGTGCGTTGATTGTTTCGGGTGTTTTCGTCGATAGTTTGTTCTTGTCTGCGCGAACGAAGATTACAGACGCACCTTATTTTTTGTGTACTACTGTAACCCTTTGACCGCTACGTTACTCTGTGACCAATCATGCCCATACCGCTAGTGTCGGCTCTTCAGCCGACAAAAATTTATGAAAATCTCAAATCCTGGCGCCAGTGGCACGGAAACTGGTTGTCGGCTATGGTCGGCTGTGGCGGTCAAAGGGTTATAATCTCTGGATCAACTTCAAATCCAGCAAGCTGTTTGGTCACGGATGGTAGAAATGAAACTGCCATACGTATAAACCTAAAAATATTACCCTCCCCTTTAGAAGTTGGGTAATATTATTTAAAGGCATGAATATTCATTAAACTAAACAGCTTTTTCCCAAAAACCTTCGTGATCATTTCGCAAATATAACTTTTCACACAAACATTGCTATGCTACTCATAAGAATAGGGTAGATGATTAGTCATTTGAGTTACTTTTTAATATCTGTCAAAAACGATATTTTGTTCTAAAAATGTTTGTAATACGTAAACGTGACGTCATAGTTTTTCGGCGTCATTGCGCTACTTGTTTTAAAACTTTTGTTGATAAAAAATTAAAGATGGAATAAAAAACGACACTAATAAGGTTTTTCGAAATTTTATTGCGAGATCAATTTTGTGAACGATAGTTTATAATTTATTTTTTATGCAGTCATCTTCCTAGTTGTTATAAAAAATAAAACATGAACCCTAAAAACATTACACTCCTTTTTGGGGCAGTCATGTAAAAACAAATGCGAAATGCTAATGTCTTTGGAGAAACTTGTTTAGTTTTTCTCACTTATTTTAAATCACTCTGTATTAATACAGGATGTACGTACAGAGTGTAACAAAATTGGTGTAGGACCCGTTAACTGGGGATTTTACTCATTGTACTGAACAACTTTTGTTCTACGACTTTGCTTAAATCGCAAAAAAATTTTGGACTCTTCGTACTAAAATGGCAAAACAGATGATAAATTTGTATGGAGAGCCCAAAAAATTTTTTGTGATTTGAGCAAAGTCGTAGAACAAAAGTTGTTCAGTACGATGAGTAGAATCCCCAGTTAACGGATCCTACACCAATTTTGTTACATCCTGTATAAAGTACCGCCCCAGGTACCTTCAAACAGGATGTTCTTACTTATAAAATCGAACAACTTTGGAATATGGAACTTATACTTTTCCAAAAAAAAAAAATGACTTTTCATATAGTCGGCCAGTTTTATACGTTGAGTCCAAAACTTTTTCCGTATGAGAAAATTAGTTTAGTTTTATGAGTTTATTTAAGTTTCCGGAAGTGCTATTTTACACCCTACATTAATTGGGATTGTTTGCTCTGAGTCTGGGTGTATTATATCTATATATGTATGTATTTAAAAAGTATATGTGTATGTATATCAGTCTCTGGTTCCCAAGATACAGGGAATCCTAGTTTGGGGCCAGATGACCGTGTGTGATTTGTCCCGGATATTATTATTATTGGAAGTTCTTATAAATAAGTCGACAATACATATTGGATACTACCTATCGTAATTTAATTAAATGTAATGTAATTATAATATTATTAAACTTTAAAATATACTTAAGATATTTATAATGATATATTTTGAATTTTATTTTTTTATCCTCCGATTTCTAACAGTATTTTTGCATCAGTCCTATCTCACTAATATTATAAATGCGAAAGTATGGATGTTTGTTTGTTTGTTCCGCTTTTACGCCGAAACTAATGAAAGGATTTGGATGAAATTTGGTAGGTAGATAAAAAAAGCACTCGGCTAATACATAGGATACTTTTTATCCCGGAAAACTTATAGGTTCCCGGTGGAATGTTAATAAACTCAAAATTTCCACTTCGTCACTAGAGGGCGCCACCTTAACATTTTCTTTCTCTCTGGAGTAATTTCTAAAGTCGACGCAGACGAAGTTGCCGGCGGAAGCTAGTTATGAATAAAATTAAGTTGAAGTCTCTTAAGAGGTCGATTAGGATAAAAAAAACATTGATGACAGCCTCCCAAGAACTACATGTAGGTACATATAATGGTTAAGGAGCACTTAAATTATTGCCCCGTTTAAAAACTAAACAACTTTAACAGCTCACCTCTTGTCGGTGTACGTCACACCGTTCATTTTTTCAGGCCTTCTCCTTAACTGCAGCGTTAACTCAGGAATGTTCACAGAGGCTCGCACTGACTGTTTTCAGAGCATTGTGCGCAAAAGAGTAGCCTCCCTGATGTGTCGCGTGCGAGACAGTCGCAGCGGCCTCTTAAATACCATACTGGAGCGGGCAGACTGTCCGATTGTGCGGCACTGGAACTCTGTGCAGGGGTGGAAAAAGGTGTCCGTTACCCCAGCCAGAAAATGTCGAATTTCGTCATTCGAGTGTAATAGATAATTAGTTGTCCAGCTTCTGTAATTGTTGCGCATATTTTTGAATTTGTTCTGCTGATAGTTTTTTAGTTATTTGCCAAAAACATATCTGGCTGCGGTAACGTTACCCCAGCCAGACTATTTTTGATTTTTTGGGTATATTAAAATAAAAATTAGCTAAATAATTAGTAGTCTAGACGAAGTAAATGTTGCGACTTAATTTGTGCTGATACGTTTAACGGTTGCGAAGTTATTCAAATTCCGGCTGGGGTAACGTTTGCAGGTTTGCTGGATCTCTGAAACGGTTAAGCGCACATTTATATTTTTTCGTATACCACTTCTTATGAATTAGTTCTAATTTGTTCATCAATAAAAAAACAACAATAATGTACCGTTTAAAAGTTATATAACTAAATAGAATTTTCCTTTAAAAGGTCCTAGCACGACGAATAAGAGCTCTCAAGACTCACTCAAAACGTTATTTCGTAGCTTAAAGCTGGCTTCAAATGTTTGTGAATTTTTATAAGTATACTGTAAGTAATTAATAAGTTATGATGAAATTTAATTCAGTTGGGGCTACGATATGCAGTGGAGTTGTTTGATCGCCGATTGACAGAGTTTCTTGTGGTTTTTTAAACTGAATGTTACGTCAACAATTAGTTGCCTAGTTCAATTTCGTAACTTTAAAATTTCAGCGTTCTACATTGAATAATTAACGAGATAATCGAAAAAGAGACATTGTGAAGTTGAAAATTTTTAGAGGGCGCGTAGCGTCAACAAGTACCTCCCTACAATCCTAGAATAAAATTAATAAACAGTGATAAAAAATAGTAAATGTGTTATCATAGAATATGTCTAAATGTAGTGAAGTGCGTCTATCGTTATCTTTGGAAAATATCGCCTGGTTTTCAAGACATTTGATGATTTGTGTTTGGACTATTTTCATGAGTAAAAACAATTGATTAGTGCATAAACATTGTCAAATTCACTGTTAACATTCAAGTAATCTAATCTTAATCGCACTGAACACGTGAAAAAACAGTGAAAGTGATCAAATTAGTCAAAATTCTAAATTTACCATATGACAGTTCGTTAAAATTTTTAAATTCTCAGTGATCGATCATGTACTTAAAGTGTGATTGTTAGTTGCTAAGCACAGCTGAGAATTGAATGACTCATGCTATGGTCAACTTTCTGTGTATACCGGAGCATAGGATCTTAATTTTTGCAGTTGTTATATTAGGGCGCATCGGACTAGTGGTTACAGAGCGGACTCTCTACTTCACGACTTCGGGTTCGATCCTAACATCACAATGAGGAAACTTTTTTTTATGGTTTTTATTGCTTTTTCCTTTTTTTTTTCAAAATTAATTGGAAAAAGTTGTATTAATGCCAATTTACACACAATAAACTTTATTTGAAGTATTGTGCTGCCACCTATCGTGATTTACAAGAACTAAAAAACTTCAAGATGGCCCGAGTGTGCACGAAATGTACCCAACTGATAAGAGAAAAGAGACAATATATGACGTGTGCGAAATGTAAAGGCTTCTTTCATTTACCATGTGGAAATGTTGATTTTAAAAGATTCGCCATTATGACACCCAAAAATAAAAAGGATTGGAAATGTGACGCATGTTGGTCAACAATCAGAACTTTGAAAAGCAATGTTCGTACTCTACCTAAAAAAACAGCGAAAAAAGTAACTACACCGATCCAATCCGATTCATGTCAGATCCAATCTAACCCGCCGGTTACTTCTACTGATAATTCTTCAGGGACCCAAGAAGAGGAAATGAAAGTGGTAATAAATGTGTCCACAGAGAATTCTTTTAATTCTTTACTCTCGGAAATGGAAGAATCCGAAGAGGAGAGCGGTAATGTCACTTTCTTTCCGTTGTCTTCCAAAAGCCCGGGATTAAACCGAAGTTGCCCTGAAATCATAATAAAAAGTCATCTTGATTTAGAAGCTATGCAGAAAAAAATACAAGAGCTGCAAAAAAAATATGACTCTGCTGAAGAACAAATAGAAATCCTGCTCGCGGAAAATTACACCATGAAAAGAAAATTAGATGAATATAAATCGAAACTGAATAATTTAACAGCAACATACAAGAACACCACAGACCTATCACCGCACTCAAAAAGTATGACCAGTTCGAACCGGAAAAAAATTAATAAAGTAAACAATAAAATAGTCACACCAATACCTAACTACTCCATATCACAAAAAGAAGCTCAAGCGGTATCGTCCGGGCCCTCCGGGTCCCAGAGCGTGAAAACGTCTACTAAGGGGCCAGAAGCCCAGCCCGTTTCGCATCGTGCAACTTCACCTATCAAGAAGGGCCTACCCCAGCCGCACAGACTTTCGACAGTGCCTGCGCCTACTAACAGAGATCTAGAGGAACATCAACCGTCCAAAATATGTATTATCAGTAACTATAACAACTACACTTTAAAGTTACTTGACCAAACATACCCTGAGGGAAATAAATGTACCTATCTATCGCCGGGTGGAGGTGTACGTCAGCTCTTTCAAGGACTTCCAGCCAAGCTTCAAAATTTTACCTACAAAGACTATTGTATTATCTATATTGGTAGTAGTGACTTTAAATACTCTACGAATTATCACGATTTAGTAAAATTCATAAGACAACAGTTACTCGATGTTCAATATACTAACGTTATAATCTGCTTACCGACGTTCAAATTAAATAATTATTCTAAAATTTACAACACACGAATCGAAATATTTAATAATTTATTATATTTTGACAATGTATCTCACGAATACGCTTTTTTGTTGGATTCTAACTTAAATCTTACCTATACCTATGACATGTTTTATTGGTCTGGAAATGTAAATAAAACAGGATATATAACAATTTTTAATGACTTGTGTGCGCTAATCAATTATATTGATATCACATCGGACACTGTTATTGAGACTCCTTGTTTGAATGAAAGCGAGTTTTTTCGTGAATTCTAATAATTCTAATAAAACTTTTCATATAATGCATCAAAACATTCAGGGTGTTCTTAATAAACTCGATTTTATAGAGGCAGCGTTGTTAGATCTGAAAATGAAGGATAGAGATATTGACGTTTTATGTCTCAGCGAAACTTTTATTCGTAAAGGAAATGAAGATAACCTGAAAATTCCAGGACTTAAACTTGCTAGTTACTTTTCACGTGTGAAAAATAAGAGAGGAGGCTCCTGTATTCTCCTTAAAAACACCTTAACCTACAAGCCACTGCAGGTCTGCCAATGCTTATGCGAACCAAACATTTTCGAATGTTGTGGTGTTGAAATCACTGACCATAAGTTAATTGTTATTAATATTTATCGTGTTCTCCACTATAGTTATGAGAAGCCATTTCTGGGCCGTCTAGAGACTCTTTTACACTATCTGACAATTAAAAAAAAACAATTTAAAATAGTATTAAGTGGTGACTGGAATTTTAACATTTTGAAAAGTGAAAAAAAGGTCACAGACCTTCTCAGTTTATTGAACAATCACAACATCCAATGCCAAATTCAAACACCTACAAGAGGTAACTCTAGTATAGATCAGATAGCCACTAATTTTAAAAGAGTGAAATCTGATGTGCTTCCACTGGCCCTCTCAGATCATGAGAGAGCTCAAGTTATCTCATTCACAGTGAAAGATTTTAACTTCAAGCCCTACTTTATAAAAAAAAGGGATTATTGCTATGAGAATTTAAGTAAATTTAGTAAATATATGTCCTCACTATCTTATTCAGAAGTATTTAACAAAACAGATACAAATTCAGCTTTTAACGAATTTCATGATGTCCTTTCTCTGTTACATGATTTATGTTTTCCTATCATCCGGGTAAAAGTATCAAGAAAATGTAATCACAGGTGGTTAACTAAAGGGATACGTCGATCATGTATTAATAAAAGAAAATTGTACTTGAATTATAAACAAAATAGCACTAACAAATCAGAAAATAAACGTAAATACTGCAAGTTCACTAAACTTCTGAGAAAATGTATAGGCAAAGCAAGACAGTCATATAATAAGAATAGGATCAAGAATGCAAAAAACAAATCCAAGGCCACTTGGCAAGTCATAAACAGCCAAGCGCCCTCTGAACCTAGTCAAATTAATGCCTTAGAAAAGGACAGCGTTATATTTTCCGACCCTTTAAGAATAGCGAAACTTTTTAATGATTTTTTTATAAATAATACCAATAAATCTACCCTCAATAAGTCTAACACTAGTAACTGCACTATACCTATGCTATCCCAAACAATATTTCTCAGACCCTATAATAAAGATGAGATCTATGGAATTTTAATGTCCCTCAATAACAGTAACTCTGTGGGAGTAGATGGTATCAGCACGACAGATTGACGACTTTTACGGCCACACACAACATTCTGAACCATTGCCAGTATGGATTTCGTAAAGGTAGCTCTACAACTTTGGCCTGTTTCAACTTTGTAAAATTTGTAACAGAATGTATAAGTAATAAGGCACCCATTGTGTCCCTTTTTTTAGACCTAACGAAGGCCTTCGACTTTGTTCATCATGAAACTTTATTAAACAAATTGTATCATTACGGAATTAGAGGAAACGCTCATAAATGGATAAAAAAATATCTATCGGACAGACAACAATGCATAGAAGTACAACGTGTTAGTAATAATGAACTTCTAAATTTTAGATCTGATTATAGATACAATCGCTGTGGAATCCCCCAGGGCAGTATTCTAGGGCCATTCTTATTCTTACTTTATATTAACGATTTGCCAAATCATATTAAACACAAATGTATAATGTTCGCTGACGACACAACACTATTAATTAAACCTGACATTTCAAATAATCTGAATAATGACATAATTGATGCTCTTCGATCTGTAACGGACTGGTTAGACAAAAATAACCTTAAGATTAATGTAAATAAAACAAAAATTATTCAATTTAGGACATTTAAAGGAAAGGGTAATAAATTGGACATTAAATTTAACAATGAACAGGTAGAAGAAGTAGAATATACAAAGTTTCTTGGTATTTATGTTGATAGGTTTTGCAGTTGGAAATGGCATATCAATGATATATGTACAAGATTAGACAAGTTTGTGTTCGCATTGCGTAGACTTAGCAGTACTGTTTCTAGGGAAGTAGCGCTGACCGCATATCATGGATATGTTTCATCTGTCCTCGCCTACGGTTTACTGATTTGGGGCAATGCAGTAGAAGCCGAAAGAGCATTCTTGGTCCAGAAGAAATGCATAAGAGCTGTATGCAATGCCCATTATCTAGAACCATGCACGCCATTATTCAAAATGTTGAAAGTATTACCGCTTCCGTGTATGTACATTAGACAGATCTCCATATTTGTTAAGGAGCACCCAGAATTTTTTGATAAACACAGTAATGCGTACCCTCGATCAACTCGCTATAGAGATAGATTACATTTTCCTCTCACTAAGCTAAATCTAAGTACAAGAAACGCATATCACATGGCAATTAAAATTTATAACAATTTACCACAAAACATCAAAGATTTACCAATGAGACAATTTAAAGCAAATGTATCTAAATGGCTATTACAAAAATGTTTTTATTCGACCAAGGAGTTTCTAAATAATAAATATTAATTAATAATAATCTCTTTGTAATGTAATTATTAATTTTGCATGCCTCATTATGTGGTAGAACATAAGGATATTGTAATTTTGTAACACCTGAATTCACACTATGTTCTGGCAAAATAAAATATTTCAATTTCAATTTCAAAACATGACCGCGGTAACCCGACCAAGTTAAGATGGTCACAGAAAAGCGGCCGCGCAGTACATTACTCTAGCATTTTGTAATTTATAGGGTAGTGTTACGAGTTCTATACAGATGCGTACACAAGTGTAAATAAAAATTATTTTTATTAATGCAAGTCGGTTCCATGTCATGGAAGGGTAAAGATGCCGTTTTGGCGGTATCAATATATGTATTGTCAACTCGTGACCCGCCCCGGCTTCGCACGGGTGAATGCTAATATTATGCAAGTATTATACAGGGTGTAACAGAAAGGTGTGTTAATACTTCAAGGTGGGCTTTTACCCATCAAACTGAACAACTTTTGTTCTACAACTTTGTTCAAATCGCAATTTTTTTTTGGACTTTTCATACTAACGTGGTTTACCAGCTGATCGGTTTGTACGAACGTGGTTTACCAGCTGATCGGTTTGTACGAAAAGTCCAAAAAAAATTGCGATTTGAACAAAGTTGTAGAACAAAAGTTGTTCAGTTTGATGGGTAAAAGCCTACCTTGAAGTATTGTCACACCTTTCTGTTACCCCCTGTATACATATAAACCTTCCTCTTGAATCACTCTATCTATTAAAAAAAACAGCATCAAAATCCGTTGCGTAGTTTTAAAGATCTAAGCATACATAGGGACAGACAGACAGCGGGAAGCGACTTTGTTTTATACTATGTAGTGATATACTGTCATCACTTGAAAACATTGTCAGTATTATTGAAAGTGTCTGGTCCGCTTAACAATTAGATACATAAAGGAAAAGAATTAAAATCATAGATTGTTTATTATAGCTCAGGGTAGGAGTTTATTTTTCACTCAAACTGTAATGTACGCGTCTGTATCTCATTTCTAAGATTATTATACTACAAATTTTAAAAGGTAAGCATAATGTACTGCGCGGCCGCTTTTCTGTGACCATCTTAACTTGGTCGGGTTACCACGGTCATGCACTTCACAATGTCTCTTTTACGATTATCTCGTTAATTATTCAATGTAGAACGCTGAAATTTTAAAGTTACGAAATTGAACTAGGCAACTAATTGTTGACATAACATTCAGTTCAAAAAACCACAAGAAACTCTGTCAATCGGCGATCAAACAACTCCATTGCGTATCGTGGCCCCAACTGAATTAAATTTCATCATAACTTATTAATTACTTACAGTATACTTATAAAAATTCACAAACATTTGAAGCCAGCTTTAAGCTACGAAATAACGTTTTGAGTGAGTCTTGAGAGCTCTTATTCGTCGTGCTAGGACCTTTTAAAGGAAAATTCTATTTATTTATATAACTTTTAAACGGTACATTATTGTTGTTTTTTTATTGATGAACAAATTAGAACTAATTCATAAGAAGTGGTATACGAAAAAATATAAATGTGCGCTTAACCGTTTCAGAGATCCAGCAAACCTGCAAACGTTACCCCAGCCGGAATTTGAATAACTTCGCAACCGTTAAACGTATCAGCACAAATTAAGTCGCAACATTTACTTCGTCTAGACTACTAATTATTTAGCTAATTTTTATTTTAATATACCCAAAAAATCAAAAATAGTCTGGCTGGGGTAACGTTACCGCAGCCAGATATGTTTTTGGCAAATAACTAAAAAGCTATCAGCAGAACAAATTCAAAAATATGCGCAACAATTACAGAAGCTGGACAACTAATTATCTATTACACTCGAATGACGAAATTCGACATTTTCTGGCTGGGGTAACGCACACTGGAAAAAGTGCAGGGGTCCAGAGCTGCCAATATAATTTAAAATGTTTTATGTATTACGTTGTATTGTCTCGAATTTAATTGTATACTAACATAGAATAGGAATACATACAGGGAATCCTAGTTTGGGGCCAGATGACCGTGTGTGATTTGTCCCGGATATTATTATTATTATTTTGAAATATGAATTTGGGCTACTCTGACCACTTCGCGCTAGGCGAAGTGGCAGGAGCTACTCCAGCAGAAGCACAGTCGGCTGGAGGTCAGTGCGACGAGGAGAGAAAGCGTCGGACAATCCGGGCATTGTCGAGGAGGACTGCCTTTTGCATAGCCGCTATTATCGGTCTGCCTCGAAGTCCCAACCGCCTAAGGTTACGATCCAGGTCAGCTTATTATTATTATTATTATAGAATAAGTATTACTAACAATTTATGGACATGTGCCTGCAATAAAGGATTTAATAATAATAATTAACTACGAGCTCTGCTCAGTCATAATTTTTGGTACTGGACTGTACTGCCCTCGCGTGTAACAGGTACAATACGATGTAGTATTTGCCTCATTCCACGTGTATCGGAGTTAATGGAAAGGCTTATCCATCAGAACTCATTCGTATGATGAAACGAGGTAGCTGTTACGTAAAGAAAATCACGAAACTTCGTCACACGTTCAAAATGCTATAAAATTAATTAAAATTCATACCTTTCCGCGCGTTTGCTCGCGATTTCATGCTTTACAAACATGTAATATAAGTAGGTAATAAATACTTACGTACAGGGGTCTCAAAAACATTTTGCAATGAACTTTAGGATCCTGTGGCAAGTACAAATGCGCCATAAATATTACAAGATTTTTTTTGTATGTCCGTCTGTGTTATTTGACTTTGCAGTAGTTTAAATGGGAGAGCGTCATAACGATGAGTTTATAGGTGTCGTCCGTTCATTCCGTCATGATTTGGTCATGATGTCCTGGTATAATGTAAAATAGGGGATGAAATTTTACTCCCGCAAGTGACCAACCGCAAGTGACCAATTCTTGACAGTTTTTTTGCTTCGATTGTCCATATCCGTTAATTCCTGTTTTGATGCCCTGGTATCATGCAATCAACATCATCAGCCAAAAGACGTCCACTGCTGGACAAAGGCCTCCCCCAAGGATTTCCACATCCACCGATCCTGTGCTACCCGTAACCAGTGGTTTCCCGCAACCTTTACCAGGTCATCGGTCCACCGAGTGGGAGGCATTACATAGGGTAAATTTTATTTGCTAACAATCGCCACTTAACTAGTATCCATACAAAGTTTGCAAATCAAGTGTCCAGTTCTTGAATTTTTTTTGGCTCTAATTGTATAGGTTTCCTGGGGAAAGTTGTTCAGTTTCATAAGTTTTTGCTTGACACCAAATAAAAAATCACCTATTTTAGTGGTAAATTGGCGAAACAACCTCAAGCAAGATCGCGTGGCATATTCTAGCA
Source organism: Coleophora deauratella (assembly GCA_958295455.1). Taxonomy (NCBI): domain Eukaryota; kingdom Metazoa; phylum Arthropoda; class Insecta; order Lepidoptera; family Coleophoridae; genus Coleophora; species Coleophora deauratella. Next base: position 795,740 of record OY282401.1, on the reverse strand, counting down.
ATAAGCCATAAGAACTTTATGTAGTTATTATGTACTATAAAATCGTAACTCGATACACGTGTTAGTGGTCTTTGACGAGCCATGTTGTCCAGTTGTGCCAAGTTTAAGTTTCCATTAGATTTCCTACTAACTCTGCTCATAGTGACTTACGCAGCGACATTTTTAATTAAACTCTTTTACGATCCTCCCGGCAATTACTCGTACTTCGCGTAACTTATGTGCGTGCGCTGTTATAAGAGATTCGTGAAGTTTTTAATTTTCAGAGCAATCGATCAAACTTTTTTTTTGGTTTTGTTTGTAGAAATGTTATTTGTTAGTGAAAAAAATTGTTATGTCATTTTGTGATAGTGATGAATTGTTGTAGTGGCGTGTTAGTTTTATTTTTTAATCTGGTTTTAATTAAGATGGTATGTGCGTACAGTTATTATTATGTAATAATATGTAAGGCGTAATACAGAAGCTGTAGGGCCCCTTAACTAGAGTTTTTTTCATCACTGCCCTACTTTTTTTTTCAACCACTTTGCTTTATTTCTCGAGCAAAGTTGAGAACTCTATAGATTTGTTGTGCCACGAGGTATGTTTCTATGGTTCATTCCAATAAAAGAAAAGCAAAAGGTAAACAAACATAGTATGCAGATGACATTGACATGTGTCAGTTCCATAGTAAGTTTGTTTACGTTTTGCTTTTTTTTGATTGGAATGAAGAACAGGTATACAACTAAAAGTTGGTTCATTGTTGCGAGAAAAAAAAATCCAGTATAATAATAAATAAATATATTCCACGCCAATATCAAAAATACATTTCAATCTTAAGGGCTAATTAAATAACAAAATGTGCAAAGGCGGCCTTATCACTTTCAGCGATTTCTTCCAGGCAATCTTTAGGAAGTGATAGAGAAAAAGTAGAAAAAGCTAGTACCGGGTGGCTGCAATTCTAAAACAAAAACATGAAATCGATTATTATAAATTTATGTAATATACATACACATCATAAACAAAATAATACATACATAAATACAAAAATAAAGAGTGATTATAAGAGTTCCTTGAGGAACGAGCTCAAAAAGTTGAGCTGCATGAGAAAAATATATTGCTTAGTTAGGTATTTTAAAATGACTTTTTATCAGAGTTCTATAGACGGTTGGTTTTGCGACACAATAAGAATAATAAGTAGGATTTCAATTTTATAGTTGGGTAGAAACGTTTTTTTTTATTTACAGTGCATAAGCGAAGGCTTTGAAAATATAGATAAGAAATATCATTTAGTATCAGAGTCTTACGAGATTGCGAAACGGCTTTTTAACGAAGGGAGGACCAACTATGCAATTCTTAAGAATAAATCCCTGCACACAATGGACACTTTTCTAGATCTTGTGAACATCATGAATTCGGAAATGGCGAAGGAATTACGTTCATCAGTTGTGAAGTTTTACAAGATGAAATACTTTCACGATTTCACAAACTATGCTATTTCTATGGAAGAGGTAAGAAAAGTGTTATGATGAGTGTTTTTAAGAATTTAAGTTTAACTAACTAACTAACTGCCCTAACTGCCAAAGTCGTCAGCCATTTTGTTCCAAGTATGGAAATAAGTATTTTCTTTTTTTTTGGCCTCGTGCTGTAGTAGCTTTTAGTTAGTACTTAGCGTTTAGTACATACATGCCAAACAAGTTGACTACACCAAAGTTGTAGCCACACGCACGGGAGTTGATTGCATCAAAGTTAATTAGAAAATTGCAAATGCCATAAGTATACGTACATTTATGACCTTATACAGCTAAGTGGTTGACGTATACGTATACGTCAACCACTTAGCAGTAACGTTGCTCTCGCTAGTATATTTTATCGATGAATGATTACTGAAATAGATTTAACCTGTAATTAATAGTGATCGGAAATTCGGGGGCAATTTCATTATTTCCCAAGAAAGAATAGTATGGATATGCCTTTCTGAATAAATTTATAGATTTTCATACAAAAAATTCCCGGGATACCGGGATTGTAAAAAGCTTTGGGACTCTTAATTGTAATGATCTGATTGTAGTGAATGTTGATCTTATTGAAATATTTATGTATGCTATTAAAAAAACGTCAATTCAACGTTCTGTTAATTCAAAACGGCATGTCCATATTATGCTAGCTCCTCAACTTTAGGTATAATTGCCCCCGAAATTTCGATCACTAGTAATTAAACAACAATTCGAGATCAGCTACTAAGTCCTCAATTAATTTGGGGAATCATGTTTCGTCATATCAGTTGAAGGACGTTCACTATTAAACATAGGATTCTCCATAGACTGTAACTTAGCAGGGTTCTAGTGTCATGCATCCAGCAGCTCCCTTCCACGTCTGACTAGGTCATAAGTCTCTCTTGTGGGGTTCGTCCAACACTACAACTCCACTTCTAGTGTCACATGCATCCAGCAGCTTCCATTCCAAGTCTGACTAGGTCCAAGTTCCAAGTCTCTCTGGTGGAGTTCGTCCAGCACTACAACTTCATATCTTCCGCCTCGCGGTCGCTACTTGAGAACCCTTTTTTTCGGAGAGATGGTAGAAAGTAATTGAGGTTTACTTTATGCACAATCGACAAACCCTTGACTTATCTCTAGTGATCGGAAATTCGGATGCAATTTCGTTTTTAGAAAGAATAGTATGGATATGCCTTTCCCAATAAATTTATAGATTTTCATAGAAAAAAATCCCGGGATACGGGGATCATAAAAAGCGTTGGGATTCTTAATTATAATGGTCTGATTGTAGTGAATGTTGATATTATTGAAAATTTTATGTATGCTTGCTATTATGTGTTTATATCCGCAACATATTTTATATACACAGGATTACCGGTAATTCTTGTAGGAGGTGATAGGGGGGCTAAAATGTGAAAAATTTAACATTACATATTATAGACAATAGTTTCCAATTCTATTCAAAACGGCATGTCCATATTATGCTAGCTCCCCAATTTTATGTATAATTGCATCCGAATTTCCGATCACTACTTATCTCACCTAGTGGTAAGTGACGATGATGCCGAAGATGGAAGCGGGCTTTCTAAGATTTGGCTACCTTATCTCTATGCCAGAACATATCAATCATCCTTTAGAACACTTAAATAAACACTGATTACTGAATTATTATCATATCAATTGATCTGACAGATAATAGACATATCCGAGCACTGTCTATTGGACCCAGTGGAGAAACTCCAGCAGATCAGGGACCAATTCCACAACGTGATAAAGAACTTTGAGGATGTGAGGAATTTCAATACGGTGGACAAGTGCAGCAATGAGTTGCCGGACGAGGTGGCGGCCGCGCACTGCGTGCTGCATCAGGCGGTGCTGTGAGTGGGCTAGCTCTTTGCACTTTAAAGGATTTGTCATACTGGATGCGTTCTGCGGTCGGGTCAAAGCAATATCTTCCCGCATTAGATAATTTTGCTTTACCACCGCAGACCGCATCCAGTATGACAAAGAAATTAAGGCTGTTACCGCACTGCGTCTATAATCCGCATCCCATTATGTAAAAATCGGAATCTGGCTCAAATTGACTGACTCGGTGGCTAAGTGGTTAGCGATCCTGACCTCTGATCCGGGAGAGAGGTTCGATCCCCATACAGGGCAAACTTTTTTGTGATAAACAGAATTGTTTGCTCTGAATCTGGGTGTATTATATCTATATATGTATGTATTTAAAAGTATATGTGTATGTATAATGTATTATCTCTAGTTCCCAAGATACAGGGAATCCTAGTTTGGGGCCAAATGACCGTGAGTGATTTGTCCCAGATATTTTTATTATTAATGTAACCGCCGTGATTGTACCTGCGTTGATTTAAACTTACAATGAGTGGTCTATATTTAAAATCACGTGCAGACCTGCTCCGATTAAATCGGCTAAAGTTAACTTTAAAAGAATGAGGCTACCTTGAACGCGGTGTTGAATGAAGTCGATCGCCAGGTTCTCGATTTTTTACTTTTATAGGCTTTCAAATCCTTTAGTTCAAAAAACCGTTCAAGTTACACTGAAAGTACCTACATAATAAAGTTATCTAGCTTATGTACGTTGGTTTCAAAATTAAATAATGTTTTATTTCCGAAAAAGTCAAAATCCAGCAAAGTTGTAGAACAAAAGTGGTTCAGTATAACCTCATAATGCAACACCCAGCTACCGGGTCCTACACGCCTCAATCCACTAAGATCTACTGACTGGATCCATCAGCGGCTTAAATACGTATCCAATTTCTTACAAATCCAAATTTTCCGTCAGCAGCTTCAACGAGACTATGCAAGAGTCCCTCGTCACCATCGTCGAGATCAAAACCCGTCAATACGCGCAGGACATGAACTCCTCGATCTACAGCGTCCAGCAGTGCCTCAACGACTTCGTCCCTCAGTTCTTCGACCAGCTTCTGGTAGACGCTTACACAGACAACTGCGCCTATCTGAAGGTGGTGAACGCGTCTATTGGTGACCTGATGAGGGATAAGTGGAGGAGCACCCACACACAGTTTCCGAAGAAGTGGAGTCCGCTCGTCAATTTGTTGAAAGAGAAGTGAGTAGAATATGCTATGCTACTACATATAAGTTATGTTATGTCCCCACTGCAGAAGCACGGGTCTCTTCCCAAACCTCGGGAAGGTGAGCCGTACTCCACATAGGCGGGCCAAGTCCGGATTGGAGGTTTTGGGGCTAGTGGCCAACCCCAGTGTCGTAAGTGTTCAAGCCGCCTATAAGGCCTCCGACATGGCTTAACGATTGCCATCTAGCGATAGCAGCCGGCACCAACGGCACGGAAACATCAAAGATAAATGCCAGTATTGTAGGTACCTAACAGTCAAACCCATCCAGATTATGACCGTCTCTGTAGTCAGTTATGCGTGATCAACACGACCACGCAAACGGCACTGAGCCACGACCGCTTCTACATTAAAAAAAAACTAAATCGAATCAGTAATAATAAAATCCTATGAATTTGTTTCAGGACGAGGGACACAGTCAACGAGCCAATCTTCCTTACGCTATTTGCGGCCAACATGTCTTCGACGGATGTTCTGAAGACATTATACTGATCAAGCTGCATCTGAAAGACCATAGGAGAGAAACTGACCTGTGCTTCTTATTCTTATCATGTTTTTAAAACTAACTTCTTCTTCTTGTCGTGTGGCACGATTTAGCCGTATCTGTCACAAAGGATAGATGCGGCAGTTTCTAAGTAACTCGTGTAATGTAACTCAAATAGAAAATAGGGACATAGTTTAAAATATCTACTTAATAAATTGTCTATAAACTGGGTCGTATGTTTTTAGTGTATCCCTTGATAATGGTGTCTCCCATAACAATCAATTTACATATAGGTAAGTACATACCTACGTAACAGGGATGTTGCGAATATCCGCATCCGCATCCGCAAATGCGGAGCTTCCGCATCGATTTTAACATCCACATCTGCATCCGCATCGTTCAATGCGGATTTTTATGCGGAAGCGGATCTAGGGCGGTATAGCTAATAATTGTAATATTTAGGTTCAGAAATTTAATTTGGCACATTAAATAATTACAAAGAAGTGTAAAGCATCGATGATCAAGCCGTTTAGGCAACAGAGCGTGCTAAAGAAATAATACATACATACATTCGAAAAACATGCATAGGTAACACTTCTTCTGATTTAGTCGGGTAATAAAGAAAAGAGGTTTGAAGTTTGAAATCTTTGGTACTGGAGCAAAGAACTTGTATATCTACTACATTAAATTCCTTGTTCTGGAGTTTGGAAAGCGTCGTGTTTGCGGTGCGTTCCATACTTCCATTCCATGAAGTAAAGAACGTTTGCCTGACACCAACAGAGCGTAGCCACGGAACGCACTATTTGGGTTGCGTTCCAGTACCAAAGATTTCACTCGGGGTGATGCGAATTTTACCCTAAATCGTTCCAAAACCGAGCCGAGTGAAACCGAGGGTAACCGAATGATCGCCTGACAGTTCTCCGTCGGGATTTTGGAACGCCTTCGTGAATGCGATTTTCACTCTGACAAGTGCGATTTTTAACGCTGTTTGATTACCGTTAAAATTCGCCTGACAGTTTATTCGGCGGGAAGTTCATAGTCAGTGTCAAACAGACTAAGACATACAAACATTTTATCTTCGGAATTGTTTTGAAATACGATTGCTTGTATCTGCGAAGGTGTTAAAGCCATAAATAAGACAGAATACTACCCAAAAAAGCTAGAAACCTTTCTGAATTATTTTCGATGACGTTTGTTACCCTGTCACTCTGGAATCACTCGCAAGCGTTCCAAAATCATATTTTTTTCTCTTTCTCAAAATAGCTACGTCTCTTTCATTTCTCCGAGTTAAATTCTACCTCACCCTACCTTGATTTTGGAACGACTTCTTGTTGTAGTGTTATATGTCGGAAAGAACCAAACAAAAAAAAAAAAAAGTGTTGTATGTCACTGAGCTGTCACTGTCACTCTTTTATCGTTCACGCGCGTCTTCCGAGTTGCGTTGTGTTGTTGTTAGTTGTTTTCCACAAAGTTTTAATTGTTTTCTCAGGTATTTCGTACATTATTTGATTTAAAAATGCCGAAAGCAAAACTAGACATGCTGCAGCATGGCTGTTCCTTCGATGAAACGGATCGTATGCCGGAAAATTTGACTATAACCAATTTAGATATTTTCATGTATGTTGTGGCTATCGTGGGGCATTTTGTGGACTTAGGAGTGGATATAAACGTTGCTACTAGGTATTTCCTGGCCAATATGATGATGGAGTTCGGGTGGACACTTGCCTTCATACTTGTACCGGCGTTTATAAACACAGCCGTCTCGATACGAATGTAAGTACAATTTTGTTGTTTTGAGTTCTTTTATAAATGAAATCAACTATAAAATTGGGTTAGGGTACAAAAAAAACTACCTACCTATTATTTACTACTCTTTCAAATGCATTCCAAACAGTCAAAACTGTTATGTTTGGATTGACTAACTCTTAGTTGTCTGCTTTAAAAAAACAGTCTTCCATCTTTCTTTTTTATATTTTAAAAGAATCTCTCAAAGTAAAATGACTCAACAGCAGATCCTGCTGTCAAAGACTAGCCTGTTGACTTCTACTCACTAACTGACTGAACAACAACATGCATCTAATGGGTTCCTGAAAATGTCATTATAGATTGTCCACAACTTAAAGGTCTGTTAAAATTTTAAACGGTTTAGTATTGAATGGGTTTTAGAACTAATGGAAGTTTTTGATATTTCATAAAAAGTCTCAAATTACTAGCAGTCAGATATGGAATTTAATATCGATAATAAAATATAATAGTTAACCACTTTTTCAGTACTGTAATGATCCTACCTTTAAATCTATAAGTACTTGCTCATAAATGTATCTATTAGTGGACACCTGTTATTGGTCTATTATGTAACCATACTGTTGTGTAATATGTATCATGTTATTGACTGTTGGTGGCCCAAATAAAAATTTATTTATTTATAATATTAAGTTTTGCCTTGGTTCATAGCTATAAAGTTTCAAAGTTACAGGTGAAGTTAAAATGACTCATGCTGCAGATAAACAAAATCCTCAGTCGCATAAACAAACCTGATAAATGATAAGTGATGCTTAGTGTTGTAAAAAGGACCAACATTTGTTTTTTAAATCCGTTTCCTTTGTTTAACTGAATATAGTAATATTTTTCGTGTTTTTGTGATTTCTTAAATTTCAAATGGTTTTACTGCTTTCAAATCACAATACAGATTAATAAGGCTGGGTATCGCTGAAAAATATTTTGTTCTAAGACAGTTGATATTGAAGATGTCTGAAACTCAAAAACTAGAGCTGGTCAAAAAATAATCTTTGAAAAAATAATAATCCAATTTATGGAGTCGTCAAACTTACTTAATTAATTCAAACTTACTTAATTAATTACTTTAATTTCAAATTGTATTTAAACTTATTTATTATTTATGATGTCTTTCGGCTAATGGTGATGATGATTATTTATTATGTATATATGATGATTTTCTGCAACATGACCTATGCTGCTGTTTTTATTACATAATTGACAATGGATTCCTTTAGTCGCAGAAGACTACATGGCCATTTGTCACAGGTTCATCATCAAAATATAGAATGTCCTTTTTAATGTGTTGAAGTAAGTTGGTACTTGATGTTCCTTCCCATTTCGTAAACATTTCTTCATCAGCCAAAAGTCGTCCGCTGCTGGAAGGAAGGAATTCCCTGGGTCTTTCTTGGTGTTTGGTCACAATAATTACCTGTTTGCACATTGTACTTGTATGTTTTTGTTGATCCTTTCACATTCGTTTGTAATAGTATGCAACTAAGCTAACTATATCTTTGTTGTTTACCTGAATTATGTAATAGCATATAAGAATTTTATTTTAAAAAATGTGTTGGAGGGTTTCTTTAGGGCCCGACGTTTCTTCTCTCTCCGCAAACACTTCCCGAAACGTTGGGTATACGAGTTCCGAGTGGTAGGAACTTCGTATTAGGTAGAAAAAATATGACGTTCGAAAAGTGTACAGAGATACCTACTTCGAATAAATATTATTTCATTTCATTTCATGTCACCCAAAGGGCGATAGTGTGCTATGCCCTGGCTTACTATATGAATAAACAATATCAAGAAATAGGAAATTAGTTAGTGGAAATTAACTATTTCTTACGTTGTCTACATAAAAAAATATCTTTGAACAATTCTATAAAATGTTTCAGGTACTCACTGGACAAACAGCAAGACTCGGTGTCGAATGAGGTCACAAAGCGACGCTACCTCCGGATCTTCATCCTGGTGCTACAGATGGCACCTATACTGAGATTCATCGATGCTCTTATGTGAGAGACTAGATTTTTAATAATTTTTTTCATTTGCCCATGTTAAAGAACAATTGATAACATTTCACATTTTTGAGCTCTTTTTATGTGTTTCCCCAAAAAAATGCAGTATTAAAACATAGTCAATTTTCCTTTTTTAAACAATTTCATATTTTTTGCAAAATTTTCATTTTTCTCCCCTAAGGTTTTACTGAATGGGGTAGTTGTCTGCATCAAGCGTAAATTATGAAATATTGTTCACTAACTATCTCTTTTATTGTAATTGCAGGAAAACTTACTCTCGATTTCATTCCATGTAAAAATTTTAATAAAAAAAAAAACAAGATGTATGCGAACTACTACATTGCACATTTTTATAACAAAGTATTGTTTTTGACATTCGATACATAGTAACTCATATGATTAACAGTTACTACCCTCAAAGAAGTTTTTTATCGTCGCTCCGCTGCATGTCTGTGACTACACTATTGACTGAATATCTGAACGATGGTTGACACCTTAAATTGGACATCCAGATACGCTATAAAGTCCCGTCGAGCTGAACGCAAGCGCGATCACTCCTCGCAGCGGTTCTACTACGGACTGATGCTGAAGGAAGACTCAGATGCTGCGCTGCTGAGGGTCTTCGAGTGCTTCCTGGAGGCTGCGCCGCAGCAGGTGCTGCAGACGAGCCTGCTGCTGCGAAGGAGCGAGGACTTGGCTGGTGAGTGTAGACTACTGCAGGATATAACTAATGAAATTTCCAAGTTCCAAGTTGTAGGAACTTTGTCATCATCAGCCGAAAGACGTCCACTGCTGGACAAAGGCCTCCCCCAAGGATTTCCACACCGACTGGTCCTGTGCAGCTCGCATCCAGCGGCTTCTCGCAACCTTCACCAGATCGACGGTCCACCGAGTCGGAGGTCTGCCCACACTGCGGCTTCCGGTGCGCGGTCGCCACTCGAGAACTTTACTGCCCCAACGGCCATCTGTTCTACGAGCTATGTGCCCTGCCCATTGCCACTTAAGTTTAGCGATTCATATCATATCATTTACTCACATTTTATTTGTAATGCTAAGTTCACAGCATGTGTATAAAAAGGTGTTAAAAATAATTACAAATAGCCTTTTCAAGGCATTAGTGAAAATACAGGTCAAACAGGCAATACAATTCAATTAATAAAATAATGTCAAGCTATGTTCTGAGAGCTGTGTCGGTAACTTTAGTTCTACGTATCTCTTTCTGGAACTTTGTATTTGGTAGAAAAAGAATGTCGATTTAAAATAATGTGTACAGCATCTACTTAAAAAACATTTTGATTTTTGATTTAATGAAATGGCTATAATGGCAGTGACGCACGCATGATGTGTCTATGTATGTAATATTCAAAATTAAAGATGTTCAGTTAAAACTACCGAATACCAGAGTCATGTTATAATAATTTGAGTATGTACATAGACAAGATAGGTATATCCAAAGTTGTATCCAAAATTGTGTACACGAATTGCACAATGACATCATCGTTCGCAGTATTAAACATTTTGAGAAAGAATTGTCATTTTTGAGATTTGTTAAAATGTAACTCAGATGACTAAAACTACCCTATTACATTGTATTTCAATTTCATGAATTCTAATGTGAGTTCTAATTGTTTGTTTCCCGCAGTACATCAGATCCTCTCAATCTGCTCATCCATCATCGGCATGGGCTGGTGCCTGGCTGCCTACCAGCGCGCGGTTCGGTTCGCTCAACAGGACAAGCTCAATATGAACTGGGCAGGCACTGTGCTGCAGACCCTCTGGCACTTCCTCGTCACATGTTAGTAATATTTCTCGGTTGTTATACATAGTTAACGTTTTACTTATACATGATAGTTAAAGATGATATTAGATGATGGGTGTAAGTGTAAAACGTTTTTAGCTTTTTTTATTTTAAATTTTTGCATCAGAAATGAAGGTATATCTCCAAGTTTTAAATTCTAGACAGGGAGTATCGAGTATACATTATACATATATATCTATCTGTATTATGGTCCACAGTAGCTCCACCATATTGCAATATTAGGTCATTTAAAATCGACTATCTAACTAAAGGCAAAACTTAACATTCTGTGTTAAATGGGCACATTTAAAAACACTATAATCATTTATCATATGTGTTTAAGTGACGAATTTTTATTTCGATTGTATTGTATCATCTCACATATGTATATATTTGGAGGAAGTTTTATTTGAGATCATTTTCTCTCTCTCCTCATTCACATAGAATAATAGGTAGACAAAACACTTTAGTATTAGGTAGACAAAAATAATTAGGCATAGAAGGCCACACTATTTAAGATTCTACTATTTTATGATTGGCAACAAATTAAAAAAAACAGTACAAGAGATTGCTGTTGAATTTAATCGCTTGTTAATAACAAAATATACTTTGTTCCAGTAAGCAGAATAACATCAATCGCTGTCATTGGCTTCCTCTACCCGTACTGGACCGTCCTGGCCTGTTCCATTCACATCATAATCATGACCGTATGGCTCCAGCTCTTCGACCGTTCTCCGTTCTGCTCGCACCACAAGCTCGGGGAAATTGCCTTCTCCCTTGCGCTTGGAGCCGTGTATCTATTTACCTACATTCTGCCCACAGAAGGACGGACTAGATACAGGTACGCTGTGTACTATAGTATATGTTTTATACAGAATGTCGCTTGCGGTGTGATATGGTACATTTTTGTGCCGGAGTATTATCTGGGGACTGTGTTTTATGTACCAGTTTTGGTGTTAACTATAGTGCCATATTGCGTAGGAATAGTTTTTATGGTGGTTTACTATAGGTTTTTGCATCCTAAAGTAAGGAAAAGTGGTCGAGAAATTAAGGTTAGTTATAAGGTAAATGATGATTATTGATGTTTTTTACACAACTGCCCCAAAAGGAGTGTAATATTTTTATGGCTGAACCGATTAAGATATTCGTAGTGTCATTAGAATCCTTGTGATAGACAGAGTAATGTAGGCTAATTAGTTTAAATTTTTAGTTGACGTTTCGGCAGTCGTGCTTTTAATTTGTTATTTTAAAATTTTCACTAGGATACTATAGGTTTTTATTCGTTTTAAGTACTATGCCCCTCCCCCTGCGTCTTTCCCTCCCTATGCTTGTATCCCGTAGGTGAGGTACGCACAAAAATACTTTTGTACCTGTGCTATAATACCTATTTAGATATCTATCCCTTTGCTCTTATCAAATTCGACTTATTATTGAAGTTGAACAGTATTTAAATAATTAAAATAGAAATTAAAAACCTAGTATAACATTGTAAGAGAAACATTTCACACTTTTTAGCTTGGTATACTTAAAATCTTGGCAATAAAGCACTTGTAACTCCTCTGGTGTTGCGGGTGTCTATGGGCGGCAGTAATCGCTTACCATCAGGTGATCCGACTGCTCGTTTGCCAGCTACGCCATAAAAAAAATCTACTTTCTTATTCTTATTGTTAATATAAAATGTTGTTCTTTGATTAGATTGTATTACCTTCTTTATGATGCGAACAACCATAATAGACTGATTGATACATAATGTATTACGTATTATAGTCACAATGGACTTAGCTTCGATGTGAGGAGTTCCTAATGTTAGTTGTTAAGTGTTTATGGTTCAGGCAATGTGCTTATCTACTATACTAGCTGATATACTTAGAGCGTCCACTACATTTATTACAAAACTGATTTGAAAGTCATCCCAGAAACCTAAAAGAGTTATACATGATGAATCGGAACAAGCATCTAAGAGGCCATTCCCTGAAGTTAACCAAACCTCCATGAGCTAGCAACCCCAGAACACACTTCTTGCCATATTGCGTGATGAACTTATGGAACTCTCTTCCGGAAACTGTTAGAAGTGCTCCAACAGTTAACTGTTTTAAAAATAGACTTGGCAAACATTTAAATAATAATTAAAGAACACAAGTGCAGTGATAATCACGCATCAGCTCATAGAGCTGCTAGTGTATAAAATAATAATAATGTTGGTACTGCATGGTTGTACGAAATAAACTGAGTGCAATTGGTACATACGACTATAATCGTTTTGTTTACCATACTGTTTATGTATGTATGGATGCTGTTAAGTTTTAGTATTTTAGTGCCAAAGTAAAGGATAATTTATTTTCTTAACTTAGGTCAAATGTATGAAGTACATATACAAGCACAAACTCTTATGTACCCTGTACTGTCATTGTAGTAATGTATGAATTAAATATGAATTTTAAGACTGCATTTTGAATTAAGTACTCTGTGAAGATATAATAATATTTTTGTAAGTACCTTTATTTAATATTTTCGTAAAAAAATATGAATCTCATGTGCTCTTATAAAATAATTTTGTAATAAAAGAAATGTTAATAAATAAAATGTTTTATTTTACCTATTATTGAAATAACCTACTTAACTTATTTTTAATAAGAAACAAAATCTCCAATTTCATTTATACATTATTAAAACAAAACATTCCTTTAATTCCAAATAATAAATGTCCACTACTGTCACCAAATGAAAGGTGCTCTTTCTCTTAAAACTCGCAGCCCAAACTTATTCCATTCCGTTTGGTTAATCCATAATTCTACAGCGGACTCTAAACAGGACATAACCGCTGCACCCTTCCACACTGTACTAGCTGGATCAATGTCTTTTGGAGACGTTACTATTTCTAACTGTTCAGTCTTGTACGCGTATGGGATTTGTAATGCTAGTCTATTCTGCAACCACAGCGACAGTCCATGTACTTTTACTCCACCACCGACTATTAAAATACTGCTATACATTTTCCTTTTCAAATCTTCGTTTGGACTACGATCTATGCTCTGCAATATAGCAGCGTCTAAAGCCAATACCTGACCAGGTGCTAACGTAACAACATCTCCGGGACCTCCTTCTAATGCATCTACAACTATATCTTCGTCCGGATTAACTGTTGGTTGAGATTCATTCGCAACCTCAATTTGTTGATTGTCCATAGCTGTTGGATCAGCTGTCTCTCGTTTTCTGCCAGTTTCTCTAAGAAAATCTGCATCAAAAGGATCTTCCGGGTCACTTGCTTGGCGATTCTGTATTTTGGTTGTTTTCAGGCCAGTTATTTTGAGCAAATCTGTGTAGAATAATGACAGTGGTGATATTATGCATTCATCTCCAACTTGCATTGTGTATTTGTTCACTATGTCCCCTGGATGATCGACAAGAAAACACTTTTCCTGCGGTCCGCATACATCTAAGTTCACGTGACAGAAATCTTCATACATAGTGCGCATTAACATTACGTCTCTTGGTATATTTTCATTCCAATCCTTGTATGGGAACGCACTTTTGTGGAACATCCACGACAGAGCTTGGCAAACGTCTCCAGCACCGTAATCCATTCTTAATCTTGTTGTTTTGTGCGATATGCCATCTTCAACACATGATATAGCTGTTTTCTGGTCGCCAATATCAACAACGCAGGCAGAGCCTATACCAGCTCCAAATGTTGCTCCTACACTTTCTTGAACTAAAAAACAGTATCCAAATCCTAGATCTTTCAAAAGCAAAGACATCAGACTCTTTAAGTGACTTCTAGAGTAAATATCGGGTATAAGTAACACACATCTATACTTTATTAGCTCTATAAGAGGAATTCCTAATTTGTATTCTATTATGGAACTCCATATTGTATACAAATCATTTAAAACAGATGAAATTGAGCCACCGACTTCAGAGTGTATGTTGAAATCTCCTCTCCTGTATGGAAAGTGAATGTTGTATGGTAATTCTGGGTCGATGTCAAGGACCAGATCACCAACAATGATGTCACATTCAACTTGCGGCCACAATTCTCCTTCTCCAACGGTTTCTGGTAATGATCGTCGGTTAAAAGCAGCTATTTGCTGTGGAGGAGTGGCATATCTCCTCGCTCCATTCGACTGCATACATGACTGCAACGTATGAGAGATCTGCAGCCTGCATTCTTCCAACTCTTCGATCAGTTCCTTAGTTTTTGGGACGCTGGGCGGTACAAAGGGGTCGCGATAAATTTTACCGCCAGGCTTACGTTTCCTGGCTATGCAGTGCAGTTGCTTCACTGGTACCAGGTCTGAAGCACGTCCTATGCGTACATAGAGGGATCCAGGGTGGATAACAATAATCCTGTTGGGTGGAAACTGCTGGTAATGCTCAGAAACACCTTCGTTAGTCGGCATCGCCATTTGTGACGAAGTAAAGAGGAAGGAACAGTGTTTTTATATAAAATAACCTTTTTCTGTACCCTAATTATAGAAAAAAAACTTGGATTTTAGTTTAGATTTTGATTGATCATAACCTCAAAAGCAAGGGACAGAATCAAAACACCACCAATAACAAAGTGAGTGAACAAACTTCCATCAAAATCAATAAAAAAAGAAAAACTGGCATCTCTTTCTTTCTTGTTAGATACTTCATGGATATAGTTCGCGTGCTGTACTTCTAATATCTAGTACTCACTATCTCACTCACACTGGTCAAATAATCTTGTACAGCTCGCGTCACGTAAAAAGAGCGCTGGCGGGCGTTCCGAAGTCACAACAGTTTACTCTGACAACAGGATAGCATAATATAAATCGCGTAAGTGTGAAAGAGAGGGAACTAAACAGTTGCTGTCAGAGTGCATCCTCGGAACGCCAGCCAGCGCTCTTTTTACGTGACGCGAACTATAGCCCAAGCCAAAAACATGGTGGGCATGATTTTGCCGTGTATCCGAATTTAAGCTGTCAATGTCATTGTCATTAGGTGGAGTTCGGGTGACCGGATCGCTCTCGCTCCTGTGCCCAAAAATTGAGAAAATTATAGGAAAATTAGAGATTTTTCTCTTTTTATCTACAATTAATGAATACTAACAAAATAAAATGGCATCACGAAGTTTAACAGAGGTCTTCGTGTTGATGCGCAACAATGCTATCCACAGCAGGCAAATATTTTCAGAGCAAGTAAGTGGTATTTTGGTTGTTATTGATTCATTGATAACTGCATGTTTAAGGCACTGTTTATCATAATAATTAAAGTCTAGTGTGTTGTATTAATAACGTACGGACCTAATAAGGGTCTATCAACGCTTGAGCATAAGAAACTTTAAAGAGGCGTTTATTAGCTTAATTTTTTTTCTGTTGACATCATTCTGTGTACTTTGTCTTCTCTCGGCGGAGTAATAAACGTAGGTATGCGCTGTTTACGCGTCGCGTCGACCCATTTATTCGTCCCATGAGGTAAACCTGTCCTCTGAACATACTGTTAAAAGTTTTTAGACTACTTAATTTAAACTTTTAGATTTATTAAGTAAATGAGATAAGTCCATTTGTAAAACTTGCATATCCAACTTTTGGGCTCTCCATATAAACACTTGCTCATTTAGTATGAGGTTCGGCAAGTTGTTTTCACTATTCATTGAGTAAAAATGCTTTTTTTTAAACATTATTAAACAAATATTTTTTAACTTAAACTTACAGCGAAATGACTCGGAGCGAGTGCGACTCATGCGATCCAGCAGCCATGACCTGGAAGCCAGCATGGAGTTGCGGCAGGAGTCACATCCACCGCCCTGGCTGGATGCGTTAGAAGAGGCACATTATATTATCACTAGGTGAGCAACATTGTAATGTTTTGCATAATGGACCATTTGGGAAATAGACATTTTGCTATTGAGGTTGAATTGTTTGAGAAGGGATATCTTGCAGCTAAATATACTTAAAGAACAGCAAAAATGAAGTAGCATATTTGTACCATGGGTCCAAAAGATTTTTCTGATAGATTTTATTATTATTGCTGGATGGGACGCCTGCGGGGCACAGGCGGGTGTTCAAGTCGCCAGGTGGACTCATTACACCCTATTCCCGGTGGTACGCGAGCGTTACTGTGTCCCCGTTGACGTCCCCCCCATAAACCTTGCGCTCCTCCTGCAATACTCCGCTATGTGACCTGGATATGCGACCAGTGTCCAGGTCACATAGTTCTTCTTCGTCGATGCTGTCGGTGCCAAACATCTCCCACCTGAGCCTGCTGTATAATGCGCACTCCGCCAAGAAGTGTTGGCTAGTCTCCAGCGCTCCGCAGTTAGGGCAGGAGGGGTCGGTGGTACCGTCTATTAGGGACATATGTCGATTAAGTCTACAATGCCCAGTGATGATGCCTAAGACCGTTCCTAGACTTGTCCTACTTAATGACAGTAATGTCCTAGTTCTTCGGCGATTCATTCCTTTCAGAAACATCTTCGATTGTCTGCAGCCGGTGCACCCAGCCCAGGCTTTCTGTGTTTCACGTTTCATGAGTTCATCGATGACCCCTTTGGTGACTGTTGCAGAAATAGGAAGTGCTGGCTCTGGTCCGACGAACCTAGTGCTGGCTCCTTCCCTTGCTAGCGCGTCTGCTCTTTCATTGCCTAATGTTCCCATGTGTCCCGGTACCCATGCTACTGTAACCGCCATTTTATTAGCCAGTTTGCTGAGTGCTTCCTTGCACTCCCTGACTAGTTCCGAAACAGTTTCTGCTTTGGCGAGTGCTTTTATGGCTGCCTGGCTATCTGAGTAGATTATAGTACCGTCCACTTCCCCTTCGGTCCTTTTCTGATAGATAGTTAAAATCTTCACTGATAAACACAAAAATACAAACTCAAAAAAAGGTCAAATGGTCCAGGCTCAGCATGGATGTTATGATGTGAGTCACAAAGTACTCGCAAAGCTGTTTTTCAGCCAAAACCACAATCACACCACAATGGTCAACCATACCCATATAAGTATGCCTCAGAACAGTGCGCAACAAAAAGTTGTCACAATAGAAAAATCTGAAATTACGAACCAATTCTGCCCGATTCATTTTATCCCATACATTGGAATGGTTGGGCAATAGGGCCAGAAATGGGCCAAGATAGAATATGCACAAAATCATCTAACTGACCTAATTGTGCCTAAAGCTAACGGATGCAATGTGGCTCGGAACCAGTTCAACAGAGAACATCTTCCAGCTGGTATGGTGACCAATAACCGGACAATAAAATGCATCCCATTCTATCCTCATCGCCACTAAAAATCACGAGATTAAAGAGTTTAGCACATGTTCACTCACCTGACATAACCAGACAGGAATTTTTATAAGTTTCAACTTCGATACACAACAGTTGGCAAAACGGCATAAACGGCTTAACATCAGGTGATCCGTCTGCTCGTTTGCCACCTATGCCATAAAAAAAAAAAAAAAAAAAAAAACATGCCTTGCGAACCATGGAAATGGTCAAAATCGGTTGAGTAAATGCCACTCATAGTAAAACCCATCCAGGTTGTGATCGTCTCCACAGTCAGTTAACCCGCGCGATCGACGCGACAACGCAAGCCGCACTAATACGGCCGCTTCTTCTCTTCTTTAAGTCTTGTAAAACCTAGGGGAGCATAGGGCCGAGACTACTTTTTTCTACTCAGATCTATTCCCAGCTATAGACTTCACGTGCTCCCAGCCGCCTTCAGTTCCTCATTCAGTGAGCGCCTCCAGGTTACTTTTGAATGACCTCTTTTCTGTTTCTCACCAGCAGGCAGACCGCTTCTAGTGACGCCAAAAAAATATTATTAATATTATTATTTAGTAATAGGCGAGCAGCTAATAGCTGTTATGCCTATATCTGTGTTGGTGTTACATGATAGTCCATTTAAGTTCACTTTGAGGATACACTAAATTGGATTGTCTTTGCACCATTTGTCCAGTCTGTTTTTAAAACTATTTACGGATTACGAAATTTTAATAACATACAAACCAACTCTAAATTGTCGGGCAGGTTAAGAACAAAACTATCGGAGCTGCAAGCGCGCCACGAGCGACAGATCCGTCGACCGGCGCTGGACGATAGCACAGACCTGCAGCACATCAACCGGCTAACGGCGGAGATCGGCCGACACTTCACGCAGGTGCACACGCACTTGACGGGTATCAAGGCCCAGATACGACATGGTAAGTATGAGTATAGTCTGCACATATACAGAATGTAACAAAAAGCACGGACCTGCAACACATCAGCCAACATCACAATTACTTACCGGCATAGGTACGAGCTATTTTGTCTTATACCTAAAGAATTGGCATGGCACTTTTAACCCTGGTATTAAGTACAGATACAGATAACAGCAACTTTTCATAAGTTTGACTATCAAATACAATAAATAAGAATTCATATCTCTTTACCAACAGGCAACAAAACAGAGCAGAAACTAGCAGCTAACGTAGTGCTAGCACTAGTGACAACCCTACAAGACTTAAGCATAACCTTCCGCACCGCTCAGTCTACGTACCTCAAATCCCTAACCACAAGAGAAGAACGCTCCAACGCTTACTTCGAAATACCCAACTTCGAAGAGCTCAGCTTGGACGACAATGCAGATCTTCTACCAGGTTTGTCTAAAAACCAAACGGACTTACTATTCTCCCTGCCTAGTACATCGGGGACTCAGAAAAATTTCCTAGATGAGGAACAGAATATAGACGATATGTTTCAGAAACAGGCTATGAATCAGAAGCAGATGTTGCTTATGGAGGAGGAGAACACAAAAATGGTTGCCGAGAGAGAGGAAGAGGTTAATAGGATAGTTAAGTCTATAGTTGACTTAAACGATATATTTAAAGACCTAGCACATATGGTGCACGAACAAGGCACAGTGTTAGATAGGATAGATTATAATATAGAACAGACGCAGGTACAAGTACACGAAGGCTACAAACAGCTTAAAAAAGCTGAAATGTACCAGAGAAAGAACAGAAAGATGCATTGTATATTTATATTAGCCGTTGTTTTAATAATCATGGTTATATTATTGATTATTGTAAAAAGTTAGGATTTAATAATGGATTTATATTAGATTTTTGTAAAGTGTATGTATTACTGATATAGGATGGATCGAAATCAATACACAAATACTTAACTAAATCTTCCTCTTCTAATATAATAGGTTTTCACTCTCATTAGATGAAGTGTATTTATTTTGAAATGACCAAACATGTAAACCAGTGTTTTTCAACCTGTGGGTCGGGGGGTCGCGAAGCCTTTCTCAAGGGGTCGCGGGTAAAAGAAAAAGTAGTGTTTGTAGGTGTTACACTGCAATGAAAAAATATGATTTTAGTGAAAAGGCTAAGCCTGTTTATTTTTGAACAATTTGTCAAAACGCGGTTCTATTTTGGAGACGATAATAACTTAATAATTTTCTACTTGAAGAAAATTATAAAAGTAGTCTTTCAAATCACTGACATTTTGTAAAACAAAAAAGGTTGAAAAAAGGTTGAAAAACACTGATGTAAACAATATAGTTGTCTAAATTGCCACCCGAATTCACCCGATTCTTTATGAAATATTGATGAGATTGCTGTGTCTAGTGACTATGTAACTAATGTTTTTTGGAGGTCGTGGGGTCGATTCCCGGCGGGGTCCAACTTTGTAGGCCCGGGGCGGGCCGGACATTCTGACAACGCTCTAACTGGCATTATGCGTGCAAATAATTTTAAAAAATCTTTGTTAAAATTTCAAATTAATTTATATAATCACATTTAATCAACTTTTCCCGAATACTGAATTCGCAAAAATAATTTTGTAAATTAAAAGTGAAATTATACAGGTGTAACAAAATTTGTGTTAACGGTTAACTTATCCCAAGGAACCCATAGTCAATTCGCAGAAAAACAATTGTACTTTTCTAACAAGTCGGTCACCTGATCGGCCCACTTAGTATGGAAAGTCGACATTTTTTTTTGCGAATTGACTATGGGTTCCTTTGGGAAAGTTGTTCAGTTTCATGAGTAGAAGCCCCAGTTTAAATAATACCAGCAAATTTATTAACACCTTGTGTTTTACTTGAGCTTACAGTAGTACACAAAAAATAAGGCGCGTCGGTTATCTTCGTTCGCGCAGACAAGAACAAAATATCGACGGAAACACCCGAAGCAATCAACGCACGGTGACAGCTTTCTGACAGCTGACAATTTCATTAAATCAGGCGCGAAGTCAATCAACCAATAGCGGCAAAGATTTTCGGAACGTGTAATGACGGGTGACAATGAAGCTACTTGATTGGTCCATCAGTTTCCCGCGTAATTAAAATATTGTCTACTGCGCAGGTACATCGGCAAGCCTTATTAAATGTGTATTACTGTACCTCTCTTAAATCATACGTATGCACACGTCACGTCAGTGTCGTCAGCAGGTGTAAATCTAACGACATCAGACTGACGTGACCACGGGTGATGCTAAGTGCAACACTAGGCAAGCGTCGTCTATACCTTGTGGATAGGAGCTTAATGTGCCACACGATAAGAAAGATAATAAAAAATACAGATAACAACATCATGTCTCGTAATTTCGTAATTGATTGTTGACTTCGTATTATAAATGGCATTCTATTACTAATTAGTTGTATTCGTTATTGGGACAATTGGCGTATCTATTTACTGCCCTCAGAGAAAAACGCGTTTAAAGTTCGCGATTTGTTAAAACATTCTATAGGATTTTGAGGTTACTGTATTTTGTATTTTGGTATTAAATGGAGTAAATTAATTTTTGGCCACAATACGTCATAGGTCAGGAGTAGTAGATCAAATAAAGCTATGTTATGACAAAACGCGGTAATCCGGGTTGCCGCGTTTTGTCATCCGAGGGCAGTTTACTTATCATCAGTGGCCTTATTTTGTGCATAATTTGATGTTTAGCAGGATAAATGACCACGCTGAATACGTTAAAAACAACCGACTTCAATCGCAACAACTCCAATTTTGCTATGTTTTTGTTGATTTTCTCAAAAACCGCTGAATCGATTTCGATAAAATTTATATGGGACCACCTGTGAAGTATACCCTTTTAAACAAAAAAAGAATTTTCGAAATCGATTCAGGCGTCTTCGAGTAATCGGTGAACATACATAAAAAAAAAAGATTCCGACGAATTGAGAACCTCCTCCTTTTTTTGAAGTCGGTTGAAAAATAAATCTACTTCGTAGGCCTAAGAACCAGTAGAAACTCAACAAGGCACCTCGCGTTAATGACGTCACATTATTATTTTGTAATAGAAGGCTGAAAGTACTGTCACAAAATAGACACAGAAGGTAAAACAAACAAACCACAAAAATCGTAAGCATATACATGCTTATAGAAATATACGGTCGTTCGAAGCAAGGTCACGATCGCACAGCATCGTGACCTTGCCTAGAACGACGTATACGTCTATAAGCATGTATATGCTTAGGATTTTAGTGAGCGTATTGAGCGGACCTTCTGTATGTATTTTGTACTGTCCTACAAAATTATTGGTATTTTTGTTTATATACGTAAATAAGTACCTACTTATCTATATATGTATGTATTTAAAAAAAAGTATATGTGTATGTATATCAGTCTCTGGTTCCCAAGATACAGGGAATCCTAGTTTGGGGCCAGATGACCGTGTGTGATTTGTCCCAGATATTATTATTATTATTATTACTTGTGTATGTAGGCATTTACCTACACATCTGTAACCTTACTAATTTAACTAAAATTAAAAAAAAACGACTTCATGAAATCTGGGGATTAATTAAGACGTATACAGGTGCTAGAAAAAGTGCGTTTGTTTTAAGGGGTCTCAGAATCAAGTAAGTATAGAGTACAAGAAAAAGATTGAAAAACATCCAATCTGCATGTTTTTTTATTAATGTTTCCCACACAAATTCTTGATTTGCTATTCAGATTTAGTATGGGAAAGCGGAAAAAAAAATTTAAAATCGGATTTTTTAAATATTTTTCCTGTTATCGATACTTGATTTTGAGTAACCCATAAAATTTTCAAACGCACTCTTTTAACATTCTGTATAACGACATCTCGCTCTACAATATCCATGAAACTGTTTTGGCTTTACGCGGCAACGTTTAAACATATATTACGCCCAAAAAAAATTAGGTACTTACCCTCTGCTTGTGTGCAGTCGGGTAATAAAGAGGTGCTATGTTGACGCAATAGATATGTAAATCTTTCGTTTACCCAACTCTCAACTTATCCTTTGTAAACCGTATACCTAAGCTGCATTTCCACCGGCATGCGGCAAGGAGAATTTTAAATTTTATGGGAAAAATAAATTCTCTTCTTGCACATCTTCAGTGGAAATAGTCTGGATGGGCGAGGATGGGAGGGACGAGAATTTAAATGTTTCTTGCTGTAATATTATACCCTATTACTGCATAAAGCTCTCGAGTGCTACTAATGGCAATTTTTGGTGGAAATGGACCGATGGGATTTCAATTCTCTTCACTCCACTCCTCGCCTCGCCGGTGTAAAATCAGCTTTACAAAAGTACAAACAGCTTACCACCAGTCAGTTATTTCTTGTAAGTAAATGTTATTATTGTTAGAAATGTAAATATATTGTAAAGTGTATTCTTCTCCCTTTATAAATCATGTTTTTTTTTATGTATTATAAATTTATAAAAGTCTTAAGTACCAAAATGTATTCCTTGTTCCTTGTATTATTTATTTTTGTTATTAAGTGTTATGTAAATAATGTAGATAGGCCAACATTAATTATTATTGTTAATTTATAATAAAAAGATATGAAAATATACTGATGGATTGAAAATTTTACCAATTTTTTTATTTCTCCCAGAAGCAAAACGGATTATGCATAATAAACTGTGTACTTACTAAACATGGTGTGTGGTCCACAAGAGAAGAAAGTGGCACATTCCATAATTGGTGGTAAAAGATATACGTAATATGTATAGAATTGTTCAGACGAGATAATGCCAAAGGCTAAAAATAAACAACTAAGTACCTAGGTAGGTATTGAATTTTAGAAAACTGCATTTTTGGATGAAAAAGAGTACAAAAACACGAAATTCGTCCGAGTTTTTTTGAACCCCTTCAATCTGACCAAGGATAGGTACAAAAGATTGGACGTGGTCAGATGATGACCACGGAGACCCGGAGTTCCGGAAAAGTCCGTAACCGCCACCGGTAGCCTAGTGGTTTGACCGCTCGCTTCACACAGGAGGTCGCGGGTTCGATTCCCGGCGGGGTAAAACCCACTTGGTTGGTGGTATGTAGGGCAATTTAGGGCATTTTCTGCAATGATGTGTTCCGGCATGAAGATAGCCAGTTCCCCATTGCTGCCATTGCGTTAGGGATTAAGCCTGCTTCCATCTTCGCCATCATCATCACTTACCATCCTATTACCAAAGAATACCTAAAACCATCATCAGACACCTATTTACATCATACCTATCTACAATTTTTTTGCTATACTAGTAAAAGGTATCTCTGTAGACTTGCTATACAGAGTGTAAGGGACAGGTTTCCGAAAACTTTAAGGGCTTGCTCAGTAGACGAAACTGAACAACTTTCCACAAGAATTTTTTTCAGGAAACGAAAATAAAAATCGGCTTCTCCATACAAACTGTCCAATCAAGTTTATAATTCTGTATGGAGAAGCCGATTTTTTTTTTCGTTTCCTGAAAAAAATTCTTGTGGAAAGTTGTTCAGTTTCGTCTACTGAGCAAGCCCTTAAAGTTTTCGGAAACCTGTCCCTTACACCCTGTATATGGTCTGTAGTGAAAAGTAGGCTTTCGTTCATGAAACAAACAATTCTACTACTTTTATAGGAACTATTAGTGCTAACATTGCAAATATCAGTGTTTATTTTTGAGTAATGTGTCGTAGACATTTATATGTTACTATCTGTGACCTAGGTTTTTATAGAGAAGAAAATAAAACAAAGTGAATAGAATTGCACTAAAGAATTATAATAGTCAGTGATCTCCATATACATAAATCCAATCTGCTTGTACAAACCACAAGTGGCGGGAGTGACTACAGGAAATGCAATGAAATTAGAAAACATACATAGGTACTTACAAGTTTTAAAGAAATTATGAAAATTTTAGAAAAATAAATTATGAGAGATCATTTCTTATCATTACAAAAATACCTTAGAAAATATTACAATGTTAATTTGGAAAGTTTTGTTTGATTTTAAATTAGTATAAATTGTGACAACATAATTTTAAAACATATTTCCCTTATGAATATTCTTCAATAACCAAAATGTCTTCCTTTGCAAAGTATCACTGAATTTCCATTTATAGGTGGGATAGATAAACTTCAATAGACTTCTTTTTACTTTAAAATCTACTATCTTGGTAAATGGTAAGTACATATTTTTTTTAATATCTAATTATGGTATCATTTCTGTATGATCTTTTAAATTAACAAAACAGCTGCATATTATCGAAAGAATGTTACAAGTAGACAAAGAAATGACGAATCAAAGCTCAATTTATGAGAGCACCCACTCCCGCCCTATCGCAACACAATCAAAATACACCCACAACATAAAATACAACACAAATCAAAACATGATACATTACAATACAGCTACTGACTATGAATCTTTGTGTTTATTGTAAAATTCATCTAGATGCTTCTTGAATTCAGCTTGGTTCGGCCATAAATACGACGCTTGCTGGTTGAGAGGGCTCTGCGTGTTGGGCTCACCGAGCAGGCTCTGGATTGACAGTAAAACGGTGCGAACGTCGTACAGGGCCGTCCATTTGTCTTTGAGGATGTCTAAACATATTAAACCACAGGTATCCACATTGGGGTGGTAGCAAGGGGTTATGAATTTTACCACGGGAGGCGCGTAAGGGTACGAATTAGGGAATTCCAACGACAGTTTGTACTTGTGGCCCGCGTATACGGTATCTATGGGACCGTTGATGGTCCCTATCCATTTGAAAAGGTTGTCGCTCTCGGGAAACGCAGAAATTCCTTTGTCAGCGCACCGCATTAACTCCATCAGCTCTTTCTGCAATCTGTTAAAGAAAATAACGATTTGTGACATGGACGCGCAAATAAAGGTGGGAAACAACAGTTGTATCGACATTTTGCTTACCGTTTGCTAACTGCATGGTTATCTTTCAATTTTATGGTGTCCTCGTTTTGTTTGGCCGGGTTCGATGACGAGGCGTAGGTCGGGTTGATGTTTTGAGCCATAATTCAACGAAAAATCGAAGTCTGATGCCACAAATATTTCTGTTACAAAGGAGGCCACTTCCTACGATTTGAAAAGCTTCAATTTTATTGGATGGATATCCTTCGTCTGCTTTGATTTGACAGCAAGGCGTAATGGCGGCGAATGAATTAAACAAATAACCGCCATCTATGCCAAATAGGCAACAACAAAAAAAAACAGTTAATTTGAAAAATAACTCGTATTCATAGTAGTTATTTTATTACTACAGTTCTGTTTGTATTTTTTTAAGTTATGTATGGAATACACAGAAATCTCTCAGTAATAAAGCACCACCTGATTTTTTTCTCTAGTAGCAAATAAGCATTCGGAGTTTTAATGGTCAAAGATTTCACTTTCACTTTCGAGAAAGTTGAAATGTTCACCCAAGCGTAAAATTGGAGTCAAGAGTTTTTAGTTCGTTAAAATAAAAATATGCCTTGTGAAATCTATAAAAGATCTCAGATTAAAGTTTTTACTTCAGTACCACATTGATTATTAGGATACATTATAATCTTTCTAGTGTATTTTCTTTAGTATTAATTGTGAATTTAACTTCCGATATGACTTACAAAGTAAGTATTTCTAATTTATTGCAAAAAATTCTTTAGCTACCATATTTTTTTAAGTAATTTTAAGCAAACCACTGAAAAGTTATAAAGTTCAGTCTGATTTTATAACCCCTCTGATTTAACATACTGGAACAACCCTAAACAAAACATTCGTTCTTTTTTATTTTAATCTTCTCTCCCACTCTTTCTCATTCATTCACGTCAAGCAGAACTATCAACGCGACTGTGTTTGTTTGCTTGTTTTTCGCGATTTTCGTGGATCTTTTTTGTAAATTCTACCAAAGTATAATAGTATTGTGAACCCTAGAACCTAACTACAAACATTGTTTCTCAAAATGTCGAATCAAGTTTATTTCGAAGATAATTTCTTACCCGAAATCGATTGCAACGATATTTCGTCATTGAAGGATAGCGTTTCGCAAAAATATGGTGTCCCACGTGAAGATTTGTTCGTCACTGTCAACGGAAAGCTTCTGTCCTCCGATTTGGACTTTAAAACTACTGAGAATGTGGTCAGAGTGTTTACTAGGTTGGTTGGAGGGAAGGGAGGTTTCGGGTCGATGTTGCGTGCTATTGGCGCTCAAATCGAGAAGACTACAAACCGTGAGGCTTGCAGAGACCTTTCTGGCCGTCGACTGAGGGATATCAACGAAGAAAAGAGGCTGAGGAAGTGGTTGGAAGGTCAGGAAGACCGTGAACGCGAGGCAGTTGAACGAAAACAGAAAAAGTTGGAGCGGTTATTAGCAGAGCCAAAGATTGAAGTGAATTTGAATCCGTCGTATGAGAAGGAACGGCAGGAGTTGCCGGAGCGAGTCAGTGCTGCTGTAGACGCGGGATGGCAGGCGGCCGGGACGTCAAATGAAGGTGGTACGAAGCGGAAGGCTGAAGATGACAAGCCTAACAAGAAGAAGAAGCTCTGGATAGACGCTGAGCTGTCTGACTGCTCGTCACTGAGCGAGGATGAGGAGGAGGAAGAGGGGGTGAAAGCTAGCCGAGGGCAGACTGTCTCCACCGACAGTGGAAATGAGTCGGATCACTCATCAGAAATAAATAAATAGCAATAGTATTAAATTGGATCATAGTGTTAAATTAATGAGATATAATTTACAATGTAATGTATATTATCTGACAATATTTTTAAAGTAAATATTATTGATAGTTAATGAAATCGATTCGGTTTTCACGTTTAAACTTATTTGACAGGATTAAACTTAATTTAAGTGTTCTGTCTTTTTCGTTCTATATCAAAAAGACGAGGACAGGACGCTTTTCAGTTTAGTCCTGTCAAATAAGTTTAGTCGTAAACCGAATCGACACCGTTGTCCCTAATTTCACTAACCTACTTATTTTAATTTATAATCTAAAGGAATTGTGTTTAATTTTTCACTACAAAGATTTTTTTTGTTTAGTTATTCATATATTAGGAATTTTGTTTAAACTTATGGGAATAATTCTTAACATTTCATAGTAAATGCCTGTAGGAAATATGAAAATGTAATGTCTTTCTGGTAATGTAAAATATGATTAAATATTATTACATTTAAGTGTTTAAATATAGTTTGTATTATAAGGTTAAAAAGCTTCTTTTATTTATCCTTTCACTACACACAGCCACTGAAGCAATGTTAAAAAAAGATCCAATGGCTTTCCGAGTATGGAAAGGGTTACTGTCACAAGGGTTTTCTTTTTTTTTATTGGGTAATCTGGTAAGATTTTTGGTGGCTCACCTGATTTTTAAAAATTCTTTGTAATAAAAAATAGGGGGATATGATAAACGATGATGGGAGAATCGATAGGAGATATGTGGATTTGAAAGAAGCAAAAGTCTAATGCAGGTTGGTAGCATTGATTTTTAGGTGTATTTATTTATTTATTTACACTTTATTGTACACAGAAAAGAGACACAAACAGATATTAACAAGGAAAGAACATACAAAAGGTACAGCTACATTTTTATTATTTTTGTTTAGCTGAGCTTGTAGGATTAATTCATCTTAACTTGTATCCATGGACCATGATCCCTGAGAGGTATTGAATAGTTTTTCTTTAAGCGCCTACACCAAACAACACAGCAAATAATCACCACATAAAAATCGTTACGAATCTTTGCTAACTACTTTCAGTCAGGCGCTTGGAAGGTGTTTGTTTTGCTGTCTCTGGTGATGCTGGTAGCTGCCAGGCCTCAGGAGTTCGATGAAGATGACGAGGGAAGCTCTCAGAGCCATGATAAGAAAGGTAAGTGAATTAGCTCTCGAAAATAAGAAGGAGCAAGTTAACAAGTGACGATTTTGTTTGTTTCCTTCGATTTCTTCCGATTCCTTTCCTAGGATTCTAGAAATCGATCGGTATTATATTTTTTTATTGTTTGCTCCACAAAATACAGTACAGGAATACATCTCATCTTATCTCACTTCTCACTATATAATATTATAAATGTTTGTTTGTCAGTTTGTTTGTGCCGATCAAACGCCGAAACTACTGAATAGATTTGGATGAAATTTGGTAGGTAGATAGATAAAGTTCCTTTTTATTCCAAAAAACTTAAGGGTTCCCGTAGGAATGCTTAAAAACTCAAAATTTCCTGGTTCTATCTTAACATTTTCTTTCTTTCTGGACTCAATTCTGAAGTCCACGCGGACGAAGTTGCGAGCGGAAGCTAGTAAATAGTAAAGTACGAGTAATATTTAATTAATACTTATTTTAACAGTGTTACTATAAAAGCTTTATATCAATAAAATAAATGATTTGTCATTTCTGATGTATATCAACAGGAATAGAAATCAATCATGCCTACGTAATGATTTTTTTCGAGGATCTTACAACTTTGGGTTCCATAAAAAAATACTTATAGGTTGATACTTTTGTAAGAATGTGTGCTATGGAACAATTTATACGCCAGAATAATATCTGGGACAAATCACACACGGTCATCCCAGAGACTGATATACATACACATATACTTTTAAATACATACATATATAGATATAATACACCCAGACTCAGAGCAAACAATTCTGCTCATCACAGAAAAGTTTGCCCTGTGTGGGGATTGAACCCACGACTCTCGGATCAGAGGTCAGGATCGCTAACCACTTAGCCACCGAGTCAGTCAATTTACAGACCTTACGAATTTTTTTCTTACGCATACGAACCTTCGTAAACATATTTACCGCCTCCGTGGTCTAGTAGCTAGTCTGCTTGCTTCTCATCAGGTCGCGGGTTCGATTCCCAGCGTGGTCCAACATTGTAGGACTCGGTTTGGTTGGTGGTAGGGCATTTTCTGAGCTCCTTGATCTGAGCTGAGCCCAGCGGCTAGCTACCACCATCTTATCTGTCTTACCGCCAAACATCAATGTTGATAGCATTGATGTGTTCCGGCATGGAGATAAGATAGCCAGTTCCCCATTGTTTTGTTAAGCCCCATGTAAGCCCGCTTCCATCTTCGGCATCATCCATCTTGGCATTTTGACTGACTCGGTGGCTAAGTGGTTAGCGATCCTGACCTCTGATCCGAGAGTCGTGGGTTCGATCCCCACACAGGGCAAACTTTTCTGTGATGACTTGATGAGCAGAATTGTTTGCTCTGAGTCTGGGTGTATAATATCTATATATGTACGAGTATGTATTTAAATGTTTATATGTATGTATATCAGTATCTGGTTCCCAAGATACAGGGAATCCTAGTTTGGGGCCAGATGACCGTGTGTGATTTGTCCCGGATATCATCACTTACCACCAAGTGAGATGATGCCAGGGTCATACCAACTGTGGATAAAAAGAAACTTGTCATGCTATGGAGATGTCATGTTTTCAGATGACGTGGCGAGGGTCCAGATCAAGGTATACCGAGGGCCCACCAAGAACGACGGCTACGCGCCCTGGGGCTTCTGGGTGAAGCAGCCCTCAGATGACGACTAGACTACTTCTTAGAGTTTTTTTTTATATTAACCCTAAATTAAATTAATATAAGGACAACTAAGGTACCAAGAAATAGCTTAAGTATTTTTATTGTGTTTACAAGTATTTCACTTGTTTTTCGCCCTGTTTCATTATAGATGGATTTATTAATTTTAATAACTTAGCTTGCTAATTTTATCAGATACGAAATCATTTGTTTATAGGTGGGTTATAGGTTCCTGTATTGTAGAACATTTATTTATAAAAGCCAAAGACTATTCGTTTTTTAAGTTCGATTTGTTATTCTTCAATTTACTTGTACAATTATAATTAATAAACGTTTTTATGGTGATTTATTATTTTTACTATCTCTCGGTACTCGTGTTAAACAGCACTAAAATAACCCAGTTACCTTAAAAGTACAATACTTATACAGGGTTATTTTTGGACCCCCCCCCCCCCACCAAAACTTCACAGTGGCTTCTACTCATGAAACTGAGCAACTTTCCCCAAGTAACCAATGGTCAATTCGCAAAAAATAACATAAGTAAATGGCCCTTTCACAATTATTTTTAAGTATTTTAGGTATATTACAAAAACCTTACAGATCATATTTATGTACCATTAATCGTGATTATGAATGTATTTCTCATAGTGGCATCTATCCCCCGGTCTAATTTGACAGGCGGGGCGACTATCGGGGATGGGGCATGTATCCCTGATATTTTAGAGGTCTGCAAAATGTGTTATAGTTCCTATATTTATAGCTTTGACTTCTGACCTACAATAGCAAACTGCAGTGTAAGGACCGTACTTTATGAATTTTTAAACAGTTCTTTAATCTTGGGATTATCTAGAAAGCTGTAAAGCGATTTCGATAAGTGCGGCATTTGTCCGGGAGTTACCCTATATCTGCCCTCATAATAAAGAAGGCCGCAAAGTACATAGTTTTCGTATACTTTGCGGCCTTCTCCCTTTTGAGGGCAGATATAATAGTACATTGTTCATCTTGGCGAGAAAGTGGCCGATTACCAACGAGAGATGTAGTTTGACGTAGTAATGACGTAGATAATTCTGCCTCAAATTCTATAAAGTATTAAGATACTTTCTAAGTAGGTGTAGTAAGTATAAAGTATTACACAACGACTTGGCGGAGCCACTACCGTGGCTCCAGATAGTAGTAGGATTTATAAAGCGTCAGCTTATATTTTTTTAATATTTTTTTTTATTAAAAATTTGAGTGCGTTTGACTACATCTCACCTGATTACTCTGCGACAGTATAAAGTTGTTGTCGTGTGCGAAATGTGCTTCTGATATTTTCTTCTTCTATGCCTCTGGTCAGAAGGTATAATACTGCAAACTACATATGACGTGGCGTAGGTAAAATAAAAAGCGGCCAAGTGCGTGTCGGGCCACGCGCAGTGTCATCAAAGTATTTTTAATGGAATTATGAAGTAGGTACGTTTGCCTTTGATAAGATGATTGATCGACAGTACTCGTTAACTTGTAAAGCTTAAATGAAATGAAATGAAAATTTATTCGCATAAAACATGGTTATAAATGATGTTAAATATTGTAAGGTCCCTCACGTTTTTATTTACCAGATCTTGCACATGAAAATACTAATACATATAACATTACAATTCCTTTGTCACAATTTATTTAAATCATCAATAATATTTGTCAAAAAGTTCATACTAATGTTTTCAGGTTAAGTCAGACATACTGAACGCTCACAATTAACCCCAGATTTTTTGTAACAAAAATTTCCCCACAAAAACATTAATTACAATTAAAAAAAAAACTGCTTTTGTGTAACGCTGCCCTTATTTGTTCTCCATATCTTTCTCGCACGTGCGGGCTATGACGTCACTTTAGGGCCACCTCATACCGAGACAAAACCCTCGTTTTTCTCAGTTATTAAAGCAAATATAGATTTGTAAATGTAGTGCACCTAGGGTCCCCTTCTAGACCTTAAAATATCTTCACTATTTTACCTAACACCTGGTATATACACGTACAACTGCCTGAATTTGATTTTTTTAACACACCATTTAACATGCCTGATTTGGATTTTTTTTGACTCAACCGTTTAGCTGGCAGAGGGGGGGGGGACACACTTGACTTTAACAATTTGCTTTAAAGCTTAATATTTCGAAAACGGAATCGAAAATCCTCGAAAATCCCTGAATCCCTGAATCGAGAAATGGTTTTTCCAAACCCACAATATTTTTGAAAGACCTATCCAACGACACTTCACACCATAGGATAGTCTAGAAAAAAAAAGCGGCCAAGTGCGAGTCGGACTCGCCCATGAAGGGTTCCGTAACAGCAAGTAACATAATATAAAAGTTCTTGTAGTTCGTTGTAGGTAAATTGCGGTTTACGATTTATGACGTATTAAAAAAAAACTACTTACTAGATCTCATTCAAACCAATTTTCGGTGGAAGTTTGCATGGTAATGTACATCATATATTTTTTTTAGTTTTATCATTCTCTTATTTTAGAAGTTACAGGGACACACATTTTACAACTTTGAAAGTGTCTCTCGCGCAAACTATTCAGTTTAGAAAAAAATTATATTAGAAACCTCAATATCATTTTTGAAGACCTATCCATAAATACCCCACTCATATGGGTTTGATGAAAAAAAAAATTTTGAGTATTTTGAATACATCTACTTACCAAGTTTCAACAGTATAGTTCTTATAGTTTCGGAAAAAAGTGGCTGTGACATGCGGACGGACAGACAGACAGACAGACAGACATGACGAATCCATAAGGGTTCCGTTTTTTTGCCATTTGGCTACGGAACCCTAAAAATCACCCCACTTTCTTCAAGATTTTATTTTACCACTTTGTCGGCGTGATTAATATATACAGGTTGTTGAAAAAAGTGCACTTGAGATTTTAAGGGGTGACTCAGAATCAAGTACTTATAGAATACAGGAAAAATATAGTAAAAATCCGATCGACAACTTTTTTTCAGTTTCCCATACTAGCGAATCAATAAATTGTATAGGAAACTGAAAAAAGTTGTAGATCGGTTTTTATATTTTTCCCGTATTCTATCTATACTTGATTCCGTCTGAGTAACCCCTTAAAATCTCAAACGCACTTTTTTACATCCCTGTATATATGTCCGTGCTTTACAGCTCTCTAGTACTGCCAGACAGACAGACAGACGTACATGGCGAAAATATAAGGGTTCCTTGTTGACTACGGAACCTTAAAAACAGTTGTGAGCTCCACCCACTATACTGATACGGACGGAACTTTCTTTTTTCAGATTTCTTCATACAACCAACATTTTTGAATTAAAATAACCTTTTTTTCGTGTACCTACTACAATCAGTTTATGTGTTTTCCTACCTTCAAATAATACTTATAGTAAAGTTTATTGCAAAGAAGTTAATATTGTATTTCAGTGTCCATTCAATGCTGCAATTCGGTGTTGATAATTTAAATAAGTGCTTGAAAACCTTCTATAAAATCTACAATAAAATATATTGTGATATAGAAGAAAAATGGGTTTGTTACGCAGAAAACACAAGCAAATTTTCTGTAAGTTTAGGTTCAGTGTTATTTTTTTGTACCGACTATAATCTGTTATATATAAAATAAAACACCGCAGTTAGTTGCCGGGATTCCGTGCCGAGCACACGCCTGTTAAGTTATCACCGTTTTAGAGTAGTTTCAACGTTATTTTTGTAATTGAGAAATAGCCGTGATTCATATTCTGCGATAGGCGATAATAAGAAGAGGATTAACTCAGAAGACAGCTCCGTTTTCGGTAGTCTAGCAGCAAAGTACCCATCACCCTTAGAATCGCCTTTTTTTAAGATTCTCCTATTATTTACTTGAAATTGGCAAAACAATGTGGAATCCAAATAAGAAAGGAATCGTCAATCCTATAAGTATAAAATCGAAGAAGGTTTATACTTTTTTATGCGAGTACAGGGTCCTTCTAAAATAACTGAAAAATTAATTACAGTATTCATGAAACTGTTTTTTTTACCTGTATTTTAATTCCTTGCAGTCGCTGGTCGTGTTCCAAAACAAGTAATTATCTAGCCTACCTTTTTGTTAAAGATAAAGCTCTTTGCCAAGTATAATAAACGTTAACTGATTTAGAAAAGCGTACAACATAGGGCCTGACAATAACTCAAATCCCTGGGTTTATACTTTAGCAAATTACCTAGCAGTTTTCATGTACATTTACGTAATGTAATGCCTTTTTCCTTGTCTTGTTTTTTAAAAACAGACCTTACAGTTTGTGGTTTTGATAACTGCGTCCGGTGTCAGCCCGAAAGCAAGCGTCAATCTATGGTTCGCAGAATTCATATAATTTACTATTATTTTTCTATTTTATTTATTTCATTTTACTTCGAAAGGATAAGAGAACAAATTAACGTACATATGAGGGCGAAACTTCGCGTACGAAGACGCGGACGCAAGCTATTGTGTCATATAATGATGATAATCGCGCGGGATTGTATGAGATTCAGGGAACCTTAATCTCTTAAAGAATAGGTAATATATATCACGTACCTTACCCAAATCTCATAATTTTCAGGGCGCTACAGAAAAATTGCGTTCTTACTATGCTTTGTTCTCGTGGTGGGGACTCAACGGGCGCTCCATAAGCTCCAAAGTTACTTCGTGAAGCATACATACCCTGAAGATGATCACCTTAACCATCTGCGAAGGAACCGGAGCCTGGCGTACTACTTGGACAACATGTAAATATCAGAAGCACAAAATAGACACAGAAGGTCCGCTCAATACAAACCACTAAAATCGTAAGCATATACATGCTTATAGAAATGTACGGTCGTTTGGGGGAAGGTTGCACAGTACGTGATCTTGCCTACAACGACCGTATACGTATATAAGCATGTATATACTAAGGATTTTAGTGAGCGTATTGAGCGGACCTTCTGTATCTATGTGTTTTGTGGATGAAGCGTTGTGACGGGAGTGATAATCTGCACTGCACGCCAGGCGTAAGCCATCTTAGTCTTGCCGCTAAAAATCAATCTTATCCTAATAGCATTGAATGCCGCATGGAGATATGATAGCCAGTTCCCCATTGTATTCGGAAATCTTGGTAAGTCTTTCTTCTACTTTCTGCCTTCTAGTTCAAGTTCAAATATGTTTGCATTATACTGAATTTAAGTGCTCACAAATGTTATTGTTATATTTAAGTAATGAACCTCCAGGTCTATTTGTATAAAACAGTATCCCTATTTAGATTTAACAATGATGAATGTCTGATCAATAAATTGAAAAAGAAAATACTTCTACTTTCGGCTTTCGGCATTATCATCATTTACCGTCAGCTCAGTGTATTTTCAATAAAAAACCGATAGAAGTTATTTTAGAACCGGTAGCATGAATGATGACGTTACACGCGCGCGACTCGACGCGTTAAAGCGACTGTTTCGCTCTAATGCCGAGACAGTGACAAAGACAAGTAAACGTTTTTCTTGCTGAGCGCGATAAACAGTGTTGTCTACGACTTCATGCTATCTTGGCAGGACTTCATAGTTTATGATACCAATCAAAAAAACACCGCTTTCCAGAGAACTACTGGTGGAACCACCATCGACCGTTTGCGAAGCCGCACAGCATATTCCAGTGGTGGTGCTAGTACCTTCGGCGCCAGGTCGTCGCCAGCGGAGAGATGCCATCAGAATGACCTGGGCTCGGCGTCTGCCGGCCTATTTCGTGATAGGGCTGCAACCTAATACGACTGATCTGGTATGAACCGGTTTTAACTATAACGTGGTGGAGTATAGTCCTCTGTATTCGAAATGGGAGGTTGTGGGTTCTGCCGGTGTCGAACATTGGTGAAAAAACATTGTCTATATCTTACTACAGCCTGACATCTGTGTACTTTATAGGTCAGCTGTAAATCAGTCAGAAACTACACAACTGTAGGTACTTATTTAAACTGATTTCAATTGTAGGTACTTATTTAAACTCATGAAACTGAACATCTTTTCCCACAGAACTCACGTCATTCGCGAAAAAAGTTTTTGATTTCGATTTTTCTCACAAGTCGTTAGGGGAGCCAAGTGGATCGAGGGGTTCGGTCAACTAAATATGGGATTTTTTTTGCGAATCGACTGTGTTCAAAGGGAAGTTGCACATATTCATGGGTGAAGCTCCAGTTTAAATAGTTTCACTTTTTTTTAGGCCTTATATACAACTAGCTTCCTCCCGCGACTTCGTCCGCGTGGACTTCAGAATTGTGTCCAGAAAGAAAGAAAATGTTAAGATAGCGCCATCTAGTGACGAAGTGGAAATTTTGAGTTTTCAAGCATTCCTATTTTAAGTTTTCCGGGATAAAAAGTATTCTATGTGTTAGCAGAGTGCTTTATCGATCTACCTACCAAATTTCATCCAGATCCGTTCAGTAGTTTCGGCGTGAAAACGGAACAAACAAACAAACAAGCATCTATACTTTCGCATTTACAATATCTCATAATATTAGTGAGATGAGATGTGTTTTTTGGCGGATATAAACACACATATACATACACTCTCGTAAATAAAGATTTGTATTTGTATAAAAAATGTAACAGGTAGGAACTTTAGACTAAAAACCGCTTCTCGTACTCGGCTCAAAAGTGCCCCTTATACAGGCTGTGTTACCCCAAAATACGAGGTGATATTTGTTGAACCGCGTAAGAGCCAGTATCAGTAAGTATATCGATGGTTTCCGCTACAAAGGTCGTAACTCCAAAATGCATAGTTTTCGCAATAGCCAGAAAACAAAAAAATACAAAAAAAATATTTGTTTAAAGGTCTAAATAATAAAAGAACCATTAGAACCAAATTTTTGTAACTATAAAAACAAAAAAGTTGTTAAAATATATTTTTTTTGTTTTTTTTTTGCTATTGCCAAAACTATGCATTTTGGAGTTGCGACCTTTTTAGCGGAAACCATCGATATGTACATAATATATTATTTCTTACATGTTAATCCAGAACCAAATAATAAACGAAGCAGAAATCCACAAAGACATCATCCTCTTCAACTTCACTGACCACTATCAGAACCTGACACTGAAGACTGGTCTGATGCTGCGCTGGGTGGCCAGGAGGTGCTCCCGCGCAGGCTTCCTATACAAGCTGGATGATGACGTGCTCCTTAACCCTTGGACTTTGAGTGACGTTCTGAAGGACCATCCTGAGGCTCAACTTTTAGGTAAGTGCTTAGTAAATGATTAAATGAATATTCTTCTTTTCCATGTGTGCTGTTTCCTAAATAACACTAAATTAGAGTTTGTAGAACTAGAGACGCCTCGCGCTGATGTTTGTTCGATATAACTCAGTTGCGATGGCGGACGGAGGTGCTATTGGCGATTGTTGACGAGGTAAACACCTACGGCGAACCTACACATGTAAAGAATCCTTACGTATCACTATGAAGACGCACTAAGAAAAATCTGTTACATTTAAACTTTTACATGTCCGCGCCGTACGTGTTACTTCGGCAGAAGCATTCGTTCGACCGCATATGCCATCTTCAATTCTTAATGCTCTAAGATCACAAAATGACGGTGATGCTGATTAATTTTTGAAAATCTTGTAGAACAAAGGTGGTTTGGTTTTATGAGTAGGTAGCAGTGTCATTACACCAGCCAAAAAACGTTTACTGAACAAATGCATCTCCCAATAAAGCCTGCCTACGCTACTTCTTCAGGTGCGCGATCACTACCTGCGTCACTATTCGATAAATCTCTTGTAGCTCAGTGTTATCTATCACGTGTCCTAAGTTTTCTGTATCTTTATTTGGTTTCGTAGCCAGTTGGCGTAATAAACTATTATTATTTTTTATTTAGTACACAAGTCCGTCTCTAAATAGGTTTCGCTACGGCCGAAATCGCCTAGAGAGATAGACTTACACACATATCTGTTGCACCCTAAGTACACAGCTTATATTAATTTACCTATGTTGCAGGTTTTACTATAGAAAACGCATTGCTGTTTCGAGGTAGAGGCGAAAAATATTATTTACCAAAATGGCTCCACTATGAAGATCGTGTACCGCATTTCCTGGCCGGTCCCGGTTATCTTATTAATGGTAAGTTTTATCATCATCTTCTTTCCAGTTCAGTAGGTCTCAGTTTGGTTGGTGGTAGGACATTTTATGGTTAGCTACCGCCATCTCATCTAAGTCTTGCTGCAAAAAATCAATGTTAATAGCATTTATAATGTCCGGCATGGAGATAAGATAGCCAGTTCCCCATTGCGTTGGGGAATCTTGGTAAGCCCGCTTCCATCTTCGGCATCATCATAACTTATCACCAGGTAAGATGATGCTAAGGGCTTACCAATTTAAGACTAAAAAGAGATTTCCAGTTATCACGATTCTGAGTCATATACATCTAGCAGCCAACTAACTCCAAGCTTTGTTAAAATCAGCCTTCCTCACCATCCAACATCCAGTGGCTCTCTGTAATCTTCATTAGAATCGTCCTCCGCAACATCTAGCATGCAGTGGCTTTCTACAATCTTCATAAAAACCAATCTTCCTTCCTGTAGTTCCCTGCAGGCTTTACTAGAATCAGTCTTTCTCACCTACCACCTTCCAGTAGCTTCTGTAAGCTTCATCACCAACCTACACTACGTTTTCGGGACCTTGGTCATCACAAGAGAATGACCAACTTTGTTCTATTGCAGGAAAGCTCACGAGAACCTTACTTCAAGAAGCATATCACGTACCCCTCATTAATTTAGAGGATATATACTACACTAACTTAGTGGCTACACGATTGAAGGTCAATCTGACCCATGATTCTCGTTTGGCACCTCACAGAGCATCTCCAAAAAGGCTCGCTACCATCTGTTCCTTTTGGCTCCAAGTCTCTTCACATAGTTTATATCCAGAAGAAATGTTAGATATCTGGCCGTCTTTAGAAGAGTTAGGAGCGAGATATGAGAAGGGAGAAAGTGTTTGTTATTTCTATGATAAGTTTATAAGCTGGCTTGTTCCTGTATGTTACTGAAATAAATTATTGTTTTAGATGTTGAGTTTTGTTTTTAAATCTATATTAACTACCTATTAAAAAAAACGTGACAGACAAACGCACAGCTTTTACCATCGAAGATGAAAACTTGAAAACTGGAATAGGTATACGGTGCTCACAAAGAAGTTTTATATTTTCGCGGGGAGCGGGGTGCATGTCTGTGGGTACTCAGTTCAGTGTGGTTCAGCGGACCACTAGTGGACCACCAAAAGAAATGATTTTTCTTAAAAATGGATGAAAAGTTTGTATTAAAAAGAATTTTGTTGACGAGGTACTTTACGAGCACTCCATTTGGTTACGGGATCTTTTTCAGTAATAATATGGTACTCAACGAACATAATGTTCTTTGTATTTACCCCTTTTACCAGTGTTTAAACTCCCGAGATCTATAAAGCTCCTTTAATGGTCAAAAAAAAGGTTTATTTTTTTCTGTTGTATGAAATCTTTTTATTTGCTGACTATTTCGGTTTACATAGATACCAAAGAGTATGTAATCAAAAATTCTAATGTCAGATTTACGTCAAAATAATTACAAAAAGCTGCTTTTCATGATGTTACTAAAATAAGTTTTAATTTTAATTATTTTAGGTATATCATATTAATAAGACAAATTAATATAGAACAAAAATATATACATATTTTTAAGAAAGTACCGAAAATATATATTTTGTCTTTGACGAAAGTTATTTGCTGTAAGTATTCCGGCTGAATAAATTTTATTCTTTGATATACAGGTGTAAATCTAGTCGTACGTCATATTTTAATCAGTGCTTCTACTTCTGATTCTGATCAACTTTCCCCAAGGAACCCTAGTCAAATCGCAAAAACATTTTTGGACTCGAAAATGAAAATGAAAATATTTTATTCGAAGTAGGTAGCAGTGTACACTTTTCGAACGTCATTCTTTTATCTACCTAATACGAGGTTCCTACCATTCGGAACTCGTATACCCACCGTTTCTGGAAGTGTTTGCGGAGTGAGAAGAAACGGCGGGCCCTAAAGAAACTTCCTCCAACACATTTAAAAAAAAAAGTCTTATATTCTATTACATCTCCACCTAGATCTATTGCTAGATCAATAAATGAATTATACAATGACATGTCTGTAAATAAAATATACAAAAAATAACAATAAAGAAAGAAAGGATTCAAAAGAGATAAAAGAAAAAAAATGATTGTAGTTAATGACTAACAATTCCAAAAACCAATGACAAGAGCAGGCCAGTTCACATGGACTGGACAGCACCCTATCGTGAGTATAACGCGAGAGTCAGCCATCGCTCCCCTCAACCATATTTGAGGGAAGGGAACGACCCGGCTTCCGATACGTCACCATTCGCACGAACATTTAAGCGAGCATACTAATTTGGCCGCTAGGCTGATCGATTTGTATGAAGAGTCCATCTTTTTTGCGATTTGACTATGGGTTCCTTAGGAAAAGTTGATCAGAATCAGGAGTAGAAGCACTGATTAACACTTGAGCCTGTATAAAGTATATTATATCTCTTTTTCGACGTACTTATCAGCAACTTGGCTTAAGTAAATAATAAATATACTCTGCACAGGTTCACATGTCCTTCAGAATTGAAATCGATCTTCCTGAAAAGGAGTAAGTACCAATATAATATAAATTATAGTTTCTTTTTAAAAAAAGTACATCAACTTTGTAAATTTCACAGAAATGTTCCAGAGTGTAATCTGCAAAGACGCCTGTGTTTGCTCAATAATTCTATCGAGAGAGCCTGTAAGTTATAATTTATCTCTTATTGTGTGGCACAATTTAACCACGCTATGCCAAGAGACAGAAGACGGCCCGGTTGACTTGTGATGCACTTAGAATCACATTTGGGTCATCCAATTCAAGAAATCACTACCTAAGTCTAAAAGTTACTTTTGACATATTGATGTTATTATTTTTTAAATGTGTTCTGAAAAATACAAGTAATAGAAAAAATCGAGTGGTTTTATTTTTTAAAAGAATCCTAACCTTATGTTAATAATGAATGTCGTAAAAAAAAAAACCGTCTTTGGCCTTAGTGATTTCTTGAATTGGATGACCCATTTGGTCTCAACGAGGTTCGTTTCGTATCATCGATATGGTATTTTTTGTACCCTAGATTGTGGGTGATATGATGAAATTGATAATTTTTTCAAGGAACTTAACCATTTAGATAGTTGTTGGTGAAAGTTGTTAAAAGGTAAACTATACTATACAATACAATACAATACAATGACTGGCTGAGGAAGTCTCCGAATGCAAGTAGCTCAGAATTCTGAGGCACGTAAATTGTCTTCTGACTTCAAATTATGATGATGACGTCTTGCAGATCGCAACAAAACGTCCAGAAGGATGTTCAATGTCATCGTGACGCTCTTCGTGGTCTACTACCTGAGGATGTGGCTGATCTTCGGCTGGGAGATTCCTGACCAAAACCTGAACCACCTGAGGCGGACTAGAAAACTCTGGGATTACATCGAACATGTGTTAGTTGCGTAGTTTTCTTTATCTATGGATATTCAACCGTCTCCATGGCAAAGACACAGCAGGTCACATTATGATACTTTAGATTACCTGATGATTTAAGCTTTGAAGCTGTTAGTTTGTTTATTGGTAGGATATTTTCCAAGTGACAGACTGTGTTATCTAAGCTCCAGTAACACTTCCCGAAACGTTGAGTGTACAAGTTCCGAGTGGTAGGAACTTTGTACTAGGTAGATAAAAAGACGATTTATGCGTACAGCATCTACTTAAATAAAAAATATTTTAAATTTTGAATTTTTTTTGAAATTTTGAATTTTGTTAGCAGCATTGTCGTGCTCCATCCAGCTTGGAGACTACATAGCCTTTTCCCCACTATGTTGGGGAATCTCGGAAAGCTCGTTTCATCTTCAGCATCATCATCAGTTATCATCGGGGTCAGATGATTGTTTTATTCTCAATAGTGGCAAAGAGGCTGACTGTCTCCTGTGTACAGATATGAATCCCCATAGGCGTTGTTTGCTTTGCTGATCCTTGAAATGATCGGAGAAAACCTCGTAGATGTCAAGGGCTTATCAATGGCTAATAAAAAGTATTGTATATATTAGCCGCTGTAATCTTTATTGTATATCTATGTTTTCAAAGTCAAAGTCAAAGTCAAAGTCAAAATAATTTTTATTTAAGTAGATGCTGTACGCATACTTTTAAATCGTCTTTTTTTCTACCTAGTACAAAGTTCCTACCACGCGGAACTTGTACACTCAACGTTTAACAATCTTTTGTTCAACTGGTACTCATATTTGTGATTTTATTATATTTTGGGACCAAATGTTTGATTGTTCTTTGTTAAGTTGTAACCAAAGACCTTTTACAAATAGATTAATTTTATTGTATATAAATTATTTACTAGGGACATCACTTAAATTGTTTAATCTCGTGAAATTGTCGTTAAACATTATCACATATTTTAATGATATTTTATCCAAAAAACTCAGTCTTTAAAAAGGTAACAGTTCATAGGAAAAATGATTTACTTCTAAGCAAAAACTGCTTATTTTAAAATACTACATACAAAGAAGTTTTATATCGTCGCTCCGCTCCTCTAGGGGGGGAGCGGGGTGCATGTCTGTGACTACATAGTTTAAAAAAAACCTGAAAATAACTGGCGTCATCTACTTTGAAGACAATTGATCTAGGTACGATTATAAGATAAGTTTGAAGGTTAGCAATCTGTTCTGACGCGGTTCTGGTTTTTGATCTTACGAGTAACTTAGCTTTTTATGCAGAGGTGGCAAACGAGCAGACGGATCACCTGATGGTAAGCGATTACCGCCGCCCATAGATACCCGCAACACCAGAGGAGTCACAAGTGCGTTGCCGTCCTTTGATATGGGAGTACGCTCTTTTCTTGAAGGTTTGAATGTCGTATCGGTCCGGAAATACCGCAGGCGACAATTCATTCCACAGTTTGGTTGTGCGAGGCAGAAAGTTTCTAGTGAAACTGTTTCCAGAGATATACTGGTCCAGCCGAGGATATTCTGCAACAGTCGTGAGAAGACGCCCCTCATTGCGATGGTTGCTAGTTTTCCTACCAACCGCGAGCGCCGTGACGCCATCCGGAAGACTTGGGGGAAGCAGATCACCGCATACTTCGTGATGGGACGGTCCGTGGACG
The DNA here is from genome assembly GCA_958295455.1 of Coleophora deauratella. NCBI lineage: Eukaryota > Metazoa > Arthropoda > Insecta > Lepidoptera > Coleophoridae > Coleophora > Coleophora deauratella. The sequence goes on along the minus strand of OY282401.1, from coordinate 752,197 downwards.
AAGACGGGGAGTTCGTAAGTATAACCAAGTGGGATATCCCACAAGCTAGTACCAAATAACTAGAATATTGTTCAAGGGATACACACAGACTGAAATTTTGATTATTTTACCTGAACAATAAAGCCAAATAAATAATTTGCCAGAAATGAAATATGTTCATGGGCGGCGGCAATCGCTAACCATCAGGTGATCCGTCTGCTCGTTTGCCACCTATCAAATAAATAAATAAATAAAAACATGTTCAACCAGTAAAAACATCTAAAGTTAAACGCACGAAAGGTTGTTAAACAATTTGGAACTCTGTCCATTCTCCAAGAAGGGGTCGTGGTCGGTGGTTGCGTCGTGGAGAAATCATCAGGCCATTTAGTTAGCGTGACACAGTTTTACATGCCTCCAGCGGCCTTCTGGAAGCTTCATCTGAATCTGCATCTTCATCCAATACTATATTTTACAGCCTGCGGTAGGTTTTCCTCCTACGTCATTTACCTTATTTCTTCAAAAATAATTTACATACAAAGTGGCGTAATTACTTTTTATTTATGTCTATGTTAGCCTACCTGATGGCAAGTGGCTAAAGCTGCCGCTGGGCATCTGTAACACCAGTAGGGTTATCGGTAATTGCCATGTCGACAATTGATGGTTAGGGGAACGCCTCGAATACCTGTGATCGCGTTACCTATAAAGGGTGTTAAAAAAAGTACGTTTGAAATAAGGGGTCACTCAGAATCAAGTAGGTATGCAGAAAAAATATTGAAAAAAATCCGATCTACTATTTTTTGTTTCCCATACAAATTCTGTATGACTATTCAGATTTAGTATGGGAAACTAAAAAGGAAAACGCAAACGCATATTTCTAACGCTGCTGCTTGGCGTCATCTATAGTGATACCCACCCAGTCAGACCATGCCTATGATCCTAGCACCGGTAAAATCACTTCATTCAGTATCCGAACCTGTTCCAATCCTCTTTCAGGTTAGCACTTATGACGAACACACAGAGAACGAAGACATACTAATGTTCAATTTCGACGATCACTACCAGAACTTGACGGTGAAGACGGCTCTCATGATCCAGTGGATGACCCGGTACTGCCCCAATGTGTACTTCATGTACAAACTGGATGATGATGTCCTGATCAACCCTTGGCGGCTGAATGAGGTGCTTATGGCTCATCTTGAGGCTCCTCTCTTAGGTATGAACGAGTCTTACTGATATTTTCTTTTTCTTATAGTGTGTAATTAAATTAACCAATCTATACCAAGGTTTAGAAGGGATTTAATGGTGTTGCATTTGGTATTACTTGTGGTCAAACGCCTACGGACTAGAGGTGGGTCGGTACGCGATTTTCCAATACCGAAACGTAACTGGTTATCAGTACCCAATAACGGGTTTTGAAACTATTTATTTTAATAACTATGTATCGGCGACCGAGAAAACGATACTGGTATTGGAGGGTATTGGTATTTCTACGTTACCAGTTATCTGTGGTTATCGGTGTTATAGCGTTATTGTGGTAAACATGGTATTGTGCGGTATTGCTGTCCCTTTCACACTTGCGTGATTTGCTATAGTCCGTCCTGTTGTCAGACCGAACCGTTGCTTTCAGAACGTAGACTTGGAACGTCCTCCTGTGTTTTTTCGTTGCTCGTACGTGTTCTGAAACACTTCCGCACGAGAAATTATTCCTTGATAGCAGGACGGTCTTTTGCAAACCTTCTAAGTGAGAAAGGGACACTCTTGTCAAATAATGCATGACTTCCAATAACTTGAGGTTTGAAACATGCTTCTCAGTTGTTCCCAATAAATAGTTTCGGGAAATACATAGTTTTCGTAATACCGAATACCGTATTTCGGTTATTGCACCAATACATAGTTACAGAAACTATTTACGTTTTAAAACGCCCATCGCTACTACGGACGTGTGTAACGCGACCTTCGAATATACTTTGACTGACTCGGTGGCTAAGTGGTTAGCGATCCTGACCTCTGATCCGAGAGTCGTGGGTTCGATCCCCACACAGGGCAAACTTTTCTGTGATGAGCAGAATTGTTTGCTCTGAGTCTGGGTGTATTATATCTATATATGTATGTATTTAAAAGTATATGTGTATGTATATCAGTCTCTGACTCCCAAGATACAGGGAATCCTAGTTTGGGGCCAGATGACCGTGTGTGATTTGTCCCAGATATTATTATTATTATTATTATACATCTCGTTATCAGATGTGCAGGTTTCTTCACAATGCTTCCTTCTTTATCAGTGGCTTTACGCGGGGATGATATGGCGATGATTATAATGTTCATACTTTAATAAAATAAAAATTAATCGGGGATAAATGGTAAAATGTACTAGGTACATGATAAGATGAAGTTGATCAAGTCAAGTAAAAAGAGTAAAACCAGTGTTGACGTGGCAAATACGTACAGTATGATCTGGATTTTGGCATAACTATTGGATTGGCATAACACGGTCATAACCTGGATGGTCATAGTGGAATTTATTCAACCGTTTCCGTGCTTCGCAAGCCACGTAAAGCCGTTGGTACCAGCTGCTATCACTAGATGGCAGTCTTAAAACTATGTCGGACACCTTTGAGGCGGCTTGAAAACTTCTGATACTGGAGTTGGCCACTATCCCTATAACTTCCAACAACACGGACTTGGCTCCCGTACGTGGAGTTCCGTTCGTTCCCGTGGAAGGGAACCGTACCTCAGCAGGGGTACAATATGGGTTGTTAACGGTTTCTAGGTCCTAAACTATCGTTTCTGTTTCCAGGTTATGCCCTAAACGGCACATCGGTATATCGAGGCGACGACCAGAAGTGGTACTTACCAAAATGGTTGTATGGTAACGATACAATACCGCAGTTCCTTTCTGGGCCGGGATATCTTATCAACGGTAATATCTTGTTGTTGCTCGGTGTTTGAGACCATTTAGTTCGCAGAATTCATAATTGATGAGGAAGAAAGGTCCTTGAGAAACGATCGTGGACCGGAAGATGTAGTATTGAAGAACTCCTCACTAGGTCGAGTGATGATCTGTCAGGCTTGCAGAATTTTCTGGATGCATGTGGCTCAAAACCGTGCTAAGTGGAATGTTTGATTATAGATAGAAGTCTTTCGGCTGACATGGTTCATGTGTTAAATGATCGAAGAGGTTTGGATTGCATCCGTTTGAAATAGAAGAACAGTTTTATATTAACTACCTTAGGATTCGATTTTGGCCTTCTGGTTAGGAGCTCTGGCCCACTGCAGACAATGGAGTTATTAACGCATTTTGGATTATAAAAAAATTCGGAAACCCACAGCATTAACCAATTCCATCTACTTCTAGGTTATTATATGAAAAGCCTTCTGGATCAAGCGAAAAAGGTTCCTATGATTAACTTGGAAGACGTTTACTTCACTCATCTAGTGCCTTCAACTTACAACGTGAACAAAGAACACGATAGTCGCCTGGGTCCGTATAGGCCTTGGCCCCCCTGGTATACGAATATATGCGAGTACTGGCTCCAAGCTTCTGCCCACAGCCTGACGCCTGAGGAAATGCTTTACATTTGGCCCCAAATAGAACAATTAAGTTTGCGATTTTCTAAAGGCGACAAGAAAATATGTAGTTTCTATGAAAAGTATGTCAGAAGGTTTGTGCCTATGTATTTTTAGTGGAAAATAAATGTAGCAATACAATTGTTTGTTTATTCTTTAGTTCGTAGCCTCGACTTTACGCATTCGTCGACAACCCCGACAACGCCGACAACGCCCTCGAGTTCTGGGATAAAAGTATTTTAAGATGGTACTTCAGGCTCTATACTTAGTATAATCGTACGAAGTTTCGTAGGAAATATGTAGGTTCTATAAAGTATGTCAGAAGGTTTGTGCCTATGTATTTTTAGTGGAAAATAAATGAAGCAATACAATTGTTTGTTTATTCTTTAGCTCGTGCCCTCGACTTTACGCATTCGCCTACAACGCCAACAACGCCCTCGAGTTCTGGGATAACAGTATTTTAAGATGGTACTTCAGGCTATATACTTAGTATAATCGTACGAAGTTTCGTTCAAGTCGTTTCAGCCATTGTGGAAATTAACGTGCCCAAATGCATAGACATTTAGGATTCTGTTATACAGGTGTAACAAATAAAGATTGTGTAGGACTCGGCTTCCACCCATCATACTGAAAAACTTTTGGTCTGCAACTTTGCTGTAAAATGCTAAAAGTCTCTTGCAAAATTACCCTAAAACATATTATAACAATACAAGTTAAAAGTCCCTAGAATTTTTTTTACACATTCTATATGTCTGCTATGTATCCGTCTGATAAAATTAAATTAAAACAAATGTTAATCTACCTAAAACGAAGTTCCTACCACTTGGAACTCGTATAGCCGACGTTTCGGGAAGTGTTTGCAGAGAGAGAGAGAGAGAGAGAGAGAGAGAGAGAGAGAGAGAAGAAACGTCCGGTCTAAATTTTTCAAATATAAGTCTTACATGCTATTACTCGTAAACAATTCGGGTAAACAACGCCGATTATAGAGTTATATTTAGTTGCGATATAATGCGAAAGGATCAACATGTGCCAACAGATAATTATATATTAATGACCAAACCAATGACAAGAGCAGGGCAGTCCACATGGACAGTACTCGATCACGAGTATAACACGAGGGTCAGCCATCGCTCCCCTCAATTTGATGGAAGGGAACGACCCGACTCCCCATACGTCACCATCTGCACGAACATTTGAGCAAGCATGCACCGCTCCGGTCAATGGAAAAAGATAACGATCCTATCTTCTGTTACTATCCTGAGGTTTCAACGGATCATTATTTTCAATTGAACCATTTAGACTTTGTTAAAACGCCTTTGTCAACAATCTCCAGGTAAATAGGTAGCTTGAGAGGAACACCTGTACGCTGTGCAGACGCAGATGCTGTTATCAGCGCGATAAATTTAACGAGCACTCGTCTTATTTCAACTTGTTAACATTGTTCGGGTAATTCATTCAGAGCCACAGGGATGGATTGAGGGAGTGTTTGTTTGAGAATTGTTAACCTATATCGCCCCCTTAGCTCTGCTGGCGTACGGGTCTCTTCCAAAACCTAGGGAAAGTTAGGCGGTATTCTAGACACGGGGGCCAAGTCCGGATTGGGCCAAATACTCGTAAGATGTAACAAATAATTTAGTAGGTACAGTATGTTAGATCATTGTATGACATGAAAATATTCTCATTATTTTTACCACAGATATTTTATGGCATGTGAACTTTGTTACTTTGTAAAAGCGGACTTTGACCGTGTGAACGCGGCTTTAGTGCTATTTTTATTTTGCCATACAATTAAGTTTCTTCCAAAATACTAATCAGACATTTTATTTCATTCATTTTGCAAGACATTAAATATATTAACACACGTAGCATGACACCTTGTTGGCGTAACGGGGCGTAACCTTTTCGGTGTACGGGAAGAGATCCCTGCCCTTGCAGTGAGGACGATATGGGTTGTTAACAGACATCTTATTTAACTATTTGTATATAAAATTATACAAAGATATAAAAATTAAATATCGCTAGACTAATTGTTGTTGTAAAATATCTATTAATCTTTGGTTATTTCCTGACTCCGTCCCATAACCGAAAAGGCATCACCGCGAGCATTGACGCGGAACGAATATAAGCCACGGCTGCGCAGGAGTGGAGCAGTGATCGCCGCCATCATGGATCGCAAGCTGTCTCTCGTGCTGTTCGTGCTGCTTGCTCTGTTGGCGCTGGCTCATGCTGGTGAGGATCTATTTCATTATAACTCAATATCTTGTAAAAAGCCATATTGTTCTCACTGCAGGGGCACGGGTATCTTCCTATATATCGGGAAGGTTTGGATATGGAGCCAAGTCCGGATTGGTTATTAATCAATGTGCCTACAGGGAACTTGCATGAATATAAGATTTTCTTAAAGTAAATTAATATGAGAGTAATGTAAAAAAATACAGAAATCTAGTACAACACATTAATTAATTTGTAATTATTTTTCTTGAAGTTTGAAAGTGTGAAATTTCTAAGTACTGCAAAGTTAAAATAATGAAAGGTGTTTTAGAATATCCATAACATTTGTGAAACTTTCGTCTAGGCGAAAAAGTTATGTAATAGTGACGTCACTGAATCGCTACTTTTATACGAAGCGTTCCGCGAGCCGTGCTCCGCGATATTCTTTTTAAACTACTATATCTCAGTGAATAATGGTGATTCCAAAAAAAAATTATCACAGATTTTAATTTTTTTCAAATCTCTATTTAAATGTAAGAAAACTTTTTATGCAAGTTCCCTATTTAAACTTTAAACACCCAAAATTAAGAAATGAATAAATGGTACTACTTATGAAACAACAAAACTTTCCCCAAGTGACCCACCGTGCAACAATTTTTTTTTTTAATTTCTCATAAAAATCAACTAGTCAGTTACTTTTTTGCAAATAGGCCTAATACTTTTTGCAAATTGTCTGTGGGTTTCTTCTATGTTCAATTTAACGAGTATAAAATAAAAAGACCAAATTGAACTAGTTTCACTAATTTAGTAATGCACTAAGTTATCATTTGTTACTTTTTACGAGATATCAATCAATATCAGTTTCTCCATAAAGTTTATGATGTATAAAAGTTTTAGAAATATTAATAAAAAAATAACTGTAGAAATTGAACAGATATTTAGTCAAAAGTTTAATGAAATCCCATTTACATGGATCGTGGGTTCGAGTCCAACCTAGAGAAAACAGTAGGGACTCAGTTCACTCTTGATTTTTTATTCTCTGACAGTGAGTTTATGGTTGGTGTTACTCAGGGAACAAAGCAAGGAGAAATTCAGTGGGCTTGCAATATTTGTAAGGGAAATTAAAATATATTTTGCTCCGACTGTATAGGTTCTTCGAGGAATTTTGTCCACTTTCATGAGAGGCATCTACCATTTGTCGATTGTCAGCCAATAATAGGTCAGATAGTAGTAGAGTAATAGTTAGTATTCCTTGATATTATTAAGTAGTAGCAATATAAGTTTTAGGAATAACTATGGAGCGACGGAACGACTGTGTTCTGCCTCCATCTAGTGCACTATAAGCCCTTTTAAAATATTGTTTACGCTAGCCAAATACCTATATCACTAAAATAATACAGACTAAATAATCCAAACACAAAATACCGATAGAATTTTTCTACAATCGCAAGAAGCCAGATGAAAATGACCTTCCACCGGAAATGAAATGCGTTCCTGGGCGCACATGGCTTAAGGTGAAGAGTCAGAATCTGCTTGAAGAACCGAAGGGTGATGATGATCCTTCCGATGAAGATAAAGCAACAAGGTCACACATGCATCAGAAAACTTCAGACGAAAGCTGCAAAATTTGCGTCTGTTCTGTCGAGGGTAAAGATGAATATTGCAGTAACAGGGCTGCGAGGAATGTCAATGAATGTCTGAGAATGGCCATGTTGACGGAACAGTTTAACCGAGGTGGAATGTTCAGCCATGAGAAGATTCTCTCGTATATGATCAGAAGAGGTTGGTTTGTAAGATTAATGCAGCAGAAATGGATCGTGTAAAAACACTTATACATAAAAGAAAGAATAACAAAATTGTAAAATATTTATGAATAATAATGTAGTGTCGAGATGTTGATAATACATTTCCGTAGGGCGTGTTTTCGTTAGGTCAGGATCGTTATTAAAGTTATATAAATAGTAACTTCATTATCAATATAGACGTTTTATTATTAGTTTGCATTTTTTTGAGAATTCTGTATGGGTTAGGTATACATTATCGGGCCACGACAGACTGGCATAGAGCTCAGGCCAATAATGATGTTTATCAAACCTCTTTAAGTTTGTATGTATTGTCAAGGATGTTTGAGAAAATGTATTTACTTATAAGTACCAGAATTTAGTTTGCACTTTCTGGATTCATACAAATCATATTATGTCTTCATTAATTTGTTTTATAAATGTCAAACAATTATTTGCCTTTTAATAACACGCAAATGAAATAAATACTTACTGCAGTATATGATATAATAATTTATATATCCATACCATATCTAATGAAAATTTTAATTCCGTACGCAAACAACAGATTATCTCTGGCACAACGACGAGATCCCGTACGACAGTAACGCGAAGTGTCAACGAGGGCATTCCTTCTACACCAATAACCCTGACGCCAACAACACTCGGGTCAATGTCGATGACGAAGTTGAGAGCAATCTCCATTACAACGACACCAACATTTGTTTCTTCTGCATTTGCTCCGTCACTGGTTTCGACGTCGCCTGCATCACCAGACACGTCTGGTTTTGCGACCAAATCCGCGCTTCAAGAGACGAAGTCAAGATAAGGGACAGATACAGAATCATGTTCCAGCAAGATCGTCCCTCTTACTTCAGGTCGTTTTCGTGGAGAGTGAGAAGGACCATGGACAGTGGCATTTACGCACTTATAGAGAACGGTATAATTCTAGAGTTGCATTGGTTTTGCTGGCTTTCTTTCTAAGAACTCTTTTTGGGCACAGTGTTATTTTTGTTTTGTTGTTTTAGGTACTTTTCTCTGTGATGTGTATGTGTATTGTTTGTTACATTTTAATAATTTATGCATTGTCGAAAACTGTGTTTAAAATGCGTACAACGTATCGCCTTTTGCAACCAATCTTGCTGATAGATTTCTAAATTTGTTGTTCACTCCCACCAAATATCACATATTTTTTTGGTGAGATTGATCACTTACTGAATTTTGATTTTTGTATTAGATAAATCTAAAATTATGGTAGAAACCTTTTTTGAGACAAATTTGAATTGATTAGTAAATATCGTTTCGTGTTTGATGTTGCAATTTATGAAAGAAAGATTGGTGCTTGCAGGAGGCGATGCGATGTGCTGCGACCACCCCTCGGGCCACCGTCGCAGCCTCCACAACCGGGTGAACAAGATCTTTCGGAACCTGAGGAGGAGGGTTCCTAAGGAGAATCTGATGTCTGGAAGTCCTGGCGGGGATTACGTTGACTTCATAGTCAATAATGACAAGTGAATAAAAAGCCATGAAGAGTAACCGAATGATGACAATGATGTTGATAACGAATGGAAGAGTGAATGTGATAATAACAATAGAAATGTTAAAATCTGAGAAAACCCTTGCTGTAGTAAAGGATCGAACAATTTCTTTCAGATTTATTTTTCACGTTTTAAGTTCATAAAAATAGCCATGATGGAAAAAACCTTTGGAATAAATCTGCAGAATTGAACTCATAATACCATAGAACGTAGAAAATTTGAAAAATAGCTTCAGTGTACAGTTTTGCTTAGTATACGTAATATTTTATCGTGTGTGTTGAGTGAAGTTGATATTTTTTCTACTTTTTGTAATTTATTATGAGTGAATTGTATTTTTTTTTTACTTTTCTACTTTTAATAATTTATTGTTGTGAGTGTTTGAAAGTTTAATTAAAGTATTATGCCGTTAATCTGTGTTGTGTTACTTAAAGTAAACTTATTGTTTTTTTTTAATTCAAAAATTTGCACCTCTCTATCTATGGTACTGCACTTTTGCACGCACAGTTCGTTTTTGCACTTTTTCTTGCATAGTTAATTTGTTTTTGCACGACCATTTCTGTTGCACTGTTAAAATTTATTCATTTTTTTTTGTCAGTTTATCTTATTAATAATTTAATAAATATGCATAAATACACTAAGGTGAGTTTGGTAAGAATTCATTTCGGACTCATTTCGTAAGTCTTTGGCGTCTCGCATCTGATGGTTAAGCGATCATGGTGGCGAAGAATGAAGTAGGCTTACCTAAATTCCCTAACGATAAGGGTAACAGGGTCTAGAAATGAAAATAAAAACATTACGACTTATGTTTAGTGGAAAAACGTAAAATGGTAGTTACTAGCTAGCATCAAAACACAAAGATGAAAATTAAATTCGCTACTTCCTTATGTGAAAAGCGATTTTCACAATCATACATTTGAAAGTACTAAATAATTGCTAAAATATGTAAGTACTTACTCAGATAGTTATTAAATTTAAAAAATACTCATGAATATCATAGTTTAGGAAGAGCTTTCAGAGAGAATAGTTTTAGATACAATTGTTGAAAACTTTCAGTGAATGACGAGGAAAAGCCCAAAAAGTGTGTGCCATTCATCTCGGAGTACTCAGATTGTACCGATGGTAAGTTAATCATATTTAATAATGTAAATCCTGAAATGTATCGTCATAAGACTTGTACTTAGCATTATTAATCCCGTTTACATGTATTTCTTATTTCCACATTAATATAAAAAGCCCTAGTAATTGGTCCACGGAGATATGATTCATCATTTCAACATTGTGTGCCTCAAGTTACATGTTTCATAAAGATGATCGTGTTCTGGAAAGTCTCAGAGACTTATAGACGCTAAATTATAGTAACATTTTCAAGTTTTTAACCGACTTAAAAAAAAAACGAGTTTTATGTTTGTTGTTTGTATGTTTGCATGTATGTTTGTCCGCGATTATCTCGCGTTTGGCTGAACCATTTTAATGCGGTTTTCAGAAAAGTATTTGTTACATTTAGGAGAAGGTTGTAGTATTTTAACCGTCTTCAAAAAAAGGTGGTTCTCTATTTGACCCGTATGTTACGCGATTGAAGTCGGTTTTTTGACGCTTTCATTGTTGTCGATTATTTAACTACATAATTTATGACTTATAACCATTGGGCAATAAATATTTTCAAGTGAGGACCACTGATCAGACAAACAAACTGAAGATGAGGTTTGCAAAAAACCACTGGATGCGGCTCGGAGTTGTAGTGAATTATATGTGGAGTACGATCTTCAATTATGGATATCTTCCGACTGAGGTGGCAGTGATGGATGATGATACCTTAATTTCCAGATAACCTCTGCTCGGGATGCACCCGTTGCTCATGCACGGCAAGCGGCGAATGGTCTTGCAACAAAGTTGTGGAATGCAAGGGTGAAGGAAGTGATGTGGCACCAGTGAATGAGGCTTCATTGGATAATGCACTTAATGTGCTTTACTCAGGTAATTAAGTTGGTCATATTTTTTTCATTTTACATGTTATCTTGCCACCTTGTGCTGGTGGCGCACATGATAGTCTTTAATACTAATAGAACGGTTACCAGTTATTTGTAGACCCTTGCAAGCTCAGAATGAATACTTTGTTTGTCAGTTATCGGTTTGGCTGTTAATTTCATCCAGTTATTTCATCCTATCACTAAGTCCAGTTATAATAGTCCAACTATCAAAAACCAACACCCAATCGATACGGTACAATTAAGTAGTCAAAACTAGAAATTAAGCATTGAAGGTCAAAATCACGCGCTCGATCTTACAATTAAGTAAAGCTCAATTTGTTATTTGTCAAGAAATATAGTTGTTTTGGATATAAAGGTGAGCCATATAAAGTGAGTAAGCTTTCTGTATTATGTTGCGAAAATGGGTAGGAAACTTATTGTTCGACAAGGGTGACTGCATTGGCTATTGGCGTGTAAACAGGTCCATTTCTTTAGAATATAACATGATAAATAAAAATATCTAGTAAGTGGTGCTTTTTTTTCTACACATATCAATATTTCATTTTTCAGAATTGAAAAACAAAGAAAAAGACAGTATTAATGCCGTTCCAGCTCCAACGAGTACAAAAGAAGATCTTCTATTAGGTATGTACTGTAACACTTGTGATTATCTCAAATTAAGTAAGTCTTTTTCTATCAAATTAAATATTTCCAGCTTATTTGCTCACTGTAACAGAACCTTTATTATTAATTTCAGGGTATTTAGTTGTTTTACCAAAGTGAACACACAAATGCACAATTTTTCTATAATACAGCACAAAGCACAACCTTTTTTTAAATTGTATTTCCTTTATTACTAAAGGCGACCAGGTAAGTGATGTTATAGTAGAATACAAAAGTTTATCAGATGTTTAATGAAACATTTTTTTTAGACAAAGAAGATGAGATAGAACAGAAAATAATAGCGATGATGCGTCAGAAGAGATCGATTGAACACAAAAGCAAAAAAGATGGTAAAAATAAAACAAATGGAACTGTTAAGTTTCATTACACTGTCGACGAACTCAATGAAGGTATGTGTTGCGTTAAATGTAATAGATATTTTGCCCAATACACAAATGTGAAAAATTATCTTGTGTTTCTGTGTTTTATCTGGTACTTTATTCAAATATATATTTTCAGATACACTCAAGAATTCCAATGCATCAGGAACTATAAACGTTATTAAAATAGATGGACAATTACACAAGCTTGGTAGGCGAACAGGAATGTTGCTGAATAACAACTTTTCAAATCCTTTACACATTGAATATAGTCACCCGGAAAAGTTCGATCATATCACTGATAACAAGATAGAAGAGGCTACTACAGTGGATACAATTATTGATTCTGTCATCCAAGAGAAACTTAACTTAAGTGTTCCATCTAAAGACAAAGACAAAGAATTGTCAAAGATCGTTGTTAATGAATTAAGGCCTGGTACTGAAATAATTGGCAGTCCAGGCTCTCCAGTAATGTCAAACATAACTTTCACCCCAGAGAATGATACCTTAACAGCGATGGCGTTTATTGCTGGCAATTTATTGAATAAGTTGTGGAGCATGGAGAAAGCCAATGATGACACATCCTCAGAAACTGAGGACATTAAACATGAAAAAATTTTAAACCTGTTAGAGTTATTTAAAGAACCTCTTTCACTGAGACAAGAATCTTTTCTCAAAGATGCACTCGAGAGATTATCGGACGCTATTGAAAAACACAAAGATGTTTCAAACGTAACTTTGTGTGAAACTATTGAAGGAGCTAAACAATTCCTTAAAGATACTGCTAACGGCACTTGGGTAAAAACGGAAGAACCAGCCAGTAGTGATGATGATTCAAAAAAATTACCCGATGTTAGTCAGAAAGTAAAAGATACTCCCACAGTTGGTAAAAACGCTACAGCAGAAGCAATCAATAAAATAAATAATGTCCTTAATTTAATGAATAAGTTTGAAAACGTTAATTCAAATTTGGAAAATTTGAAAACTCAGTCAGTCAACGGAACTAAGCCCAATCTTAGAAATACTGATGAATTCAATGAAAATTCAACGAATAAAGAAAATGATAACATAAATCTCTTTGGGAAAGTGTTAGAAAAAATAACGAAATTATTACTACCAAGTAAGAAAAGTAAAAAGTTTGCAAATAAAATAAAATCTCATAGCATTTTTGGTATTTCCAGTGACACTAGAAGGAAATTCAAAGATGCTTACAATTTGGATCTAGATAGCATGAATTTAACTGAAAAAGATAAAATCATTTTAGATTACATTACTAAAGTGAGCAGTAATCCAAGATGCTTATTAGATACACCGCAAAATCCTGATTTTCCAGCTATACAAGGAGGAATATTGTTAAACTTATTAGAATTTTTCAAGATTCGATCATTTGTTGACTTAGTAAAACTACTTAAACCAGAAAAAACTGTTGAGAAGAAAGAGAGCTTTCCTTCATATCGAGCAAGAACTGAATCCGACACCGAAACAAAACCAACGACAACTTCGGAAGTGACAAAAGATACCACACAAGAGACCACGCAAACTACTACAATGAAAATATCTACTGAACTTCCTAATACTAAAGATAAACTTAAAACTCATTTAAAGTCTATTTTAGAAGATTTGATAGAGTTACAAAGGGAAACTGGGATCCCAACAAAAGAAGGTCAGATTAGAATTGCTGATGTTCTTCCATGCATTTATAATATTTTGAATTCCAACGACGAGATTCAAAGCAAAGTGTTAAGAAATAATGAAAATGCTGTTGTAAATATTTCACCAGCAGAAAAAGTTGCGGCTGTGTTTGAAGCAGTAAAAAAAGAGGTAATGATACCATCTCGAAGAAATTTAATATCTGAAGAACAAAGACCTAAATCAGCAATGTTGTGGGAGCGTATTGTAAAGAATTTGGACCCAGTGAGAATGAAAATGACTCGAAGGAATTTAGATACATTTTCGCCAAAGACGTTCTCAGAACTAGAACAAATGATGAAAGAAGTAAAAATAAACAACACGAGCACATTTAAGAACTATGGCTCATATATCGATGTACATCCGGCAGAGAGATTAGCGTTACTCAAAACGTTGGAAAATAATGTCAAAAAGTACATAAACGTATTGAAACAAATTAAAGTCTCAATGGATACTTTGACTAACTTAGATTACAATGATGTTATAAAAATAAGAGAATTCACAACCAATGTAACATCAAATTTGAACTTGAATGAAATGATTATGAAATCGCTTATGACTTCCAGGGTATCTAAACCCCAGACATTCAAACAAGATCAAATTTTAGCGAAACCGCAAGAATATGAAAATAAGCCAAAGGGAAGAAGAATGCCCAATATTAAACAAGATAGCATGACGAGGCTAGAAAATAACCCAAGTAATGCAAACGCAGTGAAATACACCCGAGACGAAATATTGAATCAGTTGATAAAGAATCGGGTTCAAGCATATTTAAAGTTAAAAGAAACATCTTTGGGTAATTCTAGTGATGATCCAAATTACAGTATTGCTAAGAATATTATGTATAATTTGGAGAAAGAAAATTATCGTCTAGCACGAGAGTTGTATAAAGTGTTTGTGGCAACGAAGAATCAAGAGTCAGGACGTCGTAAAAATAATCAACAAGTAATAGGTAAGTTGTTTTTTTAATTCAATAATTTATTGAAAAAATGTTGAGGCATAATGGGGTGCCAAATGTTGAGGCATAATCTGCCAAATATCAGAATTGAAACAACAAATAAGATTGACAATATTGCTTTGTTATAACACTATCTAAGGGTTTATTTAGTTTTGTTTTCGTAAGTATTTCACTTAAACTATTAAAAATGTTTCCAGCACCACAACCGAAATCCCAAGACATACGACGAGGTTTGTTCGACAAAATGCCAGTCGCTCAGTTTGAGGGGTCGAAGTCATTGGGTCAGTCCCTAGCCTACCAGGACCAAATGGTGAAGCAACTGTTAAACATGAAGAATTTGAGAATGTGAATGATGCAAAAGACGAGGAACATGATGAAAACGTAGGAAATGTAGAAGAAAAGTGATTTTATACTTTTTTATTTTTTTATTTTCAAAATAAATGCTGTTGTTTTAGTAAATATTTTTTTCTTCATGGGCGATAGAAAAATCGCCGCTTATACGGCAATGTTTAAAATACATTGCAAAATTGACAACGTTTAAAATTGTTTACCCTAAATTCTATGGAGAGTAGGTAATAATAAATCACTCTAATTTTACCTTTTTTCAATCACATTTTTCTCAAGACAATTTTTTTTTTGTTAGAGTTTTAACGCCTGCATGAAGGTAAGATGTCAATATTGTAAAAACTTTAAAAAAGTTCTATAGATAGCCTTTAAAATAACTAATTATCTAGGTAAATATGTTTTTTTAGGAAAAAAATAAGTAAGTAGTTATGTTTTATTTTTGTTTATTCTACAAAAAGAACACGCAAAAATATTGGAGATAAAATTATTCAAATTTTATACTGTTTACTGTTTATGAATTTAACAAAATTTAACAATCAAGTGATTAAAATACGTAACCGTATCATTTCGTTACAACTACAAGAAAAAATAGTTAAGAAAGTCTCTTTGACGAAATGACTAACTAATTTAATCTTATTTTTGTGCTAACAGAACTGAATATTATCAGTAAATTATAATTAATTTCTTCAAAGATTTTTGCTTGTCTGCTGAGGTTTCGATGTTGTTGTGGATAGAGTCACAACAGTGGTAGAAATTTTTGAGCCAGGTGTTGTAGATGTACTGGATCTTGTGGTGGATATACTGGAACTTGAAGTCTTCGCTTTGTGGTCTGAAAAACATATCAAACTCTACAATAGTATTCTAAATAATTTCAAAGAATAAGATGGAAAAACGCTGTTGTTCCAAAATGAAACACTGACGCCATTTCGATCAGCCAAGTTTTAAAGAAAGTCTGCTGCCTTATATCTTTCAAAATATGACGCTAATAAATATAAAAATATAAAAAAAAAATACTTTATTGACTGCCGTGTTGCCGTCCTCAGTGTCTCGGTTATTTTAGAGGCTATCGGAAAAAAGTCTCCGTACGGTAGGATTGTACACAGTAAAAGAAAATGGGTAAGAGCGTATCCAAACACAAAGTAAATTGTAGCATTATGAACTATGTCGGTATGAGTTGCCCTAATGGAGTAGTTTAATTTATCCTAAGAGCGTTTGCCTAAATTCACTTGGAGAAAAAAATCTAGTTTTGCATACATTCCTGGAATAAATATTTAATAAGAATAAATTAAACTACTCCACGAGGGTAACAAATATATAATAATAAACCCGAGCGCTCTGTACATTAAAATTTCATAGACTGTATTATTTTTGAAATTTCAATTAATAATAATATACCTTCCCGATGTATGGGATGAGACCCGTGCCCCTGCAGTGGGGAGGTAATAATAATATAATTTCAGTTAATTTTACATTGAAGTGGCAATGGGCGGGTACGTAGCTCGTAGGACATACAAAGTTCTTTAGTCCCGATCGCAAATCGGAAGAAATAGGCAGGCCTCTCACTCAGTAGACCGAATGAACTGGTGAAGGTCACGGAAAGCCGCTGGATGCGGGCAACAAAAGACTATTCGGCATGGAAATCCTTGCAGAAGTGTTTGTTCAGCAGTGGACGTCTTTTGGCTAATAATGAGTAGAATGATCGCTCTAGAGGTTTCTTAATGAAAAAAACCCGGTTTTCTTTAATTTCATCAGTTTTCATTTTTTTGAGTTTAAATTCTTACTTACCAGAATTATTATTAGATTTTCTGGACTTTGATTTTTTATTACTTTTCTTATTAATAGCAGGACGAACCTTGCCCCTCAAGTATCGTGGTATTATGTTCTTTATTCGGTTTCTATCTCTTCTATCAGCAAAGTTGCTGCCTCGTCGATCTCTTACATTGTTGGGAAGTACACCAAAGTTATGTTGCCAACTTGACATTGTCTTCTCATATTCTGATAACTTATTTTTATTTATGTCTAATTGTTTTCTGGCTAATTCTTTCAAAACATCAGTTTTTGGCACCTTTTTCCTAATAAGGTCTATAATGTCCCTTTTAGAATTGTGCAATAATGACTTTATTTGCTGTAGAAACGACATTTTGGGTACTATTGATTTGGTCGTTGTTATCTGGAATGAAGACCAGTATTTTGTTCTTTTTTTAATTGTATTTGCGCCTTGGTTAACAACTTTTACAATTTTTTGGTTTATCTTATCTAAACTATCGCTTATTTGTGAAATTATCTCTTCACCTATAACTTCATCGACGGGTACCATGGATCTTCTTTGTGCAAATTTTATGAGAGATAATGCATCATTCATTTTGCTTATGTCTATTGACAGCTCTAAATGAAGAAGTTTTGTGGTGTACAGTTCATCTGACGGTGGACTGGCGCTTATACCGTCCATCATTTTCTTCCACTTTGTACCAATATTTCGCAAATCATTAGTCAGATTGTAATTTGGATCGTATACTCTGAGACCTATCATAGCGAATTCGTCAATATAATGTTGTTTAATTATTCTTTTCAATACCTTTTTTGCGGTTCTTGAGAGAGGATATAATCCTGTTGATAGAGGCATATCTCTATCAATTACTTCTAATATCTTTATAACGTTCTCTCTAATAGGATCATAACTACTGGAACTAACCGAGTTCCAACGTCTTCTGAAATTACCTTTTTTAATTTTGTTTTTAATATGAAACCCCTGCTTGTGAACATAATGTTTCATAGCTCTTATGAGAAACTTTAAATCTTCAGGTAATTTCATAGGATCTGACAATTTTTGAATTCCAACAATGTCCTTAATTACTTCGTAAACGTCATGCTTAAGTTTTAATGAGTACTTATCTTTGAGAGTCATATTTGGTGTTCTGACATTTTCTTTTGTTTTTGTTACAATTTTTTGTTTAAACTTATTTAAATATGCTTCATTTTTAAGAGTCGATGAGAAATTTACTTCACCATTTTTGAAATTGTCTAAAAACATTACAAGATTCATTCTTATTTTGTTGAGATCTTCTATTTCTTTTTCTTTTTGGCTTAAAATATTAGTCAAAGGGCTTATTACATTTTTGTTTAAGTCATCTACGTGTTTGTTTACTTTAGTCACATTACTTATTGTAACTGTAGTTCTAGTCATATTTGCTGTAGTTTTATCAGTAGTTGCAATGGTAGTTATCACATGAGGTAACTTTGTCGATGCCGTAACATTATGTATATCTCTTTTCATAATATTTACACTGTTTATTTCAGAAATATCATCCTGATCTGGACGGGGTTTTGGAACAGTTGTATTTAATTTATCAGATATATCCATATAATCAAGCAAAGCAAAGTTCCTGTCATTCATATAGTTTAAATTATCGTTAATCTTTGCTGATTCCAGTAAATCAATGACAATTTCTGTGATGCTTTTTTCTATAGCTTCCGTAACGACAGCGTCCAGTTTAGTAAAAGAAGATTGTGTAACTGTATTGTGACTGTTTGCATCTTGAATATATTTTTCAGTCGTAATAGTAGTGTCATCATTTTCACTCATGTAATCCACAATATCATCAACAGAATGTAAGTCTGGTATCGGTTTTCTTCGACTAGCGTTCTTGCTATCAACTGAAATATTATTCAGAACTTCATCAAAAGCTAAATAATCAGATTCATATTTTGCAGAATTCGAATTGACATTTGTAAGCTTATAAGCAGATGTATCTTCTGTTTTCATTGGCGTCACCACTGTATTTTCTGATTTATTTTCTTTTGTATTGAGGTGCATTTCTTGGAGCCATTCTGCTATTTCATTAGATCTTAATTTCGATTTCTCTGTTGATTTTTTACTAATAGTTTCCTCTTTGTCGTTGCCT
The DNA here is from genome assembly GCA_958295455.1 of Coleophora deauratella. Taxonomy (NCBI): domain Eukaryota; kingdom Metazoa; phylum Arthropoda; class Insecta; order Lepidoptera; family Coleophoridae; genus Coleophora; species Coleophora deauratella. Next base: position 733,217 of record OY282401.1, on the reverse strand, counting down.
GAAATAAACATTGTATGGTTTTCCATATAACTTTGACCGAATTTATATATTTATTATGTAATAACAACTGTTCCATTTTACTTACTGTTATTTAAGTTAAAAAGGAGCGTTTTGATTTCCCAATCTGTAGCTTCTGTGCTTGATTCCTGTACATCATCGACCCTTTCGATAGGAATATTAATTTCTTGATAAGGTGTTTCTTGCGTAAAGGGTTCTGAACGTTTCCTTCTGACTACTTCTTGATCTGAAAGAAGGTTAAGAATTAGTATGTTATCTTACTCACATCCTTAACGAGATACTTGAACGTCTAATGGTGAATACATTCAGTGGAACGTGTATGGAAACATACGTTTTTTCATATTTTCAATGACAGATTGGAGCATCCGATGGTCTATGTCATGAAGGTCGCTTTCTGGCCGACAGCGCGCCAGCTGAGTGCAGTTCCATCGCCCTTCGACGTCGCATTCGCAGGTCTTACAGCCCAAGCAGATGTTTTCTGTGGATTTTGACAGAAAGTGAGGCTGTGGTTATATTTGGGTATTTAAAAGGGCAACGATTATAGTAACAGATTTCAAGTAAAACCAAAATCATTGGCAAAATGTTTCTACATTGAAAAGAAAAATATATGAAATCTTAAAAAATCTTAGAAATCATAGTAAAGCGCTCTGCAACAATTTAGAGAATTTCCATTAAGTGTAATTTATAATTAGCTATAATTTCCATTTAGGATAGTCGAGTGTTAAGATCCCCTTTAGTTGCTGTCTAACCTAGGAACAAGTAAGTAGTACATACATTGGTTAATATACATTCGTTAGTAAATTTTGACACATACTCTTACTACTGATTTATGCTAATTTATTTATTTATTTTAACGTTTATTTTCAGGCAACTTAGGGCCCATAGATATATAGAAACTCATAAAATAAATTAATTTAAATACTATGAATACATACAATTTAATTATTAAATAAAACATAATATTAGTTTTCACGAGCTGTCGGTAGTGCAGCGTAGGTAGTAGTGGTCAGCAGGCTCCCTCGGCTCTAAATAAACTAGTTATATATTAGGTCACAGGATTTTGAAGACATCTTGATGACCAAAAGCTGATTTGAGATTAAGTGGAGACTCGATTTCATTATGATCCTGAGCATGGACAGAATTTTCATAAATTACCAGGATGATAACAATGAAATGAATACTAGGGATACAGCACCGCGGGAGTTATAACCTTTTATAACAAACTGACTAAACTAGCTTCCACCCGCGACATCGGCTACGTGGACTTCAGAATTGGATCCAGAGACAAAGTAAAAAAAAACTACTTAGCCATTCCTCCTGAAACCCTCGAGTTTTCCGGGATAAAAAGTATCCTATGTATTAGTCGAGTGCATTATCTATCTACCTACCAAATTTCATCCAAATGCGTTAAGAAATTTCGGCGTCAAAGTGGACCAAACCAACAAACATCCATACTTTCGCATTTATAATATAATATTAGTGAAATTGTATGTAGGAGTAGATATTCATATAGTATTTACCTTTGGTACAATCAGTGTACCGAGACAACAACGGGATGCAGTCAGTATATCGTGGGTCTCCGGATGCTGAAATACATGAAATGAAAATAGAATCAATTAGGATAATCTCGATAATCTTGTTTAATATTGTTTAGTTTTTTAAATTATCTCATCGCAACATACGAACATTATGAAAGTAAAAATACATATTCAAAATAATTGAACACCATCTTTAGTACGTACTTATGTAGAACTTAATTCGAAGCGCTTTTGGCTCGGTTCGGATTGCGTGGTCGCTTCGATTACAAAGGTTAACTGACTACAGACGTGGTTATAACCGTTTTCTGGTTTCGCAAATTGCATTGAGCTTCTGGTGCCTATTGCTTGTTCTAGGTGTAAACCGTTAGGCCAGATATGGCTTGAAATACTGATACTGGAGTTATCCACAACCTCCACCAATCTGGACTTAATCCCCATGTGAGGAGTATGGTCTTACCTTCCAGAGGTATTGGAAGGGACAGTGCCCCAACAGAGGTGACGATATGCCTACTTAACGACTTACCTCTATCGATCAGATTGTACATCATGGAGTCAACTTCGAACTTCAGTTCTGGTGCAGTATCCAGGGTTTCTCCTGATTCCTCGACGTCCACAAGCTCTGCTGTGTACACGTAGTAATCGCATCTGGTGGCACAAATGGCATAATTTATTTTTAAACTTACATAAATAAGATGTAGAACTTTTAAACTTCCGGTGAGCTTTTTGCTTCTTATTTACAGGGTCAAAATATATTGAATCTTTATTTTTTGAAGTACGATGTGTCATTACATTCCTATGGGTCTACAGACATAGGATACGTTAGTCATGTTGTTGTTGAATTAAAGAGCTCTGCTAATGTTTGTGTAGACAAATGTTTACTAAGGAAAGAAAGAGCTGGAAATCCAATAGCTGGAATTTAAGCTCCTGATATGACTTTAATTGCTGCATGTAATTTCAACATGGCTTTCCTCTTCCTCGTCTTCTCTCTGTTTTCTTCCAAGATGGATTCTAAAAAACTTCTTCGAAGTTAGTAATGATAAGTACAATAAGTAAGGAAGTAAGGACAAGTAAGTAAGTGCTTATTACCTCGCGTGGTTCATAACGAAGCAGTCTTCATCACCATAACAAACGCGACAGTCATCCTCACTCATGCGGCGGAAGAGTATCTTCAGGTCGTCGAAATACCTAAATGGTTGGAAGCGATCTGAAAATTAAAACAGAAGATAACAGAAGGATAAATTGTGCGTCACTTCTGCTACTCAGTGATAAGATAAAATCAGGAGGCCTTAGATTAAATAACCGATGGGTTCAAACTTTGTAGCAATTGGATAATCGTCTTATCTAGTCTTAGTCTTGCTGACAATCATAAATGTTCATCATTGATGTGTTCCGGCATGAAGATAGCCCGTTTGCCATTGCATTGGGGAAACTTGGTAAGCTTGCTTCAGTCTTCGGCATCATCATTAGTTACCAACAGAAGAGACAATGGCAAGGGCTGACCGATTGTAGACAAAAAACCAGTAGGAGGCACTTAAGAATAGATGGAGGAAGAATAATATTCTTCCTTCATCTAATAGATGAATACTTACTTTGTTAATAGATGAATACTTACTCCGATATGGGCTTGGGTGCTTTTGCCGCCAATTGCTAGAACCGAAGAGCAAGCCAGCTGACAGTGGTACCAGCATGTTGCTCTCCAGCTCCACTGCTTCCAAGCGGGCCAGAACTGGAGCAATAAACAAATGATTGTTAGTTCTCTTTTCGAGTGACCCAAGTAGCCATACTGCCTCAGGGGATTTTAGACGTCTGTTTCGTAGTCTTGCCACCCGTGGTCACATATAGGGCATTTTCAGATTTACATCTACGCAGCTGTTAACCGCTTCTTGATACTTACATATAAAATAATCAGATGTGCAGGTTTACTCACCATGTTTTCATAAGTAAACCTGCAGTCACTTGCGATAAGATGTGAACGTTTACATTTAGGAAGTGATTTTCGTTGCTTTTAGTATTACATAGAAAATACTACCAAGTACCAAAATACTTATCTTTGCTATGTCCGAAAAATTTCACATAATCTGTGATAATCTTAATAAATACGATCAAAACTAATAAGCGTAAAATATGAACATTTTTGAACACATAAATGCTGTCATCTTTGATGATTGGCGGCAAGACTTCAATAATATAATAAGATGGTGGTAGCTAGCGAGGTTTGCTCAGGTTTACTGCATCTTTATTACTGTACTTTGTTGTTAATAGATAAAGGAGAAGGTTGCTGTAGGGTCGTATCGGGAGGTCCAGATGATAGCTGAGGACAGGAACAGTTGGAGATTACACCACCGACAAGAGCTTTGCTCTTAAATTGAAGAAGAAGAAGTACAATAAAGAGTATATCTATGTATTTATCTAACTACTAAACAGTGTAGGCTTGATTACGTGACTGCGACCGAATCCAACCCGCGACCTCATCCTATAAAGTGATATGTTATAAACCATTAGGCCATGGAGGCAGTAAAAATATATGAAAAACTATATACAATAGTACTATAGTTAGAACAGCTGGTCAAAGTTGGCATAATATAAGAAAGATGGTGCACTTTGGTGTGGGAGGCCAAGATATATTTCGGGTCGCTGAGTCAGCGAAGTAAGTATCTAATACTACTTGTAAATTGATCATTTGTTTGAGTAACAGTAACTTAAACTCATTCAAAATATTATTGTTAAATAACTACCGGGTGATTGTAAAATGTCTGGCAATGTTTTACTTGTGGCTTCTACTCATCAAACTGAACAACTTTCCCCAAGAAAGTCATGGTCAAAAAGAAAAAAAAAAGACTTCCCATACAAAGTTCATCAACCAGCCGACGGATTTGTATGAAGAGTCCAAAATTTTTTTTGCTTTTTGAGTATGATTTTCTTGGGGAAAGTTGTTCAGTTTGATGAGTAAAATATTGCCAGATTTTTTATCACCCTGTATAATAGTTAAACTGAAGCTGATCCGAACAAAACACGTTTTCAGTACGAGTATTACAAGCAACAATGCTATGATTTTGCGTAGGAAACACATCAACAAAGAAGTCGTAATGTGGCGGCTTTTGATAAGAAATGTATGCCTAATAGCGTTTAGCGTTGCTTATGGTAGGAAGGAAGGTAGACGAAAAAAATGACCCCGAAACCTGGACTTGATTACATGATCGCGAAAAGCACAAATGCGAAAAATGTTACAACGAAAACGTTACTGCGAAGAACGTTACTGAGAAAGATGTTAAAGCAAGTTTCTACTACGATACTGCGAAATAAATAATTCACAGCAACAACGTACTTCGCAGTAAAGTTTTCGCTATAGGTACCTAAGTTAGGTTAACAACCCCTAACGTCACCACTGCCAAGACAGTGGGCTCTTTCGAGGTTAGGCCATACTCTACACATGGGGACAGAGTCGATCTTGTCAAAAGTCAAGTCAAAAGACAAAATGTTTTTTATTTAAGTAGATGTTGTATGTACACATACATTTAAATCGTCTTGTAACTTCTTGCATCAAACAAATAGACTTGATAGAAGATAATGCGGTAGAATTTATTAAAAAAAGTTGTTAACTCGGCTTAAGACTTAAAGGCTATGTATACAGCCTTGGAACACTAGGGAAAAATATTATTTAAATTATATTGAGAAATACTATAAATAATAATATAAAACATGAATGTGAGTGTAAGAGCTTTCATACGCCGGGGAATTTGCTAAGCTCGTGTTCGTCTAGCGTCAAGCTATAATCATCTTATGTCTTATCACCAATCATCCTCCTTCGAGGTCTAGTGGACAGTTCGCTCGCTTCACATCAATCAGGACGTCATGCGTTTGATTCCCGGTGAAGTCGATTGTTGGTACGGCATTTTCTGAGTCCGCCTGGCTAACTCCCACTATCTTAAGTATTGCCGCCACATTGCTATTAACATTGATGTGTTCTGGTATTGAAGTAAGATCATCATAATCATCATCAGCTGGAAGACGTCCACTGCTGGACAAAGGCCTCCCCCAAGGATTTCCACACCGACCGGTCCTGTGCTTAGGACTTAGCATCGCCCGCGGTCACGTGTAGGGCATTTAGATTTACACCTAAGGACGTGTGCCACGCGACCATCATACACATCATCTCTGTTTTGTACAGTAGACAGCTCGTTTACGTACAATGTCAAGGTATTTGTTTGGTTACTCACCCGCGGCGTAAACAAACAGGCTGACAAGTAGCATGGTGCGCGTGCGCACGGCCGGACGGAATACGCTGCGTGCTTTGCGTGGTTCCTCGGTGCCGTGTTTAGGATGGGGGGCGGATTAAGGAGATTTTTCTTGGTGATTACTTATCGATGATTTGGAGAATATGAATCCGCATACTAATGATTTATTCAGGAATCCGCTCCGGCCTCGAGCTCCTACTAAATTCTCCTACTGGTAGGTCCTTATTCTCCTACTGCAATGGGAATGTTTACATGTACAAGTAGGAGCAACAAGATATCGCCAAAGTTTTGGTAAGCCTTCGGCATCGTCATTATTTACCACCAGGTGAGATGATGCCAAGGGTTTCCCAATTGTGGATAAAAAAAAACATATAAATGAAATTTAAATGGTTCTAATAGGCTAATAACTATTGCATAGGTATAAAAACATCAATTGTAGGCGAGTCCTGTGCTTAGTACTAGTACGGTACTTGTGTTACAATAATGGTAAGATTTGCTTTAAGCTGTCAATTTGCAGGTGCTTAGAAAGAAAGATTACCAGCATTTGTACATTCAGAAAGATATTGTACAGATAAGATAGTTTTCTGCGAGTGCAGTCACCTCAGTGACAACAAGAAAAGGTGAATTCCTCTAAGAGCTAGAAAACAAGGTTCAAATGATCCGGCTCGAAGGACCAAAGAGCGCGGCGATAGATCAGCTTAGCGCCGCCCTCTACACATGCAGTGTGCAATAGGTAGTAACACAACTCAAGAATGTAATAACTATTGATAGACATAGCATGAAATGAAATTTCAAAATTGGTAGCCAGTGTGCCATCATGGAGATCACGTTTAGCAAAAATCATACAAAGTCAATAGGTACCAAATCCCACTCTGACCTGAAAACGTGAAATTCACCCGCATGTTTACAAACAGATGGCGACGCGAGCGCACGCGGGCCGGCTTTGGAGCAGCGGCATCGTACCCCTCATTCTACTCAAGGTCTTCGAGCCATGCTGACCAGCCTTCTAAGGAGGATGATTATCCTCTTCATGCTTCTGTATACGACCGTCGCGTCATGTGAGTAGAAATTTTGTTTTAGTTTGATAGTTTCAGATCTTGGGCTAGAAGACGTACTAATGGACGGTCCTCTGCCAGGTGGAATGATGATTTCATCAAGTTTGCAGGTGCTGGGTTTATGTGACTCAGAATCGTGTTGAGTGGAAATCTATGGAAGAGGTCTATATTCAGTAGTAGACTTTAAAAAAAGTAGAAGCTGAGACGTAGTTAGAAGTCGTTTTTGGGTTCATTAAGTAGATAAGGCTTTCAGGCCATGCTCACAGCTTTGGTAAGGAAGATTGTATATAAAAATATACAAAGAAAGATGTTTTGAAGATCGTGGAATGCGTTAGGTTTTTGGTTTCCTCATTCGCAAAAAAATTATAGTACGGCTCGTTAGCTCAAAAAACGTCAATTCTGGTCCTATCCAGCAGAAGGCATGAAACTTGGCATGCATGTAGCTTTTGTTAATAACCCATTAGCCCACTGCAGGGCACGGGTCTCTTCCCATACATCGGGAAGGTTAGGCCATACTCCACATACGGGGCCAAGTCAGGATTGGCATGTAGCTTTTACAGGTACAATAAAAACTGGAAGTGGGAACAAGTTGTATACTGATTTTTACCCCCATACCCCACTACTTTGTGCCCCAAATGGCAGATTTTCATGTTTTTGTAAAAATCGTTAAACTTACAACAAAACTGGCAATGAACAAAATATTCTCCATTAAATTCTCTACAGTAATCGTCTTGGAAGTATGCTCGATAGATCTTACAGTTTTCAGATTATGCTTACGTTTCTTCCATTCGTTTTTAACTTTTTATGTAAATTCAGTTCCAGCTGGGGATTTAGTTTCATGTTGGATCAAGGGCTCCAAACCTTGGCATAATTGTTTCTTAGGTAGTTTTGAGTGGATTAAGCCCGGGAAGCATGGGAGGGCATCATGGGGGTGGCGAGGGGAGGCGGGGAAATTTGATTCTCTCACGCTCCTTTTGGGGGTTTATATCTCCATAACTATAGATACTAGTGTGTAGAGGCAAGTGTGATATTATTTTCGGATAATTCAAGGATGATAAATTCACTTCTGCAACAAAAATATAATTTCTTCCATATAAAAAAATTGCGGGACGATTTTAATTTGCAGTCAAAATTATAAATTATTTTTCGACTTTTACAGTTTTTTAGGACCTATAAGGACTTCTAATTTTCGTTCTTGATAGACGATATTTTAACTTAAAATTCTTGTTACAGTAATAAATGGCACCTCTCCGCTCACATCGACGATGAACATGCTTGGCTACGAGCCCATCAATCCAAACAACTCGACTGCTTTGAAGAGTGTTGTGACGTCACTAGTGAAGAGCACTGTCAAGAAGAAAGGTCCAGGTTTGTGGAAAATACTTAAGATAATTAAGGAGTCAGATAGTTCTTGCTGACTTTGGAAAGCATAATGGGTTAAGTCTCATACAAGTAAGGTACGTACTACCTACGTTTCTGGCTCACTTATCGAAATTGGATGTTGGTCTCATACAAGTAATGACTTATTCCAAAACAAAGCAAAAAGAATTAAGTCTCGTTCAAGTAAAATACCTACTACTTACTTCGCTGGTTCCCTCATCCAAATTGGATTGGATCTTGGTCTCATATTTCGCAACCTCAGTGACCCAAAATCGATATTGGAAGACGCTATTCTTTTGGGTTCTGTATCATCACTTGTCAATTGGCTATGTAGAATTCGCGAGGGCTTGCTTGTTCCACTTGTTTTTTCCCGCGATACATGGGGCACCCGACTGGCTGACTTGGTCGTTCTAAGTATGCTCTCTTCATAATGATTTCCCTTCCTGAGTGTACAATACTTCAGTAACTAACTTTCTGATGATGAATTATAGATGAGGGTTTACGAGTCTGAAAAATGTCTTTTTCATTATGGTTTTTGATCTTATCAAAATGGAATTCTTTGGAAGTTGGTTGCAGGTATGTTTTTGGCAAGTTCTGTATATTTCTATACTTGGGCCTGATTTTTAGCAACATCCAAATAATATCTCCTTTATTGCAGTCATTGATCCTTTTAAATATAACCAAGCTTTTCACATTTGGTGGTGTGAGCCATATTTTTGGTAAGTATGTAAGTATTTATTTTTGGTATGCCTTAAAGTGGGCTCTGATTATCACCTTAGCACCACCCAAATTCTTGGGCCATATTGCCTTACGCCCTCCCTGTGACGAAAACACCAAATCTCCATGGTGTTTACAAACACCGCGGAGGTTGCGTGTGCGCGCTATATGCCACCTCTTTGGTGCCGACCTCCGAGCATGTTGCTGCTGCTTTTCGCTGTGCAGGCGCTAGCCGTTGGCATCCTTGGCAAAATTGAAAATGTTGGCAGTCCTACCTATCGCACATGGCTTGGACTTGGGATACATAATAGCACAGGTGAGTCTGGTCTTTTGTTCCTTGAAAAAAAAATTAGTACGTTATACAGTGCCTTACGATCCTTAGAAATAATTGACCACGCTGAATACGTTAAAAACAACCGACTTCAATCGCAACAACTCCAATTTTGCTATGTTTTTGTTGATTTTCTAAAAAATCACTAAATCTATTTCGATAAAATTTATATGGAACCACCTGTGAAGTATACCATTTTAAACAAAAAAAGAATTTTCCAAATAGGTTTAGGCGTCTTCGAGTAAACGGTGAACATACATAAAAAAAAGATTCCGACGAATTGAGAACCTCCTCCTTTTTTTGAAGTCGGTTAAAATACTCGTATTGTCGTGTGTACTCGACAGGTAAAATACATGTCATGGAAACTTAAACGTGAGCTTCTTCTCGTCATATACTGAACAACTTTCCTGAGGAAGCCACACTGAATCCTCAATTTAAATCAGTCAGCTTATAAGATAAGATAAGATAAGATAAATATTCTTTATTGCACACCAATAGTACAGAGACATCAAAAAATATTTACAGACAGTGCAAAGGCGGCATTATCGCTTTGAGCGATTTCTTCCAGGCAACCTTGGAAACCTATAGGATTGTATAGTTTTAAAAGCAAGTAACGGGTGGCTGCAATTATGGTTTTTATTTAGACATAATACATATAGGTATCAATAAATACATAAATAATATTATATTATATAAAATATATATTAGTACATATATAACGAATAAATAAATACATAAATAATATAAATAAAATATCAATATATAAGTATGAAGCCAAAGAAAATGGTGATAAGTACTTAAATAGATGAGGTAAAGTTTCAGTAATTACATAGATTAAAATAATGTTCCTTAAGTCTTTTCTTAAAAGTAAATAAAGTTTAAGAAGCACGAACAGAAGCAGGTAATAAGTTCCATAGGCAGCTTATCAGTCTTTTTGACAAGGTTTTTGAGAATTAAGAATGAAGTCCCTTCGGGAAAGTTGTTTCGCACTATGTATTGAAGAGCCCGTTAAAGTTAAAGAAGTCATGTTTTTTATACCTTGACTGATTTTTTTTTGGGTTACGTAGGTTAGAGTTACGGTTACGGTTACGTTATGTAATGTAACTTCTTTTTTATTGCAAGATTTTGGCCATGTGACTGTTGATGTGGCTTAATAATATTAAAAAAAAACAGTTATTTAAAAACCAGTCTAAACAATTCTCTTAATTAAAAAAAATTGTACACTAAAATGAAATAACTACTTGAATTTCTTTGCAACACTCTTAAAATCACAATGATTAACTGACAACCCGACAGCTTTCGTACTTATAAACTTCATTAAAATTCGCTTGTTTATTTTCCTGGATTGTTCATTGTCGAATTTTGTATCTAGTTTTGTGTGCCGTGTCTCCTCTGTACCTGTTCAGTTATTGTATCTGTGGTTGTAGTGCACAAAATGCAAGGTTACATGTTTGCTTTAAAGCACAAAACGTCACCAACAATGTTTACCGAAATACGCAGCCGCAAGAGTCGTAATTTCAGACTTCCGTCTCGAATTTGCATTATACAAGTTTGTTTTAACTGCACGAGAATGTTTTGCGAACTATTATGGTAGTGGAAAGGTTTTTACGAAAGTCAAATTTCAGTTGCGCTTGTTTACAATTTTAAACAGTTCAAGTAGTTATAGGTTGGTATTGATTCATCACGGTGCGGCACTTACTTTTTACCCGACTGCAGCGAAGCAAAATGGAGGGTTATGATCATTTTAGATTAAGATGCGGTGTGATGCAGTACGCTATTGTTAAGTCAGTTCCGATTCCAATCTACACAGTAATGTAATCTATACAGTATTGACACTGGCAACACTGACAATATTAGAAAAACATACGTGACTTTTCCGGCTGAAGAACTCGACTCCAGACCAAAAACATAAAACCAGAACCTTTACAATAATAAAACATATGTAGGTTTGAGGATAACATTTTAGTTTCACAGAAAATTTATAACAGTTAGGGGCCATCCATTAATCACGTGATGCTTTTAGCAACTTTTTAGACCCCCCCCCTCTAGTGATACGTGGTGAGTTTTTAGACTACCCCCCCACCCCCTACCCAAAATCACGTGTATTTTTTGGTATAAAATATTATCTTTAAAAACAGGAATAATGTAATTGAATTTTGGAAAATTAAAAAATTCCAGACAGACATTAAGGTTGCAGGTTGTTTATGACTGCCTGAAGCTGTTTAGAACCTTGGTAAGAGTTAAAAACAACAAAACAACAACAGTCCGACGTTTGAAAACTCTATAAATCGCGCGTTAAAACAAAAAAAATATACGTGATATCTCAGTGCACCCCCCCTCCCCCCTTGTGATATTTCGTGATTTTTTCTGAACCCCCTCCCCTCTTTTGAGCCTTGCGTGATTAATGGACGACCCCTTATGTAAGGTCTTAAAAAGCGGAAACTATTCAAACTGCGGCTACTATTTATGAAGCTAAACAATTTTCTCCATGGAAATCAAATAAAAAAACTTCACTAACCAGTTGGTCACCTGATCGAGTAACTTAGTATTGGAAGTCCAATTTATTTTTTTGGGATTTGGCTATAGGTTTCTTAATAAAACCATACCTAATTTTAAAATCAGTAAACATAGTTTCATATGATACTTTCCAGATATCCCTCCGAAGCAGATCAACTATGTAACGAAGCACATTACCTCTTGCCCTGAAGTCGGCTATTTCTTTAAGCGGGAGCCTCAGAATAGCATCGATGCTTCGCAGTGCTACCTTTGCTTCTGTTCCGACCCGAAATGGGCCATCTGTTGGCCTAGGGAGAACAAACGCTGCGATTATGAGCACTACCATCAACATGGAGTTGGGAAGAGGTAAAAAGCTGAATGGTTTGAGAAGCATTAGAACTATGAATTTGTCTTTTGCTACTTCAAGTGTACTACATCGTGAAAGAGTTGGTATATGCTAAATCTTTTATGCTTGTACTTAACTCGGATCGAAAGAGCTCAGAAGCGTTACCGAAGCATTACAACTATTAGATTTGTAGCAGAGTTTTTTTATAATAATTACTAACTACGGATCTAAAATGAAATCTACGTGATTTTATAAACGTCAAGCAGTGGACTTCTTTATTTAGGCTGATGATGATGATTTTATGAAATATTTGTTAAGTTTTCATATTTTTTTTTAGTATCACTATACTTAAATCGTTATTGTGATCTTATCCAGGGATGTGAGAACAAGACGCAGTCCAGGGTTTTCCGACATATTCTTCCGAGATGCTTCTCTTGACAGTAAGACTTTTACTCAAACAATAATTAAAATTAATTTTTATTTTCTGAAATTATTTGTATTATTTATAATTACTTGTGTTTTTCGTAGAAAATCATGATTGGTTTCTGTTTAATTTAGTTTTCAACAAAAACGCTCCGGAGCAGTGCAAGCCTTACGAGTCCAGTTTTAGCGATGGATGCCCGCCTGGTGAGTCTGATCTATTTATTTATATCTTGGAAAAATGTTGTCCATTCACATGCTACTAAACCTAATTTACAATGTGAAATTAGCTACTACTAGCTAAACTACAATATAATTAATTATTATCAAGTTTCCCAATGTGTGTTGATCAGAAGTTAAAAGGTTACACGATTGTACGATCGCTATATTTTTCCGAACTGGTAATTTATCAAAGCTTTAAATTTCTAAAGCATTTTTTAAAATATTTTCAGCTGATTGGTGTATTGGTTGCACAGTGTGCGACTGTGATTCCAATGGACGTTGGGACTGTCACACCTTGAGTTTCTGTCCGGACCGTAAGCTTTTACTATTAGTTTTTGAAAAATGATACTTTTGACAGTTTTATCTTATAGCTTATTTTTTTGCAGAAGAAGCTAAAAAAGATAAGAAGGATAGAAATAAGCAGGTACTACCTAGTAAGAAATGCCACAGAAAAAATAAGAAAAGAATATATAAAGAAAGAGGAGCGAAAAACGCTACATCAAGCAAGAAGATTATTGGCAAAAGGAAATCAAATTCTGTTCCTAACGGATCAAGTGAACCAAAAAATGCATCAATAAAATCAGAAAAGAAAATAATGGCTCATAAAAAAGGACCACAGATAAATCAACCTGTAAAAAAGAAATTCAAGAAAAAGAACAAATATGAAATATCAGAAAGTAAGCCAGTAAAAAAGAATACAACGCAAGTGGTTATGACGCCATCAAAAAATAAAAGAGAAGTTAAGAAAAATATAAAAAAGACAGGTGTTATCAGTAACCTCGGTACAAAAAGTAATGCTACGCTACGAAAGAAAATAGACTCGAAGAAAAACAACGTGATAACCAAAAACAAATCAACGAAAATAAAGTCAGAGAAAATGATTCCGTCTAAAAATAATCAAACAACAAAAAGTAATTTAGTAAAGAAATCTAAACCCGTTACAAAGGATGTGACTCCAAAGAACACTACTGAAGCCAAAGCAAACTTAAGGCAATCTTTGAAGCAAAAACCAAAAAGAAGTGCTCTCTCACTGAGTGCAAAGAACACAAAACAAACTAAAAAGCCCATAGCCAAAAAGGTTAAGTCCAAGAATTTCAAAGGCACATCGAAGGAGCCAAATACAAATAACAAAAAAATACAAAAAAACAAGAGCAAAAAGAAAAAACAAAAAGATCAAGGCACATTGAATATGGCTTTCACAAACCATACCATAAAAGAAAAAGGAAAAGGTACTATAATTATTAAATCAAATGAACACGAACATAACTTGAAAGATACTGATATAATCAAAGATATAGAAACAAAAAGGATGAACAGAAAAGCTCGAAAACTTAAAAAGAAGCGATCATCATATGGAAATGGAGTAAAACCTGATGTTTTGGAGGGCACGATTTCTAAACGTGTAAAAAGATATGTAACAGATTTTTTAAGTTCATCAAATAGCACGAAAGTTTTTGAAAATAAAAATAACGCTACTATCAAAAGTGTGAGCGATAAGTCAAATGTTAATAAATCAAATCTTGATATTGGAACAGATAAAAATATCAAAACTAATTCTGTAATATATACAACTACCATATTTGAAGACAGTAATAATTTAGATGTAACAGGAAAATCTTTTTTTAATCAAAACGTAGTAAGCCTTCCTAAAGAAAACGTAATTTCAACAAAATCTTCAATCCAATACAATAAAACAGGTATTTTATAAAATTATAGCTAATTAAATCGATTTCTGTTTAATATACCTACATATTATAATTAATAAAAAAATATATAAATTATTTCAGATTCTCTATATCCTAGTATAGCTACAATTGAAACAACCACAAACGTGGATATGGAACCTACAGTATCTTTATCGAGTTACTATATGTATTCAGTAGATGATACTGTAAAAACTACATCAGAGTTTAACAAAAATAAAACTTTTTCAGCCAAGAGGTCACTTTCTGAGAGTTCAAATCTTAAAAATTTTACTACGAAAGACAATGTTTTCAAAGTTCTAGATTTAGCAGGTACCAGTATTTATACCACTGAAACATTGAGGGTTAATACATTTGATAAAATCACAGCTCAACAAAGTGCTGCTACTATAAAGTATACAAAAAAAACAAAAGATACAGTACAAAAAAGGCAATTTGAAGATACACAGTTATTAATGAGCGAAGTGACCCCTAAATCAGAATCTACGAATCTTACGATACAAAGTTTAAAAGACAGAAGACCTAAAATGTATAGTTCTGATTTAACTAGAAAAATAGGAAGTCCCGAGAAGAAATACAGATTAAGAAAGATTGTTCACGTCTATAATCGTAATAAAACACGTATAGATGTGCCGTATCCACCAAATTATAAAAAGAAAAACATAACTAATGAAAGACTAAGTTCGTTACAAAATTTCATAAGAAATCACATCAGCCTGTTTAATAGGCGAAATTCTACAAGAAAATCTGGTACACAGAATATAAAGGTTATGTCATATTTAAAGAAGTTCTTTAAAAAAATATTGACAAAACAAAAGAAAAGTAAATCATCACTGCAAAACGATACCTCATCTTTAACAATAAATAAAAGTAAGTTTATCATATCACTGTGCGAAACATTTGGCCCATGTTATCTGACTCAACAAAAACGGCTGCTACTCAATACAAGGATTGATGACTTGGCTTCAGAAACAAACAAAATGTTCAGAACAATAAAAATTCTAAAAGGTCTCTTAAAATTGCTGGACTTAGAAAAAAATAACAAGAGTCAGAATTTGTCAGATGAAGAAAAAGATGCTTTCAAATTCAGTACTGATATGCGAAAACTTGGCTCCATACTTAGAGATAGTTACGTAGAAGAACAGAAGGGGAACTTCACAAATACCGAATTAAACCAAATTAACTACGTTAAAAGAAATATGCAGTTTTTCGCCCAGTCAACAGCCAGCTTTGCAAAGATTTTAAATGAAATAATCGATACTTTGACAACTCCAGGTAACGCATCGGGGTTAATCGAAACATATTCAACGGGCCTTAAATCTAAATCTGAGAAACGAGTAGAAACATTCCAAAAACTAAAGAATCTTTTGATAAGTTATAAATTACTTCAAAACCGATTCTTACAGAAAATGTACGAAATCTTGGGGCATGTTTACCCTGTGAAATCAGATATGAAGATATCTGCAGATGTTAAAGCAAACAACACTGCTACTTTGCATGTTTACACCAAGAATATAATTAAAAATTTGCGAAAACTAAAGAATTTGGCTCAAGTGGCGCTATTGAAGACGACAAAAGGAGGTAGAAAAAGAAGAGACATAAGAGATGACGATTCCATGGAATATCTTTTGGTGCTCATGGAGTATTTACTAAAACATAGCTATCAGACAGAATCCGGTAAGTAATGAAAAATATATAGGGTGTAACAGAAAGGTTACATTGATTGATCCCTACCGCCTCTTTTCGCCATCGTTCTACGCGATAACAATTTCATCCCCATCACTTAGATGGTTGGCAGTCCAAAACTGTACGTTTCACTAGAAACTTTCTGCCTCGCACAACCAAACTGTAAAATGAATTGTCGCCTGCGGTATTTCCGGACCAATACGACATTCAAACCTTCAAGAAAAGAGCGTACTACCATATCAAAGGCCGGCAACGCACCTGTGACGGTAACCGGCGGCGGTAATCGCTTACCATCAGGTGATCCGTCTGCTCGTTTGCCACCTCTGCCATAAAAAAAAGGTGTGATAATACTTCAAGGTTGGCTTTTAACCATCAAACTGAAAAACCTTTTTTCTACAACTTTGTTCAAATCGCAAAATTTTTTTTAGACTTTTCATACAAATCGATCAGCTGGCGAACAAAGTTTGTATGAAAAGTCCGAAAATTTCTTTGCGATTTCAACGAAGTTGTAGAACAAAAGATGTTCAGTTTGATGGGTAACAGCCAACCTTGATGTATTATCACACCTTCCTGTTACAGCCCTGTATATTATATGTTGATCCAGACCGAAGGCCTTAGGGCTGACTGACTCGGTGGCGAAGTGGTTAGCGATCCTGACCTCTGATCCGAGAGTCGTGAGTTCGATCCCCACACAGGGCAAACTTTTCTGTGATGAGCAAAATTTTTTGCTCTGAGTCTGTGTGTATTATATCTATTGTATATGTATGTATTTAAAAGTATATGTGTATTGTGTATGTATATCAGTCTCTGGTTCCCAAGATACAGGGAATCCTAGTTTGGAGCCAGACGACCGTGTGTAATTTGTCCCAGATATTATTATTATTATTATTAGGGGTCATCTGTTACTTAAACTAGTCTGTTGTCTGCAAAACTAATACAAAGTTCGGCGATGATAAAAGACAGAACCTACTGAAAGAGTTTTGCACTGTACTAGAAAGGCAATATAATTTACAGCTTATTAAAATACTCCTTCAAATCAAAATAATATTTCATTCTTTGTAATTGTTAAGTATATGCAAAACATGCTACCCGTCTTTGTAATGTCTTTTTAAGTTACCTACTCAAAGGTTGACTGGAAGAGATCCCTTCCAGGGATAAGTCCGCCTTTGTACAAACTGTTGTTTATTTTATTTACACAATATTGTTTTTGAAATTAAAATTGAAATTGTAAAATGTATGTTTTGTGCAATAAAGAGATTACGAACAAACAAACAAACAAACTCCTCATAATGAATTTATAAAATGTAAGTTTTTTTTTTCAGTTACTGACGGAATAGACTTGCTGATTGAAGCTATCAAAAATGCACCTGATATTAAGTTGATTCAGAAAGAAGCTCTTCAGAAACATTTGGTAGCTTATAACATATCGAAAACTCAGTCGGTTCAAAATAATTTGATCAAACATAGCAAAGACAATACTGTCCCTGTATTACATAAAAATTCTCAAGAGTTTAACAATTCATCAAAACAAGATGACTCACAAGCCAATAACATTGACTCTGGGGATAATGACTCAGATTTCGAATATTTACCTGTGATGGGCCGAAGAGTCAATAATGAAGTAACTTTTACTACTATAGTCAATGAATACACAACATATAACAAAGAGCAAACTACAGAAGATACGACGATTTTAGAGGTTTCAACAGCTAAACCACAAACGGAATCAAGCACATTATTTCCCAGTTCATCACTTAAAACAATACTTCTTGATGAATACAATAAAAAATTTGATAAACTAATGAACACTGCTGAAGGTGATGAATTTGAAAAGAGAATGGAAATTTTCAGTAGTGATTTCGATGAGGAAACTTTGACTTCAACGCAACGTTCAAGTCACAAATTTAAATATAGTAAGGTAATGAGTGGATCGACTCAAGTAAAAACTAACGATAATATTAGCCATGGCACAAAGGAAACGGATATCACGGATAATCTCACAAATGACTTAAAAGATGATATTTCACTGAGTACAAGTGAGAGTAAAAGTAGTAATAAATATTTAGATTGGTTGGATGAAACGTTTGAAGAAGAAATTAAGGAAGTGAAAAACGCAGAAAAAGTTAAACCACTGATACAAACCTTCCCTCAACAAGAAATCGTTTTGAAGCGACATCAAGATAAACCAAATCAAATCAAAGACATCAGTCTATCTGATGAAACTTACAATACTAAGAAAAGGGGTACCGATTCTGAGGATATAATATACAAAAAGGAAATGAACTTGTTGAATTCCGTAGATGATAACTTTGGGAAGTCTGATTCGGATGGACTGGATTCTAAAGACACACTTGAGCTCCACACTGACTAAGACATGACTTGCGCTGGAGTGATAGATTAGGTAGAATAGAACTTCTTGATGCCATTGTTATAATTTTTTTGTTGTTTTTATTTCAATCTGAATCAGTTATTGATAACTCCTAAAGAAAAGAGCTGTTAATGTAATCATTTCAAGAGATGAGAATTTGAAAGATAATAGATTTACTTTTTAGGAAGTAAATAATCTTTTCCATAATTTCAAATTAGTTCAGATCAATTTTTTA
Source organism: Coleophora deauratella (assembly GCA_958295455.1). Taxonomy (NCBI): domain Eukaryota; kingdom Metazoa; phylum Arthropoda; class Insecta; order Lepidoptera; family Coleophoridae; genus Coleophora; species Coleophora deauratella. Next base: position 714,467 of record OY282401.1, on the reverse strand, counting down.
TTTATTTGTTGCCAAATTCAGACTCTATACAGCTCTGCTATGTATAAATTTATTGTGTTAAATTTCATTTTGTCTAAAGTCGCAATTTAAACTGCGATTTTGTTGATCAATAGCAATTTTTTGTTATCATTTATCATAGTTGTACATACTGAAAAGTATGCTTCTCTATGTATGAATTTAGTTTATAATAATTGTTATTAAAGTTTTACATTAATTATATTGGGAATTTCATTTCAGACATATTAAATTTCAATAGAACGCAAGTCCTCTGTAAGCAGAATGTAAAATTACAAACTTTTTAATTAATAATTTATGAGTTCCCCAATTTAGAAAAAGATCGAATTCCTTTCAATACAAAGTTGTCAATTAGTAGACTGACTTTTATAAAATTAAAAGAGATTTCACTATGGCTTAAGATGTTTAAGTATGATGAGTATAGAAACCACCGTGTGTTAGACTATGAAAATAAATTATGACCTATTCATTTATTTACTATATCAAAGGCCGGCAATGCACTTGTAACTCCTCTGGTGTTGCGGGTGTCTATGGGCGGCGGTAATCGCTTACCATCAGGTGATCGGTCTGCTCGTTTGCCACCTATCATATAAAAACAAAACTCTCCTGCTGAAATTTAAAAAAAAACATAACTATATGTTTCATTTTTATATATCATATTGTCAGCTTTCCGTGACAGTATTTTTTCTTTTCTGATAGTAAGCAGACCTTTGCGGGCGGGCGGTTGACATTGCAAAGGTACAGGCTCTCGCGACAGCACAGCTGTTCTGATGAAATTAACCGTGACAGCTAAGTCGTCTGTAATAGACGCAGAGGCCATTGATATTGATATATCTAACGTATTACCCAATATCAGATCCACAGCCTTGCACCCCTCTCAGCGGAGCAACGATATAAAACTCCTTTGAACAGATCACTGCCCATTGTCAACTTGGATTAATTTAAATGAAATAAACACTTTTTCACCTCTCCAGCTCGAAAAGGGTGACTTTGGTCCCTAAAAACTCGCAGGAGCGTGAGAGAAAGTGATTCGAATTTCGAACATCACCTTTTGCGCGGCGCTGAAAAATATGGGCGATGGTCCGTTTAGAAACTCATTTTGGCCTAGCGATTTAACTCACAGGCACAAAATGTTGTATGTTATTTAATGAAATTTAAGTTTATAAATTGTGCTATTGCATTTTTAAAGATGTAATTTTGAATAAGTATGTACTAGTAAACATTAATATCGCTTACTTAAAAATACCACGTTTGGTTTTCATCTTAGGTTTTCATAAAAATGTCAAGCAGCGCAGTTTCCGAACGCAACCTCTAAATTAAAAATATTTTAATAAAAAACTATGTTGTCTCCAAAGAGAATTTTATCAACTACGTTTTTGCTTTTCTCGCTGGTCGAGGTGAAAAGTTGTATGTTTCAGATAAGTTATTTTTTGTCGCATTTTTAGTAGTACTCGTAGCAAAAAATAACTTTGCTCACTTGTTGATCAAATAAATATTTTTAGTCTCAGATTTGAAATTCTTTATGAAATAAAGTTTCTTTAGTTTGAGTTTATTAGACAAGTAACAAAAAGAATATAAACTCTTTGTTAAAAATAATAATAAATAGCAGCAAAATAAAAAACTTTTCTCGGAAACTAGATATAATATGTACATCAATTAGCTGGTCCAGTGGCGGCGTAAAGTAAATAATTTTATAATGCAATTATGTACAATCAGCGTCATGCATTAGCGTATTGTATGCAGGGTTCGCATGATATATATCAATTGATATATATCGGATATATATCATGATATATATCAATTGATATTTATGCTTGATATATATCAATATTGATATTTATATTTTCCTAGCTTCTAAGAGCTGCTTCTTACGAATGGATGTGCCAAATGCAAAGAATAAAGATATGATTATCACAATAATAAATAAATGAGTTTAGTTTAATTAACTAGCTTCAAATTTGCAAAAATAAAATATACATTTTAAATTCAGTTATTTCGAAAAAACATATCAGAGTATAAAATTTGAATGTTATTTTAATAAAAATCTTCTAATAATAAAACAAATAACCTACATTTTAAATTACGCTATTTCGAAAATCATGTATTAAAGTAAGAAATTGAAATTAGTATGTAATTTTGATAAATATCAAAAATATCAAAGATATCGAAAATATCGGATATATATCAAAAATATCTGATATTTTGATATTTATTATAAATATCGGATATTTTCGAACCCTGATTGTATGTCAGTATAAGATTGCTCATAAGAATTATTGACTGGATTAAACTAACAAAAAAAACTGACAATTAATTTTTTGAAGTTTGTAACTTCGATATTAAATCGTATTTAAGAAATATTTCGTATTTTTTTTCTTTGTGATTTCCTATGCTGCTATCCCAAATAAGTTAGATTTTCTATGATTTGAGCTGTGTACGGTATGTCTGCCAATAGGTGACGGATGATACTTTTTTTAACAGCAATACTTTAGAGTGAATTTCCGAATTACGAAACAGCGGGTATACGAGTTCCGAGTGGTAGGAACCTCGTATTAGGTAGATAAAATAATGACATTCGAATAATGTATACTGCGACCTACTTCGAATAAAATATTTTCATTTTCAAAAATTGAACTATTTTATTTGTACCACGAATTATTCCAATGTTTTCTCGAAATCGCAATAAAATTGGCAAACTTTCCATACAAAGAGGGCCGATCAGAAAATATTTTTTTTTGTTGTTTAAATTATTGTTTACATTAATTTACATTTGTTCTATTTTGTGACTAGAAGAAAAGCCGCCCCATTTGTATCGTTACCTCGACACCTGTTAGTGATACCCTGTATCACAAACAGGCACACCGGAAGACGCAGAGTAGACAGGCCTCCGACTCGGTGGACCGACGACCTGATGAAGGTTGCGGAAAGCCGCTGGATGCGAGCAGCACAGGACCGGTCGGTATGGAAATCCTTGGGGAAGGCCTTTGGCCAGCAGTGGACGTCTTTCGGATGATGATTATGATGTTTAATAGATGAGGGAACGTACTGTACGTGGCAATGAGCGGAAGCCGAGGTGGCGAGTCGGAACGCCGCGCTTGCGACATTAGCCGGCGAGACCACGCTGTTACCTGCTACTAAGCATTCGTTACTAAGGCCTTAGGGTTCGTCCGTTACTAAAACTTGTCTTTTGTCTGAAAAACGAATATAAAGTACGGCGAAGATGAAAGACAGTACTGAAGGAGTTTCGCATAGGAACTGGCTCAGACTAAAAAAGTCTTTGATGGAATCTATACCAGGAGCTGGGAAGTAAAAAATAACGATGTAAAAGTATCCATAAATTAAAAACTATTTAAAAATATTTTGCTTTTTAAATTTGGAATTTTATGATCACATATCGTAATAGAACTTCTGGACTACTGCATCGATTTAAAATCCCCAAAAAATGCTAATTACTATACTTTGAGGATTTTTTTAATTTATCATAATGTTGCGATTTATCTGTCAAAGCTTAATGAATTTGAGTTAATATCTTTTTGATCACTTTTACAATTATTTTTTCGAGTGTAATAATAGATAACTGTTTAAATAATGCCAGGGTACATCGCGCTTATTAACAGTATTCGACAGCAAAAATTAAATAAAGAGTAATTTAAAATACCTCAGGAACTGTGTGTTTTTCCAAGCTAAAAGTATCTCACTTTCTTAAACTTTTGCGTGATATTGGTTCAATAGTTTCAGAGTTATAAACCGACCAGAACCAGAAACAATTTCAGATTTGCAATTCTTTTAATAAGGATTTTAAGTTTTAGTTTCACTGTTGTGTAAAAATCCAATATATTGGGTTTTAAAAGTATAAATATAGGCATTGCAGCAACCACGAAACACGCGAAACATTATAAAATTTCGTACGGGTCGTGCCATTCTAGACACTGGACTGGACGATATTGTAAACAATGTTGCAAACTTATTACAATACCACAAAACACATAGATACAGAAGGTCCGCTCAATACGCTTACAAAAATGCTTAGCATTTACATGCTTATAGACGTATACGGTCGTTGTAGGCAAGATCACGTACTGTGCGATCGTGACCTTGCCTCGAACGACCGTATATTTCTATAAGCATGTATATGCTTACGATTTTAGTGGTTTTTATTAAGCGGACCTTCTGTATCTATTTTGTGACAATACGTAGGTAACTGCAGCCGGCTGATAACAGACAACCCGCACACTATGCAGGTTTCTATTCTATTCTGTTTTTCTATTTGGCATTCCACATCTCGTTAAAGGAGTGATTTAGCCAATGTCTAGTGAAAAATGGGAGAATCTTCAATAAAAAAAAAGGCGAAACGCCAATGTCAAGTGAAAGGCACGGCTCTAAGGGTGATGGGCACTTAAAGACGCTCCACGTGGTGGTTTGCTGCTGGAACTCGGAAAACGGAGCTGTCTCCCGAGTTAATCCTCTTGTTAAGACCGTTTATCTCTAAATCGGAATCACAGCTATTTCCCCATCACAAAAATAACGTTGAAACTACTCTAAAATGGAAATAATTGAAAAATTAACTCAGCAGCTCAAATTTTTTTTTGTAGACATAAAACTAGGTAGGGTCCGTTTTTTTTTATTAATGGGGACTTTGCAGTGTAATTTCGTAATTTCTTTTTTGGATAGTCACTAACAATCAATATTCCCAACGGTTTGACATCTTTTATGTAGTTAATGCTTAAGTAACAAATTAAGCCAAGTTTTATTGTAGCTTTTAAATATTCATAATATAAAGATTTTCTAAAGTGGTATTTATACAGGATGTAACAGAAGTGTTTGACAATACTTCAAGGTTGGCTTTTACCCATCAAACTGAACAACTTTTGTTCTACAACTTTGTTGAAATCGCAACATTTTTTTTTGGACTATTCATACAAATCGATCAGCTGGTGAACCAAGTTTGTATGAAAAGTCCAAAAATTTTTTTGCGATTTCAACAAAGTTGTAGAACAAAAATTGTTCAGTTTGATGGGTAAAAGCCAACCTTGAAATATTGTCACACACTTCTGTTACACCCTGTATATTGTATATATAGGGTGACTTTAAATTAGTTCTTGATACGAAATAATAAACAACTTTCCCTAAGGCACCCATAGTCAAATCGCAAAAAAAATTTGATCTTTCCATACAAATCTAGCAACTGAGCGGCCAAATTAGTATGAAGAGTCCAAAATTTTTATTGTGATTTGACTATGGGTGCCTTAGGGAAAGTTGTTTATTATTTCGTATCAAGAACTAATTTAAAGTCACCCTATATATACAATATACAGGGTGTAACAGAAGTGTGTGACAATACTTCAAGGTTGGCTTTTACCCATCAAACTGAACAACTTTTGTTCTACAACTTTGTTGAAATCGCAAAAAATTTTTTGGACTTTTCATACAAACTTGGTTCGCCAGCTAATCGATTTGTATAAAAATCCAAAAAAAAATTTGCGATTTCAACAAAGTTGTAGAACAAAAGTTGTCCAGTTTGATGGGTAAAAGCCAACCTTGAAGTATTGTCACACACTTCTGTTACACCCTGTATATACAGGGTGTCAAAAAAGTGCGTTTGAGATTTTAAGGGGTTACTCAGAATCAAGTAGGTACCTATAGAATACAGGAAAAATATTGCAAAAATCCGCTCTTCAATTTTTTTCAGATTCCCGTACTAAATCTGAATAGTAAATCAAGAATTTGTATGGGAATCTGAAAAAAAAATTGACGGGCGGATTTTTTCAATATTTTTCCTGTATTGTATACTTGATTCTGAGTAACCCCTTAAAATCTCGAACGAAAACTTTTTTTCATCATTCTGTATATTAGTATGTGACCGGCCTTACACTAATTCTGCGTTATCATGTTATGCAATCTTGCCACCAGATGTGGCGATGCACGGGCATTGTGCAACTGTTAACTCATCTCGACGAATATGTCAACTCATATCATTTTAGAAGAACCTTGAGCCTTGAAACAAAGATATTTTATGTAAAATTGCAACTAGAATGATTACAAGCTTGAAAATTTGTTACTTCCAGTCTACCTTGTAGGGTAACCATGGTATGACATAATTGAGGTTGGAAGTTTGTCTTTTTGTATAAAATCCCAAAAAATATCACGTCTGGTAGAATATCTGCCTTGAACTTATTCACGTATTCGGTGTAATAGAATACAATTGTGGTTATTACAGAGTAAAGAAACCAAACAACTGTTAGTCTATGTTTGTCAGTCTAGGCCTCGCGAATAGAAAATTCCGAAGTCACAATTTTAATTCCCGTAGTCACTAGTCCCATCAATATACCTTTATATTTATAGGATAGGAGAGCTTCCAGCACAGTGAAAGTAGTAGTGAGGCTTCGCAGAAAATGTTTATTTTAATAATTTTACACAACACACCATACTATGGAGTAATACAAAGCAAACGCCATCTTAGGATGTTCACATAGACAATACAGATGCGTACCACAGACTAAAGCTAGTTATTGCCATACTTCACACCGTCCCTCAATAACAAGTTTACACAGAATGTTTACATATTAATCAAACAAACATTACCTATTCAAATGCTGTAATCTCTAGTTCCATCAATACCACAAAAATATTTAACACAGTGGTACATTCTTTTTAAAATTATCAAAACTTTGTTTCCCTAGGGGTTTAGTTAGACCATCTGCGAGCTGATCATTAGTTTTAATATACTGAATTACAATCAATCCTTTTTGTAGCAAGTCTCTAATAAAATGATATTTAATTTCTAAGTGTTTCATTTTTCTGTTGACAATTGGATTTTTAGAAAACTTAATACAGCTCTGGTTGTCTTCAAATAGCTCCACTTTAATATTTTCTTTAATTTTAAAATCACTCAAAAGTTGTCTGAACCACATTGATTCTGAGCCTGCAAGACTCAAGGCAATATATTCCGCCTCAGTAGAACTTAGAGCCACTGTATTTTGTTTTCTTGATCCCCATGCCACAGTATTTCCAAATATTTTAAATAAAAATCCAGAGGTTGATTTTCTATCCACTATGTCTCCCCCCCAATCAGCATCGACATATCCAGTTACAGGTATAGTATTCTCATATCTTTTATAAATCAAACTATATTCTAATGTCCCTTTGATATATCTAAGAACACGTTTTAAACAATTCCACAATTCAGAACTAGCACATGTCTGAAAACGGCTTAAAATTGACAAGCTAATACACAGATCAGGTCTACTACCCAACATTGCATAGAGCAAAGATCCAATTAATTTCCTACACCTGCCCTCAATTTCAGCGCTCTCAGACTTGTCCCTTTTTAAACAATCATTTTTAAACTTAGGATCCATAGGTACTGCAACACTTTTGCAATCTTGCATATTAAACTGAATTAACACTTTTTCCAAGTAAGCTTTCTGATTAATTTTTAAAATTCCCTTCTCAATATTTTGATCTATTTGAATCCCCAAGTAATGTTTTGCAAGACCCATGTCCTTCATAGAGAAGTTATTTTTCAAGACTTGTTTAATTTTCTCAACATATTTAATGTCCGTCCCTGCTAATAATAAATCATCCACATACAATAAAATATATGTAATTTGACCTCCATTTTCTTTCACATACAAACTGTAATCAGATTTACTTTGAACAAATCCCTCAGACAGAATTACATTTGAAAATTTCTCATTCCACATTTTTGGAGAAGATCTTAAACCATATAGTGATTTCTGTAATTTACAAACTTTTCTTTCATTATTATCAATACCCTCTGGAAGAGTCATATAAACATCAGATTTAATGTCACCATACAAAAATGCACTAGTAACGTCCATTTGATACACAGGCATAGAATTTTTATTAGCTAGGGCAAGTAGAGTACGTACTGTAGGTAATTTTGCCACTGGAGCGTAGAAGTCATCATCTGGAGTAGTCTTCTGCATGAACCCTCTGGCCACCAGACGTGCTTTGTACGTTATCTTTCCTTCTGCATCCATTTTCTTCCTAAATACCCACTTGCTGTCAATGATTTGCATGGAATCTTCTTTTTCAATAACTATCCACGTTTCATTTCTCATTAGATTACATATTTCAGTGTCTACAGCCTTCTTCCACTGTTCAGCTTCTTCACCTTCCATAGCTTGTTTAAATGAAATTGGTTCCTCTTCAAAAGCTAACATGCAGGTAGCTTCTTCTACATCCTCAGATTCTTCCCCTCCAATATCAAATCCATCTAACCATCCCGGTTTCCTTATTTCTCCTCTAGATCTTAATTTTCTACCTTCCCCTTGGTTTTCATTAGGTGTCGATATGATTTCAACTTCCCTTTCGTTTGTATCTGGAGTACATATTCTTCTACTTTCCTCCTGTTCTTCTTCCATTTGATTTTCAGAATTTTCTATAACAACAGGTTCTTTACACGGCACTTCCCTGTTGCTGTTCTCTTTTTCTTCTTCTATCAATATATTAATTCTTTCTTCATTTATTTTATTTAGTGTTTTTCTTTCTTCTTTTTCTTCTTTCAAAAATATTACATCTCGTTTTACATCCACTTTATTTTTGTCTGGAAAATAAATCCTAAATCCTTTTGTTTCTTCACCGTATCCAACAAATATTCCTTCATTTCCTTTAGCATCCCATTTTAATCTTAATTCTTTGGGAATATGCACGTAAACATTTGTCCCAAAAACTTTCAATCCAGTTATTTCAAACTTTTTACCAGTCCAAGCTTGATAAGGAGTCTTCCCTCCTTCTCTAGTTTTTCCAGTCCGATTTATTGTAAAAACTGTCATATTAATCGCTTCAGCCCACAGTTCCTTGGGTAGCTTCTTTGCGCATAACATTGTGCGAGCTCCCTCGACAAGTGTTCTCATTTCCCTTTCGGCTCTTCCGTTCTGTTCCGGTGTGTAAGCAACCGTCTTCTCATGTACTATGCCTTTAGATTTTAAAAACTTACTCATTTCTTCATTACAAAATTCTTTACCTCCATCTGTTCTTAGTATTTTCATGGAATTTCCAGTTTGATTTTCTGCTTCTTTAATAAATTCTTTAATCCTTCCTGTTACTTCTGACTTTTGTTTTATGAAATATACTTTCCTGTAGTTTGTATGATCATCTTTTAGTAAGAGAAAAAATCTAGAGCCACCAATTGAATTTACCTCCATGGGGCCTCCTACGTCGGCATGTACAAGTTCGAATGACTTTTCAGCAACATTGTCGCTTCTGGGAAATGGAAATCTATGAATTTTACCTTCAATACAAGCTGTACATTGTGGGACCGAATCCTTGTAAGAGATGTCATTTTCCTTTAACACATCCTTCACATAATTGAAGTTTTGATGAGCCATCATTTCATGCCATTCTTGAAGAGAATATGTAGGGTTTGCGTAGCTTTCACTGTTAGAAGTATTTAGGATAAATAACTGACCTTACTTTCTTGCTACAGCTCTTACAACATTGTTTTTCATAACCAAACATTCATCTTTACTCATTTGTACTTGATATCCATGTTTAGTAGCAGAATTTATAGACAGTAAGTTCATTTTCAATTCAGGCACATGTAGAACTTCTAGTAGTGTAGTTTTCTCATAGGACTTGCCATTAAAAACTTTCAATTCTATGTTACCAATTCCGGTTACTGGCAACTTGCGTCCATCTCCAATCACCACAGTTCTAGATTCAATTTCCTTGTATGAACTAAAAAAGTTTTTGTTATGAGTCATATGCTCGCTTGCTCCGCTGTCTATAATCCACTTCTCACTTAACTGGCTTTCGGATAACAATGCTGTAGTTATAAATGCATTTCCACCTTCTCTTTCTTTATTTATTCTGTATCGGCAATCTCTTTTTATGTGGCCCACCTTTTTACAGTAGAAACATCTCTTTTCCTTCCTACCATCATATTCTTGTAGTTTCATTTGCTTTTTCTTTGAATGTACTGGTAGTGCGATACATTCTTCTTCCCTTTCCTTCATTCTTTCCTCCTCGGTGAGGAGTCGTGCTGTTAGATTGTCCAAAGTCTGACGCTCTTCTGCCATTGATTCCCAGGCGGAGATAAAATGTGAATAACTTTTAGGCAACGACATGATTATTTTTGTCATAACAAATTTCTCAGAGATATTTTCTCCCAACTGTTTTAATTTGTATACATAATCCTGTACTTTGGCAATGAATTGAGCCACATCTGTTTTTTCATCGCATTTTAACTGAAAAAATTGTTGTTGAACCAAGTGTATGCTTGTGTCACTTTTCTGTTCATAGATGCTATGCAATTTTTTCCACATTTCACTGGCAGTTGTGCAAGTCAAAACATGAACCATTGTTTTTTCTGACAGGCGCGCAACTATTAAGCTTTGCGCTTTTGCGTCCTTTTTAAGCCATGCCGATAACTGTTCTTTTTCTTCCGGCTTGTTTCCTTCCACGACCTCAAATAATCCGAGACCGCGTAATAAAATTCTGACCTGGAATGCCCATGTATTCCAGTTTGTTCCGCCCTCCAATCGTAAAGTGTTTGTCGAAACAACGGCTGCCTCCATGTTGTCGCCCATAACCTATAGGATAGGAGAGCTTCCAGCACAGTGAAAGTAGTAGTGAGGCTTCGCAGAAAATGTTTATTTTAATAATTTTACACAACACACCATACTATGGAGTAATACAAAGCAAACGCCATCTTAGGATGTTCACATAGACAATACAGATGCGTACCACAGACTAAAGCTAGTTATTGCCATACTTCACAATATTTAATAGAAATAGAGAATAAAGTGAAAATTACGATAATAATATTATGATATGATTTAGGACGACGTTTGAAGTGATCAGTGGGACGAAATGGAAAACATGCCAAGTGGTTGTTGAGATGGGAGAGGAGAAAAAAAGCTCAGTGATTATTTGGAGAAGAGTGAAGGAGTATGGCGGAAAACACACTGTTATGCACATCGCAACGAAATGCGATGGTCCGAATTAAACTTTGTACTATTAAATGTTGATTTGTATACAAAATTCGCAGGGTACCACACACTGACATTGCATCTTCGTCCGAACGTGCGATTCGCATGACGAAATCGCGCTCACGGACGACAGTGCGATGCGATTCGCAGGGTATGCCGCATTGCTACGCAGTACTGTCTGAATTTTTGTGTAGAAAAGCGGCGCGCGGGAGGTATTGCGGGGTGCGTGGCGCGGGGGGATTTAGGAAATGACCCTTGTTATATACAAAAACAAGAAGTATCAGAGTCAAAACAATATATACATACACGTTCGAATATTGCATGAACGCATGACGAAAATCGTTGTGCACCGCAGCTTCAGACGAAATTCGGACGAAAATCGTCCGATGGTCCGAAATTCGTGCCTTCGCTGCCGCATGCGAATTTCACCGCTTCGGACTCTCGTCCGATTTTCGGACCAGTGTGTTTTCCGTCTATGTTTTGGCACCTCATACGACACGACAGATTTCTGAAAATCATAATAAAAGGAAAGGTAGGGGCAGGGACGATGAGGTAGAGGAAGGCCAAAACCAAAAAGTAATAAAAGCGGCTGTTTTTGTACTGTATCATGAGGTTTACCGAGAAAAGAAAGAGCTAAAAATTCCAAAAATTTCAAAAGGCCAAAGCTCTTAAACAAAAAAATAAGAAATCTTATCAAACATTAACTTCGAACCACCAAAAAAGGCATATCCTCTTTTTTTTAAAGCGTTCCAGAACTCTTTCGTGAGAGTTATTTTTATCCTGTCAGCAAATTCGCCTAAGTGTGTAAGTGACAGACTCTTGTCATTTAAACCTCACCGGGTTTCGGAACGCATTCCAACCGTGTTCATATTCGCTTATCCCGCGCAATGAATGTCACCTCACAATACCTCGACCATAGCATATTTTATTTTATAAAACAGAAGCCAAGCCTATTGCAACATCGTCATTTCTGACATCTCAGAGATGTATAATCACAATAATTATGTTCGTACATGAACTTGTCTGAGGATGGCTTTAACGGCATTTTAATGAGTTTTCAGTTTTTTGTACAATATCTGCGTGTGTGTAGGGTAACCAAAATTTATTTTACATTATGGGATAAAGACACTAAGTTACAGGTTATTTAATAGTCCTAAAGTAGATAAGTTGGGATCGTTCTGTGATGTATAAATTGCAACGGCAAGCTCCCGATAGCATAGGCAATGACAAAGCTGATATGATGGGGTTGAAGAATACGCCAAGAACAAGGGCTTACACAGTGTACATAGCACACCTCTGAGCTGATCATAATTATACTAAGTCAAATAAGACTGACGCTATTCTGAATACTGATCAGATATTATAAGTTATTAGTAGGGGACGGCGCGTACGCAGTCCCCACTATCAAAAATTACGCACCCGAGTTATCCACATTAGGGATAATCGCAGGGGTCAACCCCACCGCAGTGCAAAGGAGGGGCCTCGCCCTGGGGGAACCGCCTTCCTGATCACGGTATCTCCTGTGCCAGGTAAGTATGCTTTGGAATACTCGCCCCGACCCATGTCATTGTTTGGTGACGATACTTTATAGCGCGTTTTAAAAGTACTGTAGCGCCATCTGTCGGTATGTTATATAAACTGCAGATCTTAAACAAATCAACGGCCATTACTGGTTAAATAAAAAGAAACAACTGGCGATAAAATACCAAAAATTCGTATTCTGAGTATACTATAAAAATATGTGTCATATAATATGTCACTCTATCAGTTGTGATTTAGTTTCGGCAATAATCATATTTGAGAATCAGTTTTTATCATCTGAATTAAGATCTATGATTTAAGTATCTTATTTGCTTTTAAACTATGTAGGGGTTTTATTGAAAATATATAAATACTACACTTTGATGGTCACCCCCTTTAATGGTAGGCCTCGATTAACTTTTTCGTGTGAATGTCAAATTCATTATCGTACAGTCATAGTAATTTTTTTATTACCACAATCAGTTTAAAAACTATATTAACCAGAATATTTTAGTAGGTAAAAATCAAAACGATCGATTTACAGGGCGAACTACCTAAAATCTACTTTTCGTTCCGAAGGTTCTTTGAAACTAGATGACCTTTAAGAGCTATCATATTTTTCTTCCTACGTAAAAGGTAGGAAGTTATTTTGAGTAAGGTTTTTGCTTGGTTATTCCCATAAATTGTGTGTTTTTATAAACTAGATTATTTACTCGTTTATTTGAACAAGCATCCAATATACAACCTTAAGTTAATTCCAGTAATTTTATCCAAAATTATAATAATTAGAAACACCTTGATCGCCATTCACCCCGCCAGCCGCCATGTTGCCGACCTTTCCCGCGCTCGAGTTTGCTTGACATTTCATTTTGTTGAGTTTTGGCGCGAACACCGACAGCGGCGCGCGTTTCCGAACGCAAAAGTAATGCAATAAAACTAATATTTCGATCGAAAACATACTGCTAAGAATAAAAAGTTGTTGTAGGTCCATGACCATAACTAAAAACGTAGAAAAGTAAAATCTTCTTACTGAATACCAATGCCGTGAAAAATAAGTTTTCTTTTGTAACTTTTATTGCGAGTGAAACTGTGAGTGTAAAAAACTGTGTAATTTAAATTTAAATTGGATTTGATTGCAATGTTATTGTTTTTGTGAGGTGTTTTACTGAATAATTTGGGTTTGATTGATTTCAGGTGAGTTTTCATTTAGCTGAATCTTGAAAGTATGGAGATTATGCATGAAAGTGAATCTGAGAAAACTCACTGATTATAATTATTATCCTTTATGCTGGATTTAAGTCAATCGGCTTTTGCCTTACTTAATAAATTATTAATGAATTAGGTAGTAACTTAATTAATTCTGGTTGATTGATTACACGCAAAAACTTTACTGAATCGTCTCAATGAATGTTTAATGAAATCTATCATAGTACTGTTATAAGTATACCACAAATGCCCATTTCATCTTTGAATAATTCAAATAATTCTACTCTAACAAAATGATTAAATACAATATAAACATAACTGAACATAAGAAAAACTGCGTGATGCTCGCGTTGATGTCTTTTGTATGAACATTTGTAATCTGTATTCGGTGTTAAGAGGCTCGATCGTTGTAACGTTCCTAAATGATTTTAAAGTTATTTTATAAATTTAATTGGATAAGGTAATCGATTAATAGTTAGTACCGAGACTTTCTTCTATATCATAAATATTGCTTCGAAAAAAACTTTAAATCTTGAGTTGTTTAAATTTTAATTGACGGTGTTGAGACAAACCTTTTAAGATTTAACAATTAAAATTTAAGTCCCCGTTATAAAACACATAAATAACAATTTGATTTATATTTATTTATATTTAGTGATTTAGAATTTATCTCGTATCAACATTGATATTTCCAGCAATCCGGTAATAAAGTAAGCTGTGAACTTATTATTAGTATATTAACGATTAATATAAAATAATAGTGTTGGTAAGCTACAGAATTAAGCCCTTGGCATTATCATATCTGATGGTAAGTAATGACTGATGACAGGCGCGGATCCAGGGGGGGAATTGGTGCAATTGCCCCCCCTGAAGCCTGACCGAAGTCCTTTGTTAAAATTTACATGAAATTGTTTTACAAAGAAGCGTGGGAAGTAAATGCCAGAGTAAAAAGAAATCGAAATAGGCTGGTTATGAGCGATATTCCTAAGACAACCTATTATAAGAAAAATTGCTACTGGATGGGTCACGTAATCTATAATGAAATACCACAATCAATAAAAGATCTTCCTTTTAACAGATTTAAGAAGTGCTTACTCGAATGGCTTCTTCAAAACACGTTTTACTCTATTGATGAATTTTTAAGCCACAAGACAACTACATAAACTGTCTGGCCACATTCACTGTAATATAATTTGCATGCTATATTTATGGCTAAACAAGTGATTCTATATTAAATTTATTAAGATCACATTTTATGTACATACCTTGTTTAAAAGCATTGTTTAAAAGCTTTACTTTACTTTAAGACTTCTATAAAATGCAGATAAATAGAGGCATTTCTTAACTATTCAAAAAATTTCGCGCTCGCTGCGCTCGCGACTTTTTATATTAATGATCTAATACCATGCATCGACAGCTTCAGAAATATGGGTACACAAAAAATTTGCCCCCCCTGAACGAAATCCTGGATCCGCGCCTGACTGATGAGAATGTCGAAGATGGATGCGGCCTTACTAAGATTTCCTAATACAAAGGGGAGCTGGCTATCTTAATAATATCTGGGACAAATCACACACGGTCATCTGGCCCCAAACTAGGATTCCCTGTATCTTGGGAACCAGAGACTGATACACACACACATATACTTTTAAATACATACATATATAGATAAAATACACCCAGACTCAGAGCAAACAATTCTGCTCATCACAGAAAAGTTTGCCCTGTGTGGGGATCGAACCCACGACTCTCGGATCAGAGGTCAGGATCGCTAACCACTTAGCCACCGAGTCAGTCATAGCCACAGAGTCAGAGCGCTCCATATAAAGGAAGTTTGATTATTATTTTAATAGTAACGAATCATAACAAACATTTCGAAAACACCTGAGGTTTCCGTAAATGTATGTAAGTATGTTCATAGTAAGCTCTGCAATTCTGTTTCAGTTGGCAACTACATATTTTTATGAAAATCTGATGAACCATAAACACACATTTAATGTCTAGAACATGTTTATAAAACTTCATTAACTTTGATAGATTAGTATTCAAATAAGAATCAATGGTGTCGATTCGGCGTTTGCGGTAAACTTATTTGACAGGACTAAACTTAATTTAAACATCCTGTCCTTGCATTTTCGATATAAAAAGAAAAAGATAGAACACTAAAATTAAGTTTAATCCTGCCAAATAAGTTTAATAGTGAAAACCGAATCGACAACAATATTAGTTTTTATGATACGCGCTTCATCGCCCTATGGATAATGTAGACCACAAATTAAGTGTACATTTTTGACATAACCTCCACTTGAGCAGTCAGGGTTACTTCTTCACCTTCTCAGTCCATTTAAACAATAAAATAGAATTAACTCGTTATATAAAATTAAAAATATAAACATAATTTAATATTTGTTAGTGAACTTTCATGATTTTATATTTTGTGCATACATACTGTATGAATCCAGTTGGACAGGTCCACCGAAACTGGTCAGAACAGCTGGTCGCGCCAACTTTAAAAAAGTAATCAAATATAACCTGCTCATTGTCGAATATGACGAAACACCCTTGACACACTACGGTATACTATAGTTGTAGCCTATGAATATGGCTCAGAATACTGCCTATTGGAAGACTATGGAAATCATGTCATCCCGCTGACATAAAAACTTTTTCATGCGCGGCAAGTTAACGCGGCTTTTTTCTTTTTTTAAGCAAGCAGACCACCAGACCATAGAGCCTAGATATTTCATGGCCAGTGATGTTTATAAGTCTACAGGCTAGCGTAACTCGAAACATGATAATAGTTTATATAAGTGTATGAACGATGAAATAAAGACTCTTTAGTCTAAGTATGAACGTAATTTTTCAAGGCGGGCGGCGTTACATTGCTGCGTACGTTTCATACATTCAGAAAATTTCAGTTATAAAGTTACTCTTGAATTTTGAAATGTAGTGATTGCATACTGCTTGATAAGTATATACAAACAGCGCCAACTTTTACGTTTTAAGGAAAACTAAAATAAAAAAGTAAAAAAAGACAACAATAAAGACTCTTTAGTCTTAAGACAACAACATATTCTATCAAAACTTGAAAATTAAGATCTTCTTACTAATAAAATGATCCGTTCACGCATGCTACGCAATAACCATGGCACTATATTGTAGGTCAAGTTAGGAAATTCGGTGTGGTTTCGAAATTGTTACGATTTTTAGTTGTTTGTTACAGATATTTGCGTGTTATGCCCAGCTTTCAAAATGTTTTATATCTACTGTCTTATTTTTATATCTAGAATATTGGTGTTTGTACTATTGAAATAAATAATGTACAATTTTCTAGATAAAATGCGTCTATTTATCATATGCTCAATTAAAATCAGTTTAAGCTATTTACTTGAAATATGGATTCATTACCGTACAGTTTATTTATATATTTGGAAAAAAACGTACAGGCTTATTATAAAATATAAATGCATAAAATAACGTCCAAGGATACTTAGACAAAAAAATTAAATTATGTGTGCAAATAAGCATTCAGTGATTAATGACATAATATTATAATTACGTACAGTAACGCCAATGACAAGAACAGGCCAGTTCACACGGACAGCACCCGATCACGAGTGTAACGCGAGAGTCAGCCATCGCTCCCCTCAACCATATATAAGCTGGATCGTATTGTCAATTTCTGTGTTTTCGCTTTATTTTTCTAGATATACAGATGTTAAAAAAGTGCGTTTGAGATTTTAATGAGTTACTCAGAATCATGTAGAGAATACAGGAAAAATATTACAAAATTCCGATGTACAACTTTTTTTTTCAGTTTCCAATACTAAGTCTGACTGAATAAAAAAAAAGAAATAAAACAAATTGTAGATCGGATTTTTTAAATATTTTTCCTGTGTTCTATACTTGATTCTGACAATGAGTAACCCTTTAAAATTTCAAACGCCCTTTTTTATTTCTGTGTTTTTGTTTTATTTTCCTAGATATAGGTACAAGGTTTAACAAAATTGGCGTAGGATCCGTTAACTAGGGATTCTACTCATCTTACAGAACAACTTTTGTTCTACGACTTTGATCAAATCGGAAAAAAATTTTTGGACTCTCAAAAATGGCAAAACAGATGATCAATTTGTATGAAATGTCCAAAATTTTTTTTGTGTGATATGAGCAAAGTCGTAGAACGAAAGTTGTTCAGTGCGACGAGTAAAATGTTGTTACACCCTGTATACAGTATTGCATATTGCTGTAAGTCTGTACATGTTATTTATTATTTTCAACAATATTATTTTTAAAATAATAGAAGCCAAGATAAGATCGCCAAGATTGTACCACTTTATTTTAATTGTATCATATTTTGTTATTGTGCGTATATTTATTTTATAAAGTATAACAATAAAGAGTATTTGATTTAATTTAATAAATGAAGGCTGTCAGATGTGAAGCCTTTGTCACGGCTAGCTCAAGTATCAATCACAAAAAAACAGATATAATTGCATTACCCGATGGTCAGCGAAGCATCTGTTTGCGCAAGAGACGGTCTTAATTAACTCGAGCCATTGACCGCTATTTACGAATATTAGTTATGTAAGTTCTACCAACCTCCAAAACAAACGTTTGTTTATCTCCTTTACTACTTATAAAGTGTAAGGTTTGGTTTTCTGTAACTTCTGATTGTAACCCACAGTTGGTTTTCACTGCTAGATTTGCTATTTGACAAGGTTTATTTTAAACCACCAATACATTACCGATACATTCTCACCAATACACAAACACACACACTCGGAAGACGCAGATAGATAGTTGAAAAAAAATTTTTTTGGTTATCAACCTTTTCATAGTTTTTTTTTTTTCTTTTCTCTCATTCACTAATGTTATTTAAGTATGTCATACTTTGTAACTGGCTTTAATTTATTTTAATAAGATAAGATAGAATAAGATAAGATAATCAAATCCAAATGCTGTAAAGTATGCTGGAAGAATAAAATATAAAATATATAAATATAATTACTTTTCTATTATTTAAAATAATATTATTACCTGAGTTACGGACTCAGTTCGAAAATTTACTAGAATCAATGTTTCAAATCATTAAAGTGTGTCTTGGTGTAAGCAGAATACATTTTTAAACATATAATTTATAAAAAGACAAGTTTTATGACATACAATAAAGTTAAAAGTAGACTAAAAATGTTTATTTCACAGCAACATTTACAGTTTAGATAATTTGCGCTAGACCGTTATTGGTATTATATATTCTATCAGTCATTATGTTGTTTTTTATGTGATAGGCGGCAAACGAGCAGACTGATCACCTGATGGTAAGCGATTACCGCCGCCCATAGACACCCGCAACACCAGAGGAGTCACAAGTGCGTTGCCGACCTTTGAAATGGGATGGGGGATGGTGGATTTGGGGGGAAGGGGCCCAACCTCTGGGCCTCCGGTACCCTCACTCACTTGGCGAAACACAACGCAAGCGTTTCTTCACGCTGGTTTTCTCCCAGGCCGTGGTATCACTCCAGTCGAGCCAGCCCATTCGTGCCAAGCCGAAACATGGCTCTCCCATGGTTCAAAACGTTTCCCATAATAAAAAGTATTTCTCATTTCTTAAAAAAAAATAGGCCGATTGTAATTAAAATCCTCATAGATACACACATACACACCAATGTTTAGGACATACTTTTGAAAATAAAAATTAAGACATTACAGCCATAAGCTCCACGATACAGACCTTCCCTATTTTAGTGTGGGGAGCAATGTCTAGTATATGTTTTTATTTATTAAAAAAGGCTGTATGAAAAACTATCCTTAATTAATTCTCTAAGTCTACAAAAGACAAAGCTACAAAAGATCTTTCGTCACCGAATGAGAACAGATCATTCACTATGAAAAACAATACTTGACATGGCCTTCACAATATACAATGTAAGCTATGTGCTTGTGAACAATATTGTAAAACTGTATCGCATAGATCACGAGAGATCACGAGAGAACGGCTGAGGTTACAAATACAGTTTCATTATAGCTATTGCATAACACCAAAGCTTTGTTAAGAGTGCTGCTCCTTATGTCTTAAACTAGCAAATTAGTTCATACCGCGCGGAAGAAAAATATCACGAGAGTCAAAAGAAAAATTAATTAGTACTCTCGTTTCATTTTGAATAAATGTATTGTATTGTATTGTATTGTATTGTATTGTATTGTATTGTATTGTATTGTATTGTATTGTATTGTATTGTATTGTATTGTATTGTATTGTATTGTATTGTATTGTATTGTATTGTATTGTATTGTATTGTATTGTATTGTATGATACAGGATGGATAAAAATGTGGTGATACTTTAATGTGGGCTTCTACTCATCAAACTGAACAACTTTTGTTCCACGACTTTGTTGAAATCGCAAATATTTTTTGGACTTTT
Source organism: Coleophora deauratella (assembly GCA_958295455.1). Lineage (NCBI taxonomy): Eukaryota > Metazoa > Arthropoda > Insecta > Lepidoptera > Coleophoridae > Coleophora > Coleophora deauratella. The sequence goes on along the minus strand of OY282401.1, from coordinate 694,347 downwards.
CATACAAATTAACAATTTTTAAAAATGAGAACGTAATCGAAAATCATTGTAAAAGGTAACTGAACTCTGTGATTCTTATATTATAACCGTTGCCAGATGCCGATCTCTAGGTGGACCGATGGTAACTCCAGAGGTCATTAGGGAACTCGATCCCAAGTGCATCCTACAGTTCATTAGAACTATTGGCCTTGAGGATATAATATAACAGGGGCAGTGATCACAATAGATCTACCCAGATCGCAGTGATCCAATAGGGCCCTCCTTTGGTCCTATACCCCTTAACCCCCAAATAGTAATAATAATTATTATAACCGTAGTCCAAAGAGCATATCTCTCTTTTAATTTGAAACTGATGTATGTCTGTTTGAGGTATAGTAGAACTCGTGAGGGTGCAGCGATTAGACTGTGGTATTCTTTTCTTAAAAGCAGATCTATCGCATTGGTTCTTAGATTTGTTTGGTGTGAATCGGTACAGCCGTTATCGAGTAATTTGAATTTTCCTGTCTAGTGGATGGTAATACATATTTTGAGTTTACTTATTTCAAGTTATCATACTATATTTCTGGTCAAGATTATTAATTATTACATATGTTAAGTAAGTACATATGTAATAATAAAATATTTGATTTGGAGTTCTCTGTCTAATCTCATTGTGTTTTGTACAATAAATAAATAATAAAAATATATAAATAATAATAATAATAATAATGTCTGGGACAAATCACACACGGTCATCTGGCCCCAAACTAGGATTCCCTGTATCTTGGGAACCAGAGACTGATATACATACACATATACTTTTAAATACATACATATATAGATATAATACACCCAGACTCAGAGCAAACAATTCTGCTCACCACAGAAAAGTTTGCCCTGTGTGGGGATCGAACCCACGACTCTCGGATCAGAGGTCAGGATCGCTAACCACTTAGCCACCGAGTCAGTCAAATAGTTGATTTGTTTAGGTCACAATCGATAAATTTACCTTTATAGCCTTCTTAAGTAACAGGTGAATTTTAAGGCACAATCACCTACAAAACTAGTCAAGGTGAGACTACGCAGTAAACACTGCTATAGTACCACCTAACTATACGAAAAAGCGCAGGGGGGAGCGGCGAAATAGCCACTACACCGGCTTAAGAGACATTCCTATTGTAAATAATATCTTTTTTTATTTTTTATTTGGGATAATTAACAACTATGTACTAAATATTACATTATAAGATATTAAGGACTAAATTATGTGAATAAGTACATAGCCCACAACATTATCCACGGATTATATACAAACAGTGATAGAAACAGAGAGGGAAGAGATAAAGATAAATATGTTTTTTTTAATCATTACCTAGGATCCAAACAATTGTTTACCAAGCTCTTGAATCTAAAGGCAGGGAGTGCAAAGATGTATCTGCAGGGTAACTGCAAATATTTGCGGCCGGATCAATGATTAATGATGTTTGATATGTGATAGTTTGTCAACGTTGACAGTTGCCAGCTTTGACAGTTATTGTAGTTTAAGACAAAAATTAGTAGTGCGTTCCGAGGGAACGCTCTGGCAAGGACTCTTCACTGTGATAACGGGATAGCTTATAAAAAAAAATTAACCACTGCATCGGCTCATGAAACTGAACAACTTTCCGACTTTCCCCAAGGAACCTATACTCAGTTCGTTTCCTATACAAATCCCGTAAAGGGCATATTTTTTAAAATGTTTTTACGGCTCTGGATACAGAGTCCTTTTGAGCCGGTCATCAACCGTAAAGGGCAGGTACAAAAGTGTTGCTGTCAGACCGTAGCCATGGTGCTTTTTAGACGGTTGTATCCGCTTTGACAGTTGACAGATGCGACTTTTGTCAGTTTAATTTTAATCAGGTTTGATAATAGTTGCTGTTATGACTGCTGACTTCCCAACCCTCGAAATATTTTCTCGGAATCTTTGCATTGTTACAGGATAAAACCCGTTTAGTTTAGTTGTTTTAGCGTAAAATGGTAATTTTCTAACTCTGAGAGAGTAAACTATTTTTCAGTTATATAACGTTACGTAAACTCTAGCAGCTGACATACCAGTAACACGCAACTGCTAATTATAATTAACTTCACTTAGCTTAGTTTGCACAAAATTGTAGGGTTTGGATTTCTCTACACTGAAGACATGTCTGTAGTTTTGTTAACAGTTAAAATAAATTATTTTTAAAACTAAACTAAAACTGATTATGTTTCAAATTCGTAAGATTCATTTCAGACTTTTGAATTGAGGTGTCATTAGCCCTGCAATGTTCAGAAGATATAATAATTTTTGTGTAGAGGCAACCTTACCTGTGAAATATTATTATTATATATCCTACTCTAAAAAATATTTTGATATGTTTGAGTTAACCACAAGTATGACCACGCTGAATACGTTAAAAACAACCGACTTCAATCGTAGCAACTCCAATTTTGCTATGTTTTTGTTGATTTTCTCAAGAACAGCTGAATCGATTTCGATAAAATTAATATGGGACCACCTGTGAAGTATACCCTTTCAAACAAAAAAAGAATTTTTGAAATCGGTTCAGGCGTCTTCGAGTAATCGGTGAACATACATAAAAAAAAAAAAAAAAAAAGGATTCCGACGAATTGAGAACCTCCTCCTTTTTTTGAAGTCTGTTGAAAAGAGTAGAACTGATTATTGATTAAAATACATCTTAACGTTATACATTTTCCATGTATTGTGGATTTTACGTCCAAAAAACGTAGGGTTCTTCAAAATTCCTAAAAAGAATTTACAGTGGCTTCTACTTATGAAACTGAACATCTTTTTCCAAGGATCCTATGCTCAATTTGCAAAAAAGGTTTGGAGTTCCCTTACAAAATTGGCAGTCCGTTGATCGATTTGTATGAGGACTCCTAAAATTTTTTTACGAATTGAGTATAGGTTACTTGAGAAAGTTGTTCAGTTACATGAGTAGAAGGTTTTTTACAGGTATTTCATAACGACGCTATATTTTGAAGATTTTTTTGAACAAAACTGATATTTCTCTCGTAAACTCCCCAGTACAAAGGTGCTTTCTCAATTTACTCATTGTAACAGCTTACTGTTAGCTTATTGTTACTGATATCGCTGGAAAGCAGTCGTTAAGCCATGTCGGAAGCCTTATAGGCGGCTTGAAAACTTCTAACACAACCTCCACCAATCCGGATTTGGCCCCCGTGTGTGGCGTATGGCCTAACCTTCCCGATGTATGGGAAGAGACCCGTGCCCCTGCAGTGGGGACGTAATGGGTTGTTCCACATCCACACTTATTGCATCCATTGTGTCATACGCTTTACGCATGCGCTGTCAGCTCGTTAAGACGTAACTCAGGCTATGTAATGTAACGCTCTATGAAAATCAAAAAATTAATTACCATTTCTACCAGAATGACTCGGTGGCTCAGTGGTTAGTTCTCCTGAGTACCAAAGGTCGTGGGTTTTATTCCCATCCAGGGAAAACATGTCTGCGATGAGGAGATCTGTTTGCTCTGTGTTAACAACCCATTACGTCCCCACTGCAGGGGCACGGGTCTCTTCCCATAACTCGGAAAGGTTAGGCCATACTCCACACACTGGGGCCAAAACCGGATTGGTGGAGGTTTGCTCTGTATCTGGGTATATAGTATTATAACTATATTAGGTATGTATTTATTGGGAATTCCAGTTTGCGTTCAGACGACCGTCGACTGTGTGTGGCTTGTTCCTGTTATTTATTTATATTTAAACGGTTTGAAGAAACCGTAAATAGCGTCGTCGGTAACTCCATGGTAGTGACTCTGACTTTCAACCAGAGATCTCAGGTTCAAATCCGTTCCAATAAACCAATGAGTCTTGAAACTTACGTATACAAAATAATTCATACTTATTGACTGACTCGGTGGCTAAGTGGTTAGTGATCCTGACCTCTGATCCGAGAGTCGTGGGTTCGATCCCCACACACGGCAAACTTTTCTGTGATGAGCAGAATTGTTTGCTCTGAGTCTGGGTGTATTATATCTATATATGAATGTATTTAAAAGTGTATGTGTATGTATATCAGTCTCTGGTTCCCAAGATACAGGGAATCCTAGTTTGGGGCCAGATGACCCTGTGTGATTTGTCCCAGATATTATTATTATTATTATATTTTATATTATTTAAAAGGTAAAAAAAAAACATCGTGAGGAAACCTGCACATATGATGACTATTTCACATGGCATAAAAAAGGTCTCGTAGGACACGTCCAAAACCTTTGAACCAAAGTTGTAAATACAGGGTGTTAAAAAAGTGCGTTTGAGTTTTTCTTTCAGAATATACAGGAAAAATGTAGAAAAAAACCGCTTTAATTTTTTTTCAGATTCCCATTCTAAATCTTCAAGAATTCGTATAGAAAACTGAAAAACATGATTGTACTTATATCGGATACTTGATCCTTAAAATCTCGAATGCACTTTTTAATAAGCTGTATAAATGCTTTACACGTGACCACGAGTGATTCTAAGTGCAACACCTGGAAACCGCCATCTATACCTTGTGACAGCACGGTTAAATTGTGCCACAGCTACTATAAGAAGACGTGTACCACCGTCTCATCGAAATACTGCTACAGGAGAGTTCTTTTATATTTCTATAAAAATAAATTAAACTATACAAACACACTTTAAAGTGAAAAAAACATATTTGACAACATTGGTCGCCTGATTGCATTTTTATTATACTTAAACAATTAAATTTGAAGGTTATGTCGCAAGATGGCCGGTCGAGTTGTTTTGTAAACACTCAATCGGATTGCAAGGCTAACTGTAAAATAGGTTGTTTAAATAATATACGATATTTCTTAATAAACTCAATATATTGTTGCTGAGGTAATAAATGCAAATAGATTGCTCCTATAAAATTTTGCCCTCAAAGGTTTATTACGTGGTACAAATGGCAACATTTCAAAATAAATTGTGAATCTTTTATTTTCACATATTCTACAAAAAAACCGGCCAAGTGCGAGTCGGACTCGCGCACCGAGGGTTCCAGATAAATTCATTATGACACATGTCTTGAACTCTGTATCAAATTCTCAGGCCTGCAGTCCCTTGAAGCTGTGAAAAAAATCAAACTTCTGTGCCAACGGAATCAAGAGATGCGACCGTTTATGCCGCATATTTGGACACTCGCATGGGAATCAAAACCTATAGGGTACTTCCCGTTGACCTAAAATCATGAATTGGCAACGAGCAATACTTATAGCACAAGTAAAGGAAAAAGTCCGAAAACCATAAATTTTTAGTTACATCACAAAAATGTGATGTAACTAAAAATTTATGGTTTACGGTCTACTAAAGTAGCTGTTATTAAATTGTTTTACTGCAGGCACCACGACAAAAGACGTTTTGATCAGAATAGATTGATACGTTTATAGACATGTTATTGTATCATAAAACTATAAACTTTATTTAACAGACTTTGTTCGGTGAACAATAAAATACTGAGCGTTTGTTAAGTCCCCACTTCTGGGGCTCTGGTCTGCTTTCACATCTAGAGGGGGTTAAGCCATACGTCGCATATGGGGGGCAAGTGTAATGAAAATCGGTGACTTATCTCACTAATATCATCTCATCTCATCTCACTAATATTATAAATGCGAAAGTATGGATGTTTGTTTGTTTGTTTGTTCCGCTTTCACGCCGAAACTACTGAACGGATTTGGATGAAATTTGGTAGATAGATAGATGAAGCACTTGGCTAACACAGAATACTTTTTATCCTGGAAAACTTAAGGGTTCCCGTGGAAATGCTTAAAAACTCATAATTTCCACTTCGCCACTAGATGGCGCTATCAACGCGACCCTCATACACATATAGTAATCAGATGTGCAGGTTTCCTCACGATATTTTCATTCACCGTAAAAAGCCGCACGCAGAAAGCTAGTATACTATCTCATCTCATCTCACTAATATCATAAATGCGAAAGTATGGATTTTTGTCAGTTTGTTTGGTTGTTTGTTCCGCTTTCACGCCGAAACTACTGAACGGATCTGTATGAAATTTGGTAGGTAGATAGATGAAGCATTCGGCTAACACATAGGATACTTTTTATCCTGTAAAACTTAAGGGTTCCCGTAGGAATGCTTAAAAACTCAACATTTCCGCTTCGTCACTAGATGGCGCTATCTTAACATTTTCTTTCAATTCTGAAGTCTACGCGGAGGAAGTCGCGGGCGAAGCTAGTCCTTAATAAGTGGTCTTTCCTTCCTATCGTATCTATCGCCAAGGTATAGACAGTGGTTGTTTTGCCCTAAGCATTACCTGCGGTCACAAGTAGGGCATTTAGATGTACCCCTACGGAAATGTGCAACGCGACCCTCATACACATATACGAGTAGTAATCAGATGTGCAGGTTTTCTCACGATATTTTCTTCACCGTTAAAGCCGCAGGCAGAAAATTAGTGTACTATACAAGGTGTAACAGAAAGGTGTGATAATACTTCAAGGTGGGCTTTTACCCATCAAACTGAACAACTTTTGTTCTACAACTTTGTTGAAATCGCAAAGAAATTTTCGGACTTTTCATACAAACTTGGTTCGCCAGCTGATCGATTTGTATGAAAAGTAAAAAAAAAATGCGATTTGAACAAAGTTGTAGAACAAAAGTTGTTCAGTTTGATGGGTAAAAGCCCACCTTGAAATATTATCACACCTTTCTTTTACACCCTGTCTGTATATTCGTTTCGTACTCGCTCTGAATAAAATCTGGCAGCTTTGTATTGTTCGCACTCTTAATGCGGTTAACCTCGCTTGCGACATACGGACATACCGACCGGCGGATGTTTTATTATAATTCACCAATTACCGCATGTGAATGGTACAATGTAAACATTACGACAGACTTCCAGGCTGAGGTGCAGGAAGTGTGCCTTCGGCTTTCAGATTTGCAGTGATTAGTGAAATATCGACCTTCGCACGCAGTAATTAGGAATAGGTGTTGATATCTAAATTGGGGTAATAACCTAATCGTAAAAATAAAAAACAAAATAATTTATCGTAAAATAAACAGAAAAGTCGTAGTTGTGGATCTTAATAGTAATATCGCGCAAAATTGTATAATATTTACGAATATCTCACTAATATTTTAAATGCGAAAGTATGGATGTTTTGTTTTTTATTTGTTTGTTTGTTCCGCTTTCACGCTGAAACTACTGAATGGATTTGGATGAAATTGGGTAGGTAAATAAAGATAAAACACTTGGCTAACACACAGGGTACTTTTTATCCCTGAAAACTTAAGGGTTCCCGAAGGAATGCATAAAAACTCAAACGAAATGGATCGTCACTATATAGATGGCGCCACCTTAACATTTTTCTTTATCTCTGGACCCAATTCTGAAGCCCACGCAGACGAAATCGCGGGCGGAAGCTAGTGTACGCATAATTTCACAAGAAAAAGAAATTGAAACAGTATTTCTACCAAAAAAAGGTTTCGATCGAGACGAGCGTTGTCGAACATGATCAATGTTTCCCGAGTGAGTAAGATTATTTCCCATACCAGATTTTCAATGAATGTTTTTGAGAATTGACCATAAATTCCTTGGGGAAAATTGATCAGTTTCTTATTCAGCTCTTTAAATGCTTCGTTTACCTTGTCAGTTACTCTGTGTGTGGTCTTCTGTCTATTTGAATGTAATAAGACGATTCAACTGCATGAAAGAACCCTTAATTTCATAGTCCATTGATTCTGTCGTAAGGCTTTCAGTCAGTATCGTTACTTGTGATAAGGCTGGTGACAGACAAATTTGTTTTTGATGACTGAACATTTAATACATTTGTTTTCCTACAATGTAAGACCAATATGATGTTTGCTAATACAGGGAATCCTAGAAGTTTCTCCTAAACCAGTGTGTTTTCTGTAATCCTCTACACGTTTTTCAATAAGGTTTTTTTTTTGTCACAAAATATTACCTATTTGTTGTTGATGTGTAAAAATGGTCAAAGAAGGCTGATGGTCTATCCGTTGAAAAAGTATCTCCTGTTATCTGTAAATTATCAGCCTTGCTACTGTTTAAGGACCAAAATGGAATGTTTCGATGATTCGTACGCTGACGATCTTGTACTATCTGTAGATGTCTCGTACGATGGAAATTGTGCTGGTTATGTGACCCCACCAGAAGAAAAACAGTACGCTGTTTAATAATAGGCATAGAGGCATAGAGCCATAGAGGCATAAACCATTCTATCAACTTAGTCGCACATTCCACAATAGGAGTTACATTCTGTAAACTGATTTGTCTTGATTTTGGGATTTTCTTCAATTAAAATGCTTTGATTTGAAAAATATTGTATAATGACTTTTAAACACCATACAAAAAAAAATATTATAGCTAGTATAGTACGTATGCGTGGTGTTCGCGGAGATTCAAAAAGCAAGTGACGTAGCTCAGCCACTGGGAACGGTCGCGGCGGACGTCCCACACTCTTCCGTCGCGGTAACATACAGTCAATTGCAGTCGCTGTTACCGAAACCGGCATGGAACCGACCGAAGATGATGATGAATAGGAATTAAGAATCTACAAGTCAATAGTATCCAGTTTCATCCATTGCCAGCCTAACAGTCCCAAGCGCACGCAACTCGTTCTAGAACCGATTACGGCAGCCAGTTGCGTAGGTATACCTACTCAATGTCAATAACTGTGTAGTAACACTTCCGAATTACCTAAAAAACTGAGGCGGTGATAAATTTATTTATAACTGTTTGTATAACAATTTTTAGTGCCATTATCGTTGAGTTTGTAAAACTCTTTGTCAGAACACTAAACGCCAGTGACAGTGACACCAATAAATACATATAATTTTTGTAGTCTGGCAGAATAATGGACGAGCAGCAAAAAATAATTCAAAGAAAATGCTCACGACAACGAACCTTAATGTTTTTGCGTTGTGATATTACATATAACTTGAAAATTCTTTGATTATTGATTACACTCATATGTGCTTAGTGACATAAACAATCTAAAAAGGTTTTTTAGTCTATATGTTTTTAAATATGATTCAAACATGAAAAATTGGCCTTATTTATCAATCGTCTTAACATTTTATCGTTTCTCATTGCATTGCAGATGGCTGAACAAGATGCGCCACCGTGACATGAAGATGTCATATCTTCTCGTCTATGCCGTCTTTTATCTGCTCAACCTCGTGACGGCAAAGTCCATAGCTGCAAGTACCACCGAAAGCACCGCAACCACCTTCGAAGAGAACTTTGATAATAACATCATTAATTTTGAAGAAGATTTTTCAGTAAAATTCAACAACAAATATGGAGCTGTTCCTTGGCATTCCACAGAAAAATTTAATAAAAATTCTTTAAAATATATTGTTATTAAAAAAGGTGAAGAAAAGAATGACGTGGTCAAAGAGGGAAATAAAAAACACAATGAAACTCAAGTTAAAAGTTATGATACAGCATCAAAAATAGTAGCAGAGACTACACCAGTTATAGATTATGGTGTAATACCCCTTGAACTGATAAGTACAACAGAAAATATCTTAGTTCATATCTTAGATAGTACCACCGAACCAGATTTAACAGTGATACCTTTGTCTACAACTAAGAAAATATCAGAAATAGAAATCAAGCAAACAGTGACTTTACCAGTGTCAACAGAATCAACTGATATAACAACAGAATATACAAGTACTGAAGATGATTACGAAATTACTACAGTTAGTGAAGATAATGAAACCACAACATCAAAACGGGAAGTGAATACTGAAATTATTGTAGATTCTCCCACATTTATAGAAAATGTTCCAAAACCTAAAAAAATAGAAGATACTATAGAACGTTTAGCAGAACATTCTACAATTGCTGGCAATTTGCAAAGCAAAAACTCTACACTAACTATGATAGATTCTAGCACAGCCGAAGTTACTACTGAAATAAATTCTAAAAATATATCTTCAAATGTAAAAAGTCAAAAAGAAGAAGTCAAAAATATTAATAAAACAGAAAGTGTAACTAAAGTCATAGAACGAACTCTTAATAATGAAACTAAGCTGCAAGAAGTTTTAAAGACGAATTCAAGTAAACAAATCCAGACTGTGAAGAATCATAGTGAAAATTTTGACAGTTCAGAGTTTCTGGAAGACGTGCCTTCATTTAGTGAATTGGATATAGAAGAAGAAGATGAAGTACCTGAAGATTACTATGATGCAAAAGATGTTGTCCCCACTACAGTTCCTAAGACTGACGCTTTGTCAGTGATATTTGGGCTAGCTGGTAGTGTGGTAGAAAGCGTGGTGGATAGTGTCGCAGAAAGAGTGGTGCCTAAAGGATTGTATGACTTGTTTAAGCGAATGCAAAGACAGAATGAGGCTTTAGAAGCAGAGAGATTGAGGAGCCGAGAAGAGAATGGCGGCATTGGTAAGTTTGACAAAATTTAAAAAATATTTTTACTGTTTCAGAGTTTAGTTTTAGAAATAAAAAGTAAAAGTAGGTATTATATTGCGCGCTCTTCGGTACAGGAGTAATCACGATTAAAAATTTGCAGTTTTTTAATCGCTTGATTGTTAACAACCCATTACGTCACCAATGCAGGGGCACGGGTCTCTTCCCATTACTTGGGAAGGTTAGGCCATACTCCACACACGAGGGCCAAGTCCGGATTGGTGGAGGTTGTGAGGTTAGTGACCAACCCCAGTGTCAGAAGTTTTCAAGCCGCCAATAAGGTCTCCAACATGGCTTAACGACTGCCATCTAGAGACAGCAGCCGGCACCAACGGCTTAACGTGCCTTGCGAAGCACGAAAATGGTCGAGATAAATTCCACTAATAGTCAAACCCATGCAGGTTACGACCGTGTCTGTATTCAGTTAACCTGCGTGATCGACGCAACCACGCAAGCTGCACTGAGCCACGACAGCTTGATTACAGCGAGTAAAAAATTAAATGTAACTCTATGGCTCCAACATCACCCGAGGAAGTATATAAAATAATAATGTCGCAAAAACTTCATATAACACGGGCTTTGATGGGATTTCCACAAAAGTTAATATCTTTACCACTTAGCCATTTAATAAATTTAAGCTTTGAAACTGGCACCTATCTAGACCATCTAAAACCAGCGGTCGTAAAACCTATATTTAAAAAAGGTAATAAGGAAGATATGGCAAAATATCGCCCTATTGCTTTACTGTCAGTTTTCTCTAAAATTTTTGAAAGATCAATCCATGATAGAATATATACTGTTCGCGACAAGTAGTGATCGTTTGTGATAGTATTATAGTGAATTTGTTATCGTGTTATACTACTTATAACCATCCGTTAGACTTCTCTTGGCCCCTCACGGGTCCAGAGGAAACCAATTCGGGACAGAGTCCCCTGTTGGTGGGCTCTACCGAGGCTCGCTACTACGAGCCCGATGCTGGGGTGGGCTGAGGCCCTGTTTCGTTGCTCGCTGATGGGCGGTCGCCCGTCCGCTGAGCTTCTAGTTCCAGGTGTCTGGTGATGAGCTCCCTAGGGAGGGCTCTCCGTGGCAGAGGTTTCTCCCAAGCCGGTGCCAGTCCTCGGATGTGCTCGAAGTCCGACATATCGGCTCGGTGGAACATACGGTATGCCAGGCGGGCGACGACCGACTCTATCGTCTCTACCCCGAGGTCACGTCTAATGACCTCGTTCCTGACATACCGATGCGCGTCAGTGACCCATCTGAGGGAGGTGTTCTGCAGGACTTCGAGCTTCTTTTGGTTTGTCTTCGACAGCAGTTGGTACCAAGCTGGGGTCGCGTAAGTGAAGATAGGCCGCAGGTATGTTTTGTAGATACTCAGCTTGGCACGAAGAGGCAGCTGTGACTTCATGACCGGCTTGAGAAGAGCTCTGGCCACTCTTGTCTTGGTGGAGACTTCTTCGACGTGGGGTGTCATGGTGAGGCGGCGGTCGATCGTTACTCCAAGGTATTTGACGGTCGGTGCCCAGTCGACGTCATGTCCTTGGAGTTGGAGCTTGGCGGGTTGGTCGTGGACCCCCACGACGATCGCCTGAGTCTTGGCTACGTTTACGGAGAGCCTCCATTTCGCGAGCCAGGGTGGGAGCTCATCTAGTATTCGCTGCATTTTTATTGAGGCGTGGTTTGCGTTGAGTGACGAAGTGATGTACGCAGCGTCGTCGGCGTATAGCGCCAGAGTGGTGCCGCCGGGCGCTGGTATGTCGTCTGTGTAGACTCCATACCAGGCCGGCGACAGGCAGCTGCCCTGTGGAACTCCTGCTAGGATGGACCTATTTGTGGAGAGCACTCCGTCCACGCGCGCTCGGAAGCTTCTGTTGAGGAGGAAGCTCCTCAACACCTCCAAGATCTGGCGTGGGATTGTTGTTTCGGCCATCTTGTATAACAATCCCTCGTGCCACACCCTGTCGAACGCCTTCTCCATATCGAGGAATGTGGCAACGGAGACTGTCTTCTTGTTTGAGTTGGAGGCTAGGAGGTGGAGCACGCGTGCTAGCTGCAGCTTCGTGCTGTGCTCTGACCTGAATCCAAACTGTTCGGGCCGAGGGGTGGTGTGCGGCGTGATGTGTTTGAGAAGGAGGGTCTCGAACAGCTTGGACAGGGCAGAGAGCAGCTTTATCGGTCGGTAGCTCTCGGGCCGCATGATGTTTTTGCCCGGCTTGGGCAGGAGGATTACGTGGCCCTCCTTCCAGGAGTCTGGGATGTGGCCAGTTCTTAGAACGCCGTTGAAAAGCCTGGCGATGGCGGCGATAGTTCTGGCGGGGGCGTGGCGCAGGGCCCACTACTACTTATAGCTATATGGTGTATCGTTCGTTATTTCGTTATGTGTAGCTCAATTAGTTATATTTTATCGT